>OU612043.1:120466735-121097729 GCA_914767935.1 Coremacera marginata
AAATGATAAAAATGATTAAAATGATTAAAATGATTAAAATGATTAAAATGATTAAATGATAATAATGATAATAATTTAGTTTTTAGCAATTGTTAAAAAAATTAATTTTTAAGAATTACATATTTACTTCTATTCACGATTCCATTCTTTGGCACCAACAATTCGTTGGTATTAAACCATAGAAGGCGGGACAAGTTTTTTTGAAAAAAAGATGACTCATCTTATTTTCTGAGGTCGGGCTCAGTAAAGTAAACAAAGAGCGCAACAACAAGTCTTTGCAGAATTAATGTAGTAAATTTTTTGAACCTTTGCTTTGTGCTCAGAAGTAGAAAAACATAGCTTTTTAAATGGGAAAGCACCCAACTGCAATTCCGCTTTGGTTTTAGCAGAAGGTGTGCTTATAAGATTTTCAAAGTTAATGGACTGCATGAGCCACAGAAGATTACTGATAAGTTGGTGTAGCGACCAACGAAACAGTTGTCTAATCTGCTGGTGGTTGTTCTGTAAAAGACCATTGTTGTTGTGGCAACCCGTTGCTTCATGAATTACTTGGCATAAAGCTCACAAATGTTATTCTTTCTATAAAAACTAAATAGAAATTAAAAAATGCCACAATTAATTTTTCATAATAATAATAATTTTTTGTCATAAGTTATACAAAATATAAGATTTTGCATGAGAATTTTGAAGATTCGGTTTCCGCCATATTAAGGCGGAACAACCGCAACCAACAAAAAGGGCCAATATCGAATATTTGGTCGGTCAATTGTTCTATCGTATTCGTTACTCGCCATTGACGTAAATTGACGTGGGAAGAATTGTTTTTAAATATATAAAATACGTCTTAGCTTACGTTTGTTTATAAATAAATTTTAGTTTAGCTCAGATAATTACTCAATAAAAAATATTTACCCATCATGGCTATTGTGAAATGCCAATACAATAGAAGGACTCGAATAAGCGTTGCTTGTGACCCATGTGCAATGAACAGCAAACATCATAAGAATCATTAAAATAGCTAATATAACAATGCTTTTTAAATTCGACCCAATTCCATTTCCGTTATCATGAGACAATTCATGCTTGGGGCGATGCTTTAATTTTCCAGCCTGGAATAATTAAAAAAAATATATATAAGCATTTTTGTAATAAAAATTGTTGAGAAAGTTAGAAACATAATTTAAAAGTTGTCATTGATAATTTAAGTTCTACATTTAAATCTTTAGTGACGGCAATGCCCCTGAGGTTTCTTCCAAAATTATTAAGAGATCGAAAAAAAACTAATTGGCCATTTCAGCCCTTGAACGGATTTTGAAATGTTTGAACACAAATGATCGAAAACTGGACTTACAAGCAATATGTCGATTTCGAACGGCTTATGTTTTCAAGAAGCTTTACATGGCAGTTATTTTTCTCTGTGGTTTGTCATTATCTGCAGAGAGGTGACGGCCGAACAGAAAAATTAGTTCCACTGAAAAAACATTTTGAACCTAGGTTCCTCCGCATATCAGCCACGTACCTTAACCAGTATGCACGGTCGCATAAAGAGAGATCACTTTTTCAATAGAGAAGTTGCTGAATATAGCAGAGTTAGCCTTAATGATAAAACAGTGTGTAGAGTACTACGTAGTGCTGACTACAATGGGCGCAAGCCATACGAAAGCGAAGTCAACCACAGAATTGTGAGAAAACGCAAAACAAGATTCAATTAGTTAAAAAACCATTTTATTTACAGCTATTATTGTAAGTCAATATTGTATTATCAATATAAGTCAAAGGACAGTCTTCCAACAACACGAAATAAGATTTCGAAAGCATATCTAGTGTTGCAGTGATTGAATTAAGGTCGTTTCCTTAAAACCGAATTTTTTAAATTTAAATATCACGCATTCCGTTTTGCTTACGGGGACATTTTTCAGCACTTTAACGTATATTTTGGTATATTTTTAATGATAACGAATAAAACGAATTTAAATTTTTCTTTCTTAAATCCAGTTTTGTTCAGAATATGTGTACCTTTAAATTTAAATTTGGTTCAATCGATTTATTAAAACATTAACCACGATATAAAGTATCTACTAGGTTGCGTACACCCAAATACTACAGTTTTAGTTCATTTAAAAACTCAATAAATCAGCGGAATGTGTTAAAATTTCAAAAAACATTTTATTTGTATGAAAAGTTTTATAGTATAGAATTCAATATGTTATTTTAAATTTAAAATTATATGCAAAAATCATAAAAATTCAAATTTCGGTTGCGTACGGTGTGCCCAATGGATGCGTATTTGGACCAGTATGACGCGAGAAGTTTTTTGTAGAAATATGCATTTTGTTAAAAAAATATATGCTAAATATTTCACTTACAATTTTTATATTCCACAAAATATGCCACTTCAATTTTAAAGATACTTATAAACAAAATTGATTCAAGATATAAAACAAACACAAAAACAAGTTTAAAAACATTTATCAGATTTTAGAATTTAGAACAAGCAGAATTTATAAAACATAAGTTAATACTAATAAAATTACATTAATAAGATGTAAACAAAAATACATATATCAGTTCATTTGTACTTTACAAGTCTGTCAAGAATTATATTCTCTTAAAAATAGTTACATATCTTTTTTTCTCACAGAAAAACTTAATTATTAAAACACAAACAAATAGGTGTATAAAAAATATCGTCACCTTAAATCTTAAAAGCCGCAACATTTTTTATTTTTTATAAAAGCCAAAACCGTTTTAAAACTGGGCATATTTTCGATTTTAAAGCCATTCTTTGGACAAATATCCAAAAATAGCTATTTTATAAACGAAATTAAGACGACAGGCCGACTTTGAAATCTAATATATGGACTATTTTAAATTGTTTTTGGCTTCTCCTATAAAAAATTCAAAATGTGATGGTTCTTTGGATTTAAATAACCGATATACAATGTACAAAATTAAAATTAAGGACCATTCACATCTTCAAGATCAATACTTAAATTGTTGCTTGCATTATTACCAAACAAATTCGTAGTTTTAAAATTTTTTAGTTTGGAGAAGAAAAAATATAAAATGTCGATAGCAAAAAAATAATCATTTAGTAATCAAATAGTCATTTTTGATGACAGTTTTTGTGAATTCTGGAATTTTTCTTATGCTGCATATTTTCGAAAAAAAATATGCCTAAGTGGAATATAATATTCCACTCCGGTCACACTGATTAGGACGTGTACAAAAAAAAAATTAAAAATCGTTCACACTGTTTGATTACAAAACAATTTCTTTTTATGTACATATTTAGAACCTTTAGTACGCGATGACAATATAATGGCATTACTCGATACGTCGGCGTTGGCGTTGGCGTTGATTTTGTAGGTTAAAATATATTTTCGTTGTGTATTTTGAACAAAAAACAACGGCTCCTTCTTAGGATAGAACCCGATAAAAAATTTTTATTTTACTAGTCGGTTAATATTAAAACTGCAACGTGTTTCTAATAAACAAAAAAAAAAAAAAAAATAGGAGTAGTTTTTTGAGCCTGGCTTACTTTTTTACGGAATGCGTGATATTCAAAAGAGCATACTTGGGTTGCATCACAAAAGTCCACTTTTTTAATTTGAAAAAACTATTTTTCAGATGTACGGATTAGAGATTTGCATAAGATCATTCGTCATTACTTGCCACTCGAATAACATTCGTCGTCAGCCACAATCGAGCATCTTCTATATATTAATACGCAACCAAAAAAGTTTGTGATCCCTTTTTACCTGTGTTAACTTCAACATATTCACATAGAACTTATATCGAATATATTGTCATAAAGATAGGTAAAACTAAGCAAATGTAAAAACCTTTTTTCACAATGAGACAGTAAAAAAGCAATAACAAAATACATAGCGGTACAGTTCTATCAAACATCGTTGCTGTAGCATACACGAGAGTAGAATGCGAGAGTCGCAGACACTTCAAAAGAGATGTGTGTCATTACTGTTGTTGCTTTCTCTTAATTTCTCTCTCAACAAAATAAATTTGCCACCTCGTCAGCTTCAAAAAACTTTTAAGCTGCTGCTTGCTTCATATAACACATGCACACACATTTCTAATTGTTTATTTTGTTCAATACTTCTGTTCAGGTTATGAGTTGGTGCATTCAGCAAAAAAACAAAAGACGAACCGATTTTGATATGGACGAATTTCAGCCACAGGCGATACTAGTAAAAATTAATGCATGCATGGTGCTCGAGTTCGTAAACAACGATTACTGCTAAGCACAGCTTTTCACGATTGTGAAGCGAAACAAAGGCACCATCCAGACAATGCAGACATCCGGATAATTCGCTTAAAGCTCGAATGTCTACCTCAGCTCGAGTATCTCGTCACCTAAAATGCAAGAAGGCGTAACAACAAAAAATTCAAAATAGAGTTTTTGATTGATATGATGCATTTATCTTAACTTTAAATCACTACAAAACTTTTAACTCATACATCCAAAAATGGCTTTTTTACTAACGAAATTCAAAAGGCCGTAACAAGTGCAATAATTTCACAAAGCACAAGGCGTAATAACACACTTGTACGTATAAATTGCCCTATTTTTTAAATCAAAGTGGCATTTTTTTAATATGTCAACTGTCTTCGAATAGGCAGCTACACTATCTAATGCTTCGCTTTCTTTTTATGTTGAAAAAACTTAATTATTGAACATAAATATTTAATCATTGGACATATACAAATGGAATGCGATTCAACGCACTTTCTTATTCAACGGAAAATGCATAACAAGTCAATCAACTTGCCTACCCAACTTGTTGACTTCATTAAGGATTCACGAAGAAATCCATTTCCTCTTAAAATTCATCATCTATATCATCATTATTTCCATTCGATACTTCCTAATCCTAATCGATACTTATCTATACGCCCAGGTAAAAATAAATTTTTGACACAACAAATTTACTTTTGCAAAACTTTAGTAATTTTATTTCAATAAAAGGTAAAACACAGGTGCGTCGTTGGACACACGAGAGAAGCGAAGCTTTTTCGCAGTTACATAGATTTGATAGCTTAATAATTTCTTCTTTTTTTTATATAAATTAACTTTTAAATTCAAAAATTTAAAATAATATGAAATAATTACATATATACAGAAAACTACTGCTGCTGTACTGCTATACAGAAATAAACAGAAATTTACTGCTTATTTTTTTATTGTTGAATGTCAAATTTTCACGCCAATTTCATATACGGGCATATAATGCCAGCGACTCTCCATTTTAACTCTCCACCCATGGTTGTGAACTTGGCTGCACTGAACAAATTTTTTCCTTCAACAGCGTACTACCTAGCGAAAAAATCTGTCAAAAATTTTTCAGATTTCACTCCAAGCAAATCACAAAACGAGGAGTAAAAAGCTTCGCTTCAAAAAATATGGGTACCCCACATGTCTTGGCATACGATCCAACTGAAATAAATAATTTCGAAAACAATTCATTTAGGTTATTTTGTGTTTGTTTAATTTGTTTGTTTGTTTGTGTTAGAATATACATTAGACCGATTCATTTTTGAACTTTTTCGAAAAGTTCCCGAGAAACGCTGGTTTCTGATTCTACTCTTAATATTATGAATTTCGCTATATATCAATTCAATATTAACAAACGGTAAATGGTCGCGCAAAGTGCTTAAAGGATTTTTTTCTAAAAATTCATTATTTCGAAAAGACAAGAAATTTCTTCTTCAGTATTTTGTATATAACTAAGAAACGATTAAAACGATTTTTACTAATTTGCCTTTGTTCAAAGCTAATTAAATGTGGCATCTTTAACTGTACAAAACATTGCATTTTGCTTATAATATTTTTTTATACAACTCTCCAAAGTAAAATTTTTAAGAAAATTATAACAAAAATTTTATGACTTCAACTTACAAGTGTTAAAAGGACATGGCGAAGAATTTTTGATTGTATGAATTTGGTATTTTAAAGAATTTCAAACCAACAGTTTTGATGTATAATTCAAAGATTTTTGAACGGTATTTTTTTCGAAAATCAATACAACTATACTGTGAATTTTTTATATTCAATTTACTTTCGCATCAAAATTGAACTGGACTGTGTATGAAAAACAGCAGTTGTCAAACAACAGCAGTTGTCATAAAGATTGATTTTTTTTTTTAAGGCTGGTAACACTGTTATAGGCTTGGGCAAGGCCCGTAGTCAAGGGGTTTTAGGTGTTCAAACTTCCTCCTTAGCGTCCAGAAAGTATGTAAAAATAACACAAATGATACTTTAAATTCAAAATATACTTTTTTTTTAAGATAAACTGAGATAATTGTGTTAATTTACTTGAAGATGCAAAAGTTTCAACATTTTCAAAGCCAATTTAAAAAAATTCGCCAAATTAATGAAAAATGTTTGTGACCAAATGAAAAATTAACTTTGCTTATAAAAGTCATAATCATATTGAAATTTAACTGCAAGTAGTTTGAAGATTTTCGTTACGAGGGGGATATTGAAATGAACATTATTTAACAAATTGAAAACTGGGGGAAACTTTATTTCATTAAATCAGAAAAAACTCGCATTTAAAATATGAACTTGTTTTGACCTATATCAATTTCATTGTGTTCTACTTAAAACTAACAAAGTTTAAAACTCGTCAGCGAGAAGCGCTGCCCAAAAGAAAATAGAGACAGTGAGATTGAAGGAGAATTGAGAGCGGCAGCTTAACAAGCGCAGGGTGCTTAATTGTGGGCTCAACATGCCGCCCGCCTTGCAGGAATTTCGAAGATTGAGTTCTAGGCTAACGGCATGCTAAAACCCATCGGCAGGCTACCGGGCTGCATCAGCCGGGAATATACATCGACTCCTAACAGGAGTCGAACTGGTGCTCGTTTGTATAACAGCGGATCAGCCAAATTGTTATTTGGGTAACTCTGGCTGATTCGCTCGTCGATATCTTGAGACGGTGTGATGACTTATAAGCGCCGCAACGCTTGCTGTCGTCTCAAGATATACACTGGATCTGTGCCGACGCCGCAGCATCAGGGTGCACACCTCGTGCCCATCCACAAAAGAAGTTGGTAGCTTCCATCGTCGAACCAACTGGTTGGCGATACGCGACAGGGGAAGGCACGCATCCAGGATTGCACGTTCCCTTACCAGGCCACCCGTTGCCCACGTATTCACCACAGCAGTGTGAACCACAGACGGTAACGTCAACTGCGGTCCCTTCCAAGACGGACGCCTTGGCTCCGAACCCCCCGGCCTCGTTGCAGCTGCAGGCTGCTTCTTCGTCTTCCGTGCCAGAGAACGTCGGCTTTCTTGACTTGTTGGAGTACGATCGACCTGCTTGGACACGAGTGCGAGAGTGCAGCAGACTGTGGTGATCATCACCGTAATGACGGCATCTGCCATTGCTCCGACAGTCCCTTCGCATATGACCCGCGGAGAGGCAATTGGAGCAGTAGTAATGCATTAATACTGCTCTCAACCGCTCTTCCAGGTTCATATCAAGGAACCGCCGGCACGATGCCAGGTTCTGCTCCATTGAGCACAGGCGACACTTCATAAGAGTGTCATCGCGCGTCACCACGGCAACCGCACTCGACAGCGCGCTTCGCATCGGACTTGCGCGTCCTAGGGAGCTTTCAGGAGCTGGCACACTCTCGCACCGTGTCGATCTCGCTGAGGGCCATCTCGGAATCCGTAGTGAGGATCATCTTTTCCTGTTGACATTTTGAAACAAGAAAAAAAAAGAAAAGAAGAAAGAGAATGGGTTAGGCGAGAAAATAGTGTCCGAGTTAGTTCGTCGGAATGGTTACTAGCTTTACAATCTGACTCAACCTCTCTCAGTGCGAACGTCAGCTACGCGGACTCTATTATCGTTGCCAACGTGTGTTTTTAATATTCGCCCTAATCGCCATTGATCCGCTGGTAAATTGTCTTCTTTAATAACGACTAAGTCGTTAACATTGAAATCCAGTTGAGGAGCTTTCCACTTTACACACCTATGCATCTCTGTTAAGTATTCATTTTGCCATCGGTGGCAAAAGTGCTGATGCATAGCCTTGACTTTTTGCCAACGGTTGATGATAGTCAGGGGGTGATGTTGTTTCTGGCTCTACTGGCGCTAGCAGTGGACTGCCGACCAAGAAATGACCTGGAGTAAGAGATTGAAAATCAGAGGGATGGCGGAAAGTGGCCTCGAATTAAGACACGATTCGATTAAGCAAAGTTGTAAATTCTTCGAAAGTATACTCCAATCTTCCGGCTATCTTTACAAAATGCGTTTTAAGGCTTTTGACTCCAGCTTCCTATAATCCTCCCATATGGGGAGCACCAGCTGGAATGAAATGCCATGCGATCTCTTGATGAGCATACTGCGCCAGTATGGCATGTATGGCATGTATGACGCACTTAGAAAGGCTTTAAAATCCTGTTTTAAGACATTTGAGGCCCCGACAAAGTTTGTACCATTGTCAGAGTTCACATTTGCTGGGCAGCTACGCCTTCAAGCAAATCGAGAGAAAGCTGCTAGTATACGCAAATGGTCGTGAAATAATCGTTCGCTCAGCTGGCAGAGTAGCCATTATTTGTGTTCTCTGGCGTTTCATGTGAATGACAGAAGTTTTGCAATTGTGTAAAGTTGCTTTGATGAGGGTTTTAGCACGTAGGATCCAATATTGCATTCGAATAAGTCGAAGCACTAACTGGTTCCCTCTATGAAGTGAAATCTCATGAACGAAGCGTACTAAAAGACATGAAAATTGGCAATTATATGGCAATATAATTGGATGCCTTTTATCGTATGATAAAATTGGGGAAGAGGCTAGTCGTCCACCAACACGTAGTAAATTGTCTTTGTGCAGAAATGGAATAAGAGCAAGAAGTGAACTCTTAAATCCAATAATTTGATTTGTTTCCAAATAATGATATTCATATATTGTTTTTTCTTGTTCTAGGCAATTAGTTGTGCTGCCACCCTTATTTCTGCTTCTATTCTTTTTCATATATTTAGACATAGGGTTGTTAATCTTTTCTGGAAGGTCGATATACGTTCTTTAACTAATACTTTTAAAGTTTTCCTTTGTTTTTTTTTCTATCTTTTTAAATAATGATCGACAGATCTTCTCTCAAAATATTTCAAATAAATAACCGCTACCCCGTTCTTCAGGAACTTGTCTTATAGCAGGTGGTGATGATGATTATTTTGTGTAACTACAAGCATCTGGACCTTTTGTCATGTTGATCATTGGTTGGAGCGTGGTGTAAAATTTGCACCCGGCGGTGATGGTGATTATGAATTGTTACCATCATTAGATCATTTTTGTCGTCTAGTTTTTGCTGGGCCAAAAGTTGTCAAGTTTGGGTACAGTGTTGAACATTTGAACTGCTTTCGAGTTAGTTGGATTTTTTGGTTTTAACTGTAACTTGGTAGTAGTTCTTGGTGTGCAGCCTGTTGATGACAGGAGCGTATAACTTACTTACACTGAATATTGTTTTGGGCGTAAGTTCACTCACTATTCTCAGTTGCATTATATATATTGCAAACATTGAGTATATATACATATATGTATATAAATATATATATTTTTCCTCTTCAAAAAATTAAAGAGAAGCAGCAAACCATTCTTTTCCAGATTCCTTATGTTAAGGATATCACATAAAAGAGTATATTTCTCAACTTCAATAGTTTCTTACTGATTGCTTACTTTCGCCAAACAACAGTCTTACTATTTAACAGGCATTTAAAAAAAAAGTCAGCAGCTTTTATTTTTTCATCATGTTTCTTAACAAGAGAATTTCTCAGTTTTATCATAACAGCGATATACCTCTTTTAGATTTCTGTCAAATAAGGGTAGAGGTACCTAAGGTTAGGTCGAGACTTACTGCAAGTTATTGCTTCTTATTTAAAGCAGATTGGTTTTAATACTTTTAAAATGCAAATCAATTGTTTATTTAACCACAGCCCTATATTGATCCGCAATATAATCCAGATCTCACAAATTTTATCAGGTCACTAAAGCTTTCAAAATTTATTTAGATGATTTGAAACTTTCTGATGGACGTCTTACTCCTCGTTAATGTATTAGGTAATACTTTTATTATTTCAACTATGTTGTCACCAGCGAATCATCATCTCCTTATCAGGATTTGATATCCCACTATGTTCAAGTCTGTCGCTCGCTACCTTGCCTTTCGAATTATATTTTTGATTTTCGAATAAATTTTAATAAATTTATTCATAAATTCTATATAAGTCCTTATATCAAATTCTTTAAATGCTACATTTTTTTGTAATTACAAATGTGCTGTAATTTAAAATTTAGTCGACCTTCTTACATGTTTATTTCTTTTACGTATCGTTACGTATCTTCATTTTCATCATAATGAATAGGAAAAGAAAAAACATTGTTTGTTGACACCTTCGACAATTCAATGCCGGTTCTTTCATCTATAATACTGCGTTTTCTAATACGTGAAACGCACTTGTATATTTTTTTTTTCAAAATGAAACGACTTAGATATGACATCGTTTCTTACTTCAGAAGTACTTTAGAATTTACGAGAAAGTCGTATATTATCTTAGATTTTTAATATTACTATTATCGACATATACATACTTTTCTTTACTCTGATATTCATTTAGTATCAGGCAATATTTATTCGTTTTTCTTTTCTTTTTTTTTATTTAAGTTTCCCGGAATCTAATTCATGAATTACTACGATTACTAATTCGATTTTTTTAAAATTTTTTTTTCATTCAATTACCTTTCCAATTAACTTTAATTTTCTTCTTAATTAAATTCTTTAATTTCTAATTCTTTTTAAGAATTGTTGTTTTTAATTTTATTTATGTTAGCATAATTTAAAATTGGCTTTGAAAATAATTTTTTCTTAAATTGGTTTCTTTTCACTCTTTATTAAAAAAAATTAATTTTTTGTTCTCTTTTAATTTATTAAATTATTCTGCTTCTTCCATTTGTTGGAAATATTATTTATCTGGCACTTGTTCTCTTCATAATTATCTAGTTTCTTGATTTCTTGTTGGTCGACAAGCATTACCGTTTCTCTGTGTTGTTCTTCTAAAACCTTTTCGCTATTTTCCGAATTTTCTTCATTTTTCTTCTCATGTTTCTTGTCCTTTGTGTTGGACCCTGTTTCACATATACCTATACTGTTACTCTGCTGCGGTATATTTATTTCCTTAATCTTTCTTTGATATCTTTTTATTTCACTATTCCACAATTTTTCCTTCACTAAATGTTTTTATTTAATTCACCGTTATTCTTTCTCTTACTTGTTTTTTCTCCACAATTATTCACTTCATTCAAATTTATTTCATTAGTTTTCCTTTTTTTACTTATTATTTCTCCATCATTAATTTTTTTTTTTCATTAACTCATTTGACTTTTTACACTTTCTCTTATTGCAACATTTGCCTAATTTATTTGATCTATCATTTAATTATCATTATCAAAATCATTTATTTATCGATAATCATTTATTTTTTTACTTGCTATGAAACAATTTGAGTAAATTATTATGTATTTTCTTTATTTATATATGACACTATCCATATCGGTGAAAATTTGTTTTTCCTACACTGATTTTTCATTTGCACTTTATCCCCAATTTGAAACTTTACTGGATTTAAAGTACTATCATATTGCTTTTTTGAGGCTTCTTTCGCACGTTCCTGATTCTGTCTTACTAGCTCATGCGCTCTTTGGATCTGGTACTTTAATACCTTTGAAGGATCCTCGGCATTATATACCGGCCCAGATTTGCGTTTCAAATTGGTCGGCATTATATACCGACCCAGATTTGCGTTTCAAATTGGTCGGCATTTCGGAATCAAACCCGTACAATGTTCGAAAAGACGTCTGCTGTGTTGATACATGTACTGTGCTGTTATGTACATGCATCGCACTTGCCAACCATTGATCCCAGTTTGACCCATCTTCTTTCGCGGAACTCCGCAAATATTTCGCTAAAGGCCTATGACTCCTTTCTAGTGAACCATTTGCTTGCGGATGGTATAGTGTAATGTGCAATTTCCTCATACCTAACATTTTACATACGTCCGAGAAAATACGTGAAATAAAGTTTGACCCGTTGTCGGTTATTAATACTCTTGGCACATCTCATTGAAAAATGCTTTTGCCACGGTGCATGCCTCCGCATCTGGTATTGTAACACAACAAACCATGTATTTTGAAAAATCGTCTTGGAATGTTAATATCTATTTATTACCAGATATTGTATCTGGCAGAATACCCACCAAGTCCATAAAAACTTTATCGAATGGTCGTGCTGGTGTATCCGTCAAGACCATCGGCATTTTAGTTAAACTAGAACTTTTGTTTACTTGACATTTCTTGCAATTTTTTACATATCCTTTTATTTGTTTCTGCATTCCTTTTCACCTGAATTCTTTTCTTATTCTAAACAGTGTTTTTATGGCTCCTTGATGGCCTCCTAATGGTGAATCGTGAAAATCTTTCAGTATTGTTTCTATCTCTTTTGGATCCGTTATTTTTCCTTTTTGTTCTATACCTAATGATTCTTCTTCTTGTGTACTTTCAGTTTCTGGGATATTCTCTGATTTATCCTCTTGCTCGTTGACTCTGGTCCTTGATCTCGTTTGCACTATTCTTATACCCTGCTCTGGTTGTGGTATCCTACTTAACGCGTCTGCATATAAATTTCTTTTTCCCGGTTTATATATTATTTCAAAATCATATTCTGACATCTTGTGTCTAAATCTTGCTAATCTTGATGTCTGGTCTTTCAGATTCGTTATGCCTTTCAAGGGTTGGTGATCCGTGTAAATTTTTAATGGTCTACCTAATAAATATGCTCTAAAATTTTTTGTTGCCTATACGATTGCTAAAAATTCTTTTTCTATTGTCGAATACGTTTTTTCTGCGCTATTTAATGATCTACTTGCGAAGGCAATTGGTCTGTCTCCTCCTACTTCACCCTGTGACAAAACTGCTTCTATCGCTTCCCCACTTGCGTCAGTCGATAGTAAAAATGGTTTCTCAAAATCGGGATAGGCTAACACGGGTGATGAAGTTATGGCTTCCTTTATCTTTTCAAACGCTTCTTGACATTTTTCTGACCATTGAAACTTTGTGTCTTTCTTCAATAAATTGTTTGTGGGGGATGGCAATCATGACATATTCTTTATGAATTTCCTGTTATAATTCGCTAAACTTAAAAATGCTTGAATTTCCTTTCAATTTCTTGGTATGGGAATATTTTTTACGCATTCTAACTTTTGTGGGTCTGGTAAGGCCCCCAATTCTGAACATATTGTCCTAGGTAGGATATGTCTCTACGAAGAAATTGACACTTTTACGTATTTAATTTTAAACAATTTTCCCTTAGTCTCTGAAATACTTGCGCTAGTCTTTCCTCGTGCTGCTGCAAGTTTTTGCCATAAATTACTACGTCATCCAAATATACAAAACAATCAATTCCCTGTAATCCCGTCAGTATATGATGCATCAACCTTTGGAAAGTGGCTGGAGCTCCGGTGAGTCCAAATGGCATTCTATTGAATTCGTAGTGCCCAAATGCCGTACTAAGCCCTGTTTTTTCTCTGTCATTTTTGTCTACGAGGACTTGATGGTACCCGCTTGCCAAATTCTTAAAAGTTTCCTTTAGTACTTTCGTCAAAGTTAGAATTTTGTTTTTCTTCTATAAACTTGTAGTTGCTAATGGTCCACGCTATCTGATAAAAAAGTTTTCCTTTAGCCGCTCATCTAGGAACACTCAATTAATTATTCCTCGAATATTGTCGTCTTTATTCGAACGGTCCTATGTGGTTCGTACCGCTCGTTGTTGGAATAGGTTACCTATTTATTTAAGAACTTTTTCTCTAACGCCTAACACATTTAGAAGCAAGTTAATTGAACACCTACTAGCTTAAGTTATAAACCGATAAATTCTTACTTAAACTCAGTTTATCCTTTATTCATTAATTACCTTATAACCTTAGTTTAATTCTTTTTTTTTTAACTTATAACTGAAGGGATTGTCTCACTGCAAATGGGTATAGGATTGTTACTTTGATTGTTTTTGGTTTGGGAATTGATTTAGGCACTTACCTATATTTTTATTTTGTATTATTTTAGTTTGTATTCTTTCGAGCATTTTTAGTTTGTATTCTTTCGAACATTTATAGACTCTAGTAATATATCTATTGGCCTAGAAGGCTTTTTATTACAACTGATGGATTAAATAAAAAAATAAATAAATAAATAAATCTAGAGTTGAGAAATATCTACAGTGTCCTAAATTGATCTAATATTTCATCAATTCTTGTTATGGAAAAACTTGTTTAATGGTGTCGTCATTTACCTTTCTAAAATCTATGACTTACCTCCACTTTTTCTTTCCATCACTTCATGCTTTCTTTGGCACTAATAGTAATGGCGAGTTCCAAGGTGACTTGCTTGGTCTAATTATGTCGTCTCTCAAAAGCTGTTCTACTTCGTTCTGAATTTTCTCCCTGTGAACTTGAGGTAATCTTTACTGTTTCCGATTTATTGGCGGCTGATCTGTTTGGACCTGAGTTTCGTGTTTTAAAACAGGAGTATATGATAATTTATCTCCTTCTTACAGGAAAATATCATGGTATGAAGTTAATAAATTCTCTATTGGGGACCGTTCCTCTGTATTTAAATTTGGGTCCAATGTAACTGGTTCTCTTTATTTTTTAATTCTTTCTCTTACGCTATGTTCCCTTACGCTGTATATCGTGTGATTATCTGTTTTATATATATTAAAATTCGATAATTCTATTTTATAATTGCTCGGTTTGTTCGCATCCCTTTCCGTTGCATTCAAAACTGATACGCATGCTATATTGTTAACTACGTTGGTTAAACTTTCTCCTAAATAAACTCCCGGCTCAATTTCCTGCTTATGTACTACTATTACCGGAACCTTGGTGTTCACTTTCATTCTTATTATTTTCGAGGTTCGCGCTTTAATTTTAATTTCTTCATTATAATTAATCAAATGTTTGGCCTCTCTCAA
Source organism: Coremacera marginata (assembly GCA_914767935.1). Taxonomy (NCBI): domain Eukaryota; kingdom Metazoa; phylum Arthropoda; class Insecta; order Diptera; family Sciomyzidae; genus Coremacera; species Coremacera marginata. Next base: position 120,481,779 of record OU612043.1, read on the forward strand.
CTCTTTTTCTTGTCTCAACTGTAGCAATGTAATTATTTTTCTCATGTTGCCATACATTGTGACCACTTTTTTCCTTGTATTTATTATACTTCTGTTCCACAAATTATCTCTTCATAGTATTCCATCTGCAGGTAATCCTTGTTCTAGAACCACCACGTGTAACTTAAAACTTAGATTCTCAACTCCGCTATGTGAAATTTTGAACGCACCCAATGTCTTGATGAAGCCTCCGAACGCTCCACTTAAATCTTTTATTTCTTTGCTTCTATTTTCAATTGTTTCTAACGCACTTTGTTTAACCAAACTCGTGTCTGCTCCGGAATCTACAAGTAGAATGAGTCGTAGCATTCTTGCAAGGAATTTCTACAAACACATCATTCACTTTGGAGACGCCAAAACATTCCCCCCTCTTCCTCGTCGGCATGGTCAGATTTCTGTGCCAGCAACAACTTGGCTTATTTTTATTAAAAATTTTTATTTTATCCATTAATGTCTCTTTGACTTTACCTATTATCATTTCAAGTTACACAATAACCTTTATCTTGTTGTTTTCCATTGTTTCTTTTATATTTCTTAACGTTTCTCCCACGTTAACCATATTAATTACATACAGAATAATTTGCATGATGGTTATCATGTTATAAAAAAATTTTTTTGGTGTTGCTCTCAACAACCCAATCGTTTCCTCTAACTCTGAGTTTATACTCACCTTCTCCTGGCTTAGATACACTCCACCTTTTCCTGCTTTAGATATACAGACCTTTATAATTTCTCTAGGGGTTAACTCTTCTTCAACTGGCTGAGGTGTACAGATATTTACAATCTCTTCGGATGTCAAATTCCCTGTTACTACACTCTCTATTGGCTTAGATGTACAGATATTCACAATCTTTTCAGACGTCGAATTCTCTGCTACTGCCCTTAACGGCAGTGTTACTCTCTTGTCTCGGGGTTCCCAGCTTAATGGCCTTTGCTGGGCCCTTGGAATTTTCCCTGTCTGTACCCCTGATTTCTCTTCGCGTAGCAATCCCCTTCCGTGTGTCCTAGTTTGTTACACCATTTGCATTATTTTACCGGTCTTTGCTCCCTACCGAAATTCTTCCCCCATTATCTCTGAATGTGTTTCCTGTATCGACTTCTCTATGATTGTTGTTCGCAAAAGTCTTCTCTTGAGTTTGTCTATTTCCAGACCTGAATTCTTGGGAACAATTCTACCCTTTTTCATGACCATATTCCTGGCATATCTCGCAGTATGGAGTGTTTTTTCTTGTAAGACACTCATCCCTGGTATGCCCCAATTTCCCACAGAAGGAACATTTAATTCGGGTTCTAGCATCTTTGTCCGGCAAACTTTGCTTTCTGTTATTATTATTCGGATAGAATCTATCTATACCCCTCGATCTTGGCTAACCTGCTTGTCAACATTCCTTGTTTCGTCCACTACAGCATACATCTGTTTTCGCGTCGTGAGCCCGGACCCATATTGACCTGCGCTCCTCAACATATAATCTATTTCGGCTGCGGTAGTCACTAACTCACCTAAATTCCTGCCCTCCATAGTCAACACTACTGGTTTTAAGTTTGGGTCGTTCAATCCTACACTAAAAGCCTTCACCACCGCCTTATTTAATTGACCCAACAAGCCTGCCTCTTCTCCAATGCAATCCTTTCCTCTTGCTTCTATCGAACTTAATCTTCTTGCATATGCTTGTAATTTTTCCCCTGGCTCTTGAACACATTTCGACAATTCCATTAGAATTGAATTGTAAGTTGATTCCCTCAGGTAATTAGATTTAATTAAGAGGTAAAATTCCTCAATATTGGGAAATTGTCTTCCTCTGCACAAATCAAAAGCATCCCCGTGTAATGTCAACTTAACACAGTCTATAACGCATGGTAACTCACTAGCATTTAACGGTCTCGTTGCAAGATCGCACCCTTGAATGAACCTGTAAAACCTCCGTTGGCGAGTCGGTTTCCGAGAATAATGGGACCAGATTATTCATGGTCTTATCTATTGCGTTTAAATTCATTGTATTATTTTTTATTTCTATATTCTCGTAGATATGTCCCCCTTCTTCTGTCTCCACGTCTGTTGACTCTTTATGATGAAATGAATTTTCTGTTGCCAATTTCAATTCTTCCTGCAAATGCCTATTTTGTACCTGTAATTCCCTAAAAAAAAATGTTTCCCTTAACTATTAATCTTGAGTTGGGCTCAACTCGTAATGAACTGCCCTCATAATTTCTATGTAAGTAATACGTAAACTATTTTTTAGTTTTGTTAACTATTTAATAGTTATTTTGTTACTGTGGGACATAAATTCTACTAAATTTCAATCGTAAGAAACAACTTATAATTTTTGTTTTAAGTTGATATCAAAAATGTTCTTGTTCGCGTTTCTGTTTTACAGTGTTTGCGTGATAAAACCTACTGAAACCCTAAAAAGTTGAAGTTTTTATTTTTCATTCATTGAATTTTTGTTTTTATTTTCAAAATTTTCCAAAATTATAAAAAAATATTTTTTTTTCTCTTAAACATCCTTGATGTACCCGTGAACAAAGAGGATCCTACCGATTAATTTCAATCTAATTTTTCCAAAATATTTGAATTTTTATTTTCAATTTATTTTATATTTATTTTAAAAAAAAAATAAATATTTTTTTTCAAATATCCTTGCTGTTCCCATAAACAACAAGGATCCTCCTACCGGCTGCGCCAAAAATGTTGGGATCCTCCCTGTGAGGATACCCGTAGGTCCTTAGTCGTGGCCCTAAAGTGAAGTGCTATCTGATTCAAAACCTTATGCGTCTTTTCTCCAATAGGAAAGACCGCATCCTACCACAATTTCCATAGATTCTCTTATGACTCTTTATTCATTCTGCTTATTTCTAGCTGAAGCACAGATATTTGTAACAAATATCTGGCTTCCAAAATCTTTACATTATCACTTAATTTTACACTATTATAATTTTGTACAATTGACAGTTTTTTGTCACATTGCCATTGTGCAACAATCTTAACTTATCTTACTTCCTAGTCAAATTGCTCAATAAAGCATTGTTCATTGAGCTTTGGCAATAATGCATTTTCAGTTGGTCACAAAATAGCGACCAACAGCTGCATGAAATAAAGTAGATCAAATATCGAGTTCACTGCTTGTACGACATTTCCCAATTTCATTAAACAGTAACGCGACTCAGGTATCAGGCGCATAGCGTCGTTCACCTGTGTGGCATTATTTGGTTAAGTCAACATATTACTAATTGCTGCTATAACTTAAGCACGCGCTCTGAAGTACGTCTGTTTATCGTAATTCGATCATACCTGGTATCATGAATTGAGGTAGGTCGGTGCTTAAAGCAATTTGTGCTGCGTTTTATTTTACTATCTGTTTATGCATACCGCAATTCATGATCAAGGTTAGTCGATATTTGCTATCGGCATTAATTTATTAAAGTTTTAATTGGTTTGTGACGACTGAGTCACAACAATTGTAGTGTTTTTACCATTTTATACGAACATTTGGGTATGCGAAAGCTCTGTGCAAAGTGGGTGCCGAGTGAGCTCGCAGTCGACCAAAAACAACAAAGAATTGATGCTTCAGAGGAGTGTTTGGTGCTGCTAAACCGCAATAAAATCAAATTCTATCGTCGATATGTGACAATGGATGAAACATAGCTTCACTATTACACACCAGAATCCAAAAGACAGTCAGCTGAGTGGACAGCAGTCGACGAACCGAATCCAAAGCGAGCAATGACCCAACAGTCGGCTTGTAAGATGATGGCGCTTGTAGTTTAGGATGTGAAAGGAATAATATTCATCGACTATCTTCAAAAAGGAACCACCATCAACAGCGACTATTACTGGGCACTTTTGGATCGATTGAAGGCTGAAATCGCCAAGAAACGGCCACATATGCAAAAGAAAAAAATGAGAAAAATCAATAGAATGCTTGCTGAATAGAAATTCAAGTCCAATGATGAAGTAATCGCTGAAACTGAGGCCTATTTTGACGAGAAAGAGACTATCGTATCGTACTATAAAAGTGGTATCGAAAAGTTGGAAAATCGCTATACTCGTCGTATCGCTCTCGAAGGCAACTATGTTGAATAATATAATCAAGTTTTATCAAAATTTTGTTTTTTTTCTTACTTATCCTACGGACTTATTGAATGACCTGTTAAGAAGATTTAACGGCAATTAAAACTCCACCTCCATTAAAAGAATTACCAGCAATAGCGTTGCTATCTTTGCTGCAAATATTGAAATTATTAGATAGAATTCTAGTATTTAGGGTGTTAGGCTTAAGCCAAGTTTCACTGAAAACAATTATATCAAAAAGTAGGTCGTGGCTTAAAATGTGTAAATATTTGAACTTTGTATTTAATCCTCGAACATTTTGGTATAAGATTAACATTTCAGATGTACATTTTCTATGTACATAAATGATCTTCCCAGTGTATCAAACAGCTGTAGAATACATATGTATGCCGATGATGTACAATTGTACGGCACTTCAAAAAAAGAAACCATAAATAACTTTACTCTACAACTCAGCAATGATCTTGATAGTGTAAATGTGTGGGCACGCAACAATGGCCTAACCCTTAATCCTGAAAAGTCCAAATGTCTCATTATTTCAAAAAAAATCTTTGATATTACAACAGTCCCCCAAATAACACTAAATGGTTTAGATATTGAATTTGTTGCCACTTCGAAAAATTTAGGCATAACATTCAATAGCACTCTTACCTGGAATAATCATATTAATATAACTGTTGGGAAGGTGTACGGCATGCTTCGCGCAGTCTGGATAACACAGTACTTTACTCCTGTGTTCGTCTGAGTTCGGTATACCTGCAAAGTTGATTAAACTTTGCAGAATGACGTTGAGCAACACACGCAGCTCCGTCAACGTAGGAAATGACCTCTCCGAAACCTTCAATACCGAAAGAGGTTTCAGGCAAGGCGATCCACTGTCTTGCGATCTCTTTAACATCATCATGGAGGGGATCGTACGAAAGGCCGGGGTGCATCGTAATGGCACCATTTTCAATAAAGGTGTCCAGCTCCTTGCGTACGCTGATGATATTGATATTGTCGGCAGATCCAAGAGAGATGTTACCGCTGCTTTCACCGCTATCGAAAAGGAATCAGCCAAAGTGGGTTTGACGATAAATGAGGGTAAAACAAAGTATATGCTGTCTACAAACAAGGGAGCGAGGCGTTTAGACTCCCACGTGTCATCCGGCAGCTATAACTCTGAAGTAGTCAAGGAGTTCGTATACCTTGGCACCGCCATTAATACCAACAACGAAATCAGCCTGGAGATAAAGCGAAGAACAATTATTGCTAATAGGTGCTACTACGGGCTCAGTAAGCAGCTAAGTTCCAGAGCCCTCTCTCGATCGACAAAACTAACACTCTACAAGACGCTCGTTCTACCTGTGCTTCTTTATGGCGCTGAGCCATGGGTATTTTCGCAAACTGACGCAGCCGCTCTGGGGGTGTTCGAGAGAAAAGTTCTTCGCAAAATCTTCGATCCTGTTCGAGTCGGCGACGACTATCGCATTCGAATGAACCACGAGCTGTATGAGCTCTACGAAGACATTGACGTAGTTCGGCGTATTACTGTGCAGCAACTACGTATTAACGACGAAGCTCCAGCGAAAAAGGTGCTCGAGGCGAGGGTCGCTGGTCAACGACGACCTGGGAGACCATGCCTCCGATGGATGGACCAGGCTGAGGAAGACCTATCGGCACTTGGTGTATCCGATTGGAGAAGGCGCGTGCAAAGCAGAGGCGCCTGGCGAGAGCTGATGATGTCGGCCGAAACCCGAACACGGGTTGTTACGGCCACCTAAGTAAGTAAGTAAGTTCAATGTTTATCACCTTTCTAAAATAAAGGAATAACTTCCGCCTTCTTAAGTTCATCTGGGAAAATTCCAACATCAAGACTTTTGTGGCGGAACTCCTCCGAAACGGCTCGACCAATTTTAATGATTTTTTTTTGTATATTTCGTAGGTATGAGAATAGGGTGTAAAGTACTTTTCACCTTCCTATGCAATACGGGCGTGGCTTCGCCCATACAACTCACATTTTCGATACAGAATAGCTATGGCAGTAAAAGTCACAGAACATTGAAATTTAAAATGGAGTTACCACTTGGTAATGTCCTTCTAATGAAAAACTTGGACAAGCTTCGGACAAGGGGGTGTGGCTCCGCCCATACCAGCCCAATTTTTGATATCGAATAGCTTTGGAAGTAAAAATCACAGAACATTGAAACTAAGAATGGAGTTACGACTTGGTGATGTCTTTCTAATAGAAAACTTGGACGAGGGTTGGTCAAGAGGGTGTGGCTCCGCCCATATCAGTCAAATTTTTGATTTCGAATAGCTATGGAAGTAAAAGTCACAGAAAATTGAAACTCAGAATGGAGTTACCACTTGGTGATGACTTACTAATAGAAAACTTGGACGGGTATTAAACAAGGGAGTGTGGCTCATCCCATAAAAGCCAAATTTTTGATATCGAATAGCTTTGGAAGTAGAAGTCACAGAATATAGAAACTCATAATGGAGATACCACTTGGTGATGTCTTTCTAATGGAAAACTTGAACGGGTATTGGACAAGGGGGTGTGGCTCGACACATAGTTTATCTTAGTCGTAGCAACGCGCGTTGGGTAAATCAATAAAAATAAATAACATATAAAAAATAAGTAAAAAATCTTTTATCTGATGATTTTATCGTATAAGACCTAAATTTTGTTTAAATGGAAAGTTCACAAAAAAATGGGAGTAGTCGCACCATATTTACACCCACTTTTTTTAGAAATCATTAAAATTGTACATGTTTTGATAGTAAAATACCACTCTTGGTATGTAGGGTCTATTGATCCCAAGCGGCAGTTACGGTACATACAAACATTCACTGTATATAAAATGTGGACACTTATTAAATTACCATCAAAAAAACAGACGCACTACAAAAGTTGGAAATAATTGGATAAGGGCGTGGCCTCACTATATGCCCTATTTTCAGGGGTTAAGCGAAGCGCAGTGAAGCGCGCCGGGTAAAAGCTAGTAACTTTGTAGATTTCTGAGGAAGATGAGGGTTCAACAAAGATACTCTGTCTTTGAGACGGTTCTCTATCTAATTAACTACATATCAGGATTGGCACTTTTAACAACATTTGCCAAAAATGACATCATAAGGTTTAGCCCTGTTATCATCAGATTCAGATAAATTTTCAAAACAGAGACATTTCAAAACAGTGGTCTGACACTTGCAGATCACAGACAGAACTACTTATGGCTGATTCACAAGAATGGCTATACCTTACAAATATATGGTCAATACACGAAGCTGAAAAGTCTGTATTTCGAGTTGGTCGATTTATGCGAGATTCAAGTCCGTCATCTGACATCTGACTCTATTAAAATGTTTAGATTTATATCACCTAGCACAACAAGGTCATAATTTTTGCTATTTTCTAGCATTTCTTTGAGTTCGTTCAGAAACACATCATTCATATCACTGTTATGAAACCTATAGACGCAAATAAAGGAACATTTTTTATCACATATTAAACACGAAACTTTAACAGCATCACAACTTAGGAAACTTAATCCGGAGAATTCACAATCACAATTTAGATTTTTTTTTAATAAAAACTGCAACCCCTCCTGCTGCATATTGATTATTGCATTTTGCAAATAGATTGCCTCCTGGGATATCAAACAAAGATACTTCTTCATTGTAAATTCAAATTTCCGTTAAAAAAATTAAACCGGGCTTATTTTTAAAAGAATCTCAATTTAAAAAAAAATGGTCAAAGTTTTTGCGCATGCTTTTGATGTTTTCTTGGATAACACAGTGTAAAACTGATGCTGCTGCATGGGATTTGTTAGTCAATCTTAATACATATGTTGATGAAGATCTAAGCCTATAATTTACATTATTTGAATTGACTCTGGTTCTCGAGATAAGCCGTTATTTTAAAAATGAAGGAGATTTCACCAAATATTTTAGCATAACTCAAGAACAATTCGTCGGATTGGGTTAAATCAAAAATTAAAAAATCTGCAACTAAATTACCTCTAAGTTACGGTCGCACTGTTTTTAATTAGATCAATAGTTTCGGAAATATTCAAAAATTTCTTCCGACAAAAACACATTTTTTTATGCAAAATTTAAAGTTTTTAATTGTTTTAAAATTCATAAAAAAACAAATAGCTCAAATCAAAATAAAATAATCGAAATAGCTACTTTTTGATGGTAAGTTTTAACCTCAGATATGTTTCAAATAAAACAAGCCATATTTCATTAAAATCGATTGGCAAGTTTTGGTTTACTTCACAATTTAGTGAGTTGTCTCATTTTGATGAAAATTTTTAAATGAATATCAATAACACAAAGAATAATAAAATTATATTATGATAAAAAACAGAAGTTAAGAAAATCAATTTGTATGGGATTTTCTTTGGTATTTTTTGTTGGGACATTTTCTTTTTTAGTTGCAGTCTACCATCATATGGCTATTCCGCCGGCCTTGGTATCTTTCATCCATAATCTTGATGCCCTGCTGGAATCGGTCCCCTTGTTCTTCACTATAATCGCCAAGGTTGTCAGGAAATTAATCCAAATAGCTGTGCAAATAATGCACTTTGACACTCATATTAGCTCTTAGTTTTTGGAACTTTTAGAGCAAGGGTATCAAACTCGCGGCGGCCCACAATGTATAACTTTGCGGCCCACTCGGTATAATAGCAAAAAAAATAAACGAAAATTTAAATTGCATAGCAACCATAGAATTTTTGCCTTGCCTATTCTAATCAGAGTATGTTCACTAGCCCAAAATAACAAAACAAGCAACAGTGAGTCATTCAAGAACCGCTGCAGCACACACCGATTGCACAATTCGCTCAATTTTTTGATTTTATCTTTTTTCATCTCGCTCTTGCTTTTGATTGGTTGCTTACGTCTTGGATTTGGTGGTCTGGCGACAAGTTCTTTTGCAAAATAAAATTAGTTGTAAAAAAGAGATACCAATAAAGAGGTGGATTAAAACTGCTAGTTTGGGCCACAATAAAAAAAGGGTTAGTGTCACCATTAGTATTGTGTGCCTATAAAAATATAGTCAAACTATTAGAAATAACTATATTTAAGTTACGTTTAAATTGTTAAAAATTTGTGTCAGAGTATTTTGTCTTTGGTAATTTAATGTTAGTTTTTTAAAAATCTTTTTTTACTTTTAATTTGTATTTATTAATTTATTTCAAGCCTTTGTATTAAGTATGCCTTCATCGACACCAAGTGGCAGTAAAACCAAACGAAAAATTGTTGAGGAACAGGAACATCGAAATTTTCAAGGAAAGTGGGAATTGGAGTATTTTTGCTTTGACTAAACGATAAAATCATATGCTTGATATGTAATAGTGCTATCAGTGTACCCAAATTATATAACGTTAAACGTCACTATGAGCAACATAAATCAAAATATGATAATTACGAAGGATTAATGAGACAAGTTAAAAGAGTTTAAGTTGGGACTGAAAAAACAACAGTTCATGTTACTAAAGTATCACAAGAAAGTGAAGCGGCGGTGCATGCAAGCTACGTTTTGTCGGAGTTAATAGCCAAACACTCGAAACCTTTTAACGAAGGTGATTTCATCAAAGAATGCATAATTAAAGCTGCAGAAATTGTTTGCCCGGGAAGTGTGAAGGCATTTCAAGTAATCTCTTTGTCTCGAAATACCGTTGTGGAAAGAGTTACTAATATGGCTAGCAATTTAAGTGATCAGATTAAAGCAAAATCATTTTGTTTCGAAGCATTCTCCATTGCTTGTGATGAGAGTACGGACATTGGGGGCGTTGCCCAATTAGCTGTTTTTTTCAAGCGTGCGACACAAATTTCAACATTTACGAAGAATTATTGGAACTAGTACCGATACATGGCACTACTACAGGAGAAGATATATTTAATTGCGTTTATGAACTTCTGCAAAAATACAATTTAACTTTGTCGAAATTGATTTCTGTAGCAACAAATGGAGCTACTTCAATGGCAAAATTAACGGTTTTGTGGCATTACTGCAAAAAAAGATAAGTGGAATATATGATGGGACTAAGATTCATCATACCCATTGTATTATTCATCAGGAAGTATTATGTACGAAAGTAATTAAAATGGAAAATGTGTTGAAGCCTATAAAAAAAATTATCAATTTCATAAGATCTCGAGGCTTAAATCAACGACAGTTCTTTAAATTTCTAACTGAATTAGAAAGCCAATATTCTGGTTTTTCATATTATACCGAGGTGCGTTGGTTATCATGCTCCAAGGTTCTTACACAATTTTGGGATTTGAAAGAAGAAATATGCCAGTTTTTATCAGCCAAGAATCAAGACATCAGCTTGTTTTCTGATTCAGTGGGGTTGCAAGATTTATCCTTCATGGTTGATATAACGAAACACTTATCCGATTAAAATTTGAAATTGCAGGGAAAGGATCAGATCATTACCAACATGTGTGACCAAGTTAATGCATTCAAATGTAAACTAGTTCTTTGGGAAAGGCAGTTGAAAAATGAAAATTTAATGCATTTTCCGACATGAAACATGTATAAATCCAGCTAAGGTGTTACTGCATTCTATGAAAAATACGCGGACAAAATTTTAAGCATAAGAACTGAATTTGAAACAAGATTTGCTGATTTCAAATCGTTGGAAGACAAGTTTTCTTTGTTTTCTTTTATTTTCTCAATAAATATAGAATTAGTACCTAACCATATGCAAATGGAGGTTATCGAGATACAGTGTGATTTTAATTTAAAGGTGAAATACATTAAAGTTGGAGTGCCTGAATTTTACAAATATTTGCCTGCTAGATTTGAAACCATTCGAAATGGTCCATGAAAGGAAACAAGTCTCCACTCAGATCCAGAATTACTGATAGTCATCTCGGGTCGGTTTTACAATTAATCACTGCGAATAAGATTGCCCCCGAAATAGGAAAGGTGGTTGCAGAGAAAAGGTGCCAAATATCTGGGGAAAAAATATTAATTTTACATTTTTTTTGTACTTATCAAAATAAATCTATGTATGTAAAGGGTGGTTAAATTTTAAGGGCGTTCAAATCAAAATGCATATCGTGCACTTCGCGATTTTTTCGGTCAATTTTATCGTCCAAATGTGCGCACAATCGGAAAAATCGTGCAAAAATTTGAGCAAACCGGGTCTGTAGGAGATGCACAAACAAAGTGATTGTTTGGTGCGGTTTATGGGCTGGCGGCATCATCGGGCCGTATTTTTTCCAAAATGAGGCCGGTCAGGCAGTTACTGTCGATGGTGTTATCGCTATCGTGAGATGATAACGAACTTTTTATGGCCCGAATTGGAAGATATGAATGTGGACGATATGTGGTTTCAATAGTACGGTGCCACTTGCCACACAGCTAACGAAACAATGGCTCTTTTGCGCGACAAATTCAATGGCCGTGTTATCTAACGTGGTGGCGATGTCAATTGGCCGCCAAGATCATGTGATTTGACACCGTTGGACTTCTTTCTTTGGGGTTATTTGAAAGAAAAGGTGTATGACGATAAGCCAGCAACAATTCAAGAGCTAAAGGATGAGATAATTCGGCACATTAACGGCATAGAACCTCACTTATGCCTCAGCGTCATCGAAAATTTGGACCATCGGATGGAGGTGTGCCGCCGAGGTCACGGCGGCCATTTGGTCGATATTTTGTTCCATGCATAGTTCAACCATACCAATATTATCATAACAAAAAGAAATGACAATAATTTCTTAAATAATTTGTGTTTTATTCAAAATCAACATCGGCCCTTAAAATTTAACCACCTTTTATATATAATATACTATAAAATTTTAAGTATTTTATATTTTTGTGGCCCACATAATCTTTTCAATTTTTTATTTGGCCCTCATTATGCTTTTAGTTTGACATGCTTTTTTTAGAGCATTTTGTTTAAAATTTTGGCATACTTTTTAGCTTTGTCATTCCCCAAAAATTTTTTGAAAGCTGATCATTTTTGATCCACCTAAGTAATCTGGTTTATGTAATCAAGTCATCGTCCTTTATTAGAGTACACATTTTTGGCCCGTCAAAAACACCTGCCTTAAACTTTTATGTGCTAAGACCAGGAAATGATTGAGATATATATTTAAAGCAATCGCCATTTAGATAGGAAGCTTTAACAAACTGTTTTATAAGTAGTAGTAGTAGAAGTTTTTCGACTTATTAAAGGCTCGTGAAAGATATTAACTTTTCCTACAGTCATTTTTATTCTTGATGGCTAATCTTTCCATTTCCAGTGCTAATTTTTTGCATTATTACAGCCATATGATAGCAGACTACTGCTGGAACTTGCAAAGAGACTGTCCTAACAAAAAATACCAAATAAAATCCCACACAAAATGATTTCCATAACTTGTGTTTGTTATAATTATTTTATAATTCTTTGTTATTGATATTCATTTAAAAATTTTTATCAAAAGTAGATAACTCAATAAATTGTAAATTAAACCAAATCTAGTTAATCGATTTTAATGAAATATGACTTGTTTTATTTGTAACATATCTGTGTTTAAGGTATATATACGTGTAACAAAAAAAAAAAAAAACAAAAAAAAAAGCAGCTTATTTAAAAAAAAAATTTAGATACAAGTTGTAATTTTTTAAATTTACACAGCTTATTGTTCATAAAAAGTACTTTATAAAAATTTCTTTTTTTTTAAAAAAATAATTTTCTGCTTTTTATATAGAGTGCGTTGAAAATGACATTTAAAAAAAGACATCCAAAACGGTTTGATGGATATGGCCTTTCCCGTGTATCTGAAACAAGAAAATCAAACGTCATTTTAAAGTACAGACCAGTAATTCAGCATTCCCCTTACGCATGACCCCCGGGGGATTTTTTTAAAATTGTGGGTAAAGTTAGAGTAAAAAGGTAAAAACGAGATAGATTTTCACTCGATTTTTTGTCTATAAAAAAAACAAAAAATAGCAGGTAATTGAATTTAGGGGGATGCTAAAAGGACAAAATTACAAACAAAATGCATTAAGATTCATTGAAAATTAACCAATAGATTTCGAGTTATCTATCGAACCGTTTTAAAAAAGTAGTTTCGAGAAAATCCCGTTTAAAGTATTTATTTTTCGTAATTTTGCACATATATTTTTAATATTATCGGTTTATAACACTTACTATTATTTAATCTGCAATGCCAGGTATTGATCTAAGAACATGTATGTATATTCTAGAAACTCTAAAGAACATATAAGACAAATAAAAACAAATTATTTTCTTTAAAAAATACCTTAAAACAAAAGATGAAGAAACAGCAATTTTGTCCTTTTTATTTTTTTAAGAATTTTAAAGCAACAAAAAAATTTAAATTTTGCATAAAAAATATTTTTTTCGGAAGAACTTTCCGAATATTTCCGAAACTATTGAGCTAATTATAAACAGTGCGACCGTAACTTGGAGGTAATTTAGTTGCGAATTTTTGATTTAACCCAATCGGACAAATTGTTCTTGAGTTATGCTTAAATATTTGGTGAAATCTCCTTCATTTTTAAAAGAACGGTTTATCTCGAGAACCAGTGTCAATTCAAACAATGTGAGTTATAGGATTAAACATCATTATCACATGTATCTAAATTGACTTCAAAAAGTCACGCCACAGAAAAAAAATCTTAATTTTGTCACCCTGTGTAATGAAAAACTTAAATTTGTTTGGATTATTTGTGGCATCATAAAAACTAACATCTTTTTCTATTTTTTACTTGGCGATCTTCAATTTAAGCTAACATATTTAAAATTTAGCAGCCCTATTTATAAAAAGTTACAAACCTCTTGTAAACTCTTTATAAGACACACGCCTAAAAACGTTATTCATAAACGTTCATTAACGAAAAAAACCTCTTGTAATAGCTTCACAAATGAGAGAAATTTAAAATAGGAACAAACATTCTGTAAACCTCCTACAAAGGTATTTCAAATTTTAATGTTCTGAATTGAGAACAAACTTCTCATTTTGTGTCAAATTAAAATCAAAACAAATAAGTAAATAAAAATAATTGTGTTTGTTTGGCAGTTGCTATGGGCAGTTGTATTTTTTAAAGGTAAACAAAATTGTAAGGCCCAGTTTCAATTTTTTTAGAAAAATTTTCGATTTTCTTTTTTATTTTATTGTTTTGAAAAACATCTTAAGAATGTGTAAAAATTTCAGAATAAATTTCGGAGCCGTTTAAGAGATGTTTAAGTTTTTATGAGTAGTAAACGCTCATAAAGTAAGGTAAACAAAAACTTTAAACACGGTTTTTTCGTAATGACATTTTTTGAATCGGCTTGCACTTTATTTCGAAAAGAATTCGTCCGATTAACTCAGATCTAGTTTTATTATTTTTAAAAATTAAATACGCTTTGAGTGAACCGACAAAAATCAAATAAAACGTATTTTTTTGCTTAGTATTTAATTTATAAGGACCTATTTCGTGAACGAAAAATTGGGTTTTTTTAATTTTTTGGTTTTTTTTATTTTTTTTAATTTTAAACTTTTTGTCGGTTCACTCAGAAGGCAAAACTATTCCAAAAACAAAATTTTTGGTTTTTTTGTTTTTGTTTTTCGCTCCCTGGAGAGGAAATATCCGCAAGAGACCTTTCGTTCGCTACCGACCATAACTATCGATGCAAAAAACCAAAAATAAAATTGTTAATTTAAGACTTAACTAAAAATAAAAAAATTATTTTAATATTTAATAAAATCAAAACAAAATACAGTCATTCAAAAAAGTCCGCTTTTTTACTCAAAAAATTGAAACTGGTCCTTAAACAAATGCCTGCCAGTATATCAAACTCACAAACCTATACATATTTTTTATTAATTTTTAAGCAAATGTCATTATATTAATCAGAGTCACAGACGAAAATTGCAACAGTTCCTATTTTAAAGCATCAATATTCTCACATTATCTATAAGACTCTTAAAACTCGTTTATGAGTTAAGAGTATTTTAACTTTAAAAAGCGTTTTAACTAACGAGCATTTGAAAGCTGTTTTAAAATATTTTTATGAATACGGCTGTGCAATTACTTATTTTGATTTTTTTAGATTTTCAAGATCTTCAAGCGAATTTACTAAAACACAATTTTCATTTTCATTTTTTCGCATTAAAACTCTGTCATTTGAAATCCAAACAAATTTATAGTTTAACTGTTTTCTAATCACTTGAGCTTCTCTTAAGAGAAATCTACTCATGGCAGTCAGACTGTCATTTACAAAAATACTCATGTAGAGAGTATCATGAGAAGAAAACTTAGGGTGTGTGTCAATAGGAAACTTTTCACTCGGATGATCAGATTTTGATAGTTGGTAGGGCAATTTTTGATATTTGTGAGGTAAATATTATTGTCAAAATTTGTGCGAGCCCCAGGGGCTACTACAAATTTTGACAATCGAAAAAGAATTTTTGACACATTCAAAAATTGAGAAAAAAAAAACAAAACGTTAATTTCCGCGACATATTCACTGAGAGTGCTTTTTATTTTACTTGTTAATAATTAAAATGTACATTTTGTGTGTGTGTGTGTGTTTTCGTGCTAACAGGAGGGAGTGATTGGGACTCCTCTGGCATAATAAGTGCCTGTCTACACTGGCCTCACTCAACCGACTCACTTTGACGTCTACATAAGAGATGAGGAAGTGGGAAGGTTAAATTTTCGTGAGGCAAGAGTTTCAAAATTTTTAAAAATTTCTAGACTCACTCTTATTCTCTTTGCTTTGATATTCGTCGTTGGTGTGTTCTTTGTTGTATTTCAGCATTTTAGAGCAATATTCCTTAGTGATAATGGATTTAAATGAAAAGTAAAATATTGAAGTGCGCCCGCAACCTCAGAACCAATGGTATGATCAGGAGTGTCGCATCGCGACTGCAGTAAAAAACGCCGCTTATAGAAAAACGCTGCAGTCAGCTGCAACGCGAGCCGTGCGAGAAAACTACCGCGAAAAGAGGAAGGAAGAGAGGCGCCTTTTCAGACGCAAGAAAAGAGAGCAGGAAAAGCGTGAGCGTGAGGAACTAGAGGTCTACCAGGGCAAGAAGGATGCACGAAAATTCTATCAACAGGTTAAGCGTCTAACCCAAGGTTTCAAGCCCGGAGCATCCACTTGTAGAGACGAAAATGGAGATCTGAATACGGATACGCAGTGTGTGCTGAGATTGTGGAGACGGCACTTCTCCAATTTACTTACTGGCGACGATTCCACCAATGCAGCCCATGGAGAGCGCAGTTCAGAGCCACCAATCAACGATGACGGAGTGGAAGTACCACCACCTAGCCATGAAGAGGTTCGAGTTGCTATCCAACGACTCAAAAACAATAAAGCAGCGGGTGCTGACGGCCTGTCAGCTGAATTGTTTAGAACCGGCGGCGATGAATTGATAAGGCGCATGCATCAGCTCATCAGCAAAATATGGCTAGAAGAAAGCATGCCCGACGATTGGAACCTCAGTGTACTGTGCCCTATACTTAAGAAAGGAGACCCAACAATCTGCGCAAGTTATAGAGGTATCAGTCTTATTTCCATCGCATATAAGGTTCTCTCAAGCGTACTGTGTGAACGATTAAAGCCAATTACAAAAACACTGATTGGACCTTATCAGTGTGGCTTTCGACCTGGTAAGTCCACCATAGACCAGATTTTCACACTACGACAAATCCTGGAGAAAACCCACGAAAATCAAATTGACACACACCATCTCTTTGTCGATTTTAAAGCTGCGTTCGATAGCCCGAGAAGGGATTGCCTATACGCAACAATGTCTGAGTTCGGTATACCTGCAAAGTTGATTAGACTTTGCAGAATGACGTTGAGCAACACACGCAGCTCCGTCAAGGTAGGAAATGACCTCTCCGAAACCTCCAATACCGAAAGAGGTTTCAGGCAAGGCGATCCACTGTCTTGCGATCTCTTTAACATCATCATGGAGGGGATCGTACGAAAGGCCGGTGTGCATCGTAATGGCACCATTTTCTACAAAGGCGTCCAGCTCCTTGCGTACGCTGATGATATTGATATTGTCGGCAGAACCAAGAGAGATGTTACCGCTGCATTCGCCGCTATCGAAAAGGAATCAGCCAAAGTGGGTTTGACGATAAATGAGGGCAAAACAAAATATATGCTGTCTACAAACAAGGGAGCGAGGCGTTTAGACTCCCACGTTTCATCCGGCAGCTATAACTTTGAAGTAGTCAAGGAGTTCGTTTACCTTGGCACCGCCATTAATACCAAAAACGAAATCAGCCTGGAGATAAAGCGAAGAACAATAACTGCTAACAGGTGCTACTACGGGCTCAGTAAGCAACTAAGTTCCAGAGCCCTCTCTCGATCGACAAAACTAACACTTTACAAGACGCTCGTTCTACCTGTGCTGCTTTATGGCGCTGAGGCATGGGTAGTTTTGCAAACTGACGCAGCCGCTCTGGGGGTGTTCGAGAGAAAAGTTCTTCGCAAAACCTTCGGTCCTGTTCGAGTTGACGATGACTATCGCATCCGAATGAACCACGAGCTGTATGAGCTCTACAAGGACATTGACGTAGTTCGGCGTATAACTGTGCAGCGACTACGCTGGCTGGGTCATGTCCATCGTATGAACGACGAAGCTTCAGCGAAAAAGGTGCTCGAGGCGAGGGTCGCTGGTCAACGACGACGAGGGAGACCATACCTCCGATGGATGGACCAGGCTGAGGAAGCCCTTGGTGTAACCGCACTTGGTGTATCCGATTGGAGAAGGCGCGCGCAAAGCAGAGGCGCCTGGCGAGAGCTGATGAGGTCGGTTGAAACCCGGACACGGGTTGTTACGACCACCTAAGTAAGTAAAATATTGAAGTCCAATAAAACGCAAATTTACGCTTCGATAGAGTTCCAAAAGCGAAGAAGTAAAATATTGAAGTGCAATAAATCGCTAAAACACGACCGAAATGTAAAACATCAAAATTTGTAATTGTCAAAATTTCATCGTTCATTTCAAACAGCAAAAAAGACAAATTTATTTCAACACACACAAATTGTTATTTTCTACAACTTGTTATTTTCTATCCTACCACGAGTGAAAAGTTTCCTATTGAGACACACCCTTAACACATAGAACATTTTTTTCATAATTTCTTTTGCTGTTGACTTTCTTAACATAACACTTGTCGATCTATGCCTCCGAAACATTTATTTTTAGCAAATCAGAGAATACTTTTAGCGCAGAATCAATGGCATTGCTGTTCTTGTTATCTGGTACACCCACTATCTCTATGCACTTTTCTCTTTCATGTTGTTAAAGATAATTTACCTGTATTTGTAGCTTATCAACTTTCTCAACCAAATATTTTTTTCTCTTCCTGTAGAGACTGGATTGTTGAAAGCGTGTTTGCTTACATATTTTTAAGAGATAATATTTCGTTTTATACCAACTCCAGAGTTATATTTGGTTGTCGTGTATGATAGCTTTCTTGAGTAGTCACTTCGTACATTTCTGATGGTTGTTGTTGTAGTTGTAGTTGATGCTGCTGTTGTTGTTGAGGTCGAATTTGCGAATTTTGGTTTAAGCCGAAAGTTCATTAATTGCGTTTGCATTTTCGTAAGTCTACTCGCTGGCACAATCATAATAGAAATACGTGAAAACTTATGGGAGCAAGTTCAACGTTTACGTGCATAACGTTAGAGAACGCAAATAGAGAAAAAGTTTAAATATTTTCAACGATAAAAAATAAGAGAAACGAGTTCATTCTTTGAAATTTTCAGAGATGACCCTTCAACATGAATTCAAATAAATAAAGATTTTGATAAGTTATTTCTTGCTTTTTGTTTGACATGACTTTTTTACGGTAAATGTTGAAAATTTATGTTACTAAACTTCAATTTCTTTTTAATATTTCAGCATAAATACACAAATTGTATTTCAAGAATAAAGAAAACGTTCAACAACTTTGTAGCCCTGAACTGTAAGGCCTTTTCCACACAGAGCAATGGAAAAACAACGCAACATCAACAAATGTTGCTAATGTAAGTATACCGAACCCTTCAGATGAAGCAACTTTTTCACAACTAGTTGGCAGCACATTTGCTAAGTTTTATGCAGCACAGCTTGCTGCAATTTATATCAGCGACTTATGTTTTTCTTTATAATTTAAATCAATTGTGTGGTACTTAAAGGCAAAAATATATCAATTAAATTCAGAAAAATTGTGTTTTATATTTTTTATTTTGTATACAGGAATCAGCAATGAGTCAAACAACAAAAATAAATCTTGTACAAGAATAAATCTTATTCTAAATAAAAAATGAACAAAAATAAATCTTGTGCAAGTAAGAAATTCCCTGCTTATTGAATTATAAGCTGCAATGAGAGATCAATGTTGCGTTGCGCGTGACTTTCTCATCTGAAAGCATAGGTTGCAATAATGTTTGAAATTGCAGTGGTTTGAAACTTTCTAAGCAGTTGCTGTTGAATTACTTTTCAGTTTCTCCGTGTGGAAAAGGCCTAATGGAGTCAAAACGCAATTATTGTACTCTGCAATAATTTTCTTTCGTAAATTGCGCCAGCGAGTAGACGGACACTAAGGCAAACGCAGTTAATCAACTTCCAGCTTTAGCTACATAACCTAGCGTCCACACGTGCAAGTGCAAGTTCGAAAAACTCAATACATCCAAACATTTTTACTAACACACTCACATTTTCAGATTTGCAGCCTACTTGCAGCGCTACTTGCAAGGAAATTTCAGAGGCAGTGAATTTTGGCATTTGCTGCAAGTAAATGTCTAAAAGGGGGATTAAAGTGATGCTTTTTGTAGATTTTTCCGGGATTGCCACAATTTTAAACAAAAAGCAACACTAGTAACATGCTTCCTCGTTTTTTAACATCTTGATTTCAAGCAATACTGCAAATGCAGGGAGAACCTTCGCATTCGACGACATTTTTAAATGAACTTCCACTTGCACATGTGGACGCTGAGGCAACTTGCAGCTAATTTCGAACTTTTTCGAAGACAATATATATTCCCTACTTGCAAGTGATTACTTGCACGTGCGGACGCAGGGTAAGATGATGTTGTTGCTCGGAGACTTGTGTTGTTGGTAAGCCGAGATTGATAAGATCGTCATCGATAGCACGATCTCCTGTGTTTGTGACTACCAATGGTAAGAGATCTGTTGCTTCAGTGCCTGGTTGACTCTTACCGGCAGAAGTTGCTGACGAACGCATTTTAGTAGCATTTGTTGGCGAAAGAAACGAAGCGCGTCGGGCCGATATACATTTTTTGCATTTAAACGTTTGATTGTTACTTATCATAAACTCAATTTCAGCCTTTTGCAAATTTACTCACAGGCAATAAAAGAACTCATTGCAGATGCCACATTTAATCTTTTTACTATCATCGAGATGTCTTTCGACTTTTTGTTGACAAATGCACGGCATCTGTTTTATTGCGGTTAATATTATCAAAAAAATTAGCAGCGAGTTTTAACGCGTGTTAACCTCACGACGATTACACACGAACTCAATCAACAAGTCCCATATTTGCAAATTGTCGCTTCGTGGAAAACATTTTGAGACGATGAAAAACATTGTCATATGTGTATCACCTCCAATGGTGATTATTTTGAAGGTAATTAAATAAATATTGAAGAATAATTGACCGTTGTTGTTTTATTTGCACATTCCTTATAATAAATAAAAAATTTAATATTTTCCAGAAAAATACGGTGGAGTTGCTTTGCCTTTGGAAAAAAAATGCCGTACCAAGAATTAAAAAATTAAAAGAATTCAAATTATACATTAAAATTATTGGTTTAAAATTCCTCACAATACAAAATTCATACAATCAAAAATTTTTCCTCATGCTCTTTTAACACGGAGTAATGTGAGTTAAAGTCATCAAATTTTCGTATACATTTTCTTAAAAACATCAATTTGGAGAGTTGTAAAAAAAAATGTAATTATCAAAATGGAATTTTTTGTATAGTTAGAGATGGAGAATTTTATTAGCTTTTAAACAAATGTAAAGCATAAGCCCTGGCCGCGCGAAGTTGGCTGCGATTGCGGCTCTCGTGTGGCTGAGTTTCCGGTGGCCTGAAGAAGTTTTTTTATTATATAAAAGGTGTACCACTAATTTTAGCGATTTTCACAATCAAAACGCCTTGCAAGTTTTTCCATAATAATTTCATTGCTTAATAATTTTAATATTTCAACGTTATAAACGAATACAAAATTGGATGGATTTAACAAACTATGAATAACACAGACTATCTTAGGAACATTGCTGTCAACATAGATTAAGATTAACTTAACTTTTATTATATTATCCATACCTACTACAATTTTAAATTTCAATAAACTTTTTACTTGAAGAAAATAAACTAAATTTTTCGTGCGATTTTCAGTTCAGAAGTGGGATTGTGATCTAGTTTGCAACGAAAGTGGGGGTTTTTTTTGTTGCTTATGCGTGCTCAATAAAGAGAAAAATAATTAAATGTAGAACATTCAATGCAAAAGGTGGTTAAGATACGCTAAAGCTACGACGATGTGTTCGGTCATGTTAAGAAAAAGTGCGCATTTAGCACAAAAGTGAGACTCCCGCGAATATGATGAAAGTTTCAAGGTTAACGAATTCACATAAAGAAATAACCGTTGGTTTTTGAAAGTTGGCGTCATAAATGATAAACAAAAATGTAACGAGCAAAAGTGCTAAATAACGAAACGTGAAAACGAAAACGAAACAAAAGTGATGAACAAAAGTGTTAAAGCAAGAAATGTAGAAACGAAACAAAAAGAAAAAAAAGAGCAAGTTAAAAACGGTTACATCAAGAAACGTCAAAACGGTAGCGTAAAATAAATAGAAGTGAAAAAAGTAACGCGAAAGTAAACAATAAAACTAAACGTGGTGAAACATAAAGAAATATATAAAAATCAACAATGGAAAAAATCGCAACGCTTAAAGTTGAGAAATTAAAGCAATTACTCCGCGAAAAAAATCTTGTGTCGACCTGGACAAAGGCTGAGTTAGTGCAACGAATAAGTGACGCGCTTAACAGT
The DNA here is from genome assembly GCA_914767935.1 of Coremacera marginata. Lineage (NCBI taxonomy): Eukaryota > Metazoa > Arthropoda > Insecta > Diptera > Sciomyzidae > Coremacera > Coremacera marginata. The sequence goes on from OU612043.1 coordinate 120,503,909, forward strand.
GTCGAAGTGGATGCTGAAGACGACGAACCGTCTTTACAAACGCAAATGATTGAGCTCCGTCAAATGATGCAAAGCGTTATAACTCTGGCCCAAAATTCGTGCGTGTCGGGTCCAACTGTGAGTGGAGCGGCCACAAGTAGGTCAAACGAAAACGAACAATCAAGTGATTTGTTAGGATTTAGTCCGGTGGCAGGGTTAAGTGCAAACTTATACAAAAATAATTTTTCAAGTAAAGAAATTGCAGATACACTGCCTGAATTTGACCCCTCCAAGGACACATTTTCGGTTGAACAGTTTGTTGATCGCGTTAGCCGATCTGTAGTTGCTTACGGTTTGGAGGATAAATGTGTGTAGTTGGCAGTGTTTGGAAAGTTAAAAGGACCGGCTAGGTTGTGGTTAGATGCAACGTATGAACTTCACAGTAGTTGGGACGGTCTCGCGAGTGCTTTAATCGAAGAATTTGGCACAGTACTGGATGCAGCGGAAACTCATTTCAGAATGACCAGCGCTACGCGTCAGCAAAATGAAAAAATCGTCGAATATTGTTTTAGAATGAGTGCGCTGGGGAAGCGTCACAAATTAAGAGAATCAGCAATAATAAAATATACACGCGACGGGTTAAAACATCGGGAGTTACAACTTGCAATTGCGGCACACCATTTTACGTCGATGAAACATATGCGCAAAACATTAGGTGAATATTTAAAAAACATGTCTATGTATTCAAGCAATCGGTTTTCTAAATTAAACGAAAAAAATAAAAATGAGTACAAAGTTTCTGAAGCAAAATTGACAGATAGTGATGTGAAATCTAAAATGATTGTGTGTTATAATTGCTCTGAAGCTGGGCATATCTCAACAAAATGTCCAAAGCCACAACGACGCAATCGATGAAAGGACTGCCAAAAAGTGCATCCAAAAGGTGAGCCCGAAACTTGCGGAAAAATCAGGGTGGTTGTGCGCGAAGCCTTATGTTGTGTTGATTAAAATTTTACCAAGTTGGCATGTGTCAGTGGCAAACACCTTAAAGCTTTTATTGACACAGGAAGCCAGTGCCACATGATAAGGCGTGCTGTGGCGGATAATATTTTGTGTAAACGCGAAATGTGTTATTGAAAATAAGTGGAATTTGTGGTGGTGTGCGCTTTGCTAATGAAAAGATTATCACAGACGTAGAAATTGACGATTTTATAATTAGCCTAGAATTTTATATTGTGGACAATGAAATTTTGTCACCAGATGTGCTTCTGGGTCAGACCATTTTAAAAAATAACGAAATAAGTGCTACATTTGAAAACGGAAATATGATTTTTAAAAAAATTGCTCCACAAAAAAATGGTGATCTTATCGAACAACTTAACAATAGCGCAGCAGATCGCGTAAAAATAAATAAATGTAACGTGAATACTAAATTGAAAAGCGTTATCATCGAATCGGACATTCAATGCGGTTCTGAAGATAGCCAAATGAAAGAAACTCTGCTGAAGCTGTTAAATGATTTTGGCGATGTATTTGCTAAAGACCCCAGCGAGATAGGTAAGACAAGTTTAGTAGAATTAAAAATTGATTTAGATACTGAGAAGCCGATTGCTCAAGCGCCATATCGGGTGCCAGAGCCGAAAAAAGCAGTTGTAGCGCAAATGATTACTGATTTGCTAAATAACGATATCATACAGAAATCCGAATCTGAGTATGCTAGTCCAGTTGTTCTGGTAAAGAAAAAAAATGGTAATACGATAGATTGTGCGTCGACTATAGGCGTTTGAATCAACACATGCGCAAGGAAATATTTCCTATGCCCAATATTGAGGAGCATCTGCAGGTTGCTGCACGCTTTAAATTGTTTACAACTTTAGATCTTAACAGCGGTTAATATCAAATCCCTGTAGAGAAGAATAGTCGCAAGTACACTGCGTTTATTACTACAGGAGGACTGTACGAATTCAAGAGAATGCCATTCGGGTTAAAGAACGCACCCGTAGCATTTCAACGGCTGATGGCTAAAATAAAAGAGAAAACCGAAAAAGATGACATGATTCACTACATGGACGATATTCTCATCGGGAGCAACACGATGGTCGAAATGTGCGAAAAGTTGGAACGAGTTCTCAGTATTCTGCGCCAATCAAACCTTACACTAGATCTTGCGAAATGCAGTTTTATGAAGCAGTCTATTGAGTTTCTTGGACACATTCTGACGCCTGGTGGAATACGCCCAGGTGAAGTGAAAACAGCAGCGATCGAAAATTTTAAAACTCCTTCGAATATAACTGAGATTCGCAGATTTTTATTTATTTATTTATTTATTCATGTGTAATTCAGAAGCCATTAAGGCCAAAAAACAAATTACCAGTATATGGATCGAGTAACAAAACTTAATGCTAACATCTAGATATTGTGTTTAATTTCATTTAGATTTTCTTAAAAATATTACCTTAATAAAAAATTTAGACATCTAGATTTTGTGTTTTAATTTCATTTAGATTTTCTTAAAAATATTTCCTTAGTAAAAATACATACATAAAAATAAGTAATTAAAAATGTTCTGCAAAAAAATTATCAAGTAAAACAAAATGAAAGAATGTTTAATCCAGGCCACACTAGCCTCCTCCTAAAGAAATCGTTAAGCAAGTAAAGAGTAAGAATAATTGGATAGATAAATAGACCCATAGCACCAACGTGATAACATAACACAGCTTGTACTAGGACGAATCACGCAAATAAGCCAAGAGTTTAGTTTTGAATGCAGTATAAGATCCAGCAAAGGACTTTAAACTTGGATGTAAGCTATTCCAGCATCTAGTGACCCGGATGTGGAACGATCGCTCATACGATGCCGAGGAGATTCTAGGGAATAAGATTTGAGGATTTCTAGTAGACCGAGAAAAAGAGAAGTAGTTTAATAAGTAAGATGGGCACTGATTTTTAATAATTTTATAAAACGAGCACAATAACTTTCATTTAACAAAATCTTAGAAACAACAACCCAGAAACTGAGTTGTAAAAGCAGAGATGTGATCTCGAGATCTTAGATTGTAAAGAAAGCGAACCGATCTGTTAAATAAGAGATGAATTCTCCTTATGTTGTAGGCAAAAGTTCCGGAAAAAACCTCGAAACAATACGTTAAGTTAGACAACAGTAGTGCATGAACCAATTTGTATTTAACGTGAAGTGGTAGGTGCAGATTTAGGTTAAACAAACGCTTTAAAGTAAAGTTAATTTTAGAGCACAGACCGTTGATGTGAGTGTCGAAGGATAACTGATTATCTAATCTAACACCTAGACAATTGAATTCATCAACAAAATTTATGCTGTCGTTGTTGATGTTGATATTCAGGCTGATGTATAGCCTTAACATTTTTGAGAAGAGCATTGCTTTGGTTTTGTTTGAATTAATATTGAAAGAGTTTCTTTCCATCCATTCACACACATTCAGTCATAAACATATTATAGTTTATGACAGCTTCAAAAACATCTAGAAATTGCAGATCACCATTAAATAGAAGTTGAATGTCGTCAGCAAATATGAAGGGGGTACAGGCACTGACATCTAAGCAGTCCACAAAATCATTTAAGTAGTACATGAAAAGAATTGGACCAAGAACCGAGCCTTGGGGTACGCCGCCATATACTGCTAACAAGTCCGAGCAAGAGCCATTGTAGGAGACGAATTGTTTCCGATCTTTAAGGTACGAGTAGACGAGATCACACGCTGGTTTTGAGAAATTGAACTTGGAGCTTAATTTAGTGATCAGGTTGTGATGGTCGATGCAGTCAAACGCCTTAGACAAATCAAGCGATAGAAGAACTGAAGGCTTTCCCTGATTCAGAAATCTCCTGATGAAGTCAGTGAGGCCCACCAGCAAGGAAGAAGTGTTATGACCCTTTCGAAAGCCTGATTGGCAATTGTGAATGAGCTGGTATTGATTTGTGTGGTCCAAGATTTGGTGCTTCATGAGGTTCTCAACTATTTTGGACAGGGCAGGAAGGATGCTAATTGGGCGCAGATTTTCCTTTCTTCATGATCGGGATCACACGGGCAATTTTCCATTTTGCAGGGAAAACAGAAGTCGTAAAAATAGTATTAATGAAGTGAAGCAGGTAGATCTGAATATATGGAAAAATAAGTTTCAAAAATTTTAGAGGGATATTATCATAGCCCACTGCGTTAGATTTAATCTTTACGAAGGCTAAAAAGAGTTCATCAGAGGTAACGTTACGGAAAGAAAAACTATCGCTTCTGGCTAGGTCTGGATTACGGTTTACACTGTTAACCGTCGGAGCAGAATGACTAGAAACAAAGTTGAAATTTAATGCATTTATATCCGCAATTTGAATCGGAGAGTCAGTTGTAGTGCATCCATTCTTGCGAAGAATGTTCCACATTTCCTTGGTACTACTACCATCAAACAGCCTGGTATGGGCCAGTTTTTTGGTGATTCTGATTTTAGATTTTGCAAGATTTCTGTGCTTACAGAAAATACGCCAATTTTCCATGCTGCTATTCATGATGTAAGCTTTGTACGCTAGATCGCGTAATGATTTAGCGTGTGTTATCTCCCGTGACTTCAACCAGGTATCTTGTTCATAATTGACTTTGCGCGTTACCAAAGGGACAAGGCCAAAAAGTCTACATAAGGCAGAGGTGATTGTATGGAGCTGTTTATCAGTGTTATTGGTGAAAAAAATACTACCAAGATTACAGTCGTCCAAGGTGGAAAGCAAAATGTCGTAGTTTATTTTATTGTAATTTCGAAATTCAATAAGACGTTCTTTTAAGATGAAGGGTATATCAATAGAAATGACAATAAACGCGTGGTGTGATATGCCAGGGCAAAGCGATTGACCAGAAAAACATGACAAAATGGAGTCACTTATAAGGAAGTAGTCGATTAAAGACGTTGAGTTGGTTCTTACGTCGTAATGAGTGGGTAACGAGTTGTGGACACAACTAATATTCAGACGTTGGCACAAGTCACGTACTTCCATGGACTTATTAAGATTAAAAAGATTCATGTTGAAGTCCCCCATAATTACCGAGTTTGAATGTCTAACCAGGAGGTCACCCAATAGATATTCCATTATATGAACATCACCATGAGGCAAGTAGACTACCCCAACTAGAATTTTTAGATTATTATGCGCCACTTCAACAATTATTGATTCACAAACCCCAAAATAAGAACTTTCAAATACCACCTTGTATGATATCGCATTGGATATATATAAACCCACCCCACATCCCCTGCCACTAGGTCGACTAACACCGCAAAAGCTGTAACCCGGAATGTCAACAGCGTTATCATTGATATGCGGCTTGAGCCAGGTTTCAGTTATACCCACAAGATCTAGGAAACCTCCATCTAAGATAGTCTTAAGTTCATCCAATTTCGTCGACCTAGAAGAAGGATTTAAACTTTGACAGTTGATATGTCCTAAGTTCAGATTTGAACCACGATGTTCAAGAGTGGAACGTAGGTAAGAGTTATCACTAACTATGGGTCCCAAATTTAAATTACGAGGCAAAACAAGTTATAACTTTAGTGGTGAGGAGTTGTGTGGCAAGATCGAATATTATATTACAGATCGTCATTAAATAACGTAGAATGCAGAAAAAAACTAAGGGAAAAAATTATTTTAAACTATAAATTAAATTATATATCAAAAATAAGATAGATAACACTTTACAATAAATATCAAGATTTATTATAAATTGTAAGAACATCAATTGAATAGTAAGATATGATATGAGTATGGGTAAGAAAATGAGTACAATGGTGTTAACAATATAGATCAGAAGTAATGAAGAAAGAAAGGCAAATTTAATACAGGGTAGAATAATAATATACAAGAATGTAACGGGAAGAAGAAAAGTTACATGATATTAAAACAAAGTTGGTTCACCCAGATTATGTTGAGCAGGTTTTCTACCCCACCGTGGTGTCCGATGGTGGTAGTCGTACGGCCGAAGGAAACATGCTGATACATTGTTGAAGATCCAGCGTCAGATCTTGCTTGTCCATTGTTGTAAGTTTTACTTTTGGAACGTTGGCATTGAAAATTTTGAAGTTAAGAATTTTATTTTCCTTGAGAAGCTTTCTGCAGATGATCTTAAGCTTAGTTGCTGCTGGAGTGAGGTTGTCGTTGAGGTAAACTCTTGAGTGTACGTTACCTCCGAGAACATCGCAAAGTTTCAGAGAACGTGTTTTAAAGTAGCATCTCATAATTTCATCACGAATACGAATGGAGTTGAATTTGATGAGCACGGCTTTTTTGTTATGAACGTAGCCACAATACTGTACATCGTGAGGTGCTGCCTTGACCTCAAAAAATTATCCAATTTTTAGTGGCAGGTCGTATAGATTAGAGATTCCAGAGGGTAACGCAGTTACAATGATATCTGGCCGATTGAGTCGATGATGAAGAACACTATTATCAGTTTCTAACTGATGAATTCTTTTGTCGGTAATACCATTAAAAGACTGTATTCGAGCATTGCATTTCTCGATTTCACTGTTGAGATTATGGACATTAGAAGCAAGTTCTCGTCTTAGGTCATCAGCAACTTTATCGAATTTGTCCTGTATTTTATCAAATTTCAACTGAATATCAGCCATGGCTTCCTTGAGCTCAGCCGAAAAACCCGCCTCATTTCGCGAAGGTTCCGAGGCACATTTGGCACATGTAAAGGTGAATGAGCGGTTATTTTTCAGGAAATTATGCTGTTCAGTAGAAACGTCGGCGCATACGAGGTGGTACCACTCACCACAGGATCCGCATCCAACGCTAGGCTGAGACTTCGTTATGTTTTTTGGGCAACCAGGACATTGCATGGCATCAGAAGGCATAATTGTTTACTAGAATCAGACGTCAAGGGACTGACAAAGCACTGGAGAAGCAGCAAATAGCAAATAGCAAACAGCAATGACAAAACAAGTGCTAGCACAAGGCACTGGAGCAGCAACAATAACAGCAACGAAAGAACAATTGTCAGCACGTCAGGAAGATGAGTGCAGATATTAGATTGTTGACTCAGAATATCATTAATTGTAAATTTTGTAGTTCTTTAAAACTTTGCTTAATTTAGTCTATACAGTAAACCTCGTGTCAAGACGTCAGTCAGCTATACTTATGGCACAATGGCGGCAGCAACAACAACAATGAAGAAATGAAAAAAAGTAGCGAGTAAGTATCAGGCAATTGTATAATAAATGCAATTATTAAACTCCGCCAATATAAATGTTGTATTTTATTTTCAGGTCACTGCGCGACGATTAAATTTCCATAACAACCGCTTTACTTCCATTAATTAATGAGTTAAATTATCGTACAGATGGGAAAATTGTTTTCAATTGACGAACGAACAAAAAACACGTTTACTCGTTCATGACAGAGTTGCCAGATTTTCATTTTTTAGGACTCTGCGGTTATTTTAGGAAGTTTGTACCTGGGTATGCCATCATTTCCGAGCCGCTTCGTAAACTTCTGAGAAAGGATGAATCATTTAATTGGACTTCAACACAAGAAAACGGATTTAACCAACTAAAATCAGCATTGACGTCGAAACCAGTGATGGCTGCCTACCATGTAAATGCAGAGCACGAAGTGCATATTGACGCGAGTGCGGTGGGATTGGCCGGTGTACTGCTCCAGAAGAACGAAGATCTTTGGAAACCAGTGGCTTTCTATAGCAGATCTACAAGTGCGGACGAAAAAAAATTTCATAGTTACGAGCTTAAGACGCTAGCGGTCGTGGAGGCGCTGGAACGGTTTAAGGCAAGACAGTAAAAGTGGTAACTGATTGCAGCGCAGTCAAGACGGCAATGCAGAAACGAGATCTCATTCCACGAATCGCGCGTTGGTGGTTACGCATACAGGACTATGATGTTACGATTGAACACAGAACCGAACAGCGAATGTCTCATGTTGATTCATTGAGCACAGCACCGAACGAAGATCCCAAAGAAATTGATTCAGCATCATTATGTGTGATGAAGGTTCATATTGATGAAGGTGATTGTCTATTTAGTATGCAGTTGCAAGACGATGGCACCAAACAAATTGTTGAAAAACTGAAAGTTCACGATAAAGTCATGGGCACTGATTATGCTATTGAGGGTGGACGATTATACCGGAAAATTGGCAACAAGAAATTGTGGGTAGTACCAAAAACGCTTTGTTGGAAGGTTTGCCAGAATTGTCACAAGTCGGGACATTTAAGTGTCGAGAGGGCACTTGAGAAGCTGCAGCAGTTTTTATGGTTTCCAAGAATGCGAAATTATGTTAAGTCTCATATTAAAACCTGCGTTGAGTGCGCTTTCATCAAGCATCCAGGTGGGAAAAAGGAGGGTGAGTACCATTACAGCGATATGACTCCCATACCGTTCAACACGATACATATTGACCACCTTGGACCGTTTCCAAAAGTATTAAGAGCAACGAGCATATCATTGTGATGATAGATTCGTTTACAAAGTATACGTTGATCAGAGCGGTTAAGAATATGTCTACAAAACACGTCATAGATGTATTAAATTAAATGACTGGTTATTTTGGTATGCCAGAACGTATTATTACAGATCGTGGCATTGCCTATACCTCAAGGGGTTTTAGCAAATATTGTCAGGAGCAAAATATAAAACATAACTATACGTAGTACGTACTCCTCGAGCTAATGGGCAAGTCGAGCGCGTGAATCGTACTGTCTTGTCCATGCTCAGGCCTTCAACAACCGACGACCGACGTTGGGATGATCAGCTTCGCAAAATTCAGTGGACGTTGAATACGTTGAAAAATGCGGCAACCAAATTAACTCCTCACGAGTTGCTATATGGTTTCCGACCTCGTGATATACTTGCAAACCAAATAATCCAAATTCTTAAAGACGACAACGACGCGAAAGAGGAAGAAAATCTCCAAGAACTCCGTCAGGAAGCTGTGCAACGAATTGACAACCAGAGAGCAAAAGCTAAATTAAGGTTTGACGAAAAGCACTCAAAACCAAATGTCTACAATGTTGGCGATTTAGTGCTGGCAGAGAATGATCCGAACAGTACCGGAAGTTCGCGAAAACTGGAGCCAAGTTATAAAGGACCTTTCCATGTGATTCAGGTGCTAGACAACGATCGGTACGTCGTGGAAGATTTACCCGGATCTCAAAGCAAGCAGCGATAAGCCCTGGCCGCGCGAAGTTGGCTGCGATTGCGGCTTTCGTGTGGCTGAGTTTCCGGTGGCCTGAAGAAGTTTTTTATTATATAAACGGTGTACCACTAATTTTAGCGATTTTCACAATCAAAACGCCTTGCAAGTTTTTCCATAATAATTTCATTGCTTAATAATTTGAATATTTCAAAGTTATAAACGAATACAAAATGGGATGGATTTAACAAACTATGAATAAAACAGACTATTTTAGGAACATTGCTGTCAACATAGATTTAGATTAACTTAACTTTTATTATATTATCCATACCTACTACAATTTTAAACTTCACTAAACTTTTTACTTGAAGAAAATAAACTAAATTTTTCGTGCGATTTTCACAAAGGTAAATTGGTAAAGATAGTTTTATTAGTTTCTTCGTTATATGCATATTAAGATCGTTTTATTAGTTTCTTCGTTATATGCAAAATACTGAAAAAGAAATTTCTTGTTTTTTCGAAATAAAGAATTTTTAGAAAAAAATTCTTTAAGCTCTTTGCGCGACCATTTACCGTTTGTTAATATTGAAGTGTTATATACCAAAATTCATGTTTTAAGGGTAGAATCGGAAATCAGTGTGTCCCGGCCCGGGAACTTTTCGAAAACTGTAAAAGGAAGAAATTTTTACAGTTGTCAGTAAATTTACAATTGTCAGTCACCAGAAAAAGGCTATAAGTGCATTTTGTTCGTAATCCTGTCAGTTAAGCATCCCCTCCAAATTCAAGTCCATATTTTTTTGTTTTTTTTTAGACAAAAAAGCTCACGAAAATCTATCTATTTTAACTTTTTACTCCAACATTCGCCATAATTTAAAAAAAAAACCGAAGTAGGTCGTGCGAAGGGGGGATGCCGAATAAATGGTATATTACTTAAAATTGCATTTGCTTTTTTTTGTTTCAGATACATGGGAAAGGCCATATCCATCGAACCGTTTTGAATGTTTTTTTTTCATTCAAGTCATTTTCAGCGCAATCTATATAAAAGCCAAAAAAATGTTTAAAAAAAAATGTTTAAAAAAAAAACGTTTATAAAGTATTTTTTATGTACAATAACCTGTATAAATTTAAAAAAATAGTAGCTTCTTGTATCTGAAATTTTTTTTTTAAGAAAGCTGCTTTTTTTTGTTGCTTATTATACCTTAAAAACGGTTATGCGATTCTTCCTGAACAAACTGTATAACAATTCAAAGGTACTGAATTACATACTCAAAGATTGAAAATTTCAAAAAAGAAGTGGAAACATCTTCAAGAACTTAAATCTTGAATTCCGACAGACTGCCATTACTTTTATGACAATATTCTATTTGAAAATTAGATAGATTTATGTAATGTCTTATACTAAATTCTTTCTTTCTTTTTATGTAATAAACAATTTTTTGTTTTAGAAAAGTAAGCAATCTTATTGTTTAATGTATTAAATTCACAAGTATCTTAATAATTATAATTAATACCTTTTTTATGTTAAAAATTGTTGTTTATCGATTCCCGATTTAGACCAATAAAACACGCTCTTACTTTTCTATATATCTACACAATGACATTAAAAGACATAACAATTTATTTAATCTATCTTCTTATCTATATCTTCTTTCTATATATATATATATAATCAATATATACATAAAATTGTAAAAAAAAAATCTGTACATGAAATATTTTTTAAAAATTCTTTTTGCGATGGACATTTTGAATGACGAGGAGTCCGAAAGTCGCATTTTTAAAATTTTTGTCTGTCTGTATGTTAAAGCATCATGCGAAAACCACTGGATGGATTTAAATGAAACTTGACATCCAGGTTTCTTATATCCCTGGTCAACATATAGGCTACTTTTTATCCAAAAAAAATGGTTGAACCCGGTAGAGGGCGCTGCAATCCGGTTCCAGGCATTTTTTTTAGCTTATCTCCGAAATCGTTCATCTGATTTGAATATAAAAATTTGTATGTAGAGGTTCTCGGATACGATGAGTTTTTTGACTTATCTACTCTGTTTTATCTCGAACACCAGAGGTCGCTGTAGTAGAAATATTTTGAAAAACTTCGAAAAATTCCTAAAGCGCATCCGATTTGCATGAAAATTGGAATATAGGGGTTTTCCAAAACGGTGAGTGTTTTGGAATTATCTTTTTTGTGCTATCTTGAACACCAGAGGGCGCTGTAGCTCAAATATTTTAAAAAACGTCGAAAAACTCCTAAGCCGTTTATCCGATTTACATTAAAATTGGTATATAGAGGTTTTCGGATAAGGTGAGTTTTCATGACTTATCTACTCTGTTCAATCTTGAACACCAGAGGGAGATGTTGTACAAATATTTTAAAAAAGTCGAAAAACTCCTAAGCCGTTTATCCGAATACATGTATATATTATACACACATGCATATATAAACATATATACATACATGGGCGTAGCTAGGGTAGGACAGTTTTCCCCTGATATGTATATGTATATGCATGATTGATATGACATTTGGACGATTAAATTGACCGAAAAAATCACGAAGTGCACGATATGCATTTTGATTTGAACGCCCATTTCCATAATAAGCCTGAATAACTTTAACGCGTTGCTCGATTGTGTATCTTTCCATGGTTCAAATTGAGTTAGTCTGAAATTGAGACATGTCAAATGAAATGCAGAAAAAAGCTTAACGTTTAGGTGTGCTTCACATTCAACATCGGCCCTTAAAATTAAACCACCCTTTATGATACAAATATAAACATATATACATATACATGGGCGTAGCGAGGGTAGGGCAAGAGAGGGCAGTTTCCCCTGATATGTATATATATGTTTATTTTATACATATATACACATACATACATATACATGGGCGTAGTGAGGGTAGGTCAGAGGAGGGAAGTTTCCCCTGATGTGTATATGTATTACATGTATATATCATACATAATTACATATATAAACATATATGCATATACATGGGCGTAGCAAAGGTAGGATAGAGGAGGCGGTTGCCCTCCTTATAAGTATATGTTTATATATTATATATATATTATACATATATAGATAAACATGGGCGTAGCGAGGGTAGGGCAGAGGAGGGCAGTTGCCCCTGATTTGTGGGGAGGCATAAAAATCGCCCATTGCTCTGTGAAAATCGTATTCTAGGGATCAAAATAAGAAACTTTGCCGAAGGAACCATACCTCTAAAACGAATTCTGATGTCCCCCAATTTGGGCCGAACTTTTGGGTAGGGGCAAATTTTGAAAAATCCCACTTTGACCCATTTAGAGTGCTCCAATCGAGTACAAATGTATGACCGACCCCCACTAACTTTGGAGGCCCGACCCACCCATGCCAGTGGCAGACCCCCTGGAACCCCCTGGGGGTTCCCCATACAAACATTTCTAAAAATCGCCAGTTTTGGCACTTTACATAAAAAAATCAGCGAAATGCCTATGTTTTTTTTCTTTTTGGAGTTTTTTTTCTCTTTAGAAATTTATTCAACCCTTTTAAAAAATGAAGGTATCACTGTGACACAATTGCAAATCGGAAAATTGCTTGTGTGCGTTTTTTAAGGCACCACAGGACACAGCTGCATGTCGTAAACTTACTTGTGTAGTTTTTTTATAGCACCTACTTAAGAAATGAAGGTTGTTTTTACAACCCTTTTTGTGGGTATTTTATGGCACCTTCTTAAGAAATGCGCGTTTTATGCAACCATTTTAACAATTAAGGTATCACTGGAATGCACCGCAACCCTTTTAAAAAATTAAGGTATCACTGTGACACAATTGCAGATCCTAAAATTGCTTGTGTGCGTTTTTAAGCCACCACAAGACACAGCAGGTAGAATTTAAATTACCATTTCATTCTTATTACCTCGTCTCGTAGACCATATATAACGCAACAGTTTTTGTGAATGCATTAAGTCGTTGTGAACAACTCAAAGTGTGAAGTGCTAATTTCAGATAAAAAAATATTTAAAAAAAAATAATAAGTGCAGTTGACCATTCCAAATCAAAAAGTTTACAATGAATCCACCATCCTCTACACCGCAAGATGAAGCAACAACAACTATCGAAAACCCAATGAGTCATATACCCAAGCACGATGTTACTGTTTTTGGTGTGTCTACTGATTTGACTGATCTTAATTTACCAACCCATTTGGATATCTTGAGATATTATTTTTACTTAAGCGAACGTGCTAAAACAGAACAAAAAAAGTTTTCCCATAAATCATTCACTATTCAAGTACAAGATAAGTTGAATGGAATTTGGGAAAAACTTGGTATGGAAATAGTGCTGAAAAAAAGTGTATTTAATAAATTGAATAAATTGCTTGACAAGTATCAAGAGCAAATCAAGAGAAGAAACAAAACCCAAAAATTTACAGAGTATGTAAAATCTCTGGAAACAATTTTTTACATTGGAATATGTAAATGCGATTTGAACTCAGCTTCATGTGCATGCGGCTGGGTTCCCGAACGCCTCAAAGAGTTCATGCACGATCAACATAATCAGAGAAGACTAACAATGGATGCAGTTGTGATGGAAACTGAACAGCAAGGAGCAACGTCTATGTCATCAATGCCAACATACCAAGATCCCGATGATTCAACATACCACCGGTTCAAGAAGATATGGATAGAAGCACAAGTTCACAATACACAGAGAGATACGATTGTTTTAACTTTGCCTTGGTATGTGACAGATTTGGTGTGCCTGATAGAGTAGCATCGGCATTGGGAACCGCTCTTTTCCAAGATTTTAAAATGAAAGATAAGCATGGCAAACCTCTCATCATGGATAAATCGAAAGTTCGCAGAGAAAAAGAGAAATGCAGACAAGAAGTGGTTCGCAAACGCTTAGATCATACCAATTTGTTAGCGTTTTCATTCGATGGCAGAAAAGATGATACTTTAACGACAACTAAAGTTGATGAGAAGTATCATACTAGGGTGGTAAAAGAACCTCATCTTGTTATTTTGAGAGAACCCAATTCTGAATTGATTGGTTACGTAAGACTGGAACATGAAACCACTGAATACAAAACAACCAAATTAAATGATTTTTTCAACGATAAAAATATATCACTGGATGCATTAATGGGAATATGCACTGACGGTGAGCCAACAAACACTGGCCCACACGGTGGAATTATACGACGATTCGAATTGCTGTTAAAAAGACCATTGCATTGGTTCGTTTGCATTCTACACTTCAACGAACTTCCGTTTCGGCATTTATTTGAAGCTTTGGATAAATCAACCAGCACTGGACCAAGATCGGCAACCGGAAAACTGAGCCGTCAAATCGAAACTTGTGAAACTCTTCCGGTAAGTTATTGCTATCACTCATTTATTATAATTGTCAACCATTTTTAATTATTTTATTATTATATATTTTCAGGTGGTGGACGGCTTCCAGAAAATTGAGTTGCAAAATATGCCCCGCTCCAGAAAAAAATTGAATTTTCCACCGATTCGAAGTACAGGGTTGCCCTGTATTCGACGGACCCATCTGGCAATGCCATAACTTTTGACAGAGATGTCAGATCGCTTAATGACATACCGCGTTTGAAACGTCAGTCCAAGCAGATTTTTACCATGGAACAATACACGCCACGCGAAGGCTCTGAAATAGTTGAAATTTACATTCAACAGAAAAAGTCAATTGTGAAAACTCAACGTGCTTTTAAAATATTAAAAAATGTGAGAAGTGCACATTGAATGGGACCGTAAATAAGCAAAATTGCCGTATTTACGCCACTGAAAATCCTCAGGAGATTCAAGAAGTGCCTCTTCATGACAAAAAAGTCACAGTCTGGTGCGGCGTTAGTGCGAAAACGGTCATTGGGCCGTTTTTCTTCCAAAATGAAAATGGCCATGCTGTTACCATCAACCAGGAGCGTTATCGCGACATGATGACCAATTTTGTGATGCCAATTATTCGTCGAAAGCGTATGAGGCAGTTCTGGTTTCAACAAGACGGCGCTCCACCGCACACAAGTCGCATAACAATCGATTTTCTGAAGAATTTGTTTCCGGGCCGTTTGATGTCGAAAAGTGGTGATTTGGACTGGCCACCGCGTTCGCCTGATTTGACGCCGCCTGACTTCTTCTTGTGGGGATATTTGAAGTCAAAGTGTTCGCTCAACAATCAATTCAAATAAATAACAGAAAACCACTTTGTTTTAAATTCTACTTAAAAATATTTATTAAACAAAAAGATATTAAAAGGAGTTACACTTTATTAACTTGAAGGCAAGATCCACGTCTGTTACAGTAAACGGTTGAAAAGCGACAAACTAAAAAGCGGAGCAGCGTCAACTGCTTCAGCCCAAAATGTCTTGTACATACAGTACAAAGACAACAACAAAAATAACGCGATGAACAGTTTTATATACATTGTAGTTGTATAAACAAATAAATTGTGTGCTGCTAAGAGCACTGTTGAATGTTATAAATAACAAAAAAAAATGCAAGTTTGCATATTTGGTATGACGTGCCTTGAAGTTATTTAGATTATTGACTGGACAGCCATCCGAAACCTTTGTTTCAAGTGACTGAATAGTCATGAAAGAATTTAACTTAATTATAACTTAATTATAATAGTTCGCATTAAACATTCCGCCCCCCAAGGACGATAGTTCTTCAAGTATGTGCGAAGCCAGAGAGATATGCTTAGGTAAGTAGACCTCAAGGATGAGGAGTAAGGCCGATGGAGGTTATTGGTGAGTCGCCTGGTTGACTGGCTGCGCCTCGACTCGCAGCCGATGTGCCATTACTTTCATCGCTTTCTCGAGTGGAATCGTGGGAATCAAGTTATCTTTGCCTGGATGAACTTCTGTAATGCGTGCTAAAGGCCATTTTCCAGGTGGACATCTCTCATCGTATAGTAAAACCAGATCTCCGATTCTTGCATTCGTGCGTATAGTTGCCCATTTTGGTCTCGATTGCATTCGACTTAGGTATTCTGAGCGCCATCTTGACCAAAAATGTTGTTTCATCTGTTCTATCAATCGCCAGCGATTGTTGCCGGTTGTTTTAAGATCGAGGAGGTCCTCATTTGGTATGTTGATTGTAGGCTCACCAATTAGAAAATGAGCGGGTGTGAGCGCATCGCAATTTTCAACATCTTCGTTAAGTGGACTTAGTGGTCGTGAGTTTAGACAGGCTTCAATTTCAGCTAGAAGCGTAGCTAGTTCTTCATAGTTTAAAACATGGTCCTGCATGATTCTTTTCAAATGATGCTTGGTAGATTTCACGCCTGCCTCCCATAAACCACCAAAATGGGGAGATGCAGGAGGAATAAAATTCCAGGTAGTACCTTCTTCAACCAAAAGTTCTCTCAGATCCTTCGTTAACGCAGAAGTATTTTTTGAATGCATTTTTTGTAAAGCAGTATCAGCACCTACAAAGTTTGTGCCGCAATCTGAATATATTTGACTACATTTACCCCTTCTTGAGACAAATCTTCGGAATGCAGCAATGAAAGCCTCAGTGGAGAGGCTCGATACGGCTTCTAAGTGGATGGCTTTAGTTACCATACACAAGAATATACATATATATCCCTTTGAAATTTTCGAATTTCGAAGTGAAGACTGTCGAACATCGATGGGTCCTGCATAGTCCACACCGCTATGTAGAAATGGTCGAGCTGGCTTAAGTCGAATTGATGGCAAATTTCCCATAAGTTGCTCAGCAGTTTTGGCGGTATACTTAAAACATACTAAACAGCGTTTCAAGATGTTTTGTGCGATATGTCGAGCATTTGGTACCCAGTATTTACAACGAACGAAGTTCAACATCAATTGAATGCCACCATGTAATGTTCTAACATGAGCATCTGAAAAGATTAGAAAGGTAAGTGGATTTTTATTTGATAAAAGAATTGGATGTTTCATAGATGCCGGAATGTCTGCAAGTTTAAGTCTGCCACCAACTCGTAAAATTCCAGTTTTGTCCAAGAAAGGACACAGGTTTGCAATAGCGTGCCCCTTTTGTAGGCAACCATTGGATATCTCTTCGATTTCTCTAGAAAAATCTATCTGTTGAGCTATTCGAATAAGATGATTAGTTGCCATTTGTATTTCTTGAAATGATATAAACCCTATACGGCGATCTTCCTTTTTGAGACAGTTATGATGAAATCGAAGCAGGTAACTGGTAATGATGAGTGTTTTTCTCAATGTAGAATATTTTACCAATATATCTGGATATGACTTCGAAACAAGATTCGATACTTGAACGGATTTACGTTCCTCTAAGTTTGTGTTTACTGCTGGATCAATATCGGACGGCCAAGAGGCAGGAACATCTCTCAGCCAAAGTGGACCATGCCACCATAGATCATGGTTAACTAGGTCTCGCGGCATAACACCTTTTGTTGCGCAGTCAGCTGGGTTATCCTTCGTAGGTACGTAACGCCACTGACTTATTGAAGTCAATCGTTGAATTTCAGCTACACGATTTGCTACATAAACAGTCCAGCGAATTGGTTGTGCTCTTATCCAGGCTAACACAGTTGTGCTGTCACTCCATAGAATTACTTCATCTATGGATCCTTCGAGTGATTCTGATACTTTGTTTATTAGTTTTGCCAATAACTGTGCTGCACATAATTCAAGCTTTGGTATTGATAATGTTTTAAGGGGTGCAACCTTTGTTTTTGCTTGTAATAACTGTATTATAATGTCTCCATTTTCCATTATAGTCCTTGAATAAACGGTTGCGGCAAATCCAACTTGTGAAGCATCACCAAATCCGTGTAATGAACATTTTCTTTGTTTAGAAATACCAATATATCTATGAATTTGTACCTCTTCTAAGTACTTAAGTGAGTTTCGATACTCCATCCACTCTATTCGTATATTGTCGGGGAGCAAATCGTCCCATTTGATGCCAGCGAGCCATAATTTTTGGAATAACAGTTTAGCAATAATTGTTGTCGGTGCCAGCCATCCTAGTGGATCAAAGAGTTTCGAAGCATCAGACAACAGGCTTCTCTTAGTAGGAGCCGATGATGTATCAAAGTTAACTATAAATGAAAAACAATCAGTATATGGTTTCCAATATAAACCTAATGCTTTTATAAAATTATCTTGATTAAGTTCAACAGAATCTGATGATTCCCTTAGCTCATGTGGTATTAATTGAAGTAAATCCATTGAATTTGAGGCCCATTTCCGCAAATTAAATCCACCAGCATTCAGTAATTTGCACAGTTCTTGTTGTAGAGCGAGGGCTTCTGGAACATCATCAGTTCCAGTCATGATGTCATCCACATAAATATCAGTCAAGAGCTTATCCGCTGCATCGGGATATCGATTATATTCATCTCTAGCTAGTTGTTGAAGAGTTCGAATTGATAAGAACGGTGCGGAAGTAGTTCCGTACGTTACAGTGTTTAATTTATATATTTGAACTGGTTCATTTTTAGATTTCCTCCACAATATTTGCTGATACCATTGGTGTTCTGGTTTTATAAGTATTTGTCTGAACATTTTCTCAATGTCAGAGCTCAACGCAATTTTGTGTCTGCGCCATCGTAGAATTATTTGAGACAAATCGCACTGAAGAGCAGGGCCTGGTGCTAACTCTTCATTCAACGACCGTTGATTACGATATTTGCTAGACCCGTCAAAAACTACACGAAGTTTTGTTGTCGTACTACTTTGTTTTTCAACTCCGTGATGAGGAAGATAATACGCATTTTTCTTTACGTCATGTGGGTACTCGCCTACTAGTTGCATGTGTCCAAGATGAAGATATTCATCCATGAATTTGCTGTATTCTTTATACAACTCAGGTTTTCTCTCAAAAGTTTTCTCCATATTACGTAGCCTAATGCTAGCACCAATATGAGAATCTTCAAAGTCTTGAATTGATTTTCCTTCAATTTCAGCTTTGAATGGCAATGATACTATATACCGACCTTTGTCGTCTCTTTTATAGTTCGAAATAAAATGATTCTCACATGCAACTTCTTCTAATGTAGGTACCCGTTTTTGGGTCAATTCTTCTTGTTCCCAAAAGCGCCTTAATTGATCATCTATTTTGCAAAAATGAGTGCTAATGGTGAACTCTTGATTCAAAGAACTTATTGGTCCAGAGAGTATCCAACCGAAATAAGTTTCTTGGAAAAGTAGTCCATTTTCATTTTTATGTTGGCCCTCTTTTAAGATTAAACCATATACATCAGCGCCTAATATAATATCAATTGGACGTGATTCGAAATATTGAGGGTCAGCAAGATTGAATGGTAAGCTTGATGTTATTTTTAAAGGCGAAATGCTTCGATTTGGTAAGTATGTTGATAAATTTGGCAAAATAAAAGCTTCAACAGCAACAGAGAATGTGTCATGATTTGAATATAGTCGCATATAAGTGGACTTCCGTGCATAATTGACTTGATTAGGATTTACCCCATGAATTTTGAGGTGAGTAGAATGACAGCGAAGTTTGTATGTTTGCACAAACTGTTCAGTGATAAATGATCCTTGAGATCCTTGGTCTAGAAGTGCTCTTGCCCAAACTCTACCATTCGGGGTTTCAATTTTCAGCAAAAGTGTTGCAAGTAAAATATTAGTTAAGTATTGCGGCTGATGCGCATCGAGAGTGGAAACGTGATGGTTTTGTAAACTGCTTGAGCTTTGCTTGACTGTGATATTTTTAGCTGTCTCACTTGGAGAAGTATTATGTAGGAGAGTGTGATGCTTCTGATTACACACTTGGCAAGTATAGCTTGATTTGCAATCACAAGCCTTATGTCCGCTACTTAAGCAATTCATGCAAATTGATTGGCTTTTCACGAACTTAATCTTATCTTCCAATGAGTAAGATTTGAATGCCCAACACGAATAGAGGGAATGAGATTTTTTGCAGCAGAGGCAAAGTGATGATTTGTTAAGACTGAATGTCTTAAGCTGAGAGCGCGATGGCCCATTCATAGATTTTGGTTTAAAGGCAGCTTCAGCTGTGCCTAAGGTTTCTAACGTTCGGAAGGTACTTTCCAAGAATTGAAACAGATTTTCAAGTTCTGGAAGTTCATTTGAAGCTCTGAGAGTGTGCTCCCAATCTTTTCTAGTTTCTGTATCAAACTTTTGTACCGTAAGGTGTACAATCATTGGGTCCCAATTATCAGTAGGGATATTTAGATTAGCAAGTGAAGATAGACATTCCTTGGTAGTATCTAATAAAGTTTTGATCGCTGAGTGCGAAGGCTTACTACACTTAGGAATAGCGAAGAGCTTTTGAAGAAGCGTGTCTACAATAATGCGTTTATTGTGAAACCTGTCCTCCAATGTCTTCCAAGCTAGATCATAATTTGCTTCAGTTGCAAATATATGTCTTATTAAATGTTCTGCCTCTCCCTTGACGGAGCCCTTAAGATAGAACATTTTCTCAATTTTGTTCAATGACTTATTGTTATGAACCAGAGATGTGTACAGGTCTCGAAATGAAAACCATTCTAGGTAATCACCTGAAAATGTTGGAACAGCAATTTTGGGCAGCCTTGTTTCTGCTCCCAAAATTGTGTCCTCTCGTTGCACATAGACTGTGCTAGAATGGGGTGGTGTGCATGGATCTATAACGCCTTCAGTTTGAATAATGTCTAAGAGTTCTCCCTTTAATTCGAAGGTTAACTCCCTATAATGATAATATATCTCTTCGGTAATGTATGGAATATCCTTTGATTCCAATGATGTTTCTTGAGCTATTTTTAATATATCGAAATGATTTTTCTTTACCTTATCAAAGTTGTTGTTCAGTTCATTTAACACGGTGGTAGAGTATCCTCTAGATTTACTTCTTCGTTCACGTACCATCTTTATCATGCGTGACAAATCGTCAAACGCATCGCGTTGTTCTTCAATTAATTTTTCCATCGTTGTTGATCTTTCAGATACAAAATACAGTGCTGATAATCACTAGAGTTCCAAGGAAATACAGTAGAGCAGCGGCACAGCAAGCTAATTGTAGCGCACAGCAGGGCAGCCCGGAAGTGTAAGATGATATTCCAATTAAATATAGCAGAGTTGTTATGAAGATGCAAACAAAAGCTTTTGAATGCATTTAAATTTCTGTTAAGTTCCCGGGTTTCGGCACCAAAAAATGTTCGCTCAACAATCAATTCAAATAAATAACAGAAAACCACTTTGTTTTAAATTCTACTTAAAAATATTTATTAAACAAAAAGATATTAAAAGGAGTTACACTTTATTAACTTGAAGGCAAGATCCACGTCTGTTACAGTAAACGGTTGAAAAGCGACAAACTAAAAAGCGGAGCAGCGTCAACTGCTTCAGCCCAAAATGTCTTGTACATACAGTACAAAGACAACAACAAAAATAACGCGATGAACAGTTTTATATACATTGTAGTTGTATAAACAAATAAATTGTGTGCTGCTAAGAGCACTGTTGAATGTTATAAATAACAAAAAAAAATGCAAGTTTGCATATTTGGTATGACGTGCCTTGAAGTTATTTAGATTATTGACTGGACAGCCATCCGAAACCTTTGTTTCAAGTGACTGAATAGTCATGAAAGAATTTAACTTAATTATAACTTAATTATAATAGTTCGCATTAAACACAAAGGTTTACGTTAACAAGCCAAGGACCGTAGAAGAGCTCAAGGACAACATTCGTGAAGAAATAGCCGCTATTCCGGCCGAAATGTTGGCGAAAACGATGGAAAATGCTGCAAAAAGGGCACAATGCGCCATCAACGCCAGAGGCGGCCATTTGAGAGATATCATATTCAAAAATTGATGTAAACAAATCTACTTGGAACAAATTAAATGATTAAGATTGCCAACCGCCAAATTTTTATTTTTTTCTTTGATTTTATTAACAAAAACATGGGTCCGTCGAATATGGGCAACCCTGTACTTATACGACATGGCCCATGCAATTTCTAGCGGCGTGGTTTCGGTGGATCTGGCTAACATCAAACCAGGGAAAACTGTACATTGTCGGTGGCTCACCAAGGCCGCTAGATTATTACAATTATATGTGACAACGGAAAATCCAGATGCAAATTTAAGAATTCTGGTTGAATTTATAATTAAATGTTATGTGCCAATATACTTCAATATCAAGTATTACAGCTCTGTCGTGTACGGCAGTGCATTATTTTTCAACTTCATTAGTTGGTCACGATTTCTAGAACCTCGTTTACGCAAAATTGTCAATCAAGTAATTACAGATAATTCATATTATGCGCATTCGGAAAATATCTTGTTATCAATGTTGTTTGATGATAGCAAAGAAAAGCGCGACTGTGCTATCAACATAATTCTACGCTATCGAACAGATGTTGACGACCCAACGCAACTTAGAGCTTATAAAAAACCAGATATAAAGTTTAATTGCACAAGTTACACGGAAATGATCAATATGTATGACATAAATAACGTATTTGAACCACCATTCACGCGAAGCATTTCCGTACGGTACATTGAAAGAATATTTAAATCAAGATGATCCACCGTTTAATGATCCAAAAATTGCATCACACATACAAGGAACGGAACGACATGTTCAATTGCTAGCTAGCGTTTCCAAATGGGTTATACCGGAAAATGTAGAGGCTGTTATGGCGACGACATTAGAGAGCCGTGCGAAATTGCCCAGACTTGAAAGTAAAAAAGACTTCAAACAATTATTTTTTTAGTTTCTTTTCTATAACTAACTTAAATTAATTTTTTCATTTACATATGTTCTGACTAAATAAATTTCAAAAGAGAAAAAATAGATATTATTATAAATAAATAAATAAAAATAAAGGAAAAACATAGCCATTTCGCTGATTTTTTCATGTAAAGTGCCAAAACTGGTGATTTTTTGAAATGTTTGTATGGGGAACCCCAAATGGGGGTTCCAGGGGGTGTGCCACTGGCATGGGTGGGTCAAGCCTCCAAAGTTAGTGGGGGTCGGTCATACATTTGGACTCGATTGGAGCACTCTAAATGGGTCAAAGTGGGATTTTTCAAAATTAGCCCTTACCCAAAAGTTCGACCCAAATTGGGGGACATCAGAATTCGTTTTAGAGGTATGGTTCCTTCGGCAAAGTTTCTTATTTTGATCCCTAGAATACGATTTCCACAGAGCATTGAGCGATTTTTAAATCGACCCGCCCTAATGTATATACATGTTGATATACATATATACGCATATATACATATTAGAGTGGCCCTTAGTTGTATGGAACAAATTTTTTTTACAAATTCAAAATGTGCACGGGCCTGTATTATTCCTTTATATGTAAAAAAAACTGTGAAATTTTTAGGAAAACATATTGATATTTAAACATGCCTGTAGCGACGTTTATATTGAAAATTTGATTTATATGGGAAAATAGTGTACTTTTTCCAAAAAAATGCGAATTACATTTTTGTATGCTCAAGTTTTCTAAAAGCTGGTACGCACTTCATTTTTCATTAAATTTTTCTTTAAAATGTGTTATCAAACATGAAAATCGGATTTAAATTATCAGAGTTATGATTTTTTACTTTTGGAAAAAAATAAATTTTTTTGTTGTATAAAAAAATCGCAAAAATTCAAATTTTAAAAAATTCAGTGAAATTTCATGGAAATATTTTCTTAAACTATGCCTAATGCAGAAACAAAAAATGGTGTAATTATGTCAAATAACTTTGTCGTTTTGAGTTTTTTGCTAGAAGTGTATTTTTACAGAAAAAAATTCCCAAAAATACAAATTTCGAAAAACCCCACGAGATATTAACTAAACATAGTTTTGACCTATTTTGTACAATAAATTACAAAAAGCAAAAATCGGATCAAAAAGTAATAGCTGTTGATACTTGATTTTTTTTAAAAAAATCCTTTTAAAGTGCCCTTTTCTGGCATATCGAACACAAAAATAAATCATAAAAAATAAACAATCGAAGATTTGTCATTTAAATTGACTACAATACCTCTTAAAAATATATCTGATCGTCTGTCGAAAAATTTTCGAATTCCAGGTTGCCAAAATATATATAGAAAAATTTGGTTGCCCTGGTAAAACAAAAAAATCCAATTTTTCAGCTACTTACAAATTCTCTCTGTAATGTGTTAAAACTAAAAAATCAAACGATCTTTAAAAATTACCACAAAAATAACACGCTTTTTAAAAATTCCACCAAAAATCCCATATGCATTTAAAAGCTCCAAAAAAATCCCATACGCATTAAAAAATACCAAAATTTAAGGGATTTAACAAACGTAACTTACGGCATAAAATCGTGGTGTAAACAGAGCGTTTAATGCGTATATTGGCAATGATTTCTTATGAAGTTTTTGCTTAATAAATGTAAAAAAAACATTTGAAGAAAAAAATTCCCATATCCAAACGACAATCAAAAAATACCACACTGAATTCCCAGGCTAATTAAAAAATAGCACGCTGTATTAAAAAATACATGGGAATTCCCAAAAAAAAACTTTCCAAGGGCAATTAAAAATGACCACGAATGGGATGTTTCCCACATAACTGGAAACCTTGCCCAATCGGCTGACAAATTTTGCATAATTTTTGTCAGTCAACGGTAAATCGTTAGAGAAAGCAATCATTTGTGTGTTGCAAAACAAAAGAAAACAAAAGAAAAATGTTTTTTATTTCGTTTGGCATTCATTGTCTTAAGGGCAATGTCTTAAGTCTGTAAAATTGAAGTACAAATATTTATTTGAAGAAAAACGTCCGTGGCGAAGCCGCGAACAACTGTGGCCTGCTAGTTACTCATGCCAATTTTCAAAATTTACGTTCTTACAGGCACATCTAAATATTTATATTTTTTTTTTAATTTTCAGAACTTTTTGCACCATAAAGAAATAATCCAGAGCTATCCATAGTCAAATATTAAAAAAGGGCCACTTTCAAAACGCTTCAAAATCACAAATATATGAAATACTTGCATTTAATTTTTGCCTTTAGTCGTAATTCTGGGATAATGTGTTGCGTAATAGTTTGAATATTTTCTTCTTTAATTAATCATCTATGATAATAGTTATTATAATTAATAACAACAGTTGTTGCTGTCGTAGAGTGGGATCTATTTCTAATTTGACAGATGACAAAAGCATAAATAAGAAGTATAAAAAAAAATGCGCATGCCAAAACTGACTTAGAGGTTTTTATAACTTAAGCCAGGGCCACCTAATTTCCCTATATATACATATTGGCAACCCTGGAATTCCAAAAATTTTTTAAAGAAGATCAGATATATTTTCAAGAATTATTAAAGTCATAAAAAATCATAACTCTTATAATTTAAATAATTTCGAATATCAGGACAGCTGATGCCGAATTCTGTTGTATTTGAGTTCGCATCAACACATGCGCAAGTCAGTTACGTCCCAGTAGGCATTGGCAGGTATTCGAAGGGCTACTAGCAGGCCTTAAAATGTATGTCGGAGGCCTACCCTACTCATATCCAAGCCCATATACTTTTTTGTGTGAAATGGCCAAATTTTCCGTGCCTTCCGCTCTCCCTGTTTTGAAGAGGCCTGCTATAAGCACTCCTTTAGAATGGCTTAAAGAAGGGGTTAACCAAAAAAATTAAAAAATATTTTTTTTTATTTCTT
The DNA here is from genome assembly GCA_914767935.1 of Coremacera marginata. Classification (NCBI taxonomy): domain Eukaryota; kingdom Metazoa; phylum Arthropoda; class Insecta; order Diptera; family Sciomyzidae; genus Coremacera; species Coremacera marginata. Next base: position 120,529,665 of record OU612043.1, read on the forward strand.
TTTATAAGAACCTACCTATTTATTCTGTGATTTTATTTTATTTCACATATTTTTGTTAGATAAGAATATTTTTAAGCTTTGACGTTGATTATTATTCAGTATTTTTGAATTAATATATACTTTAACTTTTAACGAAAAAGTAACCCTGAAATATAAGCTGAACCAGTTTTTTTAGGAAAAATATAATTGTTGTACTGACCTGGGTATAGAAAAATTAGTCCTCATAGAAGCGTTTGCAGAAGCAGCGAGGAAGTCATGTGTCTTACCGTCAAAAGCTGCAGTAAATACACGCCTTCGTTAGAAGAGACCTAGCTTCATTACCTATTGGGGTCGTACGTTGGCGTTTTTTTTGACATTTCAATTTCTATTTTCAGTGCTTATTTAATTGTTAACCAGTGAAAAAAGACTTACAAAATGATGGCTATTCGCAGAAAAATTTAAAAAAAAAAAATGCATAACAAATAAATGTTTGGTTTATTTTTTATATATATTTTCATTTCTTTAAGTATCTGTGAATTAAAAATATTGTGAAATGATTGCCAAAAATTTGTTTTTGCTCTGATGTTTTCAAAAATGCCCAATCTATCGAATAAAATGTAAAATTTGAAAATATTCTTTTTGCAAGCGATCACAATCACACACATCACGATTTCCCTAACTTTTTCTCATAATTTTTAGGTGTTGAATCTACATTTTGCTTATCTTGCAGAAGTTACCGGTTTAAAAGATGCACACAAAATTCCTTCAATAGTTTGTGAAAAGTTTTTTCAAATCGACGAATGAATTCAAAAATTATTTATATCAACTCCCGAGTAAAGCCTGGGGCCTCTTTATTGCGATGCGACAAAAAAAGTCGCAAAATTGATTTGATTGAACGGATTTGCGTACGCATCGAATTTAATTTTCGCATCGCATTGATTGGCGCATCGCAATACAGAGTAGGGCACCTGGTATCCAGCTAGTATATATATAAGTTATGCTAATCGTTTTTTAATAAAACAAAAAGATTTTTTATTCCGATTCGGAGCTTTATTTTGAGCTATGCTCAACTGTTTTCATTTAATACCAATTTATTATTTGTTTTTTATTTGTTACCTCTGCTATTATTGCTGTTGCTATTGTTGTTGTCGTTGGTGTTCTTTTATGTTTAGGTTTTCGTGAAAACGGAGTAAGCATTTTTTTTCTACCTTCAGCAATTTCGTACTTAAGCGGAAGGCAGACGCTTACGCTGCAAAAATGATTTGGAGCGGATGCGCGTGCATAATTTTCGGTGAAAAGGCAAAGTTAGCTAGTCAGGGTGTCATGATAAATGCTAACTTATATTCAATTGTAAAAAAAAATCCACATTAAATATTTTTCTAAAATTCTTTTTGCGTTGGACATTTTGAATGAAGTGGAGTCCAAAAATCAGATTTTGACAATTTTTGTGTCTGTCTGTTAAAGCATCACATGCGGCTACATTTTATCCAGTAAAAAAGGTTGGACCCGGTAGGTGGCGCTGCAATCGGGATCCAGGGGGATTTTTTTTTTGCTTATCTACGAAACCGTTCATTCGATTTGCATGAAAATTTGTGTGTAGAGGTTTTCGGATACGGTTAGTTTTTATGATTTATCTACTCTGTTCTATCTTGAACACCAGAGTAGTACAAATATTTTAAAAAACTTCGAAAAACTCCTAAGCCGTTGATCAGATTTGCGTGAAAATTGGTATATAGGAGTTTCTGACACGGTGCTTCACAGTGTTTTCGACTTATCTTTTTTGTGCTATATTGAACACCAGAGAGCGCTGTAGTACAAATCTCAAAGAAAATTGTGAAAAACTTCAAAGCCGCTCATTCTATTTGGATGAAAATTTTTGTAAAAGGATTTTTGTGTACGGCAAGTGTTCTGGCGCTATCCCTTTTGCTCTGTATTGAAAACTAAAGGGCGTTATTGTACAATTTGTACGTGTGTATGTTGTTAACCCATTAAGCCCTACGGGTGCAAAAACCCACCATTAAGACATATATTTAAAAAGTCATAGCTTAGATTCAGTAAAAGATATCGTCCACCTTATTTTTGCATTAAGGAGCAGAGGGGTGAAATTTTTTAGACTCTTGACATGTTTTGCCATTAAATTTCGTCTACCTATCCTTTCCCAAAGTCAAAAATTGTGAATTTCCAATTTACAAAAAAAAAATTTTTTAAATATTTCAATATACAACAAAAAAAAATAGGGATGAGGATCGATACTAATAGTAGTCTTCTTTATTCTATAAAAATTTCGGTATGATACCATAGCTTACCAGGCCACTGAACACCGTGGTGTTTTTTTCGCATTTTTAGGCTTATCTACATTAGGTATAGTTTAAAAAAATATTTCCACAAGATTTTATTTAAATTTTTTCAAATTTTGATTTTTTTTTTCGATTTTTTTTAATACAAGCACAAAAATTAGTTTTTTTTATAAGTAAAAAATTACAACTTTGGCAGTTTTCGTTCAATTTTCATGTTTGATAGCTTACTTTAAAGAAAAATTAAATAAAAAACGAGCTGTTAACCAGCTTTTTGAAAATTTACACTTATACAAAAGTTATTTGTATTTTTTGAAACAATGAGCACCGGATCCATATTGCCAAGTTCTGCATGTGCCGATGCATATCGGCACGGGTTTTCGTGGTCCTAGGTACACCAAATTTTATTTACATTTACTTTAACATCATACGAAGAAATTAAGAGGGTAAGCCATAAAAACACAACTTTAATATTTAAGGGACACTCTAATATGTATGCATAAAAATTTAATTTTTTCTAAAGTTTCAGTCATAGATAGTTCATACAAAAATTTAGCTGCTAGTTTTTGCAGATTATTAAAATATTTCCATTTTAGGAAGAGGCCTTTATATCTCAAGAATGAAACTTTATGATGTCCTTAAAAAATTACAGTAGCCCAAGATCACCTACCAGCTTATAAAACTGAATGCATACTAAAGGGAATGAGACTATCTAAAGGCAATATTTAGTACACAGTCAAAAATATTGGACTAATTTTTAAGTGGCGGTCGTGGCATACTGGTGGGGGTGCTTAACTTGTATGCGATAGAAACCAGGTTCAAATCCCATCTGACACAGAATGTTTTTCAATTGAATTAATTTTTCTGTTCGTTCGTCACCTCTCTGCAGACAATGACAAACCTCAGAGAGTAAAAACTGCCATGAAAAGCTTCTTGAGAATATAAGCAGTCAGCATAAAACATGTAGGTCCGGTTCTCGATCATTTGTGTTCAAACATTTCACAACACAATTGATCATAAGAAGCTCGGTCAAAGTCTTTTCAAGGGCTTTTTTTTTAGTTGTTCTACAGGATTTATAGATAGTTGTTTTTCTTATTCTCAGTGCACCAGAATTTATTTTTTTATTATAACCTGCCTTTTATAAATACTCATTGGGCTTTAGGCTTCTTTAATTACTTGGTTTTCTACTTCGGTGAGATTTAATACTACGCGGGATAAGGCATCGGCACTAGTTTGGAATTTAGCTATTTTATTGAGAACAGCCATGTCAACGGTCTATGGTCCGACTCGATGATAAATTTGCGTCCAAACAGGTATGAACGAAAATATTGTACCGACCATACTATAGCCAAAAGTTATTTTTCAATGGTGCTATAGTTTTGCTCATGATTGTTAAGCGTTCTGCTCGCAGAGCAGATTGTATGCCCATCTTGCGACAAAATTGCCCCTGAGGCAAAGTTACTAGTATCAGTTTGTAAGAATAATTACTTGTCAAAGTTCGGATATCTTAGAATGGGGTCATGTGTTAAAAGTTGTTTAATGTTTTAAAGCTGTCAATATATTCTGGGCCATTTATATTTATTTTCGCGTTATGTTTTAAATACTTCACCATAGGCTTGGCTATCAACGAGAAATCCCTTTAAATTTTCTATAAAACCCAGTAAGCCATACAAAATGTTTAATTTCCTTGGGTGTAATTGGTAATGGAAATTTTTTAACACAACTAACATTTTCTGGGTTAGGTTTTTTACCCTCGGTTGTAACTACGTGACCTAAAAATTCAGTTTCATGTTTCATGAATTCGGATTTGTCAATTTGGACTTTTAAGTTATTCTTTTTCAATCTTTATTATATTTTCCTAGCGACTCCACATGCTCTTGAAGGGAAGTTGAGAATATTATAATATCGTCAAGATACGTAGGGTGCCTTTTATATTTCGGGATTTGGCAATCCTGGTGTTGCAATCTGTCAACTGAAAGCTCTATCGCAAAGTTTGACATTTGTTGGCTTATACGTACTCAGAACGTTTTGACATACGAGCGCTATTTGTGTTGTTTATAGTAACTTAAAAGATTCATCTCGGTCTAAAAATGGAATTAAATCGTGAACATTTTCGTGCGATTATTTTTTACAACTTTCGACGTGAATTAACACAGCAACAGTGCATGGATGAACTTAATTCAATTTTTGGTGATGAAGCTCCATCAAGGACCAGTGTTTATCGATGGTATGGTGAATTCAATCGTGGTCGTAGTTCACTCCAATACGAATTTCGTGAAGGTCGTCCGAAATCAGCTGTTGTTCCGAAAACCATTGATGCTGTGCGCGAACTGATATTGCAAGATCGTCATGTTACCTATCGTGAGATTGAGGCAACCTTACGCATAAGTGGGACCAGCATACATTCAATATTACATAAACATTTGACTGTCAAAAAAATTTGTTCGCGTTGGATCCCACACAATTTGTCAATCGCTCAAAAAAAGGCTCGTGTCGATTGGTCGAAGGAAATGCTCAAAAAATACGATCGCGGTGCTTCGAAACACGTCTATGAAACATGACTATGACATGAATCGTGGATTTACGCGTATGAGCCCGAAAGTAAACAGCAGTCGACTGTATGGGTGTTTCAAGATGAGCCAAATCTAACAAAAGTTGTTCGCGCACGAAGCACTTCCAAGCAAATGGTCGCCTGTTTTTTCGGAAAATATGGACATGTCGCAACCGTACCACTAGAACAACGCAGAACAGTCAACTCTGAGTAGTACACAACCATTTGTTTGCCAGTTGTCTTCCAAGAAATCAGGAAAACCAACCGCCGAAGACGGATCACTCTTCACCACGACAATGCGAGCTCTCACACATCGGCTCAAACAACTGCATTTTTGAGCACCCAAAACATCGATTTATTTATTTATTTATTTATTCGCCAAACAAGGCATTTACTTATTCTAGGTGTTTTTTTTTCCCTCTCCTTCTCCCTTTTTTTGGTGAAAAATTGTGTCATTCAAGGTGGGCGTAATCCGCCCACCAGCGACTCCACATGATGGATGATTTCCACACGCTGATTTGATGGGTCATCCGCCGTATAGTCCTGACTTGGCACCGAATGACTTCTTTTTATTCCCAACCGTGAAGAATAAACTGCGACAACGATTTTCGACGCCCGAAGAAGCGGTTGCGGCATTCAGAATGCATGTTTTGTAGATACCTCAATCAGAGTGGCAAAAGTGCTTCGACAATTGGTTCAAACGCATGCAAAAGTGTATAGATCTTAATGGAGAATATTTTGAAAAACAATTTGTACACTAAACATATCTTCTTAAAATAGTCTGCTAGAATAGTATTCATTAATGCCTGAAATGTAGCTAGTACTGTTTTTAGTTCAAATGGCATTCTCAAGAACCCGTAATGCCCGTTTTTAACACAGAATGCCGCTTTAGGGATGTAATTTTCTGCAATTTCTATTTGGTGAAACCCTTTTGCCAAATTTATAGCGGAAAAGTACTGCCATCTCCCTAATTTTTCTAAAATCTCATCTGTTTTCGGTATTGGGTATTTAACTTTCGGTAATCGATGGTAATCGACTCCAATAATCCAATATCTCCCAATTGGATTATAATTATTATTTTCATTATTTTTTTGTCCCTATGGAACGAGTTATGGTTTGAATAATTATTTCTTCCATTTGAATAATTATTATTTTCATTATTTTGTTCTTTATGGAACGAGTTATTGTTTGAATAATTATTTCTTCCATTTCAATTATAATTATTACTAGCTGAATACCCGGCTTAACTCGGGAGTTGATATAAATAATTTTCGATTTCATTCGTCAATTTGAAAAAACTTTTCACAAACTTTGGAAGGAATTTTGTGTGCTTCTTTCAAACCGGTAACTTCTTCGAAATGAACAAAATGTAGCTTCAACATCTGAAAATTATGAGAAAAAGTTGGGGAAATCGTGATTTGTGTGTGCGTGCCGCCGATCGCTTGCAATGCAAAAATATATTTTCAAGTTTAATATTGTATTCGATAGATTGCACATTTTTGAAAAAAATCAGAGAAAAACGAATTCTTGGCAATTCGCGAAGAAACTGGACAAAAATTAAATAAGCATTGAAAATAGAAATTAAAATGACAAAACAACACCAAAATACGAAGCGACTGACTTGCGCATGTGTTAATTCGTACTCAAATAGCACAGAATTCGGCATCAGCTGTCCTGATTTGCGAAAAAAAGAAAGTGGTATATAAATACACACAAAGAAAAGAAGATATTAACACCCTTCCCGCTTTGCTACGCCTTACTGAATTTTGTAGTACAGCGCCCTCTGGGGTTCAAGATATAGCAAATACATAGCGCCAAAAGGCTCACCGCACCCGAAAAACGGGAACTTATAAAAATCATACTTATCGGATGAGTTGCTTTGAGTTTCTTGAGGTATTTGTACAACAGCGCCCTCTGGTTTTAGAGATTTTCACGATTTCTTAAGAGATTTGTATTACAGAACCCTCTGGTGTTCAAGATAGAACAGAGTAGATAAGTCATAAAAACACACCATATCCGAAAACCTCTATATACAAATTTTCATGTAAATCGGATGAACGGTTTCGGAGATAAGCTATAAAAACAAAATGCAGCGCCACCTACCGGGTCCAATTGTGAATCTGAACCATCAAGGGATCCACTCAAACACACACAAAAAATTTCATCAAAATCAGTGCAGCCGTTAAAGAACAGTTTAATAACATACACACGTACAAATTGTATAACAGCGCCCTATAGTTTCGAGAAAGAGCAAAAAAGATAGCACCAAAAGCCTTGCCGTACTTGAAAATCGCTATTTACAAATTTTCATCCAAATCGGATGAGCAGTTTTGGAGTTTTTCACGATTTCCTAAGATTTGTACTAAATATAAATTCAAAACACTCACCGTATCAGAAAACCCCTATTTTCCAATTTTCATACAAACCGGATGCAGGGTTTAAGAATTTTTCGAGGTTTTTCAAAATATTTGTAGTACAGCGCCCTCTGGTGTTCGAGAAAGAACAGAGTAGTTAAATCAAAAAACAGCGTATCCGAGAACCTCTACATACAAATTTTCATGCAAATCGGATGAACGGTTTTGGACTTTTTCGACGTTTTTTAAAATATTTGTACTACAGCTCCCTCTGGTGTTCAAGATAAAACCTAGTTTATAAGTCATGAAAACTTACCGTTTCTGAAAATCTCTATTTCTCTATTTCGTTTCTGAAACTTTCAAGCAAATCGGATAAGCGACTTCGGAGTTCTTTGACGATTTTTAAAATATTTGTACTGCAGCGCCCTCTGGTGCTCAAGATAGAACAAAGTATATAAGCCATTTAAACTCACTGTTTCCGAAAACCTCTATATACCAACTTTCATGCAAATCGGATGCACGGTGTAGGAGTTTTTCGAGGTTTTTTAAAATATTTGTACTACAGCACCCTCTGGTGTTCGAGATAGAACAGAGTAAATAAGTTATAAAAACTCACCGTATCCGAAAAACTCTACTTAAAAATTTTTATGCAAATCGGATGAGCGGTTTCGGAGATAAGCTAAAAAAAAGAATGCCTGGAACCCGATCGCAGCGCCCCCTACAGGGTCCAACCTTTTTTACTGGATAAAAAGTAGCCTATGTTATGACTGGGGATATAAGGAACCTAGATGCCAAGTTTCATTTAAATCCATACAGTGGTTTTCGCGTGATGCTTTAACAAACAGACAGACAGACAGACAAAAATTTTAAAAATGCGATTTTCGGACTCCTTGTCATTCAAAATGTCCAACGCAAAAAGAATTAAAAAAATATTTCATGTACAGATTTTTTTTTTACAATTTTATATACATATAGATTTCCATTATTTCTAGAAAAAGAATTGTGATTTGAATTTTTGTTTTTGTTATATTTACTGTATTTATTTTTAGAAAGGTTTTTAGTGTATTATAGCTCATGTTAGCTAGATTACGGTTCGAACTCTTTTCTACCCTTGTTAGTTGAATTATGTTGTGTAATATTTTCATTACTATAAGCATATCCATCCTCTACTACTAGTATGCTTATTGCTTGTTCCAATGTATTTGTATACTTACAAAAAAAGGATTGACTTCATTGGTTCAGGCAATTTTGATTTAAAGATATGTAAGCCTGTTTTTATGTTTAAGCCAGGAGTTACTTGAACTTCTTCATCACTCACTGCCTGTCCTAGCTCAAATGACGTTTTTGAATTGAGTCTCCGCAGAACATACTTATTGCCCTATTCTGATTATTGACAGTTGTAAATTTATTGACAACAGTAAAAATTTCTTATTCTTAAATGTAATCAAAAGCTCATAACATGACAAAAATGTCAACACCATCAAAAAAATATTCAGAACAAATAAATTTGCGAAACATTTTGAAAGTTTTCAACTCCTTGGAGCAAAAAAAAAAGCACATAAAAGACTAGATTGACAATGAATTTACAGTTGTCAATCACGAGAATAAGGCTATTTTAATATCATGATAAAAATTCATGCTATGAGCAGAGAGAGTATATTATAAATGAGAGATGTTATAAGTGTCAGACTTATTTTCTCAGCATTTTTCGATGTACAGCTGCGAATTTAGAATTTAGAAATAAAAAAAACTAGAAAGCTACAAAAATGAATGTACATAAAGAAACCAATCACAGGGGAATAATTGAAAATTTCGAAGAAATAAGATATGAGTATTTTCACCCAAAATTAATAAAATATATAAATAAATATATTAATGCTTGTCAAATTTGTTCAGAAAATAAATACGATAGAAAACCCATTAAAAAACTTTTCAATCTTACTGATACACCAGATAAGCCCAACCAAATTGTTCATATTGATATTTTTGAGGTACACAGAACTCGTTTTTTAACTTCTATTGATAAATTCACAAAATTAGCTAGTATCCATAAATCGAAGACAGGAATATGAGCACTATCAAGACTAAAATAGTGGAAAGAATATCGTTTTTAGGAAAGCCCGAACTACTCGTTATGGATAATGAATTTAATAATAATTTAATAAAACTTTATTGTCAGGAACAAAATATAGTCCCCCATTTTACTACACCAAACTCTCATACTGGGAATTAGGACATTGAAAGATTCCACTCAACCCTTTTGGAGCATATTAGAATATTAAAAAGGTCAGAAGAAGATATGGACATTGAAGAATTGATAATAAGAGCTGTTGGTTTCTATAACAATAGTATTCATTCTTCAACTAAGTTAAAGCCGTTTGATTTTATTAATCGATCCAATATTGACTACAAAAAAGTTTCAAAATTAATGCAACAGAAAAAATTTCAAAATATAAAAAATATTAATTCTAACAGAGAAAAGATTCCAATAATTGAAGGTCCAAATATATATATAAAAAACGCAAAAGCGGGTCGGCATAAGACAGAAAAAAGATTTACTAAACTTAATTCAAGAACAAATAAAAAAATCGATATAGCACAGATTAAAAGACCATTAAAATATTCTTTTAGATAGTAACAGTAATAATGATGCTAATGATGATACCACTGATGATAGAAGCAACAATAGAAGTAACAAAAATCGTCCAAGACTCAAACCTCCACGTGGTGTTACCTGGGCAACGGCAAACTGGCATCCGTTAGTTTGTCGGCTAATTTGAGCGGCGGGTCGCTCCGTGGACCTTAAACATGGAATGTGCGCAGGGTTTGGGTCCCGCCACATTACTACTGCCCAATGAAACTAAACCAGCCTCGGATAAGAACCCCAATTACGTTGACGACCACCGCAAACGAAAAACGGACAATGACTTACGGATATGCACCTGCAATGTCCGGACCCTTTAAAGGGAAGGTGCCATTATCCAACTGGCTGCCCTCAAAACAATAAAAGCTGACATCACCGCCATCCAGGAAATGCGATGGAAAGAGCAAGGCTGCTCTAAACAAGCACACTGCGATATCTACTACAGCTGCCATGCGGAGAAGCGCGAGTTCGGATGTGGATTCGTCGTTAGCTGGAAACTACGACACCTTGTTTCCCGGTTCACACCTGTGAACGAAAGATTGGCCACGATCCGCATCAAGGCAACATTTTTTTTCATCAGCCTTACTACGCACACGCCCCGACGGAGGAAAAGGACGAAGCCGTCAAGGACGCTTTCAACGATAGTCATGAGGACGTATACGACCACCTTCCGGTCCATGTCGTGAAAATAGTCCTCGGCGATTTTAATGCGAAAGTCGGAAGGGAAGGCAGCTTTGACCCCACTGTCGGTCAGTTCAGTCTTCATGAGACCTACACGAACAACGGTCTAAGACTGATCGACTTCGCCGCGGCACGAAACATGGTAGTTAGTAGCACCAGATTTAAGCACCTCGACATCCACAAGGCCACCTGGCTATCCCCGGATCAAAAAACGCGAAACCAAATTGAACATGTTGTTATCGACGGAAGGCATGCGTCTAGTGCTCTAGATGTGCGTACATTTCGGGGCGTCAACATTGACTCCGACTACTATCTTGTTGCAGCCAAGATCCGCATGCGATTATGCAATGCGAAGAACATACGCATAGGAATGCAACGAAACCTAGATGTCGCTAAGCTGCAATTACAACGGACTGCCGAGGCCTACTCCGCTCAACTCTTGGTTAAGCTCAACCAACCAACCTCTGGACCCGACGACGCCGGCGGACTTTGGGCGCATGTATCCCACTCCATGTGCGCTGCCGCTGAAGAAGTCATTGGTTTCCGGCGCCCGCAACCTCGGACCCAATGGTACGAGCAGGAGTGTCGCATCGCGACAGCAGTAAAAAATGCCGCTTATAAAAAAACGCTGCAGTCAGCTGCAACGCTAACCGTGCGAGAAAACTAACGCGAAAAGAGAAAGGAAGAGAGGCGCCTTTTCAGACGCAAGAAAAGAGAGCAGGAAAAGCGTGAGCGTGAGGAACTAGAGGTATACCAGGGCAAGAAGGATGCACGAAAATTCTATCAACAGGTTAAGCGTCTAACCCAAGGTTTCAAGCCCGGAGAATCCACTTGTAGAGACGAAAATGGAGATCTGATTACAGACACGCAGTGTGCGCTGAGATTGTGAAGACAGCACTTCTCCAATTTACTTACTGGCGACGATGCCACCAATGCCGCCCATGGAGAGCGCAGTTCAGTGCCACCAATCAACGATAACGGAGTGGAAGTACCACCTCCTAGCGATAAAGAGGTTCGAGTTGCTATCCAACGACTCAAAAACAATAAAGCAGCGGGTGCTGACGGCCTATCAGAATGAATTGTTTAAAACCGGCGGCGATGAATTGATAAGGCGCATGCATCAGCTCATCAGCAAAATATGGCTAACGGAAAGCATGCCCGACGATTGGAATCTCAGCGTACTTTGCCCTATACATAAGAAAGGAGACCCAACAATCTGCGCCAACTATCGAGGTATCAGTCTTACTTCCATAGCATAAAGGGTTCTCTCAAGCGTTATGTGTGAAAGTTTAAAGCCGATTATAAAAACACTGATTGGACCTTATCAGTGTGGCTTTCCATCTGGAAAGTCCACCATAGACCAGATTTTCACGCTACGACAAATCCTGGAGAAAACCCACGAAACTTAAATTGACACACACCATCTCTTTGTCGATTTTAAAGCTGCGTTCGATAACTCGAGAAGGGATTGCCTACACTCAACAATGTCTGAGTTCGGTATACCTGCAAAGTTGATTGGACTTTGCAGAATGACGTTGAGCAACACACGCAGCTCCGTCAAGATAGGAAATTACCTCTCCGAAACCTTCAATACCGAAAGAGGTTTCAGACAAGGCGATCCACCATCTTGCGATATCTTCTACATCATCATGGAGGGGATCGTACGAAAGGCCAGTGTGCATAGTAATGGCACCATTTTCTACAAAGGTGTCCAGCTCCTTGTGTACACTGATGATATTGATATTTTCGGCAGAACCAAGAGAGATGTTACCGCTGCTTTCGCCGCTATCGAAAAGGAATCAGCCAAAGTGGGTTTGACGATAAATGAGGGTAAAACAAAGTATATGCTCTCAACAAACAAGGGAGCGCGGTGCTTGGACTCCCACGTTTCATCCGGTAGCTATAACTTTGAAATAGTCAGGGAGTTCGTATACCTTGGCTCCGCCATTAATAACAACAACGAAATCAGCCTGGAGATAAAGCGAAGAACAATAATTGTTAATATGTGCTATTAAGGGCTCAGTAAGCAACTAAGTTCCAGAGCCCTCTCTCGATCGACAAAACTAACACTCTACAAGACGCTCGTTCTACCTGAGCTGCTTTATGGCGCTGAGGCATGGGTAGTTTGGCAAACTGACGCAGCTGCACTGGGGGTGTTCGAGAGAAAAGTTCTTCGCAAAATCTTCGGTCTTGTTCGAGTCGGCGATGACTATCGCATTCGAATGAACCACGAGCTGTATGAGCTCTACGAAGACATTGACAAAGTTCGGCGTATAACTGTGCAGCGACTCGGAGGGACCATGCCTCCAATGGATGGACCAGGCCGAGGGAGCCCTAACCACACTGAAACAACATTCGGCTGAAACCCGAAACCGGGTTGTTATGGCCACCTAAGTAAGAAGTTAAAGTTAACATAGGTAAAAAGGGATCACAAACTTTTTTGTTTGCGTATTGATATATAGATTCTACTACAGGAATGAATCATTTTGTGCGTAACGAAAAGCTTAAACGAAAAAAAATTCTAGGAAAGTGAGAGATTTGCTCAAAAGCTCCAATTCTTGTTTTCAATTCTTGAAAAATGTAGAAGAGGTCTATCATTTTTGCTGACTGAATGAGTGTGTCCAAAAAGAGGAAAGAAAAAGCAACAATAACAATCACAAAGCTGTATTGAAGCTTTTTCTTCTCTCATACCTTCTGCTCAACCACAGCAACGTTGTGCAGCAACAGCAAAATTGTGTGGCACTGTTTGTTTTATATGGGGAAAAAGTGTCTTTATTTCTAATTTTTTATCGTAGTGACAAAACATTTGAATAAAACCTTTATTCTGCAGTTGGTATAAACCATACCTTTCAAATGATATAAGTTTCATTTAAATGTGTTGTTTATAATTTGCGAAAAAGGGGGGTTCCAGTTTGTGTTAGCGTATTAATATATAAGATAAGATAAGAAACCCTTGTCCTTCTCACAACCCATCAAACAGTTCATCAGTATGTGTTTTCATTGTCTCAAAAATTGTCGTTTGCTTATATTTGGGTCACTTTTAGAAAAACTTCTTAATAAATTATAAACTATAATCTTAATAAACTGTTTCGAAAGTTTGTTTCTATAGCTTATTATTTGCCATAACATGTTTACTTTACAGTGAAATAAAAATATTCACTTTCATTGCGACACCCTTTATAATATTTTGTCTCAGCAACGCGGATCGAGCATGTTTTTTAATTTTTAATTTTTAACTATCTTTATGACAAAACATTTGAATAAAACCGCGGACATCTGCCCAGAACGAACTCCTCACAGTTAAACAATGATCAAATGAATCAATTAAAGAATTCGGTGAACGGGTAGGAAAGCTTTTACATTCTCTGAATTCCGTTACTTTTTCTAGCACAGGTGAAGAATCAGTCAGAAGATATTTAAAATTTGAAAATGACCGATTTGCAATTCAGGTATTTGAGGACGGTTTGCGTAACCAAAGCTTGCGTTTAATTTTAAAAGCCCACAATGAACATGACTTAAAGAAAGCCATCGCTTATGCTGAAGAGCATTCAGTGCGGCTTGAAAAAACCCATCAATTTACACCAGCTCAAAACATACCTACCTGCAGCTACTGCATAAAGTTAGGTCACACCCAAGAATCATGTTATAGTAGAAACAATAAATTTTCCAATTTTAATCAAAGTTCTCATCAAGCTAGGCAAAACTTTCACAACATAAAAAAGGAAGTACAAGTAATAACATGTACTTATTGTAATAAGCCTAATCACACATATAAAGAGTGTAGATTGAGGTTTAGGCAAAACCAAGAAAATTATCAAAAAATGAGAATCGGGGAAAATACGGGCACGGGAAGAAATCAGCGGCACTTCTCCCCGGATGCAGGTAAAAGCCGATGTGCACCAAGCACAAAATTAACTTACTCGATAATAATACCTTTTTGCAAAGAATACGAGTTTGCCAGTGCTTCGCATGAAACTAGAACCCTCAGATAAAAATTTCACCTCTCTTTTAGTAGACAGGGGGGCGCAAATAAGCTTATTAAAAGGCACCGAACCCCAGTGCACAATTTATAAAAAAAGTAAGCATACGGTCTCAACCATTTCAGGCAATGCAATGCAAACATTAGGCGAATGTGATTTTCTTACAAAATTTAATTGCAAAATTGATTTCAAAAATAAACTATTAGAAATACCAGTAGACTGCTTTAAAGCGGCGGTAGATACAACAATACAAAAACCACTTATTGTAGATGATAATAAAGTTACATATACGGAAAACAAGGTGTTACCTACGGGTAACAAAGGGATTCGTGAAAATAGGGAAGAGGAACAGGAGTATGCGCCGAATGGCATAAGTCATACTGAGATTCCTGAAAAACCTAATGTCTACGGGCCACAGTCCATCACCTCGTCACCCAAAAGTAAAAATTTAATGTGAAGGCAACAAAACAAGAACATAATGCGTTATCCAAGGATAACGAAAGGATTTGTAAAAACAGGACTGAGTCAACTCAACTTGGTGTCTACGGGCTACAGTCCATTATCTTGCAACCTCGATGCAAACAGCTTGTAGAGATCCCTTTCAAATACACGAAAGATGCAGTGGTCCACAAGAAAGAAATAAACCCAGGAGTATATTTGGCGGAAACCCTGGTACGCCCAGTTGAGAATAAAATAAAAGTTCCCATCATGAACACTACAGAAGATATCAAGGAAATCAATATAAATAAAATACACTACGAATGGGAAAAATAGAAAATTTGAATAAAATTCAGTTATATGAAAAAAAGACATGGTTAAAAACAGGTTAAAAAAATAGAAACAGACATAGAGCTTAAACATTGCAATGAAGAAGAAAAAAATTTGTCTTAGAAATTTGTAGGCAATATAATGACCTCTTTTATTTTGAGGGAGATCACCTCACAGTTACCGATTTATTTTATTTATTTATTTATTTATTTAGATAAATTTAGGCGCTTATGAGAATTAACTTATAGTTAAGCACCGATTACATAAGTTTTAATTACCATTATTATAAAATTTCAAACATTAACAATATTAAAAAATTAAAAAAAAATATATTATTGATAAATTAAATGCTATATACATGTTGAATAATAAAATATTAAGATAGAGAAAAAAAAAAAAAAAAAAAAGTATGAGAACAAAGAGAAAAAGGAAAATAAGTGATGAAAACAGTAAATTACCTAGAAGACAGATAATCTGACAGGATAGATTTGAATAAAGTTGCATTGCAAGTACGCTGAATGTAGGGAGGAAGCGAGTTCCAAAGACGTATGGAACTGACGAAAAACTGTCGTTCGGACGATAAGCAGAAATGTGTGGGAATAATTAAGTTATTTCCACGTTGAGATCTTAAAAATTGTAGTTTCTGATACAAATATGGTGGTTCCTTTGTAAAAATTATTTTTTGCAAAGCAATCAATGCCCTAAAGTTCAAGAGACTGTCAAAGGTCAAGCCAAAAATCTGTTTTGCATGCTGGGTTACATGACCTGTTCGTTTTAACCCAAAGACATAACGTGCGATATTGTTAAATGCAACATTCAGTTTCCGTTTACTTGTGGCATCACAGAATGCAAAAACTTCACATCCGTACAACAAAGTGGGAACGAGATACGTTTTGGCCAGTAGCATTTTGATATTGAAGGGGGTAAAGTGCTGCGTAGCCCACAGATTGCGGAGCATGCCATTAATTTTTCCTACAGTGATGTTGACGTGATTCATCCAATCCAAGGTACTATTAAAGGTAATGCCAAAGTTTTTTGCAGAGTTAACGACCTCAATACGTGAACCATTGAGGATGACTTCTGGTAATGGCGATGTTAGATTGTGTTTTTTGGCAATGATTAAGCATTTAGATATATTGGGATTGAGGCATAAGCCATTATCCGACGCCCATTCATTTATTTTACTCAAATCTTCGTTCAAATTGGCAACACAAGAAACTAGATCGTTCTTTCGACAACTAACATAAAGTTGTACGTCGTCTGCATACATCTGAATGCTGCAACTGTTAAGAAAATTAGGAAGGTCATTAATATAAAGCGAAAACAAAAGTGGCCCTAGTATGGAGCCCTGAGGCACACCACATGCTACTTACAAAAAGTTTGAAGTCACACAGTCAATGTTTACTGCTTGGGATCTTTGGGTGAGGTACGAGCTCATGAAACGAGTTGCAGCAGTGAAAAAATTAAATATATTTGATAGTTTTGCGCAAAGAATTTCATGATCGACGGTGTCTAAGGCTTTTGAGTGGTCAAGCAGTACCAGAAAAGTTAATTCATTGCGATCGAGGTTATTGCGAATTTCATCAGTAACGTCTAATAATGCTGTCACACAGCTGCGCTTTGGCCGGAATCCAGACTGCCTGTCCGTAAGAAGTGAGTTCTTGAGGAGAAAATTATTTATTTGTTTCTGCATCAGTGATTCAAAAACTTTTGAGAGAAAAGGCAGAATAGCAATAGGGCGATAATCATTTCCAGTTTTGGGTACAGGAATTATTTTTGCTTTTTTCCCAAATAGCGGGGAAATAGGATTAAGTAATAATTGTGTTGAAAATATGCGTTATGTAAGGAAGTAGTACTGGGAGAAGAGCTTTAAAAAAATTTGGATGCATTCCATCGAAACCAACGGCATTCGATTTGATTGCTAAGCAACTTCGCAGAACTTCAACGGCTTCTACGCATTGAAAACTAAAAGCAGAGTTCGGGCTAATATTACTTTGATAATGACCATATGCGTTTCTATTTGCCACAGGCATGGGAAAATCTATGAATTTCCTGTTTAAATCTTCAACGTCCACGTTCATTGGGGGCAAAATGTTTCTTCCTACTCCAATTTGCCGTATAATTCTCCACTTCAGCTTACAATCAATAGCTGAGCTAAATTTGCGTTCATAATATTGCAACTTGGCGACCTTTACAGCTCTTACTACATCTTTCCTACAAGTACTGAAAAGATTGTAGAGTTCCGGTGTTTTGAAACGTTTCCAATTCTTATAAATCTTATCACGTTTTGCAATCAAAGCTTTTATAGTACCTGAGAATTAGGGCGGTTGACTGTGTTTAATATTTGCAGTTTTAAGTGGGACGTATTTATCAAATAATGCGTTTACATTCTGTTGTAAGAATTGCAGCTGATCGTTAACAGAAAGCATATAAAAAATAAGCGTCCAGTCTACGAGTTCCAGTTCTGACCTTAGAGAATTGAAATCGATGTTTTTAAAATCGCGATACGTTATTTTTTCCTGTGGTATTTGTAGCTGAAAATCATAGCAAAGAAAGATCAGGTCGTGCTTAGAAAAGACAGAAGCTGACAACTGGTCATACAGTAAGATTTTTTCACTATCACCCACAAAAAAAAGGTCTAACAGAGTATTTCGATACTTGGAGAAATGAGTAGGTGTAGTGCGGTTTACACACGTAAGACCTAAAGCACACATGTCCTCAGTTAAATGAGTTTCAACCAGCAAATTACTGTTGAAATCACCGGAAATAATTACATCGGAATAAGAACTTGTCAACGATTCAAATTTCCGCAATAAATTATCAGTATTGATGTTACGGTGTCGCCTATAGACATTACCAACAAGCAGTTTTTTGAAATCATAGATTATATCAATAAAAATGAATTCAACATTATCTTTTATGTCAGATTTACTGATCAACGTGCAGGTAATTCCGTTTCTGACAAATATTGCAACACCACCAGCATGGGACTCTCGATCCGCACGGAAAGTTTTGTAACCATTTACCCGGAAGACACTATCTTGAACAGAGGGCTGAAACCATGTTTCAGAAACACAGATTACATCAACTGTTGAGTTTTCAAAGATGTAACGAAATTCATCAAATTTGTTGTTCAGACTTTGCGCATTTAAGTGACATACCTTTAAGCCCTTCTTTTGTCTGCTTAAAATTCGAACGAGTGTATAAATGCTGTCTTTGGAACTAGAGCGACTATTAGTTAAATTATTAATTGTATGAAGATATTAAATTTGAAAGAAGCCTACATGCAATGCTGGAATTGAAATAAGTTTGTTGATAATTTAGTGTTTTCATAATAGACCTATTTAAAAAGGAAGTCATGGATGGAAAAGTTAATGTATATAGAAAAAATAAAAATATGATATAGATGACGGAAGAAGGATTAATTAGACCAAATAAAAATATGATTAGAGTAAAAAAAAAGTGTTTAAATCAGCAAGCAGCAACTTCATCTTCAGGAAGGTAAATGTTGCTGCTAAGTTCAGCACCAGAGATAGTATTTTGTAGTTGGCTTTCATCGTTGATACGGATGCTTGGCTATCCTTTTTGTAGCCGAATGTAAACACAACCACGGACCGTGAAAGCATTGAAGATGGACTTACGTCGCTTGCAGGCAATTGCAACTTGCAATAGCTTTCTGGTTTCAGCATCCAGGCATTCGTGAATGTAAACGTTGTGATCTGAGTCGAGACTATCATTTCTCCAATGTACTGCTTTCTACGATAATCGCCAAAAGCTTTGAGCACCCGAGACAGATCGTAAGGTGTATAGAATTTGATGATTATCACGGGACTCGTATTATTCGCTCTTGGTCGTACGCGAAAAACGTCTTTAATAGGGGGTGGCAGAAACTCAATGGAGTGGCAGATGAGGTTAAAAATACTCCTGATGTTTTCGTCTTTGGCGAATGGAACTCCAAAGATAACGGCATCTGAAGACAGATCTTTATTGTTATTATTATTGTTATTGATGTTTGGTGTGGTGGAGTATCTCTTAATTTCATCTGCTAATACATCACATCGCGAAGTTAAAAGTTCGATGCGTTGCTCTAGTGAATGGATTTTTTCTTCGTGCTCATCAAATTTGTCTTTAATAGACGCGACTTCACACCTGAGCTCGTTACTCAACTTACTCTCAACGTTAGATAACTCACTCGACAGTTGCTTGTAGTTGTTGTCCGAATGCTGCCGAAGACGACTCTCAAGCTGCAGTATTTCTTCCGTCAACTTTGCACTCAGGCGCTCTTCCACGATACAGCAAATCATGAAATTATAACGGAAGAAAATAAACCCCCTTTATTTGTCAGACCATACAGACTACCTGAAAGCCAGCGCAACGAAATTCACAAGCAAGTAAATGAAATGCTTTACGACGACATCATCCTACCAAGTTCTAGTCCATGGACCTCACCCTTGTTGTTAGTGCCAAAAAAGGCAGATTCTGAAGGTAACAAGCAGTGGAGAGTCGTAGTTGACTTTAGAAAATTAAGCGACCTAACCGTTGGAGATGCATACCCTTTGCCCAACATCACTGACATACTGGACCAGTTAGGTAGGGCTAAATACTTTAGTACACTAGATCTTGCAAAAGGCTTTCACCAGATTCCCGTCAAAGAATCTGACAAGTGCAAAACTGCATTCAGCACACCGTTCGGACATTATGAGTACAACCGAATGCCATTTGGGTTGAAAAACGCCCCCGCTACGTTCCAAAGGCTTATGAATAACGTACTCATGGGCTTACAAGGCTTTGAATGCTTTGTTTATGTAGATGGTATTGTTGTGTATGGCTACGATTTGAAAGACCACAACAAAAATTAATGAAAATATTTGACCGATTGCGTCACCATAATCTTAAACTCCAGCCCGATAAATGCAATTTTCTAAAGCAAGAACTCACTTACTTGGGGCATATTATTTCTGAAAACGGCATAAAACCTGACCCTGAGAAGATTAAGGTGGTAAAAACATATCCAACTCCGAAAGGAATTAAATCATTCCTTGGATTCGCAGGCTATTACAGAAGATTCATAGAAAATTTCTCCAGTATAACCAAGCCACTCACTAAATTGCTAAAAAAGGATACAAAATTTAATTGGGATGCATTCTGCAATGAAGCATTCTCAAAATTAAAGCAAAAATTAATAAGTCCCCCATTTTAGTTTATCCAAATTTCAGTGAAGAATTTACAATCACAACAGATGCAAGTAATGCAGGACTTGGAGCAGTATTGTCACAAGGACCCGTTTGTAAAGACAAACCAATCTGCTTTGTCAGCCGAACTCTAAATGACGCTGAAACAAGATACAGTACCACCGAAAAAGAATTGTTGGCGATTGTTTTCGCTGTAAAACAATTTCGACCATACGTGTATGGAAGGAAATTCACCATCTTCACAGACCACAAACCACTTGAATGGTTAATGAAGTTGGAAGATCCTATGTCAAGACTGGCAAGATGGAGAATTCTGCTATCGGAATATGAACATACCATCAAATATAAAGCAGGAAAAATGAACACAAACGCTGCTGCACGTAGTTGAATAGAAAAAAAAAATAAAGAACTTGTTGTGACAAGGCAAATGCTACAGAAAGATCAAAAGAAGAAATACCAACAGTAAATAATCAGGAAATTCAAAAAACTAGGAAATACAATATCATAGAAACCCAGGAGCCGATTTTCTCAAATAAAGTATCAAAAAAAATAATACTTATATTACCAATCACAGAATCAATAGAGGAAAAACTTGTAATGAAAATAATCCCACATTTTATAAAACCAATAATAGGGGAAACGGAAGTCTACACTCATGATAATGCTAGGTTATTAACAACCACCTTACCCATCCCATTTAGGGCCTCAAAAGATCTAGAATTAGCACGGAAACTTTTACAAAAAATTAAAAACGGAAATTGTAAACAGGACCAAGAACCAATTGCAATAACAATCCCCAACTTTAACTCCCAATTTAATGAAAATTTTAAAACTATACTTAAAGCCGTATATTTACATACAAATCAGAGAACAATCGTGGAGAATGCTGAAGAAATAAACAAAATATTAAAGGAGTATCATGAATCTTCGTTCGGAGGACACCAAGGTATAAATAGGACGATGAAAAGAATTAAGAAAAAGGACTACTGGCCAACGATGAAAAATGACATAAAAAACTACAAAAAGAAATGTGAATCCTGCCAGAAAAACAAGCTGAATACATCTCAAAAAATTCCAATGAAAATTACAACGACAAGTTCCGTACCATTTGAAAGAATAGCACTAGACATAGTAGGCCCACTCCCAGTGACATATAAAAGCAACAAATACATCTTAACGTTTCAAGATGATTTAATTAAATTTACTGAAGCTATACCTTTGGAGAATGCAGAAGCGACCACAGCCGCAAGAGCTTTTGTAGAACAAATTCTTTGTCGATTTGGATTTCCAGATTCACTATTAACCGACCAAGGTACAAATTTTCTAAGTGAATTATTTAAAGAAATATGCAAATTGTTAAAGATAAAAAAATTACAAACTACACCATACCATCCACAAACAAATTGAGCACTTGAGCGAAGCCATCGCACTTTAGCAGAATATTTTCGACATTATGTAAATAATGACCCCTTTAACTTGGGACGACTGGATACCATATGTGATATTTGTTTTTAATAATACACCTCATAGCAGCACTAACTACAGCCCTCATGAATTGCTTTACGGATTTCCGACCAAAATTCCTTCCACCCTGCAAAAGGATCCATCGTTAAGTTACAACTACGAAAATTACGCCAATGAATTGAAGGCTAGACTACAGCATGGATTGAAAATAGCTGGACAAACCTTAAAAGAAAAAAAGGAAAAATCAAAGGAATAGTATGACAAAGGTGCAAAACCAAAAACATTTAATGTCGGTGAAAAAGTCCTAACTAGGAACCAAACTAGGAAAAACAAGTTTTCATCACTATGGGAAGGTCCATTTGATGTTATAAATATAATATCACCGGAAAACACTGCGATAAAAATTCGCAACAAAATTCAAGTTTTACACAATAATAACCTGAAATCATTTTCTGAATAATAATAAAAAAAAGAAAAAAAGAAAAAATGTACAACACACACACATAAAACAATTTTGCATAACTTAAACACACAGCAAACACCTTGCATCAATACACCTATGATCATTTTTTACAAACTTTTAGTAACCACAGGAACGCAAATACAATTATTTTCAGACAATGATGCTGGTCGTACTAATAATTCTGACACCATTAGTATACGGGTCTATAAAGTTAACACCAATCGAACACAACCCGGGTATTTACTTCGAAGAAATCGGAAATCTTTAGCTATATTCGAATGAATGGACAATAGTGGCATACTATAACATAACGGATTTAACGCATTTATTGACGCATTATTGAAAGTATAAACCAAATCTGTAATCAGATAACTGCAGACAATGAACTTTCAACTATATGCAGTAGCACTGTTTTCGAAATTAATCACATAACTACAGAGTTTCGTCGAAAAATGGATGTACTACAACCAAACTACAGATCCAAAAGAGCTCTATTTAATGCAATTGGGACGATAGAAAAAACCTTATTTGGAACACTCAGCGAGGAAGATGCAGAACATTACAATACTCAAATAGATATGTTGGAGCAAAATGAACACCACTTACTCGACCTAATAAAAAACCAAACTCTGATTATCGACACAACAAACAATATATTTAATAAATCAAAAACAAAATTAGATAATCAAATAATAGCAATGGACAATAGGATAAATAATATACAACAACAAAGAGAGCACCACTCCAAATCGAGGTTCTCACTTCACTTACAACACTAATGTTAATGCGTTACCAAAATGTTGTGGACAACCTTCTTGACCTAATGTCAAGAGCAAAACATGGCAAGCCACATCCATCAATAATAACACCAGAACAATTAATCATAATACTCACCACAATAAGAAAATCCTTACCTTCCAATTTAATACTGCCTTCCACTCTCAATAATAACATAGTAACACTTTACCAGATATCAACAATGCACTCAAAAATAAAAGGCAACAAAATAATTTACAAAATCACAATACCTTTGCCATTTAGTACAACATATCAAATATACGGGTACAAAAGGGGTTCGAGTTGCTATCCAACGACTCAAAAACAATAAAGCAGCGGGTGCTGACGGCCTGTCAGCTGAATTGTTTAAAACCGGCGGCGATGAATTGATAAGGCGCATGCATCAGCTCATCAGCAAAATATGGCTAGAAGAAAGCATGCCCGACGATTGGAACCTCAGCGTACTGTGCCCTATACTTAAGAAAGGAGACCCAACAATCTGCGCAAGTTATAGAGGTATCAGTCTTATTTCCATCGCATATAAGGTTCTCTCAAGCGTACTGTGTGAAAGATTAAAGCCGATTACAAAAACACTGATTGGACCTTATCAGTGTGGCTTTCGACCTGGTAAGTCCACCATAGACCAGATTTTCACGCTACGACAAATCCTGGAGAAAACCTACGAAAATCAAATTGACACACACCATCTCTTTGTCGATTTTAAAGCTGCGTTCGATAGCCCGAGAAGGGATTGCCTATACGCAACAATGTCTGAGTTCGGTATACCTGCAAAGTTGATTAGACTTTGCAGAATGACGTTGAGCAACACACGCAGCTCCGTCAAGGTAGGAAATGACCTCTCCGAAACCTTCAATACCGAAAGAGGTTTCAGGCAAGGCGATCCACTGTCTTGCGATCTCTTCAACATCATCATGGAGGGAATCGTACGAAAGGCCGGTGTGCATCGTAATGGCACTATTTTCTACAAAGGCGTCCAACTCCTTACGTACGCTGATGATATTGATATCGTCGGCAGAACCAAGAGAGATGTTACCGTTGCTTTCGCCGCTATCGAAAAGGAATCAGCCAAAGTGCGTTTGACGATAAATGAGGACAAAACAAAGTATATGCTGTCTACAAACAAGGGAGCGAGGCGTTTAGACTCCCACGTTTCATCCGGCAGCTATAACTTTGAAGTAGTCAAGGAGTTCGTTTACCTTGGCACCGCCATTAATACCAAAAACGAAATCAGCCTGGAGATAAAGCGAAGAACAATAATTGCTAATAGGTGCTACTACGGGCTCAGTAAGCAACTTAGTTCCAGAGCCCTCTCTCGATCGACAAAACTAACACTCTACAAGACGCTCGTTCTACCTGAGCTGCTTTATGGCGCTGAGGCATGGGTAGTTTCGCAAACTGACGCAGCCGCTCTGGGGGTGTTCAAGAGAAAAGTTCTTCGCAAAATCTTCGGTCCTGTTCGAGTCGGCGATGACTATCGCATCCGAATGAACCACGAGCTGTATGAGCTCTACGATGACATTGACGTAGTTCGGCGTATAACTGTGCAGCGACTACGCTGGCTGGGTCATGTCCATCGTATGGACGACGAAGCTCCAGCGAAAAAGGTGCTCGAGGCGAGGGCCGCTGGTCAACGACGACGAGGGAGACCATGCCTCCGATGGATGGACCAGGCTGAGGAAGCCCTAACCGCACTTGGTGTATCTGATTGGAAAAGGCGCGCGCAAAGCAGAGGCGCCTGGCGAGAGCTGATGAGGTCGGCTGAAACCCGGACACGGGTTGTTACGACCACCTAAGTAAGTAAGTAAGTATCAAATATACAACATTATTCCTTTTCCGACGGCACACTCTAATAAACTCATTTTTATAAACTGCGATATCAAACAAATTGCCATCGATAACTAGAGAGAACACTACTATGAAATTACTAGGGGAGAACTAACAAATTGCATAAAAATAGAAGATAAATAATACTTATGCCACGCAGAACATCCCGTGTACACAGTTAACGGCCAAAACACAAACTGTGTAGTCAATCTACTCACAAGCGAGCAAACCCTGCCAAAGAACTGCGATATCAGAAAAGCAGACGTAGGTATAATCTGGATACAACTCGCTCAGGCAAACCGATGGATATACTCAACAATAGGAGAATACTAAATAAATGTCATATGTGAAGATAAAATTACACCGATAACCTTGACGAGCTCAGCTATACTTGACCTCGACGAAAACTGTTACATAAAATCAAGAGACCTTACTCTAAGAAGCTCAAGCACTAAAACATCAAAAGTTACTCGTAACAACCACTACCTTCCGCCGTTAAACATAACTAAATTCAGTCCACATCCGCAACAAAAAAATTTTCTACCAACAAATGTTCCAAAACAAACGGTTTTCCTTAACACTGCAACTCAGCAGGAGGAATTATATAAACTCTCCACTCTGATAGCAGATGAGAAATCTGCAGAAAATATTGACCTTAACAGAGTAAGCGTGCATGATGTGCATCATTACAGCCTGATCTACGGGTTCTTGATCGTAATAACCCTTTTTGCTAGTTACAAAATATATATACGTTGCACACATGGGAAAAATAAAAAACCCATAACAACAGAGCTAGCGGAAGGTAACTACACCAAGCCACAGTTTGTTTTGCCAACATAAGCACAACACAAGTAATAAAAATAATAAAAAGCAAAAACACTTTCTTTTGTCGTCATTAAAAAAAAATTCTTCGTTCTGCGTAGCAATGCAAAAAAAAATGTTCATATAAATATATCCATAAATTCAAACTGCAGTCAGTCTGCCACTATACATTAAAACTATAACAATCACTTATAAGATGAACCCGTCCAACGAATCGAAAGTTCGTGCAATGAAGATGGTCTGGTCCTACATAGGACGTCGAGACCGGGATCCCACTCCCAACGACTACGATAACCTGGACACGCTAGAGGAGGAAACTATAGCATTGATCCAGGCAACGAAGGAGTT
Organism: Coremacera marginata; assembly: GCA_914767935.1. Taxonomy (NCBI): domain Eukaryota; kingdom Metazoa; phylum Arthropoda; class Insecta; order Diptera; family Sciomyzidae; genus Coremacera; species Coremacera marginata. The sequence goes on from OU612043.1 coordinate 120,555,827, forward strand.
GCAGACCATGGAGGCTTACGAAGCCTTCAAAAGGGATCCCATTCTTAGAGATGACGGGGACACCGCGGACTTTATAGAAGAGTATCAAAAGGTACTGAAGGCACGACAGAAAAGGCTGGACAGGCTAAATAAACAATTTTTAGAATAGCAATTTATTTTCTGGTTTCATTTGTAATGTAAATATAAGAAAAAAAAACCAAACATAATAAATAAAAACAAAAGAAAATAAAAATAAAACAAGTCTTTACTAAAACAAAAAGGGAGACACACAACAAAAATGTATTTTTAGGTTTCTAGTTAGCTTGCTTTTGACTAGCCATTTTTTACAGCTTAGAAAAAAAAAACATATTTCCACAACGATTTTCCACAATTTTATTTTTCCCCGTTCCCCCTCAAATTTTGCAAGACGATACAAATGTTGCCCAAGCGATTTATAAAAACTTAAAAGAGTTTTTTTATAAAAATGCGCAAATTTAACAAAAAAAAAGAAGAGATTTCTAGTTTTCACAAAAAGCTTTCAACAGGTATTAAAAAAAAAAATATTTATCAAAAAAAAAACGAATTTGTTGCTATGTATGCATATACAGTGGTGCTCCAATATAACGAAAGATATAATGTTTAGGGTCGTTCGGTATATCGAAAAGTTCATTAAATCGTTAACACTTGTTATCATATTACAAAGTTTAATCATTCGCCAACCAAATATGTTTAAAAGTATACAATTAAAAAAAGAACAAAACTTGTTTATTTTTTATCAAAAAAATCTCGAATATGCGTTTGTTTTTGCGGACAATGAGCAAAAAAGAACAAAACATATGAATTTGTTTATTTTTTATCAAAAAAATCTCTAATATGCGGTTGTATTTGCGGACAATAAGCATTTAATTCACAAACTTTGCTGCAAACTTCTATACAAAAATTGGTTGGTGTGTCTAAATTATTTTCTTCAGCCCATTTAAGCATTTTTCAAAACTTTTAATTTTTCACCGAAATTAAGACGCTTTTAGGCATTATTTAATATTTTTAAAGCTCATTGGTAAACAGTTCTTCACATTCCAAATGCAAAATGCTAACAAATGCAATTTCAAAATACAGTGGAATCCGCATATAACGACCTCCAAGGGACCGGCATTTGTACATGTACATTTTTTAATATGTACATATGTATGTATATAAATGCACAGTTAGATAGGTTTCCATTTACGTTAATAAAATATTAATTACTAATTACATAAAACTTTAATGTTACTTAAACATTCCGCATTAAAAGTATGTTTTTAATTTGTAATATATACAAAGAGTTACAATGTATGTTCACATTATATGCAAATAAATATATAGTTAATAACGTAGAAAGTCTGTAATTCGAGTTTGTTTTTGATTAATTTTTGTTCGATAGTAAGAACTCCGTACAGCATTGTGAGTACTCGACATTCTAGTTTTCATAATGTCATTATCAAAGTTAGTTTGAATGAACACATCCGCAGCCTTCAGAGCTTCAGACACATTGCGCGTCGTTCTAACTGGACGAATTATCTATAAAATAGGTCGCTTAAACCGGAGTCGTACTAAATGGATATGTTTTCCTAGTTATGCTATGAAACCAACCTTGAGTTTATATCGTGGTCGCTTAAAACGGTTAGTCGTTATAAGCGAAGACCAGATTCTACTGTACATATAATCTTCTTTAAAAAAGGGAACCACACAGTAGGCATGTAAAGTCCCGTTAGGCCTTTTTGGGCATTACATATATATTTTTTGTCGTTACAAATTCAAAAACAAACTAAGCATGCTAAGAAAAGTAAAATGTTCGTTAAATAGAATACCTGCACTTTCAAATGTTCGCAATATAGAGTCATCAATGCATATGATAAAAAGGTTCGTTGTATTGGAAGTTCGTTAAATCGGTGTTTGTTATATTGGATCACTACTGTATAAAAAAAAATAATACTAAGAATATTAAAAAAAAAAAAAAAATTCACTCATTTTAATAAAAGACAACAGAGTTTTTTTAACCTACGTACCCACTAAAAAAAAAAACAACAATACTTATTACTACAAAAAAAAGTGTGTATATAAATAATCAACAGAATAGAAAAAAAATTTATTGAATACATTGATTAAAAAAAAAAAATTATAAAAAAAAAAAAATTATTAATATATATATAATATATGTAATATTATACATTATAAAATTATATATAAATATTGTATAGTTTATATTTATTTAAACTTTTTGTTATTAGATTATTCTCATTATTACTCATTTCTGCTCACCGGTCAGTAAAACGACAGAAAATTTTTTTAACCTCAAGAAAAAAAATTTTATTTTATAAGGGGGGAGGGATGTTGTGACCCGCACAACATTACCCTGTACTCTTTGTACAACCCCATCATATGCATAACACTGTACACTTTGTACAGCTTGACCTCACACAAAGCCAAAACACTCAATCGATTCCTACGAACCAATCAATAAATTAAAATTCAATATTGCTATTGCTATTATTTCCATGAACGACCAAGACTCAATTCAAGTGCGGTGACTCGAATTGCAGGCGTTCATGAAAAGTAAGTTTTGTTAATAAAAATTCTTAATCGTTTCCATACCACAGAAACTGACCTAATTTGAGCACATACGCTCAAATTACCAAACAGCGCTTTGCTTTGTGGTTGTTAAGCGTTTCCTACTATAACGCCGTCAGAAACAAAACAAAACAAAGCAAGGCGAGTGACTGTTTGGGTGCATCGGCATCAGCTTGCACGGTCAGCATAATAGCGATCATTTACCTACCCCAGTTGCTGCGCTGCTCGCAAAGTGCAATGCCTGCAGCTACGCAACATGTAAGGCGTACGTGATAGCATACCGCTAAAGGGGAAGTAATATGTAAATGACTGTTATGTAAATAAAATGTATGACATGTAATGATTTGATTGGGTAGAGTTGATACATAATTTCCACTTATTGGAAATTATGGGAAAGTATGAACTTTTTTGGAAAGTGAGACTTTGTTTTAAATACCACTGACCGGAGTAGAAAACGGCAGAGATCAGTAGACACAGAGACTGACAAGTGTTTAATAGTGACTGTTCAGATCAGAGTTTAAAACTAGGTACAAAAGTCAGCTAATAAAAGGTAATATCCACAAAGAAAAACCCAGCCTTTTTCTTTTCTTTGAACGAGCAAGATCTCTCCGTCTCTGGTTCTTCTTCTCTGCGGAAAGCACGAGAACCAGCGGACGCTAAATACAACAACAGCTTACGTTTTTTTCCACTTGAACCAAGAAAATTTTTCTTCACTTTTTATTTAGTTTTTCTATTAGTTTTTTTTAACTGATCTTGCAATCAGATTAAACTGATTGCAACTTCAGTATTGTTAACTGATTAAGTATTGTTAACTGATTTTAAACTGATCTTGCAATCAGATTACAAACTTGCGTTTTTTTTTTTCTTAAGAAAATTTTCTGCTTTTAAGATTGTTTTTATTTTATTTGAACTGTTCCTGCAGTAAAGTAAACAAAAAAAAAATTCGCGTTATTTTTTATTTTAAACAAACTGTTCCTACAGTAATTTCTTTCGATAGTTGACAAAGGATTGAAGTCCACCGTAACTTGATTGCGACTTATTTTTATTTCACTCGCGCTTTAATTTTTCAGGATACGTTCAAGGAAGACTAGTGGTTTTCTTTAACTGTATTGGTTTAGTTCTCGAATCAATCTGAATCTTTATTTTTCAAAAAGAATCTTACAACTAGCTTATTGGAAATACATAATTCTTATTTTTCAATATAAGCACATGAATTACATACCAACGTATGTGTGTAGTAAAGAAATTTACCAAAGAAGTTGCGCAAGCACAAGATAAAATAGGTCAAACATTTGCTTGCTTTGTTTATTGATTATTATTTTGTTTCAATTTTATGTGTCGAAATCGATATTTCAAAATATAGGAAATTGATCAAGCGATCGTAAGTAGGTCAAACATCAGCTTGGTTTGTTTTATTAAATATTGTGTAGTTGCAGTTTTGTATGTCGAAATGGGTAAAAGCAACAAGCAGTGGTCATTGGCATAATAGGTTGCGACATATTATGATGACTTTAAATTATTTGTACAGGAGCGGACTCAGCGGTATGCTCATTAGTAGAATCCATAACTATTAACCTCCAAAGATCATCTTTGTTGGTTGAATGTTTGTCCCTAATAGCCACATAGATCCATCCAGTTTGAATTCATGAGCGGAATCAGACGCCAGCAGAATAGTAGGATGGTTAGGATTCCCAGGCATACAGATCCTGTGAAATATGAGGCGTAGTTGAGGGAAACACTGATCCAAAAATCTATAAAAGTAAAAGGGAATACAGCGGAAGTGGAAAGCCATGTCAAACATCTTAGTTCGGCCATGGTCGAAGCTTACGAGGCGGCATGTCACCTTATCTTCAGTAGACAAGGGTGATCCGACGCCATGGTGATGCACGGAACTCGACTCTGAAGAAGAAGGTCAGGAAGGCCTTCCATCGGCGCATGAGAGGGGGATCCCCAGACTACAAGGCACAGAACTGAAGAACCTCATACGACAAAGGCCTTAGAAGGCAGTCGTGGAGAGACTTCTGCTCTGGGATGGAAACTATTTCAGAAGCATGTAGGCTTCAGAAACTGGTTTCGAAAGACACATTGTCCAAAGTGGGACTGATCCGAAAAACTGATGCAAGTACTGATGGAGATGCATTTTCCTGGAAGTTTTAGGTCTGATTACCCGTGGACACCCTTGAAGAAAGGGATACACAGGGTTGACAGACTGGAAGCCGAAAGAATGACCACTATGGACGGGGTGAGGAGAGCTATACGCTCATTTGCTCCTTACAAAACATCAGGGATTTACGGTATATTTCCGGCAATGATGGGGAAGATCTCATTACACCTAGGCTGCGGGGTATATTCGTTACTTGCCTAGCGACTGGGTACGTTCCCAGATTCTGGAGAGAGGCGAAAGTTGTCTTTCTTCCGAAGCCAGGAAAAAGGGATTATGCGGAGGCGAAGTCGTTCAGACCGATCAGCCTTGCGTCTTTTCTCTTGAAAACAATTCGCTGATGCATAATCCTCTGAGTAGATGCCAACATGCGTATAGACCACACGGCACAATTCGCTGATGCATAATCCTCTGAGTAGATGCCAACATGCGTATAGAGCACACGGTTGAAACCTTTGTGGAAGAGATCCCATTTGAGGTTATTTTTTATTGCTGTGGGAAATGGAAATTCCCATGGTATTTTTTGAGTGTGGTTTTTTTTGTTTCGTGGAATTCTTTTTTTGTTTTGAAGGATTTAAGTTAATCCACTGAGTAGATGCCAACATGCGTATAGAGCACACGGTTGAAACCTTTGTGGAAGAGATCCCATTTCAGGTTATTTTTAATTGCTGTGGGAAATGGAAATTCCCATGGTATTTTTTGAGTGTGGTTTTTTTTGTTTCGGGGATTCTTTTTTTGTTTTGAAGGATTTAAGTTTTAAGCTGAAATAATATATATATATATATTAGGCCGGGTCGATTTGTGGGGAGGTAAAAAAATCGCCCATTGCTCTGTGAAAATCGTATTCTAGGGATCAAAATAAGAAACTTTGCCGAAGGAACCATACCTCTAAAACGAATTCTGATGTCCCCCAATTTGGGCCGAACTTTTGGGTAGGGGCAAATTTTGAAAAATCCCACTTTGACCCATTTAGAGTGCTCCAATCGAGCCCAAATGTATGACCGACCCCCACTAACTTTGGAGGCCCGACCCACCCATGCCAGTGGCAGACCCCCTGGAACCCCCCTGGGGGTTCCCCATACAAACATTTCTAAAAATCGCCAGTTTTGGCACTTTACATAAAAAAATCAGCGAAATGCCTGTTTTTTTCTTTTTGGAGTTTTTTTTCTCTTTAGAAATTTATTCAACCCTTTTAAAAAATGAAGGTATCACTGTGACACAATTGCAAATCGGAAAATTGCTTGTGTGCGTTTTTTAAGGCACCACAGGACACAGCTGCATGTCGTAAACTTACTTGTGTAGGTTTTTTATAGCACCTACTTAAGAAATGAAGGTTGTTTTTACAACCCTTTTTGTGGGTATTTTATGGCAACTTCTTAAGAAATGCGCGTTTTATGCAACCATTTTAACAATTAAGGTATCACTGGAATGCACCGCAACCCTTTTAAAAAATTAAGGTATCACTGTGACACAATTGCAGATCCTAAAATTGCTTGTGTGCGTTTTTAAGCCACCACAAGACACAGCAGGTAGAATTTAAATTACCATTTTATTCTTATTACCTCGTCCCGTAGACCATATATAACGCAACAGTTTTTGTGAATGCATTAAGTCGTTGTGAACAACTCAAAGTGTGAAGTGCTAATTTCAGATAAAAAAATATTTAAAAAAAAAATAATAAGTGCAGTTAACCATTCCAAATCAAAAAGTTTACAATGAATCTACCATCCTCTACACCGCAAGATGAAGCAACAACAACATCAACAACTATCGAAAACCCAATGAGTCATATACCCAAGCACGATGTTACTGTTTTTGGTGTGTCTACTGATTTGACTGATCTTAATTTACCAACCCATCTGGATATCTTGAGATATTATTTTTACTTAAGCGAACGTGCTAAAACAGAACAAAAAAAGTTTTCCCATAAATCATTCACTATTCAAGTACAAGATAAGTTGAATGGAATTTGGGAAAAACTTGGTATGGAAATAATGCTGAAAAAAAGTGTATTTAATAAATTGAATAAATTGCTTGACAAGTATCAAGAGCAAATCAAGAGAAGAAACAAAACCCAACAATTTACAGAGTATGTAAAATCTCTGGAAACAATTTTTTACATTGGAACATGTAAATGCGATTTGAAGGCAGCTTCATGTGCATACGGCTGGGTTCCCGAACGCCTCAAAGAGTTCATGCACGATCAACATAATCAGAGAAGACTAACAATGGATGCAGTTGTGATGGAAACTGAAGAGCAAGGAGCAACGTCTATGTCATCAATGCCAACATACCAAGATCCCGATGATTCAACATACCACCGGTTCAAGAAGATATGGATAGAAGCACAAGTTCACAATACACAGAGAGATACGATTGTTTTAACTTTGCCTTGGTATGTGACAGATTTGGTGTGCCTGATAGAGTAGCATCGGCATTGGGAACCGCTCTTTTCCAAGATTTTAAAATGAAAGATAAGCATGGCAAACCTCTCATCATGGATAAATCGAAAGTTCGCAGAGAAAAAGAGAAATGCAGACAAGAAGTGGTTCGCAAACGCTTAGATCATACCAATTTGTTAGCGTTTTCATTCGATGGCAGAAAATATGATACTTTAACGACAACTAAAGTTGATGAGAAGTATCATACTAGGGTGGTAAAAGAACCTCATCTTGTTATTTTGAGAGAACCCAATTCTGAATTGATTGGTTACGTAAGACTGGAACATGAAACCACTGAATACAAAACAACCAAATTAAATGATTTTTTCAACGATAAAAATATATCACTGGATGCATTAATGGGAATACGCACTGACGGTGAGCCAACAAACACTGGCCCACACGGTGGAATTATACGACGATTCGAATTGCTGTTAAAAAGACCATTGCATTGGTTCGTTTGCCTTATACACTTCAACGAACTTCCGTTTCGGCATTTATTTGAAGCTTTGGATAAATCAACCAGCACTGGACCAAGATCGGCAACCGGAAAACTGAGCCGCCAAATCGAAATTTGTGAAACTCTTCCGGTAAGTTATTGCTATCACTCATTTATTATAATTGTCAACCATTTTTAATTATTTTATTATTATATATTTTCAGGTGGTGGACGGCGGAGAAAATTGAGTTGCAAAATATGCCCCCGCTCCAGAAAAAAATTGAATTTTCCACCGATTCGAAGTACTTATACGACATGGCCCATGCAATTTCTAGCGGCGTGGTTTCGGTGGATCTGGCTAACATCAAACCAGGGAAAATTGTACATTCTCGGTGGCTCACCAAGGCCGCTAGATTATTACGATTATATGTGACAACGGAAAATCCAGATGCAAATTTAAGAATTCTGGTTGAAATTACAATTAAATGTTATGTGCCAATATACTTCAATATCAAGTATTACAGCTCTGTCGTGTACGGCAGTGCATTATTTTTCAACTTCATCAGTTGGTCACGATTTCTAGAACCTCGTTTACGCAAAATTGTCAATCAAGTAATTACAGATAATTCATATTATGCGCATTCGGAAAATATCTTGTTATCAATGTTGTTTGATGATAGCAAAGAAAAGCGCGACTGTGCTATAAACATAATTCTACGCTATCGAACAGATGTTGACGACCCAACGCAACTTAGAGCTTATAAAAAACCAGATATAAAGTTTAATTGCACAAGTTACACGGAAATGATCAATATGAATGACATAAATAACGTATTTCAACCACCATTCACGCGAAGCATTCCGTACGATACATTGAAAGAATATTTAAATCAAGATGATCCACCGTTTAATGATCCAAAAATTGCATCACACATACAAGGAACGGAACGACATGTTCAATTGCTAGCTAGCGTTTCCAAACGGGTTATACCGGAAAATGTAGAGGCTGTTATGGCGACGACATTAGAGAGCCGTGCGAAATTGCCCAGACTTGAGAGTAAAAAAGACTTCAAACAATTATTTTTTTAGTTTCTTTTCTATAACTAACTTAAATTAATTTTTTCATTTACATATGTTCTGACTAAATAAATTTCAAAAGAGAAAAAATAGATATTATTATAAATAAATAAATAAAAATAAAGGAAAAACATAGCCATTTCGCTGATTTTTTCATGTAAAGTGCCAAAACTGGTGATTTTTTGAAATGTTTGTATGGGGAACCCCACAGGGGGGTTCCAGGGGGAGTGCCACTGGCATGGGTGGGTCAAGCCTCCAAAGTTAGTGGGGGTCGGTCATACATTTGGACTCGATTGGAGCACTCTAAATGGGACAAAGTGAGATTTTTCAAAATTTGCCCCTACCCAAAAGTTCGACCCAAATTGGGGGACATCAGAATTCGTTTTAGAGGTATGGTTCCTTCGGCAAAGTTTCTTATTTTGATCCCTAGAATACGATTTTCACAGAGCATTGAGCGATTTTTAAATCGACCCGCCCTAATATTAAATATATATATACATATATATATACAGGGTGTCCCGCAATTGAGTGCAACTATTTACGGAGCTGAAAGGTTATGTCGAGCTGAGCAGAAAATCGTATGGGAAGGTGGGGTCTATTTTCACATTCTTTGGAGCTACAGGGTTAATTAATATTTCACGACTTTGATTCACGTTATTGTTTCTAGCAGAAAAACAAACTCACATAAAACTTATTTTGATAACTCATTATAAAGACAATGAAATCACCTTTCCAACGGTATATCAACAAACCCCACCAACTTAACCGTTACCGATCTGTGATCGTGTGAAGATGAACTCAATCGGTTGAAACTACCAAATTTCAACTCATATGCTGAACGTATTTTTTCGCAAATAGATTTGAATAAAAATAAAGTTACAAACAGGCTATTAACAGACATGCGTTTATCGCAAAAAAAAAATGTGTTGAGGTTACTTTTACAAAAAACCATTACGATTTATTTAATAATGCTATACAACTTTAAAAAACCCAAGTAAATAAAAATACCGATGCCGAAATGAAAAAAAATAGGTATATATTTTATTTAATTTATTATAACTGTATAACTGTATAACTATATCTGTATAACTGTATCAGAATATAAAAATATATTATTAATTGGTATTATTGAAATTTCAAACCTAATCAATTTGAAGATCTCAAAAACAAAGACGGTTTATACAACAAGATAAAGTAAAGTTTTATGTTTAACATAAATTTTAAGTAAAAATATGTTTGTTAAATATTATTACTAAAAGACTCACTAAAAATTAGACGAAATTTTCTCACTAGTTGCGTTTATATATAAAAATTAAATTTTTGCTACATTTTCGGCAATTATTTATGTCCGAATTGTGTTGTTTTTTAATAGAGGAGGGATTTTTTGTGGTTTATTTATACACGAATGGGATTTTTCGTAGTTATTTTAAAGTGCGTGGGATTATTTGTTGTTTTTTTTCAATGCGATGGGATTTTGTTGTCAATTTTGTACCATGGGAATTTTCGTGGTTATTAATTTCGGCTATTGTGGGAAAAGATTTTTTTGGGAATTTAAGGTGGAATTTTCGTGGTTATTAATTTCGGCTATTGTGGGAAAAGGTTTTTTTGGGAATTTAAGGTGGCAACCGTGATAGTGCAGGTAGGTCTACGGAGAGTGCTCTTCACGAATTAGTAAGAGTGGCTGAAAAGGAGTTATTTTCAGGAGGCATCGCGATGGCCACATTTATGGACATCGAGGGTGTTTTCGACAATATATGCTTTGGAAGGCTGCGTCAAGCCCTGACAAAGCGCAACGTAAGCCCAATGATAACAAATTGGGTAGACAATATGCTCAAGCACAGGGCTATCAACATGCAGAATGGTAGAGTCCAGACTAGAGGTAGAGACAGTAGAGGGTGTCCTCAGGGCGGGGTGTTATCACCAACCTTGTGGAACATCACTGTGTACTCACTATTGGCTAGACTGGATAAATCGGGCATACACACGATAGGGTATGCAGATGACATTGCGTTGGTGGTCTGTGGTAAGTTCATTGACACCATTTCTGACATGATGAAGGGAGCACTCCGAATGGTGGAGGAGTGGTGTCGAAAACAAGGCCTCACCGTGAACTCAGGAAAATCAGACAATATTCTCTTCACTAGAAAGAGGGTAGGCTTGAGGAGAGAACCACCCAGACTTTTTGGAGCTGAAATCAACACGTCCACGAATGTTAAATATTAAGGGGTAACCTTTGATAGTAAACTGAACTGGAACGAGCATGTAGAAGATAGGATTAAAAAAGCCAAGAGGGTTCTGTTCGCTAGCCTGTTATTATTATGTATTAGATTTATTATTTTCTTTTATAAAAAAGTTCACTATTCTTATAAATTATCGAAATTGCATAATATTTCTAATTTATCACATAGCACCCAGTATATCTGTATAAAAATTCCGCTCATATTATCCTGTTGTATTTCTGGTATTAATGACTTCTAACGTAGAGAACTGCTTAAAAATGTACAATCAATCAGTCGTTGACTGACCAACAATAGAACTGCAACGCGTCTCATTATTTTTGTCTTTCGGAATATTTCAATTTAATACCGCCCTAAAATTGTTCCGTTTCAGTGTAGACGTGTTTGTGGTCTCAAATGGGGGCTAAGCCCAGAGGCGAAGAAATGGGTCTACATTATGATGGTTAGACCTGTCATCACGTATGCTTAGGTGATTTGATGGACAAAAGTGAGTCAGAAAACTATTAAGAAGCGACTGGGCAGAGTCCAACGGCTAGACTGTGTTGGAATAACAGGTGCAATTCGCACCACTCCAACAAGAGCAATGGAGGTTATGTTAGGTATGCTTCCGTTGGATTTTGAAGTAAAGAAAACGGTGGCGCTAACAGCCTCCAGGATCCATTGTTTCGCCGGTCCATTGGAGATCATTATATACGGATTCTACTGTATTTTTTAATTACATTTGTGAGCTTCATTAGCGCAACCAAAGGGGGGATTTTGGGGTTTGTATCGTACCCCCCAAAATTATCGTAGCAAAAAGAGAAATAAAGGGTCCGCCATCTAACGTTTTTTTTTTTTCAACTAGTGCTTATTTCGTGAATGGTAACACTTAGCACATGTCTGATTTGACAGATATTTAGTTTTATCCTTCCGCTGAACGAATATGGTTGTGTAAACGCTTGAACAACGCTGGGAAATATTGCCTGCGATCGACTTACAGAAGATGCTGATTTTGCCAAAAAAATCATCTTTTCAGATGAAGCTCATTTTGATCTTGGCGGGTATGTATACAAGCAAAATTGTCGCATTTGGGGCACAGAAAACCCGCACGCATACATTGAAAAGCCGATGCACCCAAAACGAGTCACTGTTTGGTGCGGATTTTGATCCAGAGGCATAATTGGGCCATTTTTCTTCGAAAATGAGCAAGGAGTGGCCGTTACAGTCAATGGACATCGTTATCGTCCCATGTTGAACGAATTTTTGTTCACAAAAATTGAAGAGGAGGATATTGGCAACATTTGGTTTCAACAGGACGGCGCTACGTGCCACACAGCCGAAGCTACACTCCATGTTTTGCGCCCTGTTTTTGAAGATCGCATTATCAGCCGCAGAGCTGATGTCGTTTGGCCACCTCGGAGCTGCGATTTGACACCGATGGACTATTATTTGTGGGGTGCCCTCAAAGATAAGTGATACGCCGACAAGCCAGAGGCAATTGAAGCTTTAAAGGACAATATTCGTGAAGCCTTTGGTGAAATACAGCTGCACACAATCGATAATGTGCTTAAAAATTGGACCGATCGTGTAGGCTACTGCATGGCCAGCCGAGGCAGCCATTTGAATGAAATTATTTTCCATTATTAACCGGAAGGATTGTACATTCAAATATAAAAAGAAATTTGTGAAAATATTCAGTAGTTTTTTTTTTTTGCATTTTCAAAAAAAAAAAAAAGTTATTTGGCGGACCCCTTAGGACACAATCAAAATGACTCACTCGAAAAGTAATCACAAGTTTTTATCAAGAGAATGAAAACGAAAAATATAAATTTCAAACCTATTGTCCTTGAACCGTAATCTTTTAAGTTATCCATGTTTTATTCGTTCAGAATACATGTGTTTAAATTATTGTTGACAATTCTTCGATTTGAGCATGGTGTGAGAAACAAGGTGGTAGCATATTTTCTCATTCTATTTGGTAGCGTATCCCTCGCACCTAAAATGTCCCTAGATCTGTTAAAAACAGATGGTTAATTTAAAGCAAACCCCATTAGCTAAACGAAGTTTGAGAAATAAAGGGTGATTTTTTAAGAGCTTGATAACTTTTTTTTTAAAAAAAACGCATAAAATTTGCAAAATCTCATCGGTTCTTTATTTGAAACGTTAGATTGGTCCATGACATTTACTTTTTGAAGATAATTTCATTTAAATGTTGACCGCGGCTGCGTCTTAGGTGGTCCATTCGGAAACGCTTTTTTATCGACAAATTTTGTTCAGCGATGAGGCTCATTTCTGGTTGAATGGCTACGTAAATAAGCAAAATTGCCGCATTTGGAGTGAAGAGCAACCAGAAGCCGTTCAAGAACTGGCCATGCATCCCGAAAAATGCACTGTTTGGTGTGGTTTGTACGCTGGTGGAATCATTGGACCGTATTTTTTCAAAGATGCTGTTGGACGCAACGTTACGGTGAATGGCGATCGCTATCGTTCGATGCTAACAAACTTTTTGTTGCCAAAAATGGAAGAACTGAACTTGGTTGACATGTGGTTTCAACAAGATGGCGCTACATGCCACACAGCTCGCGATTCTATGGCCATTTTGAGGGAAAACTTCGGAGAACAATTAATCTCAAGAAATGGACCGGTAAGTTGGCCACCAAGATCATGCGATTTGACGCCTTTAGACTATTTTTTGTGGGGCTACGTCAAGTCTAAAGTCTACAGAAATAAGCCAGCAACTATTCCAGCTTTGGAAGACAACATTTCTGAAGAAATTCGGGCTATTCCGGCCGAAATGCTCGAAAAAGTTGCCCAAAATTGGACTTTCCGAATGGACCACCTAAGACGCAGCCGCGGTCAACATTTAAATGAAATTATCTTCAAAAAGTAAATGTCATGGACCAATCTAAAGTTTCAAATAAAGAACCGATGAGATTTTGCAAATTTTATGCGTTTTTTTTAAAAAAAAAGTTATCAAGCTCTTAAAAAATCACCCTTTATGTGTTTTTTGTTAACTTTTAACAATATACGAGTTTTTAATTTAAAAGTGAATAAATTATAATAAAAAGTAATTAAAAAGTGCATAAATTTAATTTAAAAACAAAAAGTGGAAAACAACATTGCAATGGCGCACCCATTGAATGACCAACTATGGTAAAGTACTAATACTCTATTATTAAATTGCCACACATTCCGATTGTTACTTCACAATATATATAATTTATTTATTATACTCTAAGCATAAAGCCAACAAAATAAAAATTGATTTGACACTAAATCAATCTGTCTGTCAAAATTTTTTGACAAGTGTTTGATTTATCTCAAACCTAAGAGTTAGATTTTAAAATCATCTATTTCCGCTATTCATTTCAACACTATTTCCTGACCATACAAAACCGCTGGATATGGCGCCTTAGGAGTTTTTTAAAAACTAATTGGATTTTATTATATGGGGAACAGGGGGCGAACCTTCACATGGCAACGTGTCTGACCGCCTCAACCTGGCGAGGCCAGCATTATCCATGTCGAAATCGTCTCAAGTCGACTCAAACCTCCAAGTGGTGTTCCCTGGGCAACGGCAAACTGGCATCCGTCAGTTTGACGGCTAATTTGAGCGGCGGGTCGATCCATAGACCTTAAACATGGAATGTGCGCAGGGTTTGGGTCCCGCCACATTACTACTGCCCAATGAAAACTAAACCAGCCTCGGATAAGAACCCCAATTACGTTGACGACCACCGCAAACGAAAAACGGACAATGATTTACGGATATGCACCTGGAATGTCCGGACCCTTTATAGGGAAGGTGCCATTATCCAACTGGCGGAAGCCCTCAAAACAATACAATCTGACATCACCGCCATCCAGGAAATGCGATGGAAAGGGCAAGGCTGCTCTAAACAAGCACACTGCGATATCTACTACAGCTGCCATGCGGAGAAGCGCGAATTCGGATGTGGATTCGTCGTTAGCCGGGAACTACGCCACCTTGTTTCCCGGTTCACACCTGTGAACGAAAGATTGGCCACGATTCGCATCAAGGCAAAATTTTTCTACATAAGCCTTATTTGCGCGCACGCCCCGACGGAGGAAAAGGACGAAGCCGTCAAGGACACTTTCTACGCTAGTCTTGAGGACGTATATGACCACCTTCCGGTCCATGACGTGAAAATAGTCCTCGGCGATTTTAATGCGAAAGTCGGAAGGGAAGGCATCTTTGGCCCCACTGTCGGTCAGTTCAGTCTTCACGAGACCTCCACAAACAACGGTCTAAGACTGATCGACTTCGCCGCGGCACGAAACATGGTAGTTAGTAGCACCAGATTTAAGCACCTCGACATCCACAAGGCCACCTGGCTGTCCCCGGATCAAAAAACGCGAAACCAAATTGATCATGTTGTAATCGACGGAAGGCATGCCTATAGTGTTCTAGATGTGCGTACATTTCGGGGGGTCAACATTGACTCCGACCATTATCTTGTTGCAGCCAAGATCCGCATGCGATTATGCAATGCCAAGAACATACGCACAGGAATGCAACGAAAGCTAGATGTCGCTAAGCTGCAATTACAACGGACTGCCGAAGCCTACTCCGCTCAACTCTCGGTTAAGCTCAACCGACCAACCTCTGGACTCGACGACGCCGGCGGACTTTGGGCGCATATATCCCACTCCATGCGCGCTGCCGCTGAAGAAGTCATTGGTTTCCGGCGCCCGCAACCTCGGAACCAATGGTATGATCAGGAGTGTCACATTGCGACTGCAGTAAAAAACGCCGCTTATAGAAAAACGCTGCAGTCAGCTGCAACGCGAGCCGTGCGAGAAAACTACCGCGAAAAGAGGAAGGAAGAGAGGCGCCTTTTCAGACGCAAGAAAAGAGAGCAGGAAAAGCGTGAGCGTGAGGAACTAGAGGTATACCAGGGCAAGAAGGATGCACGAAAATTCTATCAACAGGTTAAGCGTCTAACCCAAGGTTTCAAGCCCGGAGCATCCACTTGTAGAGACGAAAATGGAGATCTGAATACGGATACACAGTGTGTGCTTAGATTGTGGAGACAGCACTTCTCCAATTTACTTAATGGCGACGATTCCACCAATGCCGCCCATCGAGAGCACAGTGCAGTGCCACCAATCGACGATGACGGAGTGGAAGTATCACCACCTAGCCATGAAGAGGTTCGAGTTGCTATCCAACGACTCAAAAACAATAAAGCAGCGGGTGCTGATGGCCTGTCAGCTGAATTGTTTAAAACCGGCGGCGATGAATTGATAAGGCGCATGCATCAGCTCATCAGCTCATGGTCTACCATAGACCAGATTTTCACGCTACGACAAATCCTGGAGAAAACCCACGAAAATCAAATTGACACACACCATCTCTTTGTCGACTTTAAAGCTGCGTTCGATAGCCCGAGAAGGGATTGCCTATACGCAACAATGTCTGAGTTCGGTATACCTGCAAAGTTGATTAGACTTTGCAGAATGACGTTGAGCAACACACGCAGCTCCGTCAAGGTAGGAAATGACCTCTCCGAAACCTTCAATACCGAAAGAGGTTTCAGGCAAGGCGATCCACTGTCTTGCGATCTCTTCAACATCATCATGGAGGGGATTGTACGAAAGGCCGGTGTGCATCGTAATGGCACCATTTTCTATAAAGGTGTCCAGCTCCTTGCTTACGCTGATGATATTGATATTGTTGGCAGAACCAAGAGAGATGTTACCGCTGCTTTCGCCGTTATCGAAAAGGAATCAGCCAAAGTGGGTTTGACGATAAATGAGGGTAAAACAAAGTATATGCTGTCTACAAACAAGGGAGCTCGGCGTTTAGACTCCCACGTTTCATCCGGCAGCTATAACTTTGAAGTAGTCAAGGAGTTTGTATACCTTGGCACCGCCATTAATACTAACAACGAAATCAGCCTGGAGATAAAGCGAAGAACAATAATTGCTAATAGGTGCTACTACGGGCTCAGTAAGCAACTAAGTTCCAGAGCCCTCTCTCGATCGACAAAACTAACACTCTACAAGACGCTCGTTCTACCTGTGCTGCTTTATGGCGCTGAGGCATGGGTAGTTTCGCAAACTGACGCAGCCGCTCTGGGGGTGTTCGAGAGAAAAGTCCTTCGCAAAATCTTCGGTCCTGTTCGAGTCGGCGATGACTATCGCATCCGAATGAACCACGAGCTGTATGAGCTCTACGGAGACATTGACGTAGTTCGGCGTATAACTGTGCAGCGACTACGCTGGCTGGGTCATGTCCATCGTATGGACGACGAAGCTCCAGCGAAAAAGGTGCTCGAAGCGAGGGTCGCTGGTCAACGACGACGAGGGAGACCATGCCTCCGATGGATGGACCAGGCTGAGGAAGCCCTAACCGCACTTGGTGTATCCGATTGGAGAAGGCGCGCGCAAAGCAGAGGCGCCTGGCGAGAGCTGATGAGGTCGGTCGAAATCCGGACACGGGTTGTCACGGCCACCTAAGTAAGTAAGTAAGTAATTGGATTTTATTAAGATGATTTGGAAGGAGATTGAAGATTTAAAAATGAAACTGAATGTTTGGTATAAAGTTAGTAATAGAACTAGCGATGGAAAAAAGACTGTGATTGAAGCCTTAGAACTGTGCAATAAGGAAATATTTTCTAATATATTTGATTTACCAATGCTTATTTAAGAAGCACTATGTTGCAAGATAGATTAAACAGTCTCACATTGCTTTATTTGTACAGAGATATGACGCCATCAGTGCATTTTATTTAAGATAAACTCGCTGAAAGTAAGCGTAAACCGAATTGGAAAATATAGTTTTGGTTTATTTTGTTAATCTTAATCACAATAATCCTGTAACAAACTTCTTTTTTCAATTTTTTTCAAATTTTTGCAATTTTTTAAATTTTTAATTATTTAAAAACAAATTAAGCACTTTTTATAAAAACTTATTTTTTGTTATCATTGGCTGCATTCCCGTGGTCGTTGGTCTAGAGCGTGACTCTATTTTATTCACAATGCACAAACAAAAATTAGAACCAGCTCTTTTCCTGGCTCTATTTCTGATCTTAAAATGCTACCAACTTTAAAGCATTCTATTCAAAGCAAACATAGTTGGCAAATCTGAAGTACTCTTCGACGAATTTTCGTCTTACTGCTCGCACTCGTATTTTGACACTTCATCACGAGTGGTGCCAAATTGTAATAAAGTTGAATGCGGCTATTATGTATGTTATGATTGTGGTGGAATTCTTTGTTTGTTTGTTAACTTTGATATGCAAATATATCTCTTAAAAGTTGCAATTTACTACTGTGAGGTGAACAACAGGGTCTAAAATTTGACCAGGAAAATAATGACTTGACCGGCCCTCTCACCGTAAGGCATTATTCTTTATTACGTTTATATTCAAAACGTCTTACAATGTTTTAAGATACTTTTAAAGTTCAGAAAAAAATAAATTGTCCAGTCATAAATAAAGATGCAGCATGTTCTGAAGAAGATACCTTTCAAATAAAAACGCAAATGGATCAAGCGATAGCTTAATATCCTTTGTCAATATGAGTCAAAATTCCAAAATAAAAAAGTGCACGCATATCTAAAAAAATTCACGGAGGCGTAAAAAAACGACAAATGACATTTTGCCGGCTTAAAACGGGTAACCTTCCTTTTCTGTGAAGCTAATTCATATTTAAAATGTTAATGTAAATTCTTAATGTTAATAATTCTTTTAAGAATATCACGCCTTTGTATTTACTTGAGCCAAAGACTTTACTTCAGAGATTTGATTGAAGCAACTAAAGTTTTCAATACACCAAGTTTTCAATGTATATTAATAAATGTGCTTTAAAATGTTAACTATTAGAAAAATATGTAATAAATGCAAATGTGGAACAAAGACTAAATTTTGCTAATGATTTAAAAACGACAAATGACATTTTGCCGGCTTAAAACGGGTAACCTTCCTTTTCTGTGAAGCTAATTTATATTTAAAATGTTAACGTAAATTCTTAATGTTAATAATTCTTTTAAGAATATCACGCCTTTGTATTTACTTGAGCCAAAGACTTTACTTCAGAGATTTGATTGAAGCAACTAAAGTTTTCAATACACCAAGTTTTCAATGTATATTAATAAATGTGCTTTAAAATGTTAACTATTAGAACAATATGTAATAAATGCAAATGTGGAACAAAGACTAAATTTTGCTAATTAAAACTGTTAGGGATCATTTTCTTATGTGCTATACGCAACCGGCCCTTCGGGAATTCTCCAGATCCTCCAGTATGGCCAGTCCACCACTGAAGATGTTGAATGGTAAGATGTTGCTTGCCCTAGCTGAGGTTTATACCAGGAACTATTAGTGCAAAAATCGAACTCACTAACCAGTACACAATAGCCGCTGTAGTAACGCATTTTTTGTATGTAAGTAACCTACTTTAAAACCCCCAAAAAAAATTTATGGTTGCGCGCCTGGTGAGCCTTATGCCAAGTTATTCATGAAGCAACAGGTCGCCACAACAACAATGTTCTTTATAGAACAAACCACCAGCTGACTAGACAGCTGTTTCGTTGGTCGCTACACCAAATCATCAGTAATCTTCTGTGGCTTATTCAGTCAATAAACTTTGAAAATCTAATAGACAAAACTTCTGCTAAATCAAAGCGGAATTGCAGTTGTGTGCGGTTGTTGCTTCATGAATTACTTAGCATAATGCTCACAAATGTAATTCTTAAAAATCTTATTTATTTTGCCGGTAGTTTTTTTTTCCTTACAAGATTTTTTATTAAAAATTTGGTTTGCAACGAAAGAGAATCTTTAGTAACTTCATCATCCTCGTCCAAAGTGACGCAGCTACGTTTTTTTCTATATTAGCCGCTTATAATTTGTAATTCCATTTAAAATTAAGCCATTAAGCCTCTCGTGCAAACGTTTTGAACAGCTGACAGTCAGCGTCAAAATATCAATGTCATTCACAACAACAAGCATATGTCAAAATATGTCAATATGTCTAATGATATTCACAAATAAGCTTTATAACGATGTGTTTATTGAAAATAGTGGTAGATTTTAAGCCTACGGTGGTAAAAATGGTAAATATTAAAATTTTGAAAAAATGTGGCAGATCTACCACAATAGTGGTAAAGTTCGTGCACAGTTGTAAATTCTTTTGTTCCGCAATTCTGGGAAGGCTTATTATACAGTATGCGAAATAATTATATGTGACTTAAAAACGTACGTTTTAAGCATAGAACTTCGGTAACAATAATATGTAAGTATGCAGAAAAATTGGTAGTTGTCTAATTAACAGGTGAACTAAGAATTTATTTGTCCTTCCCCCACAAAACCGTTATCTACAAAACTTGCAGAAAGCCTTTATTCTGCTATAGGAAATAATTATATGTGCATCAGTAACAAAGGTCTGCAAATAATGGCATTGCGATAGTATTGGCCAGCTAAGGGTCGTTTCCGAAGTAATTTTTTTCGTAGAATCCAAATCCGTGCTCAGAATGGGCTCATCATGTCAGGATTTTAAGATATTTGAGGTTATGTACACGAAAACTTTTGAGGTTGAATAAAGGATGCACAGCATTTCTTAAATTATTTTCTTTTTATTTTTTCCCTTTACAATTAGCTCTGAAATGGTACCGTACGATGATTTATTCGAAAACTATGGCTATTTGAAAAGGACAAGCGCAAGCAAAAATGTACAGTCAGTAAAGTAGCTTTATATGCAAACCTAGATTTTGTCATACATTTTTGCTTGCGGACGTCTTCTTCAAATGGCCATCATTTTTTATAATATCATCGTACGGCACCGATTCAGAGCTCATTTTAAAGAGAAAGAAAAGAATTGCATGATAAAATAAAAAGAAAATAATTTAAAAAATTTTGTACATCCTTTATTCAACCTCAAAAGTAGCCATTTTTCGTGTACATAACCTCAAATATCTCAAAATCCTGATATGATAAGCCAATTCTGAGCACGGATTTGGATTCTATGCAAAAAATTACTTCGAAAACGACCCTCAGATGGCCAATACTATCGCAATGCCAATATTTACAGACTTTTGTTACTGATGCACATATAATTGTTTCCTATAGTAGAATAAAGGCGTACTACAAGTTTTGAAGATAACGGTAAATTTTGAGAGTAAAGAACAAGCAAATTCTTGGATCACCTATTAATTAGGCAGCAACCAATTTTTCTGCATACTTACATTTTACCGTTACCGAAGATGTACGCTTTAAACGTTGCACGTTTTTTTGTCACATATAATTATTTCGCAGACTGTAAATATCGCACTATATCTACAAAATAGACACAACTCAAAATTTATAAATTTTTACTTTTTAATGTTTAACTATTCGTAGTGAGTGATTACCTCCATCAACTATCAAAATTGTTCACTTATCTTCTTACTCTTTAATTACAAGAAAAAAACATTTTGTCTCTTTTTTGTATGGAGTAATTTGAAAAAAAAAAAATTTTGCTTCTCCTGAAATTTTTAAAATTCTGAGTTGTGCCTCTTTTGTAGATATGGTGTGATATGTATGTATATGTATATATCTGTATAGTGTGTATTATCAGGTATATGAAGCGAACGATGAACAAGTAGCTTAGCAGTTGAATCAGCTTAGCTGATCAACTTACCACACAAACTTTCTCTGGGGCAGAGCAATGCTTCTTTCACAATAGAATAAAAATTCTTTAAGAGACGGCTTATTATATATATGTACTATATATGTACTAGCGGAAACCCCGCCCGCTTCGCAAGGCACTTTTTAACAGACTCATATATTGGCAAATCCAGAAAATGGAACCACATGTGAAAAGTTATTAAAACTTGTGATTTTAGAACATTATCTCGGAGAAACATTTAAATTTTGTTTTTTTATTATTTTTAATTTTATAATTTATACATTAATTCTGATTGATTCGTAATTTGCGTCTAAGCGGCACATTAACCGTATACATGCTTAAATCAAGGTTTTGTTTTAGATGGCACTTAACCACGTAAAACGGGAAGATGGGGTAATTAAACAACACTGTAATTCGATTGAATAACAACTCAACTAAATTTATTAAAACCATTTCTTTTATAGTAAAAATAATCTTAAAAGCAATGCTAAGTGTATAATCAACAATTACTAAATTATGTAAAAGTGTTTACTTAACCTATTACAAAATATAAAAAACAATAAACAATAACCAAACCAAATTTATAAAATTGTTTAATTGACACAAATCAAAATATATACTTAAATTATGCACAATTAAAAAGTGTGCCAAAAGATCGTTGAGTTATAAAATCAATAAAAACAATACTAAGCAAATACAGCAGAATATGCGTGTAAGTCAGTGCACCCAACAATCGCTGACCTACTTTGATGGCTAACCAAAATTGCTGTCGGCGCAAATTGTTGGTGTCGGCGCTATTCTTGTAGATTCTCCCGCGCGTTGAATATCCATTCAACAATTTAAGTTACGTTGATAGAAAAATCAGAACGAGAAGTAGACCTTGGTAATGGTATTGGCGCAGATATTGGAGTGGGTGATGAGTCACGCTTCCTTGTATTGCTCTTCCAGAGATAATAAGCAATGATGACGATAGACAGGAACAATGCTACGTACCCAATCGCTGTGTGATGATAACTCATCTCGTGGATTTTAGATGGCATATCAAGCAGTTGTTTGGAGGGGGAATGTTTTAAGGCGGTCAAATAACGTATTTGAGTGTCGTAATTTTTTATTTTATTTATTTATTATCATCTACTGGGCTATGCCCTTACAGATTGCCATACTTAAAAAATACTTAAATAACTAATATAACAAATTTTTAATTAAAGTTAAAGAAGTTCATTACATAATGTTTGAAATTGTTTCTATTATCTGCAAAATCATAATGATTTGCAACTAAATTACAAAGGGACAGGCATCTCGATATCGGTTCATTAGCACCGTAATTTGTTCTATGCCAACTCGTATCACAGTATAAAACGAGATTAAACCAAGTAGCTCCGGGGAATCTATGTTACCATCAATCAAGTCTTTAACAAATAAAACACACTGGGCTTTCCGCTTGCTCTCAAGATTATTCAAATTTAAGAATTCACAACGAAAATTGTAGGAAGGCATATTTTCAAATGAATACATGCAACGCAAGGCAAATCTTGAAATCTTCGTTTGAATCCTTTCGAATCAACTAATGTCATAAACGCATATCGGATTCCAAACAACACAAGCATATTCCAAAACAGATCTTGCCAATGTTCCTAATAGTGTTTTTGTAGTAAAAGGATCCAAGAATTCTTTACAATTTCTCTTCGAAAATCGTAATTTGGAGTTAACTTTAGCTAAAATATATTCCTTATGGGAATTAAAAGAAAACTTCGAATCGGAAAAGACACCAAGGTTTTAACTAAATGTTAACGTTTAAAAGTATAATAAGGCTCATGTATATAATCATAAGTACAAGGTAAATCTTTGCGAGTACAAGTAAGAATTCTACATTTGCTATAATTTAAACTTAAACCGTTGTTGTTACACCAAGTAATAAATAATTTGATGTCTCTTTGAAATTTTTACAATTGTATTGTAATGAACATTTTTAAATCATCTGCATATAGCAAAAATTTACAGAATGAGAAAACGCAAGACACGTCATTAATAAATAGAATGAATAAGAGAGACCCAAGATGGCTACCTTGCGGAACACCATATCTAACATCAATTATTCTAGAGTGACTGTTAACTATTTTTACAGCCAATTTTCTGTTTTTTAAATAAGAAACAATCCACTTTGAAACAACAGAATGAATTCCAAATTTATTTAACTTTTCTATCAACAAATTGTGATTCAAACTATCAAATGCCTTCACAAAATCCGTGTATAGTCCATCAACTTGCAGACGTTTTTCTATTGAATCTACACAATAGTTGGTAAATATTGCTAGATTAGATGTCGTAGATCTACTACAAAAAAACCCTTGATGAATCGAAATGTTATTTTTGCATTCCATGAATAGGCGCTTATTTATAATATTATCTAATATTTAAAGTATTTTTGAAAGTTTCACAATTGGCGTATAATTCTCCACAAGCCCTTTTTGTCCTGACTTCAGCACTAGCGATATAAACGAGATCTTCCAATCATCAAGAACCGTGCCCATCTCAAGAGACTTATTAAATATCAGCGTTAAGCCAACATATAAAGACACATTTTTTAAACAGAACTGGAGGAATTAAATCGTAACCAGCTCCATTTATAATGTTGAAATCAAGAAGCGCATTGCGTACTTCTTCTTCAGCTACTACCATGCTTCCTATGTTTACAACATCAGATAAACCTGAGAAATTAGCACGTTTTTCAGAATTAAAGATATCGAAGACCGATCCAAAGAAATCGGTGAATAATTCAGAGATCTCCGAGCACTATTCCCTAACCTTCCTTGAAACTCCATTGAATTAGGAAACCCACTTGTTTTGAGTTTAGAATTAAAAAAGACCCAAAAAGATTCTGGGTTCGATTTAATGCCATTCTCAGTGGAGTACATGTTATAACGCCGTTTAAATATTTTTGTTGGAACATAGAGATGAAAACCATCATCAAGAATTTTATGAAAAGTAAAATACATATTGACTACGATTGAAATACAATCCTCCAGTTTATGGAGTTAAAATATTGGTTTAACTCTGCAAAGTTAGAATTGTGAAAATCATAGGACAGCTGCAAATCATCATTTGTAGATTGGTTTAAAAAATTATAAAAGTAAATTAGAATACAAGTGCTATATGATGTTCGGATTAATTAGTAAGAGGTATATCTGATTTAGAAATATTAAATTTAACATCGCTATTTATGAATATTAAATCTAGTATCCTACTGATATGTTTTCTGAAATGGTTAATTTGAAAAAGATTCATCGAATAAAATGCTTCACAAAAAGTAGTTTCAACCTCATTTCTTAAATTAAATGGAATTTAAATTTGATCTTGGTGCTGCCAATCAATAAGGCCTAAATTAAAATCACCTACAATACATGGAATTTGAGTTGAACTCAATTGATCTACAATATGGCTTATATTAAACAAATGATCATTAAATATTTCAATGCAACTATTAGGCGGAACATAGCTAATTTTAATAACAATTTCTCTCATGCTACCCATACCATCATTATAGAACGACACTGCAACACACATCTGTTCAATGTTGTCGGAATCCCGAGGTAGTGGAAGGATCCTACTACAAAAAAGACATGAGACCGCTATTAAAACACCACCTCCTCTGTTCTAACCAGGTTTAAGAGGCCGATCTCTGCGATGCACTTCATATTGAGAGTCAAAGAGCTCAGATGATAAAAAATTCGGAGCTAACCACGTCTCCACCAGAGTGATTATATCGAAATCATGATTCGCTGCGACTGAGAATAACGTATTTGTTTTCGTACGTATGCATTGCATTGTGGAAATACAGTGAAAAACGCTTTTTTTATTTCTGGTAGATGAAGTTGATGTTGATGATATCACACTCGGTAAGGCTGGACAAGATTGAGATGATGACGGAATTGTTGAGGTTGAAATCGGTGGAGATATTGATAATAGGTATACATTAGGTATAGGTATATATTGATGTTGTAGGTATGTAGATGTTGATAGTCGTAATGTGCCGAATGATGAAGAAACAGAGACTGTATTTGAACATAAGAACGATGATAATAGGCTACTCAGTAAGATTGGTGCATCTAAGTGTGATGATGATGTTACTATTAGTGTAAGTATTTGTGTTTATACTGGTGATAACAACGGTGAAATCAGTGATGATACTGATGATAATGATGTCGATGAAGAAGATGGCAACGATAATGACGATGATGATGGTGCTGATGATGATGTTGATGTTAATGATGATGATGATGATAGTGATGATGATGGTGCTGAAGATGATGAATTTGATGATGATGATGATGAATATGGTGATGATGATGAATATGGTGATGATAATAATGCCGATGATGATGATGATGAATATGGTGATGATAATAATGCCGATGATGATAATGCTGATGAAGATAATGATGATGATGATGATTGTAATAGTGATGATGAGGAATAAGAGTATAAAGTAGGTATGCATTGCATTGTGGAAATACAGTGAAAAACGCTTTTATATTTGAATTTGAATAGATTTGTGTGACATTCGTAGCAGCTCTACTGTTAGTGATGTCACTTAGTAGTTTTTTGTGGACGCATCTGGCAAAAAAGCGTTACTATGAGTCCGATTGTTTGATAAGGAGACTGTCCTAGGGCGTGGAATAAATTCACGGATGAAAACGCCATTCGGCCAGAAGTCCTTGCTCATCATTTTTGCATAATCATTGTCCGAGGCATGAATTTTAAATGACGCAATATCAAGTTGGACTCCTTGGGTAAGCTTTAGACATGTGGGCGTCGATATCGGTTTTGGTAGCTTGCTGTAAATATAAGCTCTAATGTTATCAGCCGTGGTAGTAGCAGCTAGCCTTGAAATAAAAATTGTTTTCCGTGGTGGCCGAGGAACTACAATCAAATCAACAAATGGTCCACTGTTAGGACGCTGCGTTTGATGATGCGATTGAAGATCAACTATGTGATCAACTCGCGATAATGTATTATTTGTAGGGCCGGGTGCGTCATCAATTGTGGGTATAAAAGATGCTGCAGATTTGATTGATTGAATTGTAGTATTAGATGCAGTAGTATGCTCATGATGTTGAGAACCTATTTATATCAGTATTTGAGGATAGCTGATTTTGACCTTGTTGAGTTTGATTAGATTGTTGACGTTGAGAGTCAGTTAGCTCAGTAGCAGCAGATTTGTTTCTAGCAGCAGCAACTTGTGCCCTATTAGAAGTACGTGCAGTTCCAGGTGAACTGGTACAGGAGCTCGATTCGACAAGGCCAAATAATTTATTTACTACATCGCATTGATCTGCAGCAAGTTTTTGAAGCCGTTCCAGCTCGTTGTTCAACGTAGACGCCGCTGTGCGAAGGTCAAAAATCATCTCCATTATGATCTTCGAAGAAGAAACTTCTGCCCCGAAGTAATTCGCCAACCTTAGCTGGCAACTTGACGCACTTTTGGTGCAAACGCTGGGAGCAACCAAAGCAGGAGACGAAGTTGTCGAATGTACTCCATTCTGAATTACAGACAGCGCAGCCTGCATTCATGACTTGTAAGTGTACAGTGACACATATTCGTATAAACGCACTCTTAATTTTAAATTTGCTACCTTCTCTCTCTTTTATTAATGTATTACTCAAAATAAATTCCCACTCATATTGTTTACTAAGCTAACGGAAATTTGTATTGAGTGCAAAACCCTGTTTTCGTTGTTGTTGTTTTATATAAATCATTTCAGTTTAAATATTTTACTAAAAACAAGTACATATTCGTTTAAACGCACCTGTTTAAGGAGGTAGAAAACATATTAGTGGTTTAAAGAACTAAGTATTTGCTTGTATTAAATTGACAATTGGTAAGTTTTGTTTAATTTAAATGTAAAATTATTTTCTTAATAATATTTTAAGATTTTATTAAAATGCCAAAGGGAAAATACCTCAATGACACAGAAAAAGTCCAAATCAACCTGTACCATAAAGGGGGTTATTCAAATCGGGAAATTGAGCGGAGACTAGGAAGATCAGAAGCAGTCATGCGCTCTTTTTTAAAAAACTGTGTTAATTATGGAGCAAAAAAACCCATGAAAGGCAATCGAAAACTGAGTATTCGCCAAGTTAATCAGATTAGGAAGGAAGCCACCAAAAATTTTTTGAACTCAACTCAGATAAAAGAAAAATTAGATCTTCCAGTGACAACGAGGCATATTGCACACATTTTACGTAACTCAGATAACGTTAAATGGAAAAAACCGGTGAGCAAGCCTGTGTTGAAGCAGCATCACAAAAAGGCGCGCTTAGACTTCGCCCGAAAACACATGCAATGGTCAACTGAGTGGGATAATGTTGTGTTTTCCGACGAAAAAAAATTCAACTTAGATGGCCCAGACTCTTACAGCTGTTATTGGCATGATTTGCGTAACAATGACGTACGTATGTCAAAAAGAAACTTTGGTGGTGGCAGCGTTATGGTGTGGGCGGCATTTTCATCGAGAGGTAAAGCAAATATTTGCTTTGTGCCGCCCAAAATGAATTCAAAAAAATACACGGAATTGTTAGATGATGCTCTCATTTCATTTTTGGATGATAAAATGGATGAAGACAGTATTTTTCAACAGGATAACGCTGCCATTCAAGTTTCTAAAGAGTCATTAAAGTGGTTTGAAGAGCACAACATCCCACTTATGAAATGGCCTGCATGCAGTCCCGATTTGAATCCGGTAGAGAATCTTTGGGGATGCATATCACGCAAAATCTATGGTCAAAAAGCCCAAGGACACCTTTACAAAACTGTGCTAGAGCTCAAGTTGGCCATTAAGGAAGCTTGGGAAGATTTGGATCATCAGTTGCTGAAAAATTTTGTGAAGTCGATGCCGAATCGTATGTTTGAAGTTATAAATAAAAATGGTGGACCAATTAATTATTGAAAATTTAATAAATATTCTTATTCTCATTCCTATTGAAAATAAAGTTTATGCGTTTAAACGAATATGTACTTGTTTTTAGTAAAATATTTAAACTGAAATGATTTATATAAAACAACAACAACGAAAACAGGTTTTTGCACTCAATACAAATTTCCGTTAGTTTAGTTAACAATATGAGTTGGAATTTGTTTTGAGTAATGCATGAATAACAGAGAGAGAAGGTAGCAAATTTAAAATTAAGAGTGCGTTTATACGAATATGTGTCACTGGATGTAATTAGTTTCGCGCGCAATTTAGTTTATAGCGCTGGATTTATATGCAAGAAAGAGATAGCACTATTCTTATACACTTATTAAAAATTAAAGTCCGAAAATAGCAAACTGAAGAATTTCACAATTTCAGTAAAGTTGCTAATTATAAAACCTGAGAGAGAATCGGCAGATTTTTTAAGTTGAGTTAAAGACAAATCGTTAGTTAACAACTTAAAACAATTTCACAGCGGTAAATTATTAAAAAGATATCGTTTTAAAGACTTTAGCACAAGTTTTATGTCCACTTGTTAAGAGGACGAGGTTGCCAGACTGTTGCTAGTCTGTTTAAAACTTTGTAGGCAAATTAAAATAAAATACTTCTCATTTTTAAAAATATTTCGATTGAATTTTATTTTAAAAATACTTTTCATGAGAAACTGACAGCAACAACTTTACAAAAACAACAACAATGTCAACAAACGTTTGGCAATAAACGTTTGAAAAGAAATCAATTTGAGCAATTGTTTAAAGTGAGCGATCTTTAAACATACTGAGCGAATGAATATTTCACCGAACGAATCATGAAAACAATTGTTTTTTAATCGATCTCGAACATTCACTCAAAATTTATTTTGGACACTAGGAGGTCAATAACAATGTTGTTTTTCGCTTTAGACATATACTGGCATGGGGGTCGCTGTTTTAATATTGAATGTCAAAATTAAAAAACATTTTGTGACTCAAGGGTGGGCCCAAAAACTTTTTTTTAACAATTTGTGTACATGTGCTTGAAGAATAAGGAGTCGCTGATTTGAAACTTTATATCAGAATTAAAATTTTTTAATTCAAATTTGGTTTAACAGTAGTGTGGACCCTAAAAATGTATGTACACTTTCAACATGTGCTTTCAGTATCGGAAGTCGTTGAGTTCGATTCTAATGGCAGAGGTACATACATTTTGTTCGACACTAGGGTGAACCCTACAAATGTGCTTTTTATAAGGGGTCGTTGATTTTGAATCTGATGTCAGAGTTCAAAGAATATAGTGCGAAATAAAGTGCAAATGCAATCCCGTTAACATGCCTAGTTCCAAATGAAAACAATTTTATATTGGGCAGTGAGACTGATACGTTTATTGGCTCCTTGTGTAAAAAAGTGCCTTGTCAACAAAAGAAGAAATATACAGCTGCATAGTGTGTACTTCTGAGAAATAAGAGTTTTGCATACTTACTGGCTTGATGAAGCAAGAATTAAATTGGCTGAAAAATGCGATCGATTCGTGTTGAAGTTCCGGTTAATGAAGCGATATAATTAAAATTGTTTAAGTAATTCTATTTTACCTGTTTAAGAATATTTCGATGAAAAATTAATACGTATTTTTTGTATTTATGTTTTTCTTTAATTCTTGTTTGGACTCCTAAATAAATTTTTTAAAAAACGCACTCAGAATATGAGTCCAAGATACGATCGCCGTATTGTATTTTATGCCGAATAATATTTGTGCTGCTGCTGTGCAATACTTCTCACTCATGAAAAACTCACTTCTTACGGTTGTTTGCTAGTGAACGATTGAGCTCTGCTGGCTTCGCTTTATTTATCGTTCGTGAGAAGTATTAAAAATAAGTTTTTTTGTAGGGAACGATTAATGAGAAGTATTTTATTTTAATCGTTCTCCGCACTCAGTTTGTAGGTTTGCAAAATCAGTGATATTACGATCTGGTGTATGAAGAATGCACAATACTGGAAACAGACTGGAGTCCTTGAATCGTTAGAGTTTGCTGCTTCAGAATGCAATCAGATTGAAACTTCAGTATTCCTACACCTTCTAGGGATAACTGAAGTACATCTTGCCACAGACTGCAGTTATCTTATTCGGATAGCTCAAAGCATATATCCATTGGTTTTCGTGGCTTAGTTGAATGCCAGGTTGCATTAGTGACAAGTGGTTCCAGTTCGCAATTGGATTGTGGTTCGTTGTTTAGGAGATGGATTTCACATGAGCATATGTCAGAACGCTTGTTATATGTAGCCTAGTTATTATAACATAAGCGAACGCCATCTTTGAGCACTATGCATGAGTTTAATCCGGAACTACTCACAGGAACATATTGATCTCGATGGGAAGATACTGCTATGACTTCATTGCATGGTTTGATTGTAACCATACTGTTGCTTAATATACTAGGTACTGGAATTATTCTATATGTGTCAAATTGCAGCTGGTCGACCAAGGGAAGTGATATATGGAAAATTATGTGATCCTTGATCAAACTTTCCTTAATTTTCATTAATTTGTACATTGTCAATTGGTCATCATCATGATTACTTGGCAATTCAACAGATTTTGGAAGATGATTTCTTATTTTCAGTAGTTCGTCTTGTATTTGACGTGGTGATAGCATTGTAGGATTTACTGTTTCATGGCGTGTATCAGTCAATATCTTAATTATAGATGCTTGCGTAGTCCGAATGTTCGACGCCACCATTGTTAATTGAATGGATGATAACGTAAATAGTTCAAATAAATTGTTGTGATGGTCTTCCGCGTGAACTTGATTTAATAAGAGTCCTAACTGTTCATCGATTGCCTCAAACTTCTGCTTGACTGCAACTAGGTCATGATTCATAATATTTAACTTTGATTCAATAATTGATGATTGATTTTTAAGAAGAGCTGATAAATGTTGCTCATTGCCGTTTACACGGTTGATTGTGCCTTCATTCTGCCTGCATATTCAGAATCAAGAACACCAAATAAGGAGTTAGCAATGTTGCCAATGATATTGATGGCACCTCGTTTTGTCCGGTGGGCATGAAGGATCTCGTCGACATGCGACCTCGACTCGGTTTCAATGTGTTCCAAAAAAAAACTGTTTTATCGACACAATTTAGTTTAGGTCGTATTTAGATCAACTCGCACAGGGCCTTCATGTTATTTTAAAACTTTTGTGAAGCATACATTGTCGGTAACAGTTTACAGAATATAAGTGAAATAAAAATAGTTTTAGTTTGAGGACATATTGCTTAGATACGGTAGGTCTGGGGTAATTTTGTTGTTCGGGTACACCATCTGTTTTCCTATGAGGATGACTTTTTCTAAATATATGTTTTTACATTTCGAAATGGCCATTTCAGCCATTGAAAGGACTTTGACCGAGCTTCTTATGATTAATTGTGTTGTGTTTGTTGTGAAATGTTTGAACACAAATGATCGAAAACTGGACCTAAATGTTTTATGCCGACTTCGAATGGCTTATGTTCTCAGGAAGCTTTTCATGGCAGTTTTTACTCTCTGAGGTTTGCCATTGTCTGCAGAGAGGTGACGGCCTAACAGAAAAATTAATTCAAAAAGAGAATAAAGCTATGTTCAAAAATAGGAAAGAAAAATCACGACAAAATGTTTGAAAAAGGCGGGTGGGGGTTGAAGTATGAAAGAAAATTTGTTTGTCTATTTATAGCAAACATATTTACAATTTAGTTTCAACGCTTTAAGCAGATAATCGTTGAGAAATTATTTGGCCTTAAGTCCCGATTTTCTAAAAATTCGTAATGGAGAAATTTGGGTGACAGATTTGTGATTAGCAGGGCTCGGATTTTGTTAACATGTCATCTTTTTTCTGCTATAACATAGGCATTTTCTGATGATTGAAAAATACCGTTCACTATCTTCAGGTACCGTAGCCTAAAATTATTACGGCATTTTTTGTAATTTCTGTTTTTTAGGTATTTTTTCATAATTTTATGTAATTTTTTGAGTCATTTTAATGGATTTTAAAATATTCAAGCATTTTTTTAAATCATTTAAAGGGATTTAGGAATGTGCTAGATACTTTTGAAAGTCTGCAAGCCGAAGCAGAAGGAGTCGGATTTATTTATTTATTTATTTATTGGCCAAACAAGGCAATTTACTTATTCTAACGAAATTTATTTTATTTTATTCTTTTTTTTTATTTTTTTATTTCTTCTATCCTTTTCTTGTTTTGATGTTTGAATATGTGCGAATTGAAGTGGGCGTAATCCGCCCACCTGAATGACATGATTTCACGAACACGTCAAAAAGGAGAGGCAAAAAGAGAATTAAAAGTAAGAGTACTTATACTTAAGGTACTAACATATTAGAAAGAGGGGAAGAAAAGAAAATAGATCAATGGCTGGGTAAATTAGGAAGAGAGAGAGACTTTGATAGAGATCGCTTGAACAAGGATTTGGACATGGAAGGTGAGTAATAATCGGATATATTATTAAATTCTCTACAGCAACGGCTGATGGGTTCATTACTTGTGTTGCGTTGTGTACGCTGAATTGCTTAAATACCAAGGCTGGTAGCAACGATGATAATTGAAACGATTAGTTTTGTATGAAGTTTTAATTGTAACTCATTTATTAATTGAATTTTGAACACTTATATAGTAACTTATTGCTAATTACATCATAAATTGGTTATTAGTCAGCATATTGCATACTTCAGTTTAACGACCGGCAATATGCTGACGTTGAATTGCGGAAACAATATTTTTATTGACATAAATCATAAAATGATATAATCAATAAATTGAAATAAATCTAGCTTTGGTCAACGACCGGCAATATAGTTTGCAGTTACTCACAATGCAATTTACGAAATTGA
Organism: Coremacera marginata; assembly: GCA_914767935.1. Classification (NCBI taxonomy): domain Eukaryota; kingdom Metazoa; phylum Arthropoda; class Insecta; order Diptera; family Sciomyzidae; genus Coremacera; species Coremacera marginata. The sequence continues at coordinate 120,589,201 of OU612043.1, forward strand.
GCAAAACAATAAAGAATGTAAGCAAAGCAAATTTTCTACTTGTTTAAAATTAACATAATATTTTGTTGCTTACGCAAACATATTTAATAACTAGAGCAACGACTATTACAAATAAGGCAAACTGCTAGTCGTTGAACTTAATATAATAAAAAAAAAACTAAAATAAAATAACTAAAACAATGAACATTCTCCCGCACGTTGAGGCGTTGCTCAACTCTATGTTGATGTAGATCGGGAGAGGTTAGTTAATTTAAATTCGCACAGTAAAGGACGATTCATCGGTGTGCATTCGAGGCGGCTTTGGTGGCACATTTACTGATCTGTTGACAGTTCGTCTGTGTTTCAATATCCATAATATACAGCTTACTAGGATTGTGATGGACAACAGTAGCGCAGTATAACTCACCTCGTGATGATGACGACTGTTGGACAACACTATTTCAGGTAACCTTGATACGTCGTCATTTGCTAACTGGGTTTGTAATGCAGTTAACTGTTCTAGTTGGGTTTCGAATGGAGCAACCGTTGCGTTAGACCTTTGCCTCAATTCGTCTGATGTTGTGGTCTTGCTGATCTCCTTGAACCTGATGTATGAAGTATGCATGACGGTTGACGACGTGTGATGGCCCTGAATGCTGATGCCATCACTCCTTATTGAGCAGTTTGGACTCACTGTTAACAAGCCTGAACCAGTTAGAGTCAATTGCGTGGCTTGAATGTCGCACACCACTGATATTTCGATGTCTAACATTGTTGCAAAGATCCACATGTTCCTGTGCTGTAGTTGCGTCCAAGAAGATTTTTCCTTGCACTGGTTTAGTCTGCATTGTGTGGTGGTTTTATTATTGAACATATGAAATTCACAAGCATAAACAGATGATTCTCTGCTAAACTTTGGTCTCTTGTTGTCGCATATGTAGAGGTTTCTTTTCATGGTAAAACATGAGTTTAGATCTTCAGAACTTAAGTAAATAAATTGGTCTCGATGTGAATTGGCTGCTAAGAATGTGACTTTAGTTTCTATTGAAATTAGACCTCCATTTCCCTTTGTTGGAATGGGAGTTATTTGGAATAAGTCGAAATGTTGATGATCTATGAGAGGCAGCTTTATTTCAAATATCACTTAATTTTTGATCACTGCTCCTTCTGCCTTCATGATTTTGTAGAGTTGTATTAGATTATTTGAATCACCGGGCAATGATCGAGCTGGAGGAAGATGACCACTAATGGAATCGATTACATTTTTTAGTTGTTCAGTCGTAAGTAGTAGTGGACTAATTTTCCCGTGGTGTGTGTCAGTCAGAACATTGATTATATCGGAATGAATTTGTTGTAGATTCGCAACCATTAACGTGAGTTGTGCTGCTAATGATGTAATAATTTGAATGAGTCTAATTTGGTTTGAATCGTCGTCTAACGTGTTCATTAGAAGATCTATTTTATCTTGTAAATCCGTTATTTAACTCTTTGTAGTGATTTCATCCTGTTTAATTATGTTCAGTGTTGGTGTTGAATCGATGATTCAGGTGTGGTTTTGCAGTAACCGTAGAATATGATCTCTATTTGCTTTGACCTGACTGATTGTCTTTGACATTTCTTCTGCATAGTCAGAGTCCAATACACCGAATAACGTGCGAGCAACGTTCCAACTATGTTAAGTGCTGCTCTTCTTTTTCGAGTAGTTGATAGCGTATCTTTATCCTGTAGAAGTTCATCTCTGGTGTACTCAAAGTTTTTTGCTAATGTGTCGCAGGTAGTTGGCTGATGTGTCTTTGAACATAAATTTTGAAATGTTGCTATTCCAGATGAAAATGTTCTGATTTCTGTCCAGAAGGGAGCTAAGTCATAATAGACTAGCAATTTCCATTCTGCTGTTATTATTCTCGTTGTTCCGATGCCTTCAAAGTATAATCCTGGATCCGAGCCAAATTGCTTAACGTGAATTGTAGTTCCAAGTACTGTAGGAAGTAGTAATAAGGAGATGAGGATTGTTAACAGTAACGGATTGGTTGTTGATTTTTGTCTCTTTGTAGGCATATAATTTGAGTCCTCATCACTTGCTGGCCTGTGCCGTAAATTAGTTCGTTCCTTTTGTACTGAAGGATTATCGATGTCTTCCTCTTGATTGAATAATGGTGACAATCTGTGGACTTGACGTTTCAAAATACCTGATGCTGTTTTTACGTCAGCTACTCTGACCTTTCCATCGTTTCCCTTGTAAACCTTTTCGATTCTGCCGAGTGGCTTAAAACAGACTTAAAACAGGCACGTTGTCCTCCTTAATAATAACCAACTGACTTTCATGGACGTTTTCTGATTGGTTATTCCACTTATGTCTTTGTTGTAGATTGAGGTATTCTCGGGACCATCGATTCCAGAATTCATACTTGAGTTGCGTGACCAATTTCCACCGAGTCGATAAGGTAGCTGTATTATATGTTGTATTCCTATCGATATGTGCAGTCAAGGGTTCGCCAATCAAGAAATGCCCGAGTGTTAATGCTGATAAATCGTTTGGGTCTGATGACAATGGAGTGAGCGGTCGTGAATTTAGAATTGCTTCTATTTCTATGACGAGCGTCTCAAGCTCCTCATGAGTTAGAGATGCTGTGGATACGCTACGCAGCATCAATTGCTTAGCTGACTTTACTGCGGCTTCCCACAGGCCTCCAAAATGAGGAGCTCTGGGAGGAATGAATTTGAAATCTATTCCGCGATCACTACATGTCCTTATGACCCTTTCTGTTGAAGCAGTGGCATAAAATACGTCCTTTAGTTCCTCCAGTTTATTACTCGCCCCAACAAAATTGGTGGCATTGTCACAATATATGGTATCACATTGTCCACGCCGAGAAACAAATCGCTTGAGTGATCCAATAAATGCTTCCGTTGTTAGGTCTGTTACTACCTCCAAATGGACTGCCTTCGTAGCAAAGCAACAGTAGACGGCAATATAAACTTTATGAGGTTTCTTTCCACGAATCTTATAATGGACCCAAAATGAACCACAAAAATCCACACCGGTGTGCGAAAATGGACGTGAAGGTATGACTCTGGATGCAGGTAAGTTTCCCCTTATTTGATCGAAGAGTTTTGGTTTTGCCTTGGTGCAACGGACGCAGTGTTGTACAACACTTCTTGCCATAATTTTTCCCTTGATTATCCAAAATTTATGTCTTGAGGTTGCTAATAAGTTCTGTGGACCACAGTGAAAATTATCAATATGTAGCTTTACTAATATCAATTATATATTATATATACAAAATATTCCGTAAAACAAATTGCGAGTCAGATCGTCTGCGATTTACCCAGCTTAGAAAATATTTTGATGCGCTTCATACATTTTTATATCATCAATACATTTTTAATATCGAGAGAAAATTGATTTCGAACCCAAAAAGCTTTTGGCAATTTTTAAATTCTAAGCTCAAAACGAACGGTTTTCCAACTAGCATGGTATATAATGGAATAAAATCAAACAATACCACAGAAACCTGCAATCTGTTTGCAAAATTTTTTCAAGAAGTCTTTGAAATATATACAAGCTCTACGAACACTATTAGCTCTTCAACTTTTCAGTTACCAAATTGTATATCCATTGATAACTTTATGATTTCAGAAGAGGACGTAACCATAGCTATTTCGAATCTTAGCTCAAGCTCAAAATGCGAAAAAGAAGATATCGCACCAATATTTTTCAAGCGCTGCGTGGCAAATATAAGTAAACAATTATCAATTCTTTACAATTGCTGCTTGAAAAATTGTACTTTTTTGGATCCATGGAAGGTTTGTTCGGTAGATCCTATATATAAATCTGGTGACAGAAATGATATAAATAATTATAGAGCGATTGTGAAACTGTGCACATTTGCCAAATTATTTGATCATATAATTAAAAATAAGCTTTTTGATAAAATTGGTAATCTTATAGTCGACTGCCAGCATGGATTCTTTCCGGGCAGATCTACAAGCACAAACCTGGCCTTGATTACAAATAACATAGTGAGCGCTATGGAAAATGGGGAGCAACTAGACGTTATTTACACTGATTTTTCGAAAGCATTCGATAAAGTTGACCATATTATTTTGCTGCATAAGCACAAAAATTTTGGTCTGTCGGAGTCTCTTGTAAACTTTTTCAAAAGTTATTTAAAGAATAGAAAACTTCTTGTTAAAATAGGATCAACGAACTCTGAAATTGTTATTAACGCAACTTCTGGCATTCCGCAGGGAACTCATTGCGGACCACTGCTTTTTCTTATTTTTATAAATGATTTGACACAAAGGTTTAAGTACTCAAAATTCTTACTATTTGCGGATGACGTGAAGCTTTTCTCAAGAATTTCACATCCATATGATTGTTTTAAACTGCATAGTGACTTGATTATTTTTCACGATTGGTGTATTTTAAATAACTTGCATTTAAATATTAACAAATGTTGTGTCGTATCATACACAAAACGTTCAGTTCCAATTTTAGTGAATTACTCTTTGAATAATATCTATTTAAATCGCAAAACTGATGTAAAAGATCTAGGAGTATTTTTTTATTCAAATTTAAGTTTTAAAAGTCACTTCGACTACATAATTTCAAAAGCAAACTCAATGCTAGGCTTTATTAAAAGAAACACTAAGAACTTCAAGGATCCTTTAACTATTAAGTCACTTTTTGTCTCTCTCGTACGTTGTATAGTGGAGTATTGTTCGGTCATTTGGAATCCCTTCTATAATGAACATTCTGTCCGTATTGAAAGAATACAGAGAAATTGTACAAGATATGCTCTTAATAAAATGATTTGGAATGATGGTCTTCCACCATACGAAGCTCGGCGTAAATTGCTTGGTCTCCAGTCGCTGAAGGATCGAAGAATCTACTCTGATCTAATGTTCGCTTATAACATCTTACATAACAACATAAAATGTGTTGAATTGTCCGCATTTTTCATAATTTACAATGCACCAAGGAGTTTGCGCAACAATCGTATGCTGGATGAAACATTTCATAGAACTAATTACGCTAATAACGAACCTATAACTCGCTGTATTAAACTGTGTAACACTTATTGTTCAATATTAAATTTTAACTGCTCACTGGATCATGTCCATCGTATGGACGACGAAGCTCCAGCGAAAAAGGTGCTCGAGGCGAGGGTCGCTGGTCAACGACGACGAGGGAGACCATGCCTCCGATGGATGGACCAGGCTGAGGAAGCCCTAACCGCACTTGGTGTATCCGATTGGAGAAGGCGCGCGCAAAGCAGAGGCGCCTGGCGAGAGCTGATGAGGCCGGTCGAAATCCGGACACGGGTTGTCAGGGCCATCTAAGTAAGTAAGTAAGTAATGGACAAAGTTAGGAGAGAGTGTGGTTGAAGTTTTTGGATAATTTTCTTTTTTGTTAGAAGGAGGGTCAGACACTGGGTTAAGGTTGAATAAGACGCGATGAGAAGTTTGAGGTTTATTATTTGGGATATACGAGTTATTTGGAGTTGGGACAGTGTCATTGTTAACCGATGTGGGCTTATAACTAATCTTTGGAAGAAAAGTGGAAAAAATATTGGTTTTTAGTTCCCAGTTTGAGGCAAAGCTGGGATGGGGCTTAGGTACTATTTTATCGACTGAAGCGTTAAGCCTGGTGAAAGAATTAGAATGTGTATGGTGATTTCTAATGTATGTAGGTTTTGTAGTGCTAAAATTAGGGTTAGAGTTTATGTTAGCATTATGTGATATTGTTTTTGATTTAATCCTATTGCTTATTTTAGGGTTAGAATTTGAGATATTGTTAGAATTAGAAATAATATTAGGTGTATATAAATTAGACTTAGGTGTAATAGTATTTTTTAATTGCGATTCGTTCAGAGTTCTGCCAGGTTTGTCCATCCATCGAGATACTTTGACAGTTCCATGTTTTTGCATATCATCGGAAGCACTCAGGACCATCCAAGCGTATTTAGATGGTAAGTTAAGTTTAAAACTGCTAAACTTTAAGCGGGTTTTAGATGTTTTGTGGCACTCGGATATGCCGATACGGAACTTTTTTAAAAAGTAGTTACGCACCAAAAAATATACTTGTATTAAAGGGAAAACCATTAACAAATACTGTTGTACACTCCTTTTCGTTGACCGACTTTAGCTTTTGGATCCGGATTTTTCATTCTGAAATCGTCCACGACGTTCCAAAACGTTTGATAACTCTTTGAGGAGCGTCTAGTGTTGTAAGAATGAAGGTGTCTAAAGCAGTAAAAGAATTGAGTATCGAAAATCGAGGTAGTGGTGTAGGGGCAACAGATGGCAAATGCTTGGTTGCTAAAGTTATTTCTTCGAGATTAGACGAGGAGTTATGTTGATGCGCCTGTGGAGGTGTAACTGATTGCTGCAGAATGCTATCCGAGACAATGTCAATGTTACTCAAGACGTGTTTGAGTAAATTCTTAACATCTTCGAGTTCAAAGCGAGTGGCCGCTACTTCGTTGCTGGCTTCACTGATCTGGTCAAATAGGACCGGGAGTATGGGCTCCTGCTGTTGCACACACGATTTTGTTGAATTTGCAGAACTTTGCTATAAACAATCTAGATCATGACGAAAATATTTAATGCTTTCACTTATTTGGTTAATGTTGTTGACGATAGAGATTGTCAGCAATTTACTGATATTTTCCATCATAGCACTCATTAAATTATCGGAGTTATTTTTTATATCATCATTGAATTAATTTTTCATGCCGGTTAAGAGTTTATGCAGGTTACTTTTATTAATTTCGCTACTTAATTTTGAGGACATTTACCGATGTACCTGCCTTAATGGCTTAATCATCGGGTCTATCGAAATACCATAGGGCAATAGTTCATGGAACAGACAATCAGCACATATGCGTATATTCCAACACGAACCCGTTTATGCTTTACAATGCCCGTACCCGGTGGAGCAACACAAACTGCCCGTATCACCTGGGCAACTCGATCCCGCCAAATAAAGCCCTACAACATTCCAGCAAAGAGACAAAAATTTACTCATGAATTTTTACAACTGGCCGTGTCCAGTTTGAGCACTAAATCGCGCTTGGCTGACTACTTCAAGTCTAGGCATGGATCTTAAATCAACTTACCATAAACAAAAGTGCCTAATATTGTAATTTTAGCCCCTGTCTATTACACCATGTAACAACCTTAAATTAAAACACTTGACTGGCTACCACAAAGTTATGAACAAGGGGTGACTATATTCACCAATTCCATCCGCGTCGATGACACTATATCAACCCTATTATGCAGCCTTAATTTGAGTCTCTTTGCCGTGAATAGATAAGGTCAGCCTCATTTGACGGACTATCCCCGTGCTAGCAAGTTCTTATAATACAATTGCGATTCCCTCGCAGGCTTGTTTCAAAACAATATAAGTTTTGAACTGCTACCAAGATGGACGCCACTCCGAGCTCTTGGTGGACCCTGTCGTTTTGACGTGGGCAAGACAAGACTACCACATGCAAGCATGTTTCGCCTCTTTTTTTCAACAATGAAAGTAAGGGTATACTTTTCAAAAAGCAAGTTTTTAATCCATGTCACAAGCCATAGAAACTTTGCAGTATAAACAGTTGACTTTGGGAAATGGGATTACTATGATTAAAAGTATAAAAGAAAAGCTCAGTATTGTGCGCAGCAATGTTAATGTTAATGTTTTGTTTGGAGATGCGCACTGCGACCTATATAGATCTATTGTACCTCCTTCTTGATGCTCCGCTCTTGACGGATTACAGAATCTCATACAGACCTAGTTCTCTGATGAATTTGAGAATATTTTTCGGTTCGATGGATGAGATTTCCTCTTGACTCAGCTCGTAGTTCCCCAGTGTTGCCTTGCGCTTGCGAGCTACTGCGTCACAGTTGGTAAGTAGGTGTATTGGAGTCTCCTCCGCTTCTTCGCAGAAACGGCAGTTGCTGTCGGTTTCGATGCCCAATTTCTTCAGGTGGTATTTCAGTTTACAGTGTCCTGTAAGAAACCCCGTAAGAATTCTTAGATTCGGTTTGCCTAAGCTTATGTGCAATTTTGCTCTCCGAGAGTTAAAATCTTTGAGGAGCACTTTGGATTGTTTTAGCTTTGGGAGGCTTTTCCAGAGGTTTGATCTTTTGTGTCTCTCCTCCCTTCTTAGTTCTTCTTTGATAGTGTGTGTGCCCAATCCGCAGAATGGTTCTGGTCCTATAAAGTGTGTGGCTGCGCCTCGTCGCGCTAATTCATCAGCTTCTTCGTTACCATGAATTCCTTTATGTCCTGGGACCCAGAGTATAGTAACGGTGTTATTCTTGCCTAGCTCATTCAGTTTTGTTAGGCATTCCCATGTAATTTCTGATGATATTTCACAGGATGCTAATGCTTTGATTGCTGCTTGGCTGTCCGACATCACAATTATGTCTTGACCTTTGTAACTCCTGTCCAGGTTAAATTGTGCGCACAGCTGTATTGCTAAGACCTCCGCCTGGAAGATACTGGGTGTTGTCCCCATAGGTACCGAGTGCCTGGTTCTTGGTCCATATACCCCTGCACCTATACCTTCCAGTGTTTTGGAGCCGTCCGTGTACCATGTTATACTGTGTGGTTTTGTGACTCGCGATATTATTTCATAACCCACTCCTTCTTGGTACCAAGCTTAATTTCGAAGCGTTTTTCGAAGTTGTACCTTTTTACTATATCGTCTCTTGGTTGATCGATGTATGGTATCTGCCTTGCGATAACTTCTTTCTCTTTGTTGCTGATAGTTTTTGCTAATCCTGTTCCCTCTTTTGCAATGCCTATCAGGGTTCGCTTTGCTACTCCCTCTATGAAGAGGTGAAGAGGAGTTAGGTCGAGGATTACTTCTAATGCTGCTGTGGGGCAGGTCTTCATAGCTCCTGTAATGCATACGCAGGCAAGTCTTTGTACCTTTGTAAGCATGTTCCTCATTACTGATAACTTGGTTCTTTTGGCCCATGCTACTGCTCCGTAGGTGAGGATTGGTCTCACCATCATGGTTTACATCCAGCGAAGAATTGTAGGGTTACAGCCCCAGCTTTTCCCTGCCAGGTTCTTACATACCATTAGTGCGTGAGTTGCTTTATTTTTAATTTCCTCCGCATGTCTTCTCCAGAGAAGTTTAGAGTCTAGTGTAAGTCCCAGGTACTTTACTTCTGCTTTGAGAGGGAGTTCAGTGCCGTTCATTCTCATCGTTCTGAGGTTTGGCAGGCTTCTCTTGTTAGTGAAAGGTACTATGGTTGTTTTTGCTGGGTTGATGTAAAGCCCCACTGTGGTGCACCATTCCTTTGTTACTTTCAGCCCTCTCTGTATTAGGTCACAGAGTGTATTCTCGAACTTGCCTCTTGCTATTAGGGCTATATCGTCTGCGTAGCCTTGGCATTTTATGCCAGTATCGGTTAGCTTCGATAAGAGTTCGTCCACAACTAGGCTCCACAGCAGTGGGGATAAAACTCCACCTTGGGGGCAGCCTTTGGTTATTTTGATTCTTATTGTGGTGGTTCCCACTTTCGTTTCTGCAGTTCTAGTGCTAAGCATTTGGCAAATCCATGCGCTAAGCATACTGTGTACCCCTTTCTTGTACAGCGACCTTTTCACGGCCTCGTGGGATGTGTTGTCGAAAGCTCCCTCTATGTCTAGAAAGGCACATAATACAGTTTCCTTGTTCTCGAGTGCTGACTGGATGTTGCTTGTCAGCTGGTATAGGGCGGATTCTGTGGACCTACCCGCCCTGTATGCATGCTGACAAGGGTGCATTGGCGCTTTCTCCAGAATCTCAGTTCTTAGATAGTTGTCTATCACCTTTTCCATTGTTTTAAGAACAAAGGATGTGAGGCTGATTGGTCTGAAGGATTTAGGTAGCGTGTAGTCCTTTTTCCCTACTTTTGGTATGAAGGTGACTGTAGACCTTCTCCATTTTCTTGGGATATAGCCCAGCGCAAGGCTGCTTTTAGTTATTTTAACTAGATGGGGTAGTATTGTCTCTGCACCTTTTTGCAGTAGTGCTGGAAAGTGCGCAGCAATGCTGGTGAGAATATATTCAGAAAGTTTTATCGGATACTGAATAAAAGTTCCGGGTATTAAGGCAAATATAAAGTGGAAAATATGTTGGGGATATGCAACTAAAAAAATATTTGAATGTAAACGACATTTCATCTTTTAAAATGACGTTGACGTTAAAATTGCTGATGTCGATTAATTCTAAACCGGAAGCGTTTTGAAGTTACGTTAATGCAAAAAGCAATGCATTTATTTACTTATTTATTTATTTATTTCGATCTACTGATTTGAACAATCTAACAGACTAATAAAATAACTTATTATAACTTATTTAATCTAATCTAAAATAAAAAATATATATTACTCATAATATATATTAATTATATTATAGAGTGAGATGAATGATTCTTACTTACTTACTTAGGTGGCCGTAACAACCCGTGGCCGGGTTTCGGCCGGCCTCATCAACTCTCGCCAGGCGTCTCTTCTTTGCGTGCGTCTTCTCCAATCGGATACACCAAGTGCGGTTAGGGCTTCCTCAGCCTGGTCCATCCATGCATGGTCTCCCTCTTCGTCGTTGACCAGTGACCCTCGCCTCGAGCACCTTTTTCGCTGGAGCTCCGTCGTCCATACGATGGACATGACCCAGCCAGCGTAGTCGCTGCAGTTATACGCCGAACTACGTCAATGTCATCGTAGAGCTCATACAGCTTGTCGTTCATTCGGATGCGATAGTCATCGCCGACTCGAACAGGACCGAAGATTTTGCGAAGAACTTTTCTCTCGAACACCCCCAGAACGGCTGCGTCAGTTTGCGAAACTACCCATGCCTCAGCGCCATAAAGCAGCACAGGTAGAACGAGCGTCTTGTAGAGTGTTAGTTTTGTCGATCGAGAGAGGGCTCTGGAACTAAGTTGCTTACTGAGCCCGTAGTAGCACCTATTAGCAATTATTGTTCTTCGCTTTATCTCCAGGCTGATTTCGTTGTTGGCGGTGCTAAGGTATACAAACTCCTTGACTACTTCAAAGTTATAGCTGCCGGATGAAACGCGGGAGTCTAAACGCCGCGCTCCCTTGTTTGTAGACAGCATATACTTTGTTTTACACTCATTTAACGATAAACCCACTTTGGCTGCTTCCTTTTTGATTGCGGCGATAGCAGCGGTAACATCTTCGTTGTTTTAATCGAGCCATTTCGATGGCTTCGATGATGTAGCGATCAAAGCGTAAAACCTTTGCGATGACATAGGGTCCACGATATTTGACCTCTAGCTTTCGTGGCTCACCTGTACTTGGAATGGGACTTTCAATTAGTACCAGATCACCTTTCTTGTACTGATGTGGTTGTTTGTGTTTAGCGTCAAATCTAGCTTTCCAGACCTTGCGTGCTGATTCGATGTTTTTAATGGTTGGTGAATATTTTGTGGTTGAATTTACTCGTGTATTTATTGTCCACTGCAAACGACGAATTTCTGCATCCCAGTCTTTAACGTTCGACGATGTTGCCTTGAGAAAAGCTAAGATTGACTTATTGACTCTTTCTGCGAGACTCTCTTTGCTCTTGGGGTCCTAACGGCTACTTTAATGTGTTGGATGTTATTGTTGCAAAAATATTCTGGGATGGTATCGGCTTAAGTGATAATTGATAGTTGACAATTAAAATCGTCGCTTTTGCTCCATGTAAGGTGATTATCAAATTAACAATCACTTTTTTCCTATTGATTTCATGCGATAGGTATTTAGGTGGCTTTTCAAAAACGACAATCAAAACAGCGACTGTCAACTATCACCTTAGCCGATTTCACCCCTGCAAAAGCTGACGACGTAAACGAAGTTCCTTGATCAGTAACTACTTTCTTTGGCATCCCAACGTGCAGAGTCATTTGATTAAGCGCATCCGTGACTGGGTTTGTTTTGGTTGACTTCACGGCGACCTTGAACTCATTCACAATCACTAGAATGTACTCATTCCCACGACTACTTTTGATAAAGGGACCCAAGTGGTCCATGTGTAATGTCTCGAAGGGCACCTTAGGTATCTCCATCCCGTACAATTGGCACTCCTTACGCATTGGCTCCCGACAAAAACAGCACTCAATGCATGATCTAATATAACCCTTCACGAAGTTTCGGCACCTGGGAAACCAAAAGTGCTGCTGAGTGTACCATCCGTTGCTGGATGTCCCTCGTCGTCGTGACATAACTTAACTATTCGCCACCTCATTCCACGTGGAACGACCAACATTAATTTTCCGGTGTCTTCACTTTTATAGATTCTGTTCTTCTTCAGTAGAAACTCATTTTTGTACTTTTTCAATGGCTTGTCATCTTTTTGTCATTTAATATTTCCATTATTTCTTGCAGTTTCGAATCACTTTTCTGCATAGTTACTAGCCAATCGTCGATTGGCACAGTAATGGAGAGAGCACACGCACCAATGTCTGTCTTCAGGTTCTATAGGATTCTCAACAGGAGCGCGACTCATCGCATCGACATGAGTCATAGCTGCATTTGATCGGTGCTGTACACTATAGTCGTACTCAAGCAATCGTAAAAACCAGCGCGCGATGCGCGGGATCAGCGGCTTTGATGATTTCAAGCTGGAAATAGCTGAACAGTCGGTGACAATGGTGAACTGTTTTCCCAGCAAGTGCATCCTGAAACGTTGACAAGACTCCACCACAGTCAGCACCTCCAATTCGTACCCGTGATACTTTTTCTCTGAGCTGTTGCACATCCGACTAAAGTATGCAATAGTAAAGTATGCATCTCATCTGGCAACTCTCTACCGTGACAACTTGATTTTTTCGCTAATATTACGTCTCCGCCTTTGTTTTAATTTAATTAATAAAGTTACTTTTAGTTAAGTTTGTTAGTAATTTGTGATCAGATTGATGTAAATGCATATTCTCATCAATATACTGCATCGTTTGCATCAGTTTTACACTAAATTTCCTGTGTGGCTGAAATTTCATATTGTAGCCGACCTAACCTCAAATGGATTTTGGCTGTGTAATTTGTAAGTTGAAATGGAGTACTTATGACAACTTAGTTTCCTGCAATGGCTGCTTGAAGTTGTTCCACTCCAAATGCATCAACCTTAACGTAAAGATTTCTGATGCGCTGCGTAGCCCTGAAGCCAGCGGGCTACAATGGTTCTGCAATCTGTGCAGAAAATTCTCAACAAAAGTGCTAATGTCAAGGTTTTTAGAGCTGCAAACTTCATCATTAAAAATCACAAACGAGTTTACAGGCTTGAACAAAATACTTGTCGCTATGAACGAGGACCTTGAGTCACTAAAGCATCTGGCCTGCGCTGCGGATTCAGTATTAACTGATGCAGTATCCCATCAGTCGGATAATGTTGGCAGATCTACGCGATCAAAACCATCAAGAAAGCCATCTCAAAGTTCACCTTCCAACAAGGCATTAAAGACTAGCAATAAACATCTTACACCTATTACAAAGTCACCTACTTCTCATGCTAATGCTGATATCTCTCAGAACTTGCAACAAACGCTACCTCGAACTAATAGCTCTGCTTCCGCGGAAACTGAAGTCAACGAGCATAAAAATATAGTTGATGGCTATGGTTGATCGCTGCCAACTGGATGTGACATACACAGATTTTTCAAAGGCATTCGATAAAGTCGATCATTCCATATTATTGCTAAAGTTAAAGAAATACGGGTTTTCAGATTCACTTCTGAAATTCTTTAAACATTTTTTATCAAACCGTAAGCTCTTCGTTAAAATTGATTTAACACTCTCAGCAGATGTCATCATGGCCTCTTCCGGCATTCCTCAAGGTACACATTGCGGACCTTTACTGTTTTTAGTCTTTATAAATGACTTATCCAGTTTTTTTCAAGTCTCTAAGTGCTTATTATGCCGACGATGTGAATCTATTTCTCAAAGTCTCGGATACTTCCGACTGTTTATTGTTACAAAACAATTTAAATATTTTTGGTAATTGGTGTTCATGTAATAATTTAAATCTGAACACAAATAAATGCTGTGTATTTTCTTTTACTAAGCGCAATAAGCACATTGTTTCAACTACTCAATTAATAACCATACTCTAATCCGTAAACATGAAAATAAGGACTTAGGTGTTATCTTCGACTCTAATTTAAGTTTCAAGAGAAACTATCAGCATGTTATATCGAAATCATATGCCATGATGGGTTTTATAAAAAGGAATTCCCAAAGTTTTAAAAACCCTTTGACAGTTAAAGCTCTCTACGATTCCTTATTTCGAAGTTATCTAGATTACTGTTCAATTGTCTGGGACCATTTTTACTCTGAGCATTCAAATCGCATTGAATAAATTCAGAAGCTTTTTACTAATTAAGCGCTTTAAAATATGAGTTGGCCCGACGGCCTTCCATCTTATGTAGCAAGACGTAAAATGTTTGGGTTGCAGTCACTGTCTGATAGACGTTCATTTTGCTCTTTGTTGTTCGTTTTTAATATGTGTGAGGATATTCGAACTCTATTTGTATCACATCTTCCAATTATATCTTTAAGAAACCATCGTCTGTTTGATGATGTAATTCATACAACCAATTATACCTCAAATGAATCCATTGCTAGGTGCATTCGTTTATGTAATAAATATTCTCAATTTCTAGATTTTAATGTTAGTTTAAATGAATTTCGTTTAAAATTGTTCATAATTTTTAATTAGGTTACGATTTGTAATAATCTGTAAGATTGTTTAATCCGTAGACCATAATAAATAAATAAATAAATAAATAAATAAATAGGCTTCAGCTTATGGTTCTCCTCGGATTGCAACAGAATCCCTGCAATACCGCCACTACTGGCATCAGTGTGCAGTTCGTGTTCCTTTTCTACGTCATAGATGCCCAATACTGGTTCAGTTATAAGAAGATCAACTGAAAGGCAAAATGCGCTGTTACATTCTGCAGTCCACTCAAAAACTGTGTTTTTTTTCAGCTCATGCCCCAGAAATTTGACACAATTTTTCATAAAATCACATTTTGAGAGACGCAGTGTCTAACCTTCTTTTTGTATAATACGTAAAAATTCCTCAAGATTGTGAATTCCCTCCTTGAACGTGTCCGACGCAAATATGACTTCATCATTGTAGCTCACCACCTTATCTTTTATAGGTTAAATTACCTGCAACACCATCTTTTGGAATGTACACGCGCAAACCAAATGGCATTCGATTAAATTCGAAATGTCCATTGTGTGTGACGAGCGCTGTGTACTGCTTCGATTCTTCAGATATTTCTATCTGGTAGTACCCTGACATCATATCTAAAGTGGTAAAATACTTCATTCCTTTTAGTGTGTAGCTCCACGGTTGGCATCGCTTCTCAGTGATAGCGTTCACTTCACGGTAGTCTACACAGAGACGGTCTTCTCCGTTTTGCTTGCGCACCAATACAATTGGCGACGAATAATGTGATGTTGACGTACGAATTATTTTCGATTGCATTAATTCGGAGAAGATTCGTTCCACCGTTTTCTGTTTCGGTATTGGAATCATATACGGTTTCTTTACTACCGGTTTCGTCGAAGTTAGCGCAATTTTCATTTTCACCGAACCCCACTTTCCGAGGTGATCCAAATTCTCACCAAAAAATTCGGCATTTGAGTTCAACAACACTTTTAGTTCAGTTTTTTCCGTTTCAGAGAGCTTTTCACCGACATTTAATTCTTTTCCTTTCAATGCATCTAATTTAAAATCACCATTTTCTATTACGACCCGACCTTTTGTTAAAATGTCCATACCGATCAATGCCTCATAATTTAAAATTTTGTTATCAACAACCAAAAATTCGCAGTGATATTTATGTTCATCAATTGTAACCGAAGCATTAACCTTTTTGTTACATTGATATTCGCCACCTGCGAACCCATGTAAAGTTTCTACGCACTGATTTATTTCACTACCGCACTTTTCGGCAATGCTACGTGACACTTTAGACCATTTATTAAAACACTCTTTGTAATTTCCGATGTTATGTTTAAGGTCGCACCATTTTCGAATTGATTTATTGAGATTTTTTCACGATTAGCGTTATCTGAATCTTGGTATTGCAATTTTCTTTTAGGCTGCGGACAATTTCTGGCCAAATGCCCACGATCACGGCAATTAAAGCAAATTGGTCCCGATTTAACGTTGTCTTTTCTTTCCGCGGTCGCGTGTGCTTCTTTTACATCAACAAAACTAGCTCTGTTCGAATGCACTTGTGGAACCGACGAAAATGGAAGACATTTTTTTCCCACTTGCAACAACACTATTTAGTGTTTTCAACAAATTATTCTTCTAGGTTACCGCGCCGTCCAGTGCCAACATTTTGTAATAAAATAAAACAACGGGTTCATTTTAAAAATACGTGAATGCATCAACTGTATGTGAATGTCAGCGACTTTTACCTCGCAAGGAAAGTCCGATAAAAATTCTTACACTAAGTGTGACCATAAATGGAAAACTGGGTGTGCGTCTACCCACATCTTGGCAGCGCCCTTTAGTTTACATTGTATGGCGAAAAGCACTAAATTTTCGGGCCAACCGTATAACTCAACCGTATAATTCAATTTTAGCACTCCACGTGAGATCGCATCTTTTAGATTATATATTCCTGATGAGAATTACCAAATGATACTTTCTAAGGATTTTTGGCCTAGCGGCATAATTGCCCATGAGTATGTTGCTAAAAGTCGACGTCCTCCATCTAGAACGCAGCCA
This sequence comes from Coremacera marginata, assembly GCA_914767935.1. NCBI lineage: Eukaryota > Metazoa > Arthropoda > Insecta > Diptera > Sciomyzidae > Coremacera > Coremacera marginata. Next base: position 120,605,928 of record OU612043.1, read on the forward strand.
ATTGTTTTGCCATATCAGTCAAAAAACTAATTGATTCATCTATATCTCCATCGATCTCATCGTCAACAGCATCTGGAATGCTCATTCCTACCGCAACTATTCCGCCTTCTACTCAAGTGTACTCTCCAGCATTGCCGAGTGGCCTGTTATCATCGTTCCCGTCATCGGATATAGTTCAAGATTCATCATCATCATCATTGCCGGTATCGTGTTTTGCCTCCACTATTTAAAATTCATTTTATTACCAAAATGTGGGTGGGTTGAGGACTAAGATTTCTGAGTTATTCTTAGCCACTCATTCTTGTAATTATAATATAGTTACTCTTACTGAAACTTGGCTTACCGATAAACATTTAACCTCAGAATTAATTAGTAGAGCATCGTTCAGTGTCTTCCGTAAGGATCGTTGTTCAAATACTACGGGCCTATCGAGAGGCGGTGGAGTTTTAATAGCAATTAGAAATGACTTTCTAGCTGCCAGTTGACTCTTCCTCATCTTGAATCTAATGAGGTCAATAGGTTAGACATTGATCAGCTCATTGTAAAAGTAAACTTTAGACCTAATTTTGAACTTTTCATTATCGTGTCTTATATTCCTCCTGCTAGTTCAATTCTTCTTTATAATACTCATTTAGAAAATTGTCGCTCGCTTCTAGAAAATGCTACTCAAGTTCAACACTTCATTATTGCCGGTGATTTTAACTTAAGTACACTCGTCTGGAAACCGGTTTGTGATGAATTCTATCTCGTGTCCGTCAATGTTAATACTGAAACTGAGGTAATTGATTTTTTTGCTCAGTTTGATTTAGTTCAAATTAATAATATCTTTATTAGTCTAAATCGTATTTTGGATTTAATCTTTGTTGACAAAGAATTTGTTGTTTTTCTAGATTCGCCCTCATCACGTACCATTAGGATTGGAATTCTCCACCTATAGCTATCAACCTGTAACTTCTACTGTTTCTATTTTTAAATATTATAATAAAGCAAATTATGATGAATTGAATAATGCTCTGAACGCTGTCCCCTGGTCGGAATATTTTTTAGGTAAGGAACTTGATGATATGTATTGTTATTTTCTTTCAGTCATCAATGATTGTTTGCACCTATGGGTCCCTAATAGGCGTGTTTCTCCCGTTAAGAATTCTATTTGGTCAAATAATAGACTCGCTAATTTGAAAAATAAAAAGAATAAATCCTATAAGCGCTATAGAGAAAATCGTGATAATTCAATGCTCAAATCGACTTATCCATCCTTTCAAAAGGAGTTCGATGTTCGTAATAAATTCTTATTTAAATCATATATATTTTCGATTGAAAGTAAAGTTAAACAAAATAGCAAACATTTCTGGACCTTTGTTAATAACAAAAGAAATAACAATGGCCTTCCAAAATCCATGGCGTATAAGGATATGAGTTCGGAGGACATTATCACTATCTGTAATTTCTTTGCTGATTATTTTAAATCTGTTTACGCACCGTCTTCTGAGGCTCTTGCTACGGACTTTTCCAACATCACAATACCATCCTAGATATTGGTATGCTTACTATTGATTCGTTCGAAGTTGAATTAGCCTTAAAAGCTCTTAATTCTAAAGAAGGTCACGACGGCATCGCTTCGATTGTTTTAAAAAATTGTGCCATATCAGTCGCTCTTCCACTGTCTATAATTTTCAATAAATCTTTAACTAGCCATTTCCTGGACGCTTGGAAAGTTTCGCATATTGTTCCAATTTTTAAATCGGGACCTAAACATGACGTCTGCAACTAGAGACCAATTAGTAAACTCCTTTGTATTCCTAAATTATTTGAACAGATTGTTTATAAAAAGCCTATTTTTCTTGTGAAAAACATCATATCACCGCAGCAACATGGCTTTATTCCTGGCAGATCGACAGCAACTAATCTTACTATCTTTTGCAGCTATATTTTAAAAAACTTTACCAAGGGTCAGCAAACTGATGTTATATTCACTGACTTCGCTAAAGTCTTTGACAAAGTAGATCATAATATTTTACTTTTTAAACTTTCCTCCTTGGGTTTTCACTCAAACGTCCTAGGTTGGATTAAATCGTATCTTTTAAATCGTAGTCAAAAAGTAATTATTTGTGATCGCCTATCGGAGCCAATTTCTGTCACTTCTGGAGTCCCTCAGGGTAGTCATTTGGGTTCACTTCTATTCTTACTTTTTATTAATGATCTTCCTAGTTTTGTCAAAAATTCTAATGCCCTTTTGTTTGCTGACGACTTAAAATTATTTCGATCTATCTCATCTGCCAATGATTTTCACTTATTATAAAATGACATTAACGATGTAATTTCTTGGTGCGAGATTAATAAGTTACCTTTAAACATCTCTAAATGCAAATGTTTTACTTTTTGTATGGTCTCTTCTCCATTATTTTGGGACTATTCTATAAACTCAACTATTCTTAATAGGGTCTTCATTAAAAAAGACTTAGGTATTTTGTTAAATGTGCGTCTTAATTTTTGTGATCACATTGATTTTATAATAACTAAGGCTAATTCGATGTTACTTACTTACTTACTTAGATGGCCGTGACAACCCGTGTCCGGATTTCGACCGACCTCATCAGCTCTCGCCAGGCGCCTCTGCTATGCGCGCGCCTTCTCCAATCGGATACACCAAGCGAGGTTAGGGCTTCCTCAGCCTGGTCCATCCATCGGAGGCATGGTCTCCCTCATCGTCGTTGACCAGCGACCCTCGCCTCGAGCACCTTTTTCGCTGGAGCTTCGTCGTCCATACGATGGACATGACCCAGCCAGCGTAGTCGCTGCACAGTTATACGCCGAACTACGTCAATGTCTCCGTAGAGCTCATACAGCTCGTGGTTCATTCGGATGCGATAGTCATCGCCGACTCGAACAGGACCGAAGATTTTGCGAAGAACTTTTCTCTCGAACACCCCCAGAGCGGCTGCGTCAGTTTGCGAAACTACCCATGCCTCAGCGCCATAAAGCAGCACAGGTAGAACGAGCGTCTTGTAGAGTGTTAGCTTTGTCGATCGAGAGAGGGCTCTGGAACTTAGTTGCTTACTGAGCCCGTAGTAGCACCTATTAGCAATTATTGTTCTTCGCTTTATCTCCAGGCTGATTTCGTTGTTAGTGTTAATGGCGGTGCCAAGGTAAACGAACTCCTTGACTACTTCAAAGTTATAGCTGCCGGATGAAACGTGGGAGTCTAACCGCCGCGCTCCCTTGTTTGTAGACAGCATATACTTTGTTTTACCCTCATTTATCGTCAAACCCACTTTGGCTGATTCCTTTTCGATAGCGGCGAAAGCAGCGGTAACATCTCTCTTGGTTCTGCCAATAATATCAATATCATCAGCGTACGCAAGGAGCTGGACACCTTTATAGAAAATGGTGCCATTACGATGCACACCGGCCTTTCGTACGATCCCCTCCATGATGATGTTGAAGAGATCGCAAGACAGTGGATCGCCTTGCCTGAAACCTCTTTCGGTATTGAAGGTTTCGGAGAGGTCATTTCCTACCTTGACGGAGCTGCGTGTGTTGCTCAACGTCATTCTGCAAAGTCTAATCAACTTTGCAGGTATACCGAACTCAGACATTGTTGCGTATAGGCAATCCCTTCTCGGGCTATCGAACGCAGCTTTAAAATCGACAAAGAGATGGTGTGTGTCAATTTGATTTTCGTGGGTTTTCTCCAGGATTTGTCGTAGCGTGAAAATCTGGTCTATGGTGGACTTACCAGGTCGAAAGCCACACTGATAAGGTCCAATCAGTGTTTTTGTAATCGGCTTTAATCTTTCACACAGTACGCTTGAGAGAACCTTATATGCGATGGAAATAAGACTGATACCTCTATAACTAGCGCAGATTGTAGGGTCTCCTTTCTTAAGTATAGGGCACAGTACACTGAGGTTCCAATCGTCGGGCATGCTTTCTTCTAGCCATATTTTGCTGATGAGCTGATGCATGCGCCTTATCAATTCATCGCCGCCGGTTTTAAACAATTCAGCTGACAGGCCGTCAGCACCCGCTGCTTTATTGTTTTTGAGTCGTTGGATAGCAACTCGAACCTCTTCATGGCTAGGTGGTGATACTTCCACTCCGTCATCGTCGATTGGTGGCACTGCACTGTGCTCTCGATGGGCGGCATTGGTGGAATCGTCGCCAGTAAGTAAATTGGAGAAGTGCTGTCTCCACAATCTAAGCACACACTGTGTATCCGTATTCAGATCTCCATTTTCGTCTCTGCAAGTGGATGCTCCGGGCTTGAAACCTTGGGTTAGACGCTTAACCTGTTGATAGAATTTTCGTGCATCCTTCTTGCCCTGGTATACCTCTAGTTCCTCACGCTCACGCTTTTCCTGCTCTCTTTTCTTGCGTCTGAAAAGGCGCCTCTCTTCCTTCCTCTTTTCGCGGTAGTTTTCTCGCACGGCTCGCGTTGCAGCTGACTGCAGCGTTTTTCTGTATGCGGCGTTTTTTACTGCAGTCGCGATGCGACACTCCTGATCGTACCATTGGTTCCGAGGTTGCGGGCGCCGGAAACCAATGACTTCTTCAGCGACAGCGCGCATGGAGTGGGATATATGCGCCCAAAGTCCACCGGCGTCGTCGAGTCCAGAGGTTGGTTGGTTGAGCTTAACCGAGAGTTGAGCGGAGTAGGCTTCGGCAGTCCGTTGTAATTGCAGCTTAGCGACATCTAGCTTTCGTTGCATTCCTGTGCGTATGTTCTTTGCATTGCATAATCGCATGCGGATCTTGGCTGCAACAAGATAATGGTCGGAGTCAATGTTGACCCCCCGAAATGTACGCACATCTAGAACACTAGAGGCATGCCTTCCGTCGATTACAATATGATCAATTTGGTTTCGCGTTTTTTGATCAGGGGACAGCCAGGTGGCCTTGTGGATGTCGAGGTGCTTAAATCTGGTGCTACTAACTACCATGTTTCGTGCCGCGGCGAAGTCGATCAGTCTTAGGCCGTTGTTCGTAGAGGTCTCGTGAAGACTGAACTGACCGACAGTGGGGCCAAAGATGCCTTCCCTTCCGACTTTCGCATTAAAATCGCCGAGGACTATTTTCACGTCATGAACCGGAAGGTGGTCATATACGTCCTCAAGACTAGCGTAGAAAGCGTCCTTGACGGCTTCGTCCTTTTCCTCCGTCGGGGCGTGCTCGATTCGATGTTAGATTTCCTTAAAAGAAACTCTCGAGACTTTTCTCTACTGACGCTTTTTTCCGCGCTTGTGAGGCCACATTTAGAATACTGTTCCACTATCTGGAATCCATTGTTTCAGATACATTCAAATTGCATTGAAAATGTTCAAAGAAGATTTACTAGGTTTGTGGTATACAAGCTAAATTGGCATTTACCCGCCGTGCCTTCATATAATACCCGTTGTGCGCTAATTGGCATTTGCTCGCTTGAATTAAGACGCAAAGTGTCTTCTATCCTGTTCATCTGGGATCTTATACACCACAATGTTCAGTGTGATGATATGTTGTCTCAATTAAACTTACATTTTCCATTAAGGCACCTCCGAAGCCAATTTCACTTCAGTGAATCGCTATATAGATCCGTTTATGCTTCTAATATGCCTTTAGCTCGATGTACTAGGGAGACTAATTCGGTTTTAGCCTTCATTGATTTATTTCATAATTGCTCTAGAAAACAACTTAGAATTTTGCACCTGTTGGCGCGTAATGTTGTGAACACCTCGTAACTTCCCTTCCTTTTGATTATATAATTTGAGTTATTATAATTTAAGTAATATGATTTTATTTCTTGTGTTAACATTCTATTGTAGTATTAATTAATGTTTTAAGATTAATTTCTGTATTGCTAGTCTGTAAGAGTTGATCTCTGTTAGACGCGATTCACAAACTGTACCGAGGTTACCTCATCGTGGCACGGGTCAAATTCTAGCAATATGCTCATTATATCGCGAATGTTTGTTTGTTGATGACATGCGTCACCGGAACTATTTTCTTGCATTGTGGCTCCACTGACAACACTTGGTGCACCCTCATTAATATATCGATGCAACATATTTGATCGATTCGACGCGAAAGAAACTAGCGGCACTTCACAATTTCTTGATGCTGTTGTGCATGTTGATGCTGTACCAAGCAACTCAACGTTTAACAACACACTTGAATTCTGCGAATTGAAAATATCATGTTGCAAACGTTGTCTGTTTTGCTAGAAGCCTAAATTGTGGCGTTCAGTTCAACATCATAATCCAGTCTGCTCAAGACAATTTCCCAGCAATACATACGTGCATTCTGCAAAGAAGGATTGTTACCCTATTTTGATGACCCAAAAAGGATTTTAATTTTTAAAAACGCCGAAGTTTCATCAGAAATTATAAAAATTAATGTTGAATTAAAAACTAGAATGTACATGTTGATGATTGCTATTTCAAGTGGACATGAAATTGAAGTAGAAAATTTCCGTGAGTTTGCTTTGAGTACTGGCAGATTGTTTGTTCCAAAATATACTTGGTATAATATGCCTCCAACGCTGCATAAATATTTTATGTATGGATCTGAAATAGTCTCTCATGCATTGTTGCCAATAGGTCAATTGACCGAAGAGCTCAAGAGTATCGAAACAAGGACTTTAAACGCTTCAGGGAGGATTTTGATCAAAAATGTAAAAAAAAAAAAACGAAATCGCCATTTCAGCCCTTGAAAGGACTTTGAACGAGCTTCTTATGGTCGATGAATTGTGTTGTGAATTATTTGCACACAAATGATCGAGAACTGGACCTACATGTTTTACGCCGACTCCGAACGGCTTTTGTTCTCAAGAAGCTTTTCATGGCAGTTTTTACTCTCTGAGGTTTGCCATTGTCTGCAGAGAGGTGACGGCCGAACAGAAAAATTAATTCAATTGAAAAAACTTTCTGTGTCGGATGGAGGATCAAAATGTTCAAAAATGTAGTAGGAAGAAAACCAAAGAAGACATTTTTAATATCCTTTATCCTAATATCCTTTATCCAATATCCTAATCCTTTAATATATTCTAAAAGAAAGCTATCAAGGAAACAATTTCAAATTATGCCCAAGGCAACTGTGGAGCTACTCAATTGTGCAACTGAAGATAATGACGAAGATGATGATGAAAATATTGAAGATGGTGTTGATTATTATTTGGGGATCATTTTTTTTTTCGCTGGCTTTTCGCTGGCTAGGTCATGTTGAGCGGATGGAAGACGACGCTCCAGCGAAGAAAATATTCGACTCGGTACCCAGCGGCGGACAACGCAGAAGAGGACGACCGCATCTCCGTTGGAGGGACCAAGTGGAGGACAGCCTGACGAAACTTGGAGCCAGCTGGCGCCAGAAAGCGCAAAACAGAACAAAACAGAATGGCTGGCGCAATTTCTTACAACAGCCGGAAACCGACTTACGGTTGTAGGCGCCATCTAAGTAAGTAGTAGTTGATTATTATGCCAATCTCGAAATTGTCAACACTCTAAGCTTTTTGAATCTATTGTTAAGCAGAAGAAGTTGTTTTTTGCGGTTAAAAGTTTAATGTCACCAATTCAAAATGGTGTCCCTTGTCACTCGGCAGTTACTAACCTTGCCTGCTTTTCTGATTATTGTATCTCCGCTTTTCACCGCTTACGTTGATTTTTTTAAGGCTTTTGACAAGGTTTCTCATTTGTTATTGATAAGAAAATTAGCCAAACTTGGTTTTCATTCTGTGGTCTTGAAGTTGTTAAGTTCATATCTTGATAATAGAAAAAGTTTTGTAAACATTCTTATAATTCTGTATAGTCTGTATATACCAAATGAACCTCATGTCTTAATATTGAGAATTAAGGCAAATATAACCAGTTAAAAAGTGATACAACTACAACTCCAACAAAAAAAAAAACTTGACACTTCACTTAATAAAAATTAATGCAGTCTACACATAAAGAGTTGGAAAACATTTATCATAACTAAATTGAATACCTTAGAAAATTTAGTTTCAAAAAACTGTGAACAGGGATAATTTTACCAGAAGCTACCACATTCCATAACCCAGTTGTTATTAATAACAGTCTTTTTGCTGTACTTTCACTTCACTTTTTTTTTGTTTTATTCTCCTCTGAACTGATTTGTGTCTTATCATTTGTTTTTAATTTATTGTATAAGTTAAGACAATATTTATTTTATAATTGCATCAGTCGCATTATTTGCAATGTTTTGTATTTTTGTTTATCATGAAATTCAATACGCCACACGAGCATCCGTTCTACTAACAGTAGCGAGCGCTACACGCGCAAACTTCTTTTTGCTAACTAAGCAACTTCGGTCAGATAGGCAAGCTCAAGCTAAGTTAATCGTTAAGCAGGGTAATTTTAAGTAGAAGTCGGTTGGAATATAAAACTCAATCAAGCACATAGTGCTGCCTACAAACTGTAACACAAAAATAAGCCCATAGTGCTGCATAATAAAACTACATTTTTATTAACAAACAAAATTAAAGTTTGATTTTATTAATTCGCGCCCGAGCAGGGACCGCGAGTGATTTTTAAGAAACAACATATCGCGAACACGAAAAACCTATTGGAATAATATTGTGAAAATTTTGGATTTGGCCCCTTAGTAGTCTAAACAAAAAAGACGGGCTGTACTGTCCAGCCAACCAAAATCGAAACTTTAACATAACTTTTAAGTGAATTAAAATAAATACAACAAAGCAGTTATCTGGAAAAAAATCAACAAAGAAGCAGCTAAATAAATACAACTTTAAACGAAACAACTATTTGGAAAAAATACAAAAAGGCAACAGTGAAATAAATAAAACAACTTTAAGCAAAGCAGCCATTTGACTGGAAACAAGCAGATATTAGAAGGAAAATTACAGCAGTAAGAACAGCATTAACAAATATGAAGGCACCAGGAATCTTTTTAATGTAAGACAAAATTAAATAATTGATTACTGAAAAAAACATGATATAATTCAACATAAAAAAAAAAAAAAATAATAATAAAAAATTGCTATCACTGCGCTGATTATTTTTACTAACAATTTTATTTGATATAAGGTATTAACAGTTAATAAAGTTAAGCATAATTAGAAACAATTAAGAAAACAAAATAATAAATAAATTTCAATCCTCAAGTAGGCAAAATATTTGCTCTTACAAAGATAATTAAAATGAGCTAAGACGAGCAAATAGCTGCAAATTTAGCAAGGCTAAACTTAAACGCATCCTCTACTAATCCACCATTGTCAATTTTCACAACTAACCAAAAGGAGGAATTAGTAAGCTTAATAGCTGCGACAGTTGCAGACATTTTAAATCCTAAATCAGAAGAAGATGAGGAACAAATAGTAGACTTTAGTAGAAATGTTGACAATTCAGAAAGAATACAAGATGTCGTAAAATGTTTGAGAGAATTTTCTGGGAAAGCAGGCGAATTCAGTTCATGGAGAAAATCGGTTGATAGGATACTTTTAATGTACGGACAGAACAAAGATACACCAAAATATTTTGCAATTCTGCACACCATTCGCCACAAAATTATTGGCGAAGCGGATGCAGCACTTGAGTCATACCGTACTCCCTTAAATTGGAATAAAATAAAGAAATGTCTGATGTTACATTACACGGACAAGAGGGACGTAAGCACCCTCGTGTATCAAATGACAACGCTTGCGCAGCGTGGGCGTACTGTAGAAGAGTTTTACCAGCAGGTGTATGAATACCTATCTCTCATTTTGGACAAAATCGATTGTCTCGAATTAGGAGAAGCATTGAGTGCCATGACCACAGCATATAGGGAAAAAGCACTTGACACATTCGTAAGGGGTTTGAATGGTGTCTTACCAAGTCTTCTAAGCGTAAGAGAGCCAACCAGTTTACCACAAGCTCTCCATATGTGCCTTAAGTTAGATAATATGAACTATAGAACTAATCATGCTAACAATATGGGTCGAACACAATCAAATACTAAAATTCCTAACCATCCACAACAGCGATCACATCCAATGAAGCAACCCTTTTATCCCGAACTTACTAACCTTTCACCTTGAGGACGTATACGACCACCTTCCGGTCCATGACGTGAAAATAGTCCTCGGCGATTTTAATGCGAAAGTCGGAAGGGAAGGCATCTTTGGCCCCACTGTCGGTCAGTTCAGTCTTCATGAGACCTCCACGAACAACGGTCTAAGACTGATTGACTTCGCCGCGGCGCGAAACATGGTAGTTAGTAGCACCAGATTTAAGCACCTCGACATCCACAAGGCCACCTGGCTGTCCCCGGATCAAAAAACGCGAAACCAAATTGATCATGTTGTAATCGACGGAAGGCATGCCTCTAGTGTTCTAGATGTGCGTACATTTCGGGGGGTCAACATTGACTCCGACCATTATCTTGTTGCAGCCAAGATCCGCATACGATTATGTAATGCGAAGAACATACGCACAGGAATGCAACGAAAGCTAGATGTCGCTAAGCTGCAATTACAACGGACTGCCGAAGCCTACTCCGCTCAACTCTCGGTTAAGCTCAACCAACCAACCTCTGGACCCGACGACGCCGGCGGACTTTGGGCGCATATATCCCACTCCATGCGCGCTGCCGCTGAAGAAGTCATTGGTTTCCGGCGCCCGCAACCTCGGAACCAATGGTATGATCAGGAGTGTCGCATTGCGACTGCAGTAAAAAACGCCGCATATAGAAAAACGCTGCAGTCAGCTGCAACGCGAGCCGTGCGAGAAAACTACCGCGAAAAGAGGAAGGAAGAGAGGCGCCTTTTCAGACGCAAGAAAAGAGAGCAGGAAAAGCGTGAGCGTGAGGAACTAGAGGTATACCAGGGCAAGAAGGATGCACGAAAATTCTATCAACAGGTTAAGCGTCTAACCCAAGGTTTCAAGCCCGGAGCATCCACTTGTAGAGACGAAAATGGAGATCTGAATACGGATACGCAGTGTGTGCTGAGATTGTGGAGACGGCACTTCTCCAATTTACTTACTGGCGACGATTTCACCAATGCCGCCCATGGAGAGCGCAGTCCAGAGCTACCAATCAACAATGACGGAGTGTAAGTACCACCACCTAGCCATGATGAGGTTCGAGTTGCTATCCAACGACTCAAAAACAACAAAGCAGCGGGTGCTGACGGCCTGTCAGCTGAATTGTTTAAAACCGGCGGCGATGAATTGATAAGGCGCATGCATCAGCTCATCAGCATAATATGGCTAGAAGAAAGCATGCCCGACGATTGGAACCTCAGCGTACTGTGCCCTATACTTAAGAAAGGAGACCCAACAATCTGCGCAAGTTATAGAGGTATCAGTCTTATTTCCATCGCATATAAGGTTCTCTCAAGCGTACTGTGTGAAAGATTAAAGCCGATTACAAAAACACTGATTGGACCTTATCAGTGTGGCTTTCGACCTAGTAAGTCCACCATAGACCAGATTTTCACGCTACGACAAATCCTGGAGAAAACCCACGAAAATCAAATTGACACACACCATCTCTTTGTCGATTTTAAAGCTGCGTTCGATAGCCCGAGAAGGGATTGCCTATACGCAACAATGTCTGAGTTCGGTATACCTGCAAAGTTGATTAGACTTTGCAGAATGACGTTGAGCAACACACGCAGCTCCGTCAAGGTAGGAAATGACCTCTCCGAAACCTTCAATACCGAAAGAGGTTTCAGGCAAGGCGATCCACTGTCTTGCGATCTCTTTAACATCATCATGGAGGGGATCGTACGAAAGGCCGGTGTGCATCGTAATGGCACAATTTTCTACAAAGGCGTCCAGCTCCTTGCGTACGCTGATGATATTGATATTGTCGGCAGAACCAAGAGAGATGTTACCGCTGGTTTCGCCGCTATCGAAAAGGAATCAGCCAAAGTGGGTTTGACGATAAATGAGGGCAAAACAAAATATATGCTGTCTACAAACAAGGGAGCTCGGCGTTTAGACTCCCACGTTTCATCCGGCAGCTATAACTTTGAAGTAGTCAAGGAGTTCGTTTACCTTGGCACCGCCATTAATACCAAAAACGAAATCAGCCCGGAGATAAAGCGAAGAACAATAATTGCTAATAGGTGCTACTACGGGCTCAGTAAGCAACTAAGTTCCAGAGCCCTCTCTCGATCGACAAAACTAACACTCTACAAGACGCTCGTTCTACCTGTGCTGCTTTATGGCGCTGAGGCATGGGTAGTTTCGCAAACTGACGCAGCCGCTCTGGGGGTGTTCGAGAGAAAAGTTCTTCGCAAAATCTTCGGTCCTGTTCGAGTCGGCGATGACTATCGCATCCGAATGAACCACGAGCTGTATGAGCTCTACGATGACATTGACGTAGTTCGGCGTATAACTGTGCAGCGACTACGCTGGCTGGGTCATGTCCATCGTATGAACGACGAAGCTCCAGCGAAAAAGGTGCTCGAGGCGAGGGTCGCTGGTCAACGACGACGAGGGAGACCATGCCTCCGATGGATGGACCAGGCTGAGGAAGCCCTAACCGCACTTGGTGTATCCGATTGGAGAAGGCGCGCGCAAAGCAGAGGCGCCTAGCGAGAGCTGATGAGGTCGGTTGAAACCCGGACACGGGTTGTTACGACCAACTAAGTAAGTAAGTAAGTACTAACCTTTCACATGGACCATTTTATAGGACAGCTCCACAATTTGGACAAAATCGTTCTTACATCCCAACACAACCATATTCCAAGCCACCACTCCCAACACAACCATATTTCAAATCACCACTCCCACCTAAACCACCAGTCTCGATGGAAGTTGACAGATCGATTCAAACGAGGCATGTTACCTATCAAAACAGACCACCGTATCAGCAACCTCAAATTTCTAGGTCTCAAGTTCAGCAGTATCCTTTCAATAGGTCACCCCCAGGTAATCATAACTCTAACCAAGAAAATAAGCGACCAAACTTGCAAGTTACAGAACAGCCCAATAAAATCCCGAGAGTTTTCAACTCCGAAACAGTGGAAATTTCTCCGCCAGAAGACTATAATGAAAGCGAACTATTCCGAACAATACTACATAGAACACCGACTCCGACCGAGAAACCGACTCTTGTAATGACAATATTAATTTTTTAGATTAAACACTTCCTCATTACCATATTTTCTTTTCAAAATGAGAAATGGCAATGAGTTGAAATTTCTATTAGACACTGGCTCCAACAAAAATTATGTTACACAGAAATACATCCGAAATCCTATTCCAAATAAACCATTTTTTGCGAATTCTGTCGGTGGTCCAGTTAAAATTACTCATCACTCATGACTCATTATCTCTCATATAGATAAATTTCGTATGGTCGTCGATTATCGGAAATTGAACGAAGACACCATACCAGACAAATATCCAATTCCGGATATTACAATTCTAGCTAAGTTAGGATCAAACAAGTTTTTCTCTACAATTGATCTTAAAATGGGTTCCACCAAATTGCCTTCAACGAAGCTGACATTGAAAAGACCGCTTTTTCTATTGCGAACGGAAAATTCGAATTCACTCGACTGCCATTTGGTTTACAAAATGCTCCTGCTATTTTCCAACGGACCTTAGACGATGTGCTTAGAGAACATATCGGTGTCCGTTGTTACGTTTATATCGATGATATAATTATTTTTAGCAAAAGCAAAGAAGAGCATTTTGAGGATCTTAAGACTATCTTTGATACGCTCGAGAGAGCCCATCTACAGGTTGATAAATGCGAATTTATTAAAGAAGAAACTGAGTTTCTCGGTATCATAGTCTGACAAAACGGTATTCGCACTACACCGAAAAAATAGAAGCTATATTAAAATTCCCACGTCCAAAAACCGTCCATGACTTACGTTAATTTCTAGGAATGACGGGACATTATCGCAGATTTATAAGAGCGTAAGCACAAATTGCGAAGCCTCTGACAGAGATATTAAGAGGAGAAACGGGCAGAATTCTTGTCTAAAAAGACACAATTAAATTTTACAGAGCAACAAGTAGAAGCATTTAAGCAACTAAAAGATTGCTTGATATCAGATGATGTTATTCTTCACTATCCCGATTTTGAAAAAACTTTTGAGCTTACCACAGACGCTTCCAGTTGTGCCCTGGGAGCCGTACTCTCCCAAGATGGTAGACCAATCTGTTTCCTCTCCAGAACCTTAAGTGGAGCAGAAGAGAATTTTGCAGTCAATGAAAAAGAAATGTTGGCCATAATTTGGGCTTTACAGTCCCTTCGGTGTTTTTTATATGGATCAAAAAAAGTTAAGATCTTCACGGATCATCAACCTTTGACTTTTGCCCTTAGTAATAAAAATACAAATGCAAAAATGAAAAGGTTGAAAGCGCAGTTAGAAGAGTACAACCATCAACTCATTTATAAACCAGGCAATACAAATATAGTAGCGGATTTTCTTTCAAGGCCACCAACCTCCAACATAAATTCAGTCACTGCTCACAATAGTGATAGCTCTTCCGAAAATTTAATACCCTCTGTTGAAACACCGATCAATGGCTTTAAAAACCAAATCTTCATTTTAGAAGATTCCAAGATTTCATACGAATTTCGAATAGTTTTTCCTACTTATCATAGACATTTAATAGTCGAGGAAAAATACTCCGAAGAAAAACTTAAATTAGTTCTAAAAAAATATTTAAATCCATCAGTAATTAATGGTATGAAAACAACAGAGCCCTTAATGTTAAAAATTCAGTCAATCTATCCTTCACACTTTGCAAATTATAAGATTCGCTTTACACAATTAGTAGTAGAAGATATTTTTAATACAGAGGAGCAAAATAGAATAATAATCGAAGAACATAATCGTGCGCATAGAAACGAAAAGGAAAATAGATTGCAGATTTTAGAAAAATATTATTTTACTGCAATGACAAAGAAAATAAAAAAAATTACATAGATATGTAAAACGTAATATGAAAGAAAATAAATATGACCGACATCCAAGTAATCCAAAATTAGGCACCACACCTTTACCAGAATATCCAGGTCATACTATCCATATAGACATATTTGCGACAGACAAACATAAAGTACTAACTTCTATTGATAAATTTTCAAAATTAGCTGTTGTTAAGAAAATAGACGGGAAAGGTATAGAACACATAAAGAAACCCTTAAGAGAAATCATACTCTATTTTGGCGTGCCGAAAACCATACTTTGTGATAATGAGAAAACATTCAATTCACAACCAATAAAATTCATGTTAGAAAATGAATTCAATATCGAAATATTTATTGCTCCACCCTATAGAAGCGAGGTGAATGGACAATTAGAGCGGTTCCATTCAACGTTATCGGAAATTATGAGATGTTTAAAACAGGAAGACCCCGACAAAAACTATAATCACTCTATTCATTCTGTCACAGGAAAAAAACCAGTAGATTTATTTTTTGGCAGACCCACCTCATCTAATCCCGATGATAGAGAAGAGGTTAGAAGGAAAAATTTACAAAAACTAAAAACAAAACAAGAACAAGACCTACAGTATCATAACAAAAATAGACAAGAAGCAATAAATTATAAAACAGGAGACAAAATTTTTGTCAAACAGAATAAAAGACTAGGAACAAAACTTTCCAAAAGATATAAAGAAGAAACAGTTAAAGAAAACAGACATTCCACTGTGATAACTGAATCAGGGAAAATAATTTACAAAAACCACATAAGAAACTAATTAAAATATATTTGTTTTTTTTAGATCATTCCTTTCCCTTACCACTAACCTTATTTGCTATGGTTCAGTTGAAGTACTAGACTACTCTCAATCCGAAATCGTTATCATCGAGGATGGTATCGGGAAAATTCAAACAGGAACTTACAGAACACTTCATATCATTAATCTCACCGAGTACTCTACCATCATAAAGGACATAGGAAATAACTTCATAAAATACATTCCAGCCTCCCATCCATTACATCCATTCATAGCAGAAGAAATTAATAATGTTAACATCACCATTAACAATATCATACCGAAAAATAGAGAAAAACGTTCACTGAATTTTATAGGATCAGCATGGAAATGGGTAGCTGGCAGCCCTGACCATGATGACCTGGTAGCTGTCAATAGTAAATTTGAAGAAATAGTAGAAAATAATAATCAGCAATTAGTAATTAATAAAAACATTTTTGAGAGGATTAATAATATCACTCAGATCAGTAATTCAATATTAAAAACACTTCATAATAGCCACGAATTCCAAACCTCACTTCTACTACAGTATAAGTTTAAAATCGACATAATAAAGGAAGAAGTAGAGACGTTAATAGAGCAATTCATCTCGCTAAAGCTAACATAATTAATACTTTCATAATATCACACCCAGAAGCTCACAGGATAAATAAAATCTTTGTAGAAGAAAATATGCCACTTGCTTCCTTAGAAGAATCATTAAACTTTGCCAATATCCAAATTGCTCAAAAACAAAGCATATTAATTTATGTGATAAAAATACCTAAAACGGGAAATAAAATTTGTAATTGTATTATAATGAAACCTTTAAGTAAAAATAACACAATTTTAAAAATAAAATACGAAAAAATATTCAAATGTAATGACAAATACTACGGTATGGAAAATGATTGTAAACTAATAAATGATATAAAAATATGTAAACAAGATCAAATTGTTGATTTAGAAAATGAAAATTGTATTAAAAACTTAGTAGAAAACCAACCATATAATTGTATCATAACAAACACGGAACATATTAAGAAAGTTGGAGAATTAAAAAATGGATTAGTATTGTTAAATAATTTTAAAGGAAATTTAACTATAAAAAATTTTTATAATAACACAAGAAATTTAAATGGATCATATTTAATAAAATTCTTCAACGAAACTACAAACATTAATAATTTAAGTTTTACAGCTTTTGAGACACACAGCTTGAGACCACTGCCTACATTAATACAGCATTCGAATTCTCGTTCTGAGTTTGAGGAAGTGCTATCGTTGGAATTTATGAAAGAATTAAATATTAGAAATATTAAAAAAATTAGCTCCTTGAATTTGTTGGTAAGATCCAGTTTGCTTACACACTTTGGGATCTTAGCCCTGATTATAACCATAATCTTAATCATCAAGTGTAAGAGACGCAAAAGGACCGAAATTATTATTCAAAAGGTTGATCCTCTGCAGATGCCTTCAAGAAAAACTTCAAGGCACACAAGTCTAAACGACATTCCATTTTTTTAAACCGACCGACGACGATCGGAATTTCGGAGGGAGGAGTTAAGACAATATTTATTTTATAATTGCATCAGTCGCATTATTTGCACTGTTTTGTATTTTTGTTTATCATGAAATTCAATACGCCACACGAGCATCCGTTCTACTAACAGTAGCGAGCGCTACACGCGCAAACTTCTTTTTGCTAACTAAGCAACTTCGGTCAGATAGGCAAGCTCAAGCTAAGTTAATTATTAAGCAGGGTAATTTTAAGTAGAAGTCAGTTGGAATATAAAACTCAATCAAGCACATAGTGCTGCCTACAAACTGTAACACAAAAATAAGCACATAGTGCTGCATAATAAAACTACATTTTTATTAACAAACATTATTAAAGTTTGATTTTATTAATTTATACGGCTAATCCTAACGCAGTGAAAACTATATAAGGAAACATTAAAACTGATAGAGCTAAATTTAATACTTTCTTCTCCGGGCAAGCTCAATTTACCTCTTTAAATATTCTACTTGATTAATTATACCAAGAAGTAAAAAAATCAGAGTTATAATCTTTATAGTGAAATATATTGAGTGGAACGTTAAAATTAAATACAACCCAGACCTTAAATACAACACCAGACCCAAGCGGCGCGGGTATATCAGCTTTTAAATAAAAAGTTAATTTTAGGAATCACATTGACTTCATTGTTAATAAAGCCAATGCGATGCTGGGTTTACTTATAATAGTAGAGTTTAATGACCCATACACTTTGAAAACCCTATACACGTCGCTCGTAAGGCCTGTCATAGAATCAAGAAAACTTACTCTTACTTACTTACTTTTATGTTGCACCAACTAAACTGAAACCTACCCTTTCCACCCCCTTATGAAACGAGATGTACCCTGATTGGATTAACTACTAAAGTGCAGAAGAAATGTATCATCAATTATATTTGTGAGACATCTTCCACAATAATATTGATTGCCCGGAACTCTTGGCTAAGCTTAATTTTCACATACGTCGAGACGACTTAGGACTCAGTTTCATTTCCACGAAACTCATCACAAAACGGTATATGATGAATTTCATGTAAAAATCGAGATGCATTGAACCCGACCACCTCAGATATCGATGAAATTTTGTTCATAGCTAAATTTCATCAATACAAACAAAACCTCATTTTTAGAAATTACTGTTTTGCGATTTTTTGGGCGTGGCACAGTAGGAAATTTTTCGAAAAAACGCGAAAATGGTCGAAAAGAGCTCCATTTAAACTACAATAACTCAGAATCGGCTGAACCGATTTCCATAATATTGGTATCATTAAAAAGATATTTTAACAGGCTTTATGACACGTTTAAAAAATAATAAAAATTTTATAACAAAAAGAAAATTTTAACTAACGAAAAAACCAAAAAGATCAAGGGTTTTTTTACAGTGTATTACTTTTTCAGAAAGGTTTATCCTTCACCTATAACATATCAAAAAATAAAAATGGGTTCTTTTTTAGTTTTTTTTATATAATTTTTTAAGTAGTGGCACTTCTAGTAATTGCCCATATATTTTTATATTGAAGCCGCGAAAAATAGCCAAACATCTGTTATATTACTGAGAAGTGTTCAAATTTCAGTTATATTCAAAATATACTTATAATGTGCAAAGGTTATTGATATAATATGCATAAAAGAAAATTATGTATGTATACAGGTAAAATAAATAAACATAGTCCCAGGAAAATTATGAATATGTTTTAACCCCAAAAAGTTCTTGCGGCCGTACCAGCCCAAACCAATAAGTATACAGGTAAGCGCATAAAATGCTTACTGTAACTGTGTTTCTAGGATTAGCAAAATAAACACACTGCAGGTACCCCTAATTAAAGAATTGATTTTAAAATTGCCTTAAAAATTGCTATATAAATGCACCTGATGAACGTACCGAAAGTTTTCGAAATAATTCGAATAACAGCGAAAATATCAGGTCACATTCTTACACATTTACAAAATAGTTCAACAATTCTAACATTTTTTAAATGTTTACAAATAAAAAACCATCAACAATTGTTTATATTATTTGCCATGTTTTTATTAATTTGTGTTTTATTTTATTTAAATTTTTTTTAAGTTAATTATTTGTAAGAAATTTTGCGCTGCTTAAATTTGGCACAGACAGAATATCTGCGCACATTTACAGACGTTTCATTTATCGGAATGAATGAATGAAAGCCTTGAGTTCCTGTTATAGTTTGAGCTTCTTTATATCTTGAAAATAGCTTTTCTTTAACGTTGTTGTATTCGTCAGCATCTGCGTAAGCAACTTGTACGGTGGTCTTATATGTTTCTGATGCCCAGTGATAGAGTTGCCTCGTTGTCTGGATTTCATTTTTATTTGCAATACTATAATTTCGAGCACCTCTCTTCAATGTTCCTCCGATTCCATCACATGCAGATTTTCCGTGACTGGTAGCATAAAAGTGCCATTCAGCGTCAATACCAAAATCAGATTTGTGATGGCATAAATTAATGAAGTTATATTTATTTTATATTGTGCTCCTGCACCATCTGATACGTAAATGATTTTATTAATATTGTTGGTTATATTGGCCTTCACGAACTGTATCATTTTTGAAATATATAGATGAACTGCTATACTATCATGGGTATTACAATCAGATATTATGGCGAAGCTTTTATGAGTTAATTTATCGTTATCTGAAAATAAACAAACAAAGAAAAAAAACAAATAAATAAAAAATATTAAATATTTTGATGAGTGTGGATGGATGTGTTTACTAATACCAAAATATTAAAATAATTACCTTTGTAATAAATAACGAACGGATGTATTGTAGCCTGATCATTATTCCAATGGTATCCTTGCACGGCATCTTGTACAAGAAATGCATAATTTTCAGCAAAGTCCATTTGAATTAACATTTCTCCTGATAACAGCGCCGCTCTTTTATTGCTGATAAATTCAGATTGTCGCTTTGCTATGAAATGATGCGGAATCAGAACTTTGATGTGTTTAGTAAGATCGCTGACAAATGATTCTGGGTTGGTGGTTAACGTTTCCAGAACACATCTAATCGTTGTATTCCACTTTTTGTATATTATTTGTTCAGTTTGGTTATTTTCAAAATGTTTTAGCATATGCGTTTTTAGATTATTTAAATTTTTGAAGCAGTGACCACACATTGGAACGCAACACTCGCTTTTTTCTATGTCAGCATTACAAACAACGAATTTGAGAACATCTTTGTAGTCGGTAAATGTGCATTGTCCTTCAATACAAATTGATTTTAAGCCACTTTTTTCAAACATCAATTTCATATTCTGATGCAATGTGCATACACAGATATTTTGCTGGTTTCCAACTCCAAGTTTGATACAATTTTTTGGCCTTAACATTGTAAATTTTGTAAAACCCACTTTGGCCAAGGGATGTTTTTTTTTTAAATTCGTAGTAAGATTCGCGTAGTGAAGATAACATCAGTCTTTTTTGAACTTTTTCACGTAAGTTTCCTTGTTTAACAGTAATTGAATCTTGCGATCCTGCCATCATTCGGCTAATTTCATCATCTTCATAAAATAACTTGACTGTGCTTAGAGTTTCGGTTGGTAAACTTCGTCTGCTCATTTTTAAAAGATTGATATCTGCAAACTTCGTTTTATTCCTTTGGATATCTTTACTTTTTTTGATACAATCGTGAGATATATCATCCCCAAAACGATCTTTAATTTCTTCGTGACTCATATTGATTGGTATGAGAGATAAAAGTTTTTGCTTTTCCAAAAGATTTGAGCTGTTTTCTATTTGATATTTGATGTTTTGCAAAATTTCTTCGTAAATGGCTTTGACGTTTTCAAGTTGCGCTGACAAATCAGATAATGGATCAGCTCCAAGCGAATCTGCTATATTTTCCAAAATTTGCAGTGATTTTCTATTTCTGTATGCATCTCGTTTGATATATTTCCTTTTAAGAGGCGAAATTTGGTTTGGTAGATGAGGAATTATATGATCATTTATATTTTCAATGAGTTCGTTGCTTTCGATGTTTGCATTAAGGCTGATACAAGTTGGAAGTTCATCAATTCTTCGCTAATTTCATCGCTGGGCGTTGTTGGTAAATAATTTCAGACTTCATTCTGCTCCACGTTGGATTTATTACGACTGCGCGCTTTTCTTAGTGTATTCCGGAAAGTTTCGCAAATACGGCTACAATGAATGTTGGCGACAGCTGGAAAATATTCAATTATATTTGCAGCCTCGTTTTCACTTATTTTACGAAGCGAAGCGCAACACTTATTAGATATTTTTATGCATCTGTACTTATTGTTTGAATTCATATTCACTCAAAATTTTAAAATATACGCGTAAAAATTTTAATGGGATATCTTTTAAATTTTCTTTTTGTTATAACATTTTTTACAGTGTAATTTTTTTTATTTTTTAAACGTGTCATAAAGCCTGTTAAAATATCTTTTTAATGATACCAATATCATGGAAATCGGTTCAGCCGATTCTGAGTTATTGTAGTTTAAATGGAGCTCTTTTCGACCATTTTCGCGTTTTTTCGAAAAATTTCCCACTGTGCCACTCCCAAAAAATCGCAAAACAGACATTTCTAAAAATGAGAGTTTGTTTGTATTGATCAAATTTAGCTATGAACAAAATTTCATTGATATCTGAGGTGGTCGGGTTCAAAATTTCAGTTTTATCTAGATTTTTAAATGAATTTCATCATATGCGCAAAATAATTCTTTATCGCGTTGCATTAGAGAATTAAACGAAATCCTTCCCCAAATTTTATAAATGACATCTCGAAATGTTTCTATACTGCTCAATTTCTCCTCTATGCTGATGATCTTAAGGTGTTTCATAAAGTTGGAAGTTATTTGGATGCTACTAGTCTTCAGTTCAATCTAAATAATGTTTTTTCTTGGTTCAAATTGAACAAACTATCGCTTAATCTCAGTAAATGGTACATTGTTTCTTATTATAAACTACATTCCATAATTTTATTTTATTACGCATTTGATAATTCTAAATTAATTAGACTATCAGAAATTCGAGACTTGGGTGTAATTTTTGATTCAGGTCTAAGTTTTAGTTCTCATTTTAATCATATTATCCCCAAAGCATATTCTCTTTTAGCGTTTCTTAGGCGCAATAGTGTAAGATTTGTTTACCCTTACATGCTGAAAACTTTATATATGTCCTTTGTTAGATCAACCCTTGAATACGCTTCTTTCATCTGGAGCCCGTTTTATTCTGTACATATTAACAGATTGGAAAAAGTTCAAAAAAGATGTTTGAGATTTGCTTTACGGTCATTAAATTTTACTGAACCACTTCCTTCATATAGGACGCGTCGTTTGCTCATTGGTCTATCATCTCTTGAAGATAGAAGACTTGTACATAGTATTATGTTTATGATTTAATAAACGGAAATATTATCTGTGACGATTTACTTGCACTGATAAAGTTTAATGTTCCTCAAAGAACGCTCAGAAATAGTAACTATTTTTAACCGACTTCAAAAAGGAGGAGGTTCTCAAGTTCGTCGGTTTGTTTTTTTTTTTTTTTTTTTTTTAATGTATGTACATCGATAACTCCTAAACCATATGCCTGATTGCCATTATTTTTGGGGAACAGATAGATATCATAAGCATGGAGGTGCCCGTACAAAAGTGGGCGGTATTCGAGAACTGGGCGTGGCAATAATAGATCTCGCAGCACTAGATACTACTGTATCTCGAATAATATTGACACTAGGGTACTGCAATTTAGTGTAGGGGTAGGCACAATTATTACATATAACGGGCAAGAAAATGGGCGTAATTCGACAAATGGGCGTGCAATATTAGAAAAACAGTCTATCTTGAATAATTTTGAGGCTAGAGTACTGCAATTTAGTATAGGAGTAGGCATTATTATTACAAATTATGGTCAATAAAGTGGGCGTTATTCGACAAATGGGCGTGTCAATATTATAAAACCACTGTATCTCGAATAGTATGGACACTAGGGTACTGAAATTTAGTGTAGGGGTAGACACAGTTAATACAAATTACGGTCAAGAAAATGGGCGTTATTTGACAAATGGGCGTAGCAATATTAGAAAAAGAGTATATCTCGAATAATATTGATACTATGGTACTGCAATTTAGTATAAGGGAGGCATTACTATTACAAATTATGGCCAATAAAGTGGGCGTTATTCGACAAATGGGAGTGGCAATATTATAAAAACATTGGATCTCGAATAATATGGACACTAGGGTACTGAAATTTAGTGTAGTGGTATGCACAATTATTACAAATTTCCGTCAAGAAAATGGGCATTATTTGAGAAATGGGCGTGGCAATATTAGAAAAAGAGTATATCTCGAATAATATTGATACTATGGTACTGCAATTTGGTATAGGGGTAGGCATTATTAGTAATAATTACGGTGAAGAAAGTGGGCGGATTTCGACTACTGGGCGTGGCAATATTAGAAAAACAGTGTATCTTGAATAATATTGACACTAGGGCACTGAAATTTATTGTAGTACAGGGGTAGGCAGAATTATTCAAAATTATGTTCAATAAAGTATGCGTTATTCGATAAATGGGCGTGGCAATACTAGATAAACACTATCGCAGTTAATATTGACGCGATAAATATTGACGCGATTAAATATTAGAAAAACACTATATCTCGAATAATATTGACACTAGGGTAATAAAACTCGTTACAAGAATGGGTATAATAATTTCAAAACATGTGACATCTCATTTAAATTTAAGAGGCAGATATTTGAAATAACCAACAAACTTTCAGAATTTAATAGAACAAATTTTTTCGAAACAATTGTACTAATGTTGTTTATACTCTTTTTTCGAAACTTTATCATATTCTCTAAAAAGGAAGATATAAAAATTTAAAAAAAAAAACAACCGACTACAAAGTCACTACAAAGTAAAAAATAATTTTAATAAAAATACTTTTCCTTTCAATTTCTTGGTCATATTTGATGATTTATTTAAACATATTATAATATATGAAATTTTATTATCTTAATTTTTTTCTTATTTGTTTTATTATCATAAATGTATTAATTTCTTGATGAATACAAATGCTTTGAAGTTGGCGCTTCTGATTAACAGTCTGATTATATTAGCGCCGACCTTGAAAGCATTTGTATTCATCAAGAAATTAATATATTTATGATAATAAAACAAATAAGAAAAAAATTAAGATAATAAAATTTCATATATAATAATATGTTTAAATAAATTATCAAATATGACCAAGAAATTGAAAGGAAAAGTATTTTTATTAAAATTATTTTTTACTTTGTAGTGATTTTGTAGACGGTTGTTTTTTTTTTACATTAATTGTCATAGAACGAATTATGTCATTAATGAGCCGATAAATAGAGTTCTTATTGCTTTAAACCGGTTGTAAAACACTAACTTGCTTGATTTCTCTATGCCTAAATATGCCCCTAAAAATACAATTACTTTATTATAAAATAGAAATTAAGTCTAATATTCATTATAAATTAGTCTGTAAGGATCATGGTCCATTTACGTAAATAAATAAATAAATTGGTATATTTTTATCAAACTCCCGAGAAAATGTCAGACATACTCTTAATAATGTTCTCAGTTGCCGAGATGTGTAACTGCAGTCAAATATGACTATTGTAAAATAAATTTTGTGAATTTTTCTTGTACAACAATATTGTGATTATACAGGGTGTCCCGCAATTAAGTGCAACTATTTAAGGAGCTTAAAGTTTATGTATATTTTCACATTCTTAGGAGCTACAGGGTTAATTAATATTTCACGACTTTGGTTTACGTTATTGTTTCTAGCAGAAAAACTAACTACCATAAAACTTATTTTGATAGCTCATTTTACATGCAATGAAATCACCTTTCCAACGGTATATCAACAAACCCCACCAACTTAACCGTTACCGAGCTGTGATCGTGTGAAGATGATATCAATCGGTTGAAACTACCAAATTTCAACTTTGAATGCAAATTTCTCAGAATTTTCCGAAATAAATGATTTTTTTTTTTGGATCAATTTCATAATTTACTCAATGACACCAAAAACATAAACATATCTTTAAAAATAAAAAAGTTGGCTGTACTAAAAAAATTATACTTATTACAAAATAATGATAAATAATGGCATTACAATTAGTTATGCAGTAGATAATATCATTGTTTTCTTTATTTTAATTTTAATTGAATTACATATGTGAATTGTTAAGTAATCTATTATAGTAAAACTCTGCTCAATGAAATGAATAAATAAATAAAATTGAAAAACAATAATTATCTTAAAAAATTTATTTGCATTTTTTCCCTTCTTTTGAAAATTTTTTTTTTTCTTTAGTATAACATTTAAACTTACCTTGTCGTATAAAGTTTTTTTCTCCACAGAGTTATCTTCATTTTCGTCTGCGTTAGTATTTATTGAGATTCCAGAAGATGACGTGGCCGCAGAATTTTCCTCTTTTAAAAACACTTCAAGCAAGCTAGAGAACGCTACTCCAGCTAGCATGCAAACAACAGGAGTTAACGTAAGCATTAAACGAACCATAACACCAGCAAAGTAAACGGCGCTTATAGCATAAAGTACAACAAAAACCCGTTCATCGTTAATTCTTTTGATGCAGTACCAAACGCCAACTGGAAATGCACATACCAGAATATGTAGGTCGAAAAAGAAAGAAAACCACGTTGTAGGTTGGTGTTCTGAAACCGATGCTATTATCGGTATATGAATTTTAGCATAGCCTGTGTCCCATAGAGAATAAAAACGTCCACTCCATGGCGCAATCACTCCCATGAAAGTTAGCATTACTACTGATAAGAAAACTATGCCAGCTGAAATTAAGCCTCCAACAAAGAAGAGTTTCTTAACTTCACTTTTGGATAGAACTGTTTGCAAATGCTTAAGTACAGAAACAGCCAATAATAATGCAAATACTCCCATTGCGGCCATATGTTCACTGGTGCGGATAGGCTGGAATCCAACAAATGGAATTTGCATAGAGAACAGTAAACTAAGAATATAGAATGTTGAATAACTTGTCAAGAGGCGTGGGGAATATCTTCCCATTATTAAAAGCACAAAAACATGTAATGGTATGAGATTAATGATGAATACATATCCACCCCAAGCAGAGACCATGTAAAAATACGATAAAGCCGCCATAGCTGACCAAAATACTGATCCCGTCTTAACAGCTTTAACCCATAGGTAATAAGTGAACTGTAGAGCAAAAATAGCTATTCCTTCATTGTCATATGATCCAGCAACTGAACGGCTTATGTATCCAGGAACAATAGCTATAAAGCTTGCTGCAAATAAGCCAGCACCGGGAGACCATAATTCTTTTGTTAGAAGATAGGTAGATATAGATGTGAGTCCACTGAAAACTGGAGCCAAGAAAACACATATATCGCGTATGTGTATAGGAATATTAAGCGCATGTAGGATATAATGGATGCCACCAGAAGTTATCATAAGTCCAGGGTAAACTGTTCCACCAACAATGCGCCCTAATGGGTACCAAGCACGTTCATCAAACCAGTTAAGGAATTTATAATACCCATGTTGAACCATATACGCAGTAGCTCTGTAGTTAAACCACGGATCAAATTCGTGTATGATTGACTCGAAACGAATTACTGCAAACAGTCGTGAAGAAAATCCTGACAGCCATGCAATCAGCAGTATAATAAACGTAATCAGGCTACTATAGCCAGCAGTTCTTTTGCTCAACAGCTTATTTGGCCTATTCATGGTATTAACCTGAAGAGCAACTTTGGAGTCAACTAAATAAATTTTGTACTGTTACTAATTTCGTATAGTATGCTTTAACAATACAATGAAACGATGAAATGACACGTCGTTTAATAAAAAACACCGGCAACATCGCAGCCAACTTAAAAAAAATTACCCTTGCTATGTACTTGAGAATACTGGCTTTCAAATGGTTCAATATGTTAGATAAACATAGTATGTCGGACAACAAGTAGGAACAGCCGGACATGTTCGCGAACTTATTGTCTGATTATTCAATTTTGACGTACCATAGGTTAACATGACGCAACGTACTATGACTTTTTGTTGATTATGCCACCAACGTAGCAACCACAGCAAGTGTGAAACAGATCACTAGATCAATTAGTTTTTCATCGTCTACCCTTCTGAAACATATTTTAATTATCAATAAAAAATCAATTTAAATTAAAATACTTAGATTCCACTTCAATAAATTAACGCAAATAAAGAAATATAACTCAAAAATAAAAGTGTGATGCTAACCACCTTACAAAAAGTACACTGAAATGTCAGTCGACGTAACACAGAAATCAAAATTCAACAGGCTTCTACGTCGCGTTACGTTTCGGCTAATTAGATACGCGAAAAACGCGTTCGGTAGATTTGTATGTGACAAAAGCAACGGCTGTGTTGCGTAAATCTATGTTTGGCTAATTAGACCATTAGTTCGTTTGCTGACATGTGTTCGGAAATGTTTGAAGATTTATCAGCTTGCGAAGCCAAAATCAAAAGTTTTAGATTTCACAAAGACGAACCATAAACATGTATAACAATTCATGCCGTAGCGTTAATCACGTACCAACTTATCGTTTTGTCTGTTGGCTCGTTAAAATGGATTTTGAGTGTACATTTTTAGAGAAATTCGGTCAAGATTGGAAAATTACTCAGTGGTGTGAGGCAAAAACAAAACACGGCACGCGTACAAGTTGTAGGATATGTCCGCCTGAGTATGGGCCATATAATTGTTGCGTGCTGCTTTTTTGGTTGGTTCAACTGAAACGGAGGGAAGGGTTAATGATGCGGTTGTTTTGCATAAAAATTGATAACTTCTTACCTCTTAATTATGGTCTGCACACCTTAAAAAACCATCGTCTGCCACCAGAGGTCTAATTAAAAAATTAAATAAAATCAAGACAATATAATACAAACTCGCATCTGCTAGTCCGTCCATGTTGTTTTTTTAATGTACTCAAGTGACAGTTCCATCGATAAAGCAGGTCAGGTCATGATACAATAATAAGGTAGGGTAAGGAGATTCACCACACCGATCTCAAATGTCAAAATGAGTTTTAGCATTGCCACTTTTCTGTATTATTGATAAATGTGGGACAAATAATAAGAAGGATATTATTTGTAGGATAAAAAGGATAAATTCGGGCAAATGTATTTACAATGAAACAAATAACTGTTTTCTGATTTTAGAGCTTTGTTTTCAGTAAATTATTATTGCATATTACTTTAAGTTTAGCTTTTTGTGTTCTTTATTTCTTATTTCAATTTCTTGTTCTAATGTCCACTATGAATGTGATACATAATTTTTTATTGCCGTTTGACGGAGAAACCGTTGAACATAAATCAAAAACTAGTTTTTGAAAATTGACACATTGCTTTCATTTCATCTTTTTAGTCTTTTTTTTTTAATCGGTTTTAACTTGGCGGCCGTGGCGTAGTGGGTAGAGTGTGTGTCCCATACGCCAAAGAACCCAGGTTCGAATCTTTCATCCGACACAGAAAGTTTTTTCAATTGAATTCATTTTTCTGTTCGGCCGTCACCTCTCTGCAGACAATGGCAAAACTCAGAGAGTATAAACTGCCATGAAAGGCTTCTTGAGAACATAAGCCGTTCGGAGTCGGCGTAAAACATGTAGGTCCAGTTCTCGATCCTTTGTGTGCAAACATTTCACATCACACACAACACAATTTATCATAAGAAGCGGTCAAAGTCCTTTCAAGGGCTGAAATGGCCATTTCGTTTTTTTTTTAATTTGTTGGAAAAAAACTTAAGTTTTCTATGACAGTTTCACATTGTATGACAGATGGCCGAACTTCTTTTTGACATTATTAAAATTTTTTAAATTAACTATAAATATATATTTACTTAATATATTCACAAATAACAAGAACTGAAGTGCACTTCTGTATCAGAGAACGATTTTATAGGGAATGGCCTATGGGCAAATGGCGAATGGAAAAATCCCAAAACACTTCAAAACTTTTCTAATAGTAGAATAATGTACATCCCCGTTTGCCAGTACCTACATTTAAGAATTTCACTTTCAATATCAATATTAAATAAATATTGAAGAAATATCAATATTAAAGTATAAAGTGCGTTAAAAAAAATTTTTTTTTAAATTATCTGTAAAAAGGAAACAAGGCGATATTTTACCAAAATTATCGCCTGTCGAATGTGTTGAACAATCCAATATTTGACGAATTGCCGAACATCGAAGTTAACGAAGTTATAAAATGTCGCCACAGTTAAGCAATTCATCAAAAATGCAAAGAACAATCATGGATTTTTTTTGGATATTTTATAAGATACGGCAGCACTTACTTACTTACTTGCTTAGTTGGTCGTAACAACCCGTGTCCGAGTTTCAACCGACCTCATCAGCTCTCGCTAGGAGCCTCTGCTTTGCGCGCGCCTTCTCCAATCGGATACACCAATTGCGGTTTGGCAGCACAGTATTTTATAATTTTGAAATTCAAGGTCGGTGTGGTGAATCTCCTTACCCTACCTTATTATAGTATCATGGGTTAGGTATGGTGATGTAGGGATTTCAGATTGAATAAATGGTGAATATAAAAGGGTGTTGTACAGAATAAGATCGATCATAACAGGGGAAATAAAACTTGATGGTATGCGATTAGTGACAGACAGTGGATGCAGGCGGAAAAATCCTATTTTAGGGAGAGTACGAAGGCCGGTTAAGGAAACGGATTATTTAGATGGGATGTTATTATGAGATCACAAAAGGGTGGGAGATGAGATAGGTTAGAGGAAAAACCAGAACAAGATAGGTATTGTGACAGGGGGAGTTCAAGAAAAATTTATGGAGAGGAAAAACAGCTAAGCTTAACACAAATAAAAAGCGCCAAGAGGCAATGAAAAACCTAAGGAAGGAAAGAGTAGATGTAGGATAACCATGGGATGAACAGAAAAGCTAGGCAAAGAATGGAAAATTCCCGTTCCTTTGAAGCTCGGTTAGAGGGTTCGCACGACGAAGAATATTTTAAGAATTTTAATATGTTGCAAAGTGTTGTGGAAAAAATATTGCAGAAATAGTAGAAAAAAATATATATACATATATGAAACTTAGTAGTGAAAAAAAGTGCCAGAAGAAAGCAGAAAAGTGGGTGCTATTTATAAATTACCAAACGGAAGGAAAAGCTGCAGCATCGAGCTAGAAACCACAAAAGTTTTGCAACAGAATTAGAGACAAAGAATTTTGGAAAGAATTTTTGAGATTTTTTTAGGGTTTTTGTTTTTTTTTTGTGTGATGTTAAAATCAGATGAAATTCCTAGGGAAATTCCTACTGGCAAGACAGAGACTCGAGGAAAAGTGACATTGCGAAAAGCGAGAAACAGAAGCGGAAAAAAATGTAGGTGATATTACCGGAAATTGGGGAAAAAAATCTTTTATAATTTGATATTATAGTGTGGTCGACCGGAATCCGAGGATCCTTTAGTGGCAATCATCGAGGACCCACCCATTCAAGATAAGTCGGTCACAATTTTATTTTCCGTATATAAGAATTCACTACTAATAGTTAAGCAAAATAGTAGCAGATAAGATAGTCGGAACACCCTTTCGCGGAGCAAGAAAGGCAACAACTTGCAAGAAAAATCACTAAGTATAGGCATTCAGCAAATAACCAGTGTAGCTGAATAGGCCGGGGGCTCCCAAATAAGAAAATCTGCGAGTGCCATACAAAAAAAAAAAATAAAGACAGTGATAAATTAAGAATAAAAATTTTGCCGCTCTAAAAGAAAAATTAATTAGAGAAAAAAAAAATGGTCGCGCTAGACCAAATATAAGTGTCGTCAAAAATGGCTGCGAAAAATGAGATCCAAAATGTTGTCCGATATATATACAGTTGCGGCGAACTAATTCAGAACACCATCAAAAATTGCAATTAATCCCATATAACTATTTTTTAAAAGGATCTTGGATTGCCAGAAAGCGTCCCAGAATAATTTAGACTTAAGCTGTACTCTTCAAAATTGCATCAGTCGAATGCATTGTTGTTTGTTTGTTTGCAAATAAAACAGGTTTCACAAAATCATTCCATATTAGTGCGGCGGTATAGTTAAAAACGATTAATTTTTCAATAAATTTCATTAAATATTTACAGAGGTATTCAATAATTTTTGGTATGTAAGATTGAAATAAGTTTCATTTAAGTAAGTTAAAGCAAATTGTCTTAATTTTTATAGAAAAAGGTAAGAACAAGAGCTGTAATCCTGGTACAAGATATGCTATTTACAAACTGCACTCAGATGGGCACATGTCCTATGGAGACATTGAAAAAAAATTAAAATGCTCGAAAACAATGGTGTGTAATGCTGTACAACATTTAAAGAAACATAAGACTCATGAGTCGGTCTCCAGACGTTAACGCTCACGTAAAACAACATAAGCGGTGGACCGCAGGATTGTTCGAGCTGCTAAGGCTAACCCATTTCTAAGCGCTAAGGAAATACAAAGCCTGGTTTTTGGTAAGGACCCCAATGCATTATCTGTACGTTCTATAAGAGAAAGACTAAATGAAAATCAGCTCTTTGGCAGATCATCAAGGAAAAATCCATTGCTTTCTAAAAGAAAACAGACGAAATAGGTTAGATTTTGCAAAGGAGCACAAGGATTGGACGATTTCTCAATGGAAAAAAATACTCGGGAGTGACGAGACTAAGATCAATAGAGTGGGAAATGATGGAAAATAATACGTCCGACGGCCAAAAAACACAGAATTTAATTCCAAATACACAACAGTAAGTTTGAACCATGGAGGAGGAAGTGTGATGCTCTGGGGTTGTATGTCATTTTAAGGAACTGGGCCTTTGTACCGCTTAGAAGGCATTATGACCTCAGAGAAGTACATAAGCATTTTAGAAAATGTCATGCTATGATATGCAGAGGAGAATTTGCCAATTACATGGACATTTATGCAGGACAATGAACTAAATAATGGTTTGAGCAGAGTTTTGTTGATGTCATCAAATGGCCATCATGCAGCCCGGATTTGAATCCTATAGAAAACCTCTGGAATGAGCTTAAAAGAAAAATTTCAAAAAACAAAATACGAAATTTAGATGAACTTTATGAAATTGCCTAGCGAGCTTGGAATGATATACCAACACAAAATGCCAGGATTAAATTAACTCTTTGCCTAAACGATGCCGAGATGCCATCGCAAACAAAAGTTTTGCAACAAAATATTTGCATATTTTTCAATTGCAGTCATTATAATTGAAATTTGTTTAATCGTTCTTAATTAGTTCGCCATCTCATATTTCTAAGGAATATTTAGTTTTGAACATGAATGAAAAGTTATGTATTAAAGGAAGAAAATATTTTTGTTTATATTAAGTTAATATCTGATTTATAAATACATATAAAAAAAAACACAATTTCCCTTTTTCGTTATAGTAGAAAAATTCAAAAAGTATTTACTGTCATAACGTTCTTAATTAGTCCGCCGCAACTGTACATCTGTGTCCAAAAGTTTTAATATGGCTGAAAAACTTGCAGTAATTCTATATTCTTATATTTTTCATCTTTCAATTAACCTTATTTAAATTATATTTTTTTTTAATTTAAATTCTAGAAATTTTTTTTTTTGGTAGAGCGGAATTATATATGTATTACCTTAAGTTTTTTTATATGCTTAGTATTAATTTCAGATATGCAATCATTATTTTGTTCAACAAAAAATTAAAAAATAAAATTATTATTAAAAAAAAAAAATAAAACAAGTTTCAAATTCGGTAACAATTTAAGGTTATGAGGCCCTCTGATTTTTTTATGATGAGATTCTAGTTTTTTCTTATCTACAATAAAATACCCCTAAGCGAGCTCTTTTAGGTATGAAAATTCAATAAATAAAAGAAAAGTCTAATTTATAATTGAAACCCAATCTTTATTTTGAAAAAGGCCCATAATTTACTTATGTCCCGAATTTCGATTTTGAAAGAATACACAATTTTTCATTTTTCAAACATTTAATATATATGTTTTTTTTTAATTAGCCATTTTTTAAATCTGTAATATATTGCCTACTTTTATACGCATAAATATAATCCGCCATTTTTGAAATGCGTAAATACAATACATGATTATGCATATACTTTTTTATAAGCCAACTCTATGATTTATTTAATTCATTAGTATAAATTTGTATTGATTTCATATAAATTTTGATTTTTTACTATACAAATATTATTTTTAACTTATATCGTTCTTAATGTAGCTACTTCTTTTTTACAGTGAAATGGTAAATTGTCTTATTATTTTTTAATTCTAAACATATATTTTTGATTTTGTTGCATATTTAAATTTAATATATATATTTCTTTGATGTCATAATTTTTTTTTGGGCGTAAACATACATGAGAAAAAATTATCTTAGAATTAGTTTTTGAAAGTAATAGTAATGTAAATTCTGCTATATAACTCAAAGAGTCAAAAAATTTTACGATTGTGCCACGATACATTTAGTATCTGAAATAATATTAGTTTTTTTTAATAAAAATGTAAACTTAGAAAAGAAAAAGATATAGTTTGCTAAACTATTTTGTGGGGAGAGTAAATACAGGGGCGTTTCAAAGGGGGAAACCACCAGGTGACATGGACGTCTAAAGGCGATTGGGTTCGCTGGGTTCTTTTATGGGGTTATCTTAATAAAATATGAAATGTAAGATAACTAAGTTTGGGTGGGCGCGCAGGAGGATGAACATCTCCTCGTTCTCTTTGGTTTTTGATGTTGTAAGAGTCGCTAATTTTAGAGATTTTTGGTTAATATATCTTTTTTTTTGGCTTACTCTTGTTTTGTTTTGGTTCCGGCGATTTTTTTTTTATTAATAGTTAATTTGTTTACTTTTACTTACAGTTTTTCTTTTGATTTGAATTTTAGTTTTTTTTTTAGTTTCTTTTCTTATTGATGTTCCCTCGACCTGGCATGACGGGTGTAGAACTGCGCCCGTTAATTTCTGAGCTTGTCGGCGTGGTCTTGCTAGGTACGATAGCTAGGGACACATAACAGAATGCCTCGTTTCCATGTGATCTAATAACTTCTGGTATCACATTTTTTGTTAGAATGAAAGAGCATGTGAACCCTATCTTATGGCATTGATGAATGTGAGTGTGAAACAAGCATACTTTTTAAATTTTTATAGCATGTGATATCCCCTGTGATTTTTTGTGATACTAGGAGATAAAAAAGTTCAACTTCTTGAACTTTTCCTATAAAAGTTGATAGACATGCTATAAATATGGCATTCACTTTTATAGTTGTAGTTTGTGTGCTGTCAAGCTGTCAAGCTTTTTTGCGCCAATATTAATAATTCTTTTGCAAATAAATAAATAAAATTACAAAAAATTAGAAATAAATGCAAATTACATATAAAGAAAAAAGAAATAGCTTCAATATCACCATCAGCTCAAGGGGTATGCTTTTAAATAAACATTCTTGGTTTTTTTAACCATCGCTTGTCTAAGCAATTAATGCAGATTGCCGACTCGGGAGCATGCAATGTAGAGTTGGCCAGAGAGTTTCTGAACGCATTTATGGAAAGCATCAGTAATTTTTTTTTTAAATTGGTGCTTGGTAGATTTACCAAAACTGCGAAACTAAAGTGTGCTTAAAAATAACACCCAGTTGCGCAGTTTTAGTGAATCCACAAAGCATCAATTCAAAGAAAAAAATCACTGATGTTTTCCATAAATGTGTTTAGGAACTCAGCCATTGTGTCGTTGTCCTCAGCCTTGAGCTTTAAATTTTGTTTTGAAATCAAATTCTTACAGCAAACACATAAAAATATGAAAAATACTGCTTTACTATTGTAAATTTGTAAGAATAGGTCTGTAAATAACAGGGACTGTAAATAATAATTATTTTTAGATTTTGAAACCAAAAAAGCAGTGTTAAAAAATTGGTGTACTGCTGTTTTGAAGGTACCATTAGACTACTCTCACATTGTAGAACATGTTTTCCTATTGACTTTTATAATTTTGATTTTAAATTTTAAGCAAAAAATAATAATTACTTATGCTTTTTCTTTTTTAAAACACAAATAAAAAGCAAAATCTGACCGATATTTTTTTGACCACTAAATAAATGTTAAGTTTTGATTTGTATTTCTTAAGGCAAAAATAAAAAGCAAAATTTGCCCAATATTTTTTTAACACTAAATAACGGGTAAGTTTTGATATTAATTTTGCTTTTTATTTTTGTCTTAACTATTCTTAGTAATATACAACAATAATTATTATTTAAAATAATTATTATTTTTTGTTAAAAATTTTAAAAGTCAAAATATAAATATTATTTGTTATATTTATAACTCTAATAATTTATCAATCATTAATTAAGAGTTATATTTTTGAGCTCAAGGTCTTTATTGCTTCTTAAGAAAACAACCAACAACAACAACAATACCCTTTATATAGAGTAATAATCGCACAGCAGGTTAGACAGCTGTTTCGTTGGCCGCTACACCAACTTATCAGTAGCCTTGCATGATAGCCATGATCCACCAAAAATTATTAGAGTATAAACATAACATAAAAATTATGAAAAGAGGTCGAAATTAATTTACATATAATTATTATTTTTTGCTTTTTATTTTAAAATACCCTTTTATTTTCTTCAAATATTTTGACTTTCAAAGTTTTAAAATTATATGAAGGTTTAATCTGGAAAAAATAAACGAAATATGAATAGATTAAAATTTTCGAAATCAAAAAATTCATTCAAAATTTTACCATAAAGTTATTTGCAGTTATATTATTCTTCTTTGTGCAAAATTTCGTTGGATTTAATATTTTTATTTTAAAATGTTTATAGGTTTTCATATTCAAAAAATTGCGATCAAAATGTTTTAGAGTGATTTGATTAAAAATGTTAAACATTTTGTAAATATTTTGTGCCTCATTGCAATTGCATCTATGTACATATATAAAAAATTCTAACGTACATTTTTTTATGCAGAATGGTTTTGAAATTGAAATTACCCTGCAGCGTTAAGAACTAGTACAAAACTTGTGAATTCAATAGTACTTTGAAGACAGCAAATATTACCTCGCCTATCTCCAAGTAATTCTTTTTACTGTCGCATTTTACATGGGCTTGTCCTACGAACAGGGTCAATTGTCACCTGCTGCACTACCTCGTACTAGTGCAAGAACTGGTTCTTTGGGGAAGATATTGCACTAGTACCTTGGGGCAGATATAGCACTAGTTCTAAAACTGGTTCTCTCGGGATAAACATTCGAAATTGTTTTTCAGACACATTAATGAAATTTGAATTTAATGCAATATTTATTTATTTTAATATAAATATACATCTAAACATATTTACATATTTATTACAGCATACGAGTATTTACATATTTAATTTTTACTAATACTAAGTATTTTCTGCTGTCTTAACTACTGCTTTTCTGCTGCCACTCTTTCTCTTGTTTGCCACATGCCACTTGCACTTTGTTCATTTATAATAAAATTTTAATGTTATTACGTTTTTCTGGTTTACTTTTATTTAATTTAATTTATTTAATTACATTTCGGTTTATTTAACACTTTTTAACAAAATGAAAGTAATGCCGGCAAAAAGAAGAATACAACAAAATTCAAGTTGCAGCCAAAATCGCATGGATATACGTTTATACGCGCAGCTCGCTAAATACCTTTGTTTCACTTTCTCTAATTGAATTTAATAGCGTGTTTTTGTCTACTAGGGTACGATAGCTAACTAATTCGTATATGACCTATAAGTACTAATACAAAACTAGTGCAAGGTGTACAATGTCTACCAGCTCGCTGCAGGGTAGTTTTAAGTAAATTTTTTATTGAGTGCAACATAGCTTGAGTGCAAACAATTTTTATCGTATATCGAAAAAAAATTTCAATAAAAATTTAATATTTATGGTAATTATTTATCATAAAATTGTTTTAAATCCAATATGTAATTAAAATTCGTAGGACTCGATCATTAACGATTTTGTATACTTTAAGCTTTTGCTCGTTGATGCACAGTGGTAATGTTTTAAAAATATTAACCATACTCATTTTTGGCCGACTGCAAAATCCATCGTACATTTTTCTACAAAAATGTTTACAGACGACATAGTAGTTTAAAACTGTAGACTGTAGTCTAAAAATTTTAACATAACTATTTGAATCATTTTTGGCACACTCAATTCTGATTGACTGGAAGTTCTTCTTTATAAACATTACGCTGGAATATTATACGTAAGATTCTTAGCGAGTAGTACAAGAGACAATATCTCCACCATAGAAAAAATATCCAAAATCAAAATTTACAAGCCAAAATCACCAAATGGTTGCCTGGCAAAGCATTTTTTTGCATATTTTTATAGCTTGGATATTTGAGAATATCGTCCTAAAAGGGTTTCCCCAAAATGCGATTTGCTTAATTTGGCTACTTTTTGAATGCAACGGTTTGAACCAACCACCGAATTTCGTTCAACGCGTTCTTTAGTAGGTAATAACTTGTTTGTATAAGCATTTTAAAAATAAATGAATACACATTTTAGAACTAAGGTATTCGAATGTTGGCAGCGTTTAGTTCACTTTGAATTGAGTTATAAACCAGACGCGCGCGCATAAAGTTTTGAAAAGTACAGTTTTGATAAAAATTTTTGTTTGTGCTAAAGACAATGGATAGAAAAAGTAATAAAAATAAAAGAAACACTGGGAGCAATCGAAAAACTCGTCCCTTGAAACGCCAGTTTCGTGGTAACCAACACGAAAGAGATGAGGACACCGAATTCACAAGTACATCGGCAAAAAATATAAATATACATATACTTCGAATACTTCAAATAATGAACCTAATGGGCATCCCGATTGGCAACGTCACACATGATTTCGTTATGTCTCGGAACGAAGAGCGTTTGAAAAGGTCCGAAGCCAGAGCTCTGACCGCATCAAAAGAAGGTGCAACTGCCCGAAGAGCCGCTGAGTCTTCATTTTTTGAAGAAGAGGAAGGAGTTCTTTATGGGGCTGGCATTGCAGATTGATATATGTAAGAATTTCACAAAAAAAAATGTTTTATTGCCTAAAATTTTCTTTGAGTTCTTTCAAAATCACGTTTTTGAACTTCGAAGTCACTTTTCTTCGGTTCTTCTGAACCGATTTTGATGAAACCAAGTGCAATCGACGCAGAATTGTCAAATTCTAAACTTATACCTTTTGCTTTTTTAATATAATTATGACCCTCAACACTTATAAAATACATGATATTATAGGATATATATATCGAGACAGAGAGAGAGAGAGAGAGAGAGAGAGAGAGAGAGAATTTAGAAAAAGAGTAAACATGAATGAACATGTATATATGTTTTTAACTTTAGAGAGACATGTGCAAGATATAAATATGGAAAACTATGATAATAGAGTTAATTGTTGTATTACATTCTTCATTAAATATGTATTGGGGTCAACTTTTAAAAAGTCATGATAAATACTGCACTTGTCATGCGCAGTGGAAAACTTTACAAATAATAAATGCTATAGTTTCGGATATTATGTTGCAGGTGTTTCTTACCGCAGAAGGAGGGGATAGAACACAAATTTTTTCTCTTAGTAGAGGTCAACAAATGCCCACAAACCTTCCAATATTCGAATTCAGTCACAATCAACACATAAAAATTGAAGTCACTGGCGGTATGATATCGCTAATTGGAACAGTCTGTATATTCATACAAACCAGGGTGTGTTTTCCGAGAAATATATGGCTCTTTTGGAGGTATAGACAGAAAATATATTAGTAAAGTGGGAATCCCTGGAAACCGACTAACACCATCACCATCAACAAATATTAGTCAACAAAAACCCCCCACCTCAAAAAAGAGAAAAATTTTTGATGATGATAGCAAAGTTGTCAAAGTAGGTGGTGGTGGTGGTGGTGGTGGTGGTAACAGTGCAGTTGACAGCTCATTTAAAGGACAGGATGAGGATTATTAAATTATATTATAAATACGAGTAACAATTCTTATCATGTCATTTAAAAATATACCGTTGACAAAAGAAGACATCTGTTAAGAAAAAATAAAAATTAAAAATGATTTCATAATATTACTCACATATTTTTGTAGTGCATAAGTATTTTCAGCTGCAGTACATATTGATTTGAGTGAAAATTAATTTAAAAATGGAGAGTTTGCTGTAAAATTACCTAATAATGATACTGAAAGCATACAACTAAATTTCAATCTTTTAAAGTTTAGTAAAGATTTACTTGGAAACGCTGAGTCATCAACAGAAGTACAACCTCCGGGAGTTGGAGAGGAAGAGTCGCATCAGCCTATAGATCAATGGTTTACAGTGGATGAAGCTATTGAAGCATTTAGGCAAGACTTAGTTAAAAAGGAACAAAATATTGCAGGAATTATTGAAAGATCACAACCATTTTACAGGCATTTTCAACTGCAATACAAAGATAATATTAAATTAAGAATCCGTTCTACTTATGACAGCAATTACTTGGAGCGTCTATTAAATATTTCGTGTTTTGAAAATCGTCAAGTTAAATACGAGAGATTTTTGAGTAAATTGAGGTGGTTACTCAGGATGATACTACTTTTTGTTCAGATATGACATTAATCAATATTCAAGATTATAAACATGACTTCATCATGAATTAAAATGAGAAGAAAGCGATTCAACTTTATCAAATACTATAAAATATTATTAAACATATATATATTTAAGATAAAAATTTTATTTATTATGTTAAAAGTTTAAAAAAAATTAGGTGGATTAAAAATTTGTTTAAAGATGAAATTAATTAGTATAACCTAGATGATCCAAATTGTTTAAATTTTAAACAAAAATAACACAGTGCAACACGAAAAAAATAACCATATACGGACACCACTACGTGATAAAAGACCAAAAAAGGAAAGACCCCTGTCTCGCAGTTTTGCCCAAAGTCCTCCAGGTTTTTTTTATGGGCCCCCAAAGAAGTGGGGCCTCGGTGTCATTTTTGGAAAAAAGTGATCATTTTCTCAAGCTCATATCTTGCAAACCGTTCGGAATTTTGATTTACACTCTGAGGCAAAGTTGTAGCTCTTGTCATAAAGAACAAAAATTGTTAACTTATAAAATCAAAAAAACTTCATCTTCAAGGTCAAAATCGCAAAAAACTTTACAAAATTAGCGAAAAAGCGTTTTTTTTATTTTTCGCTTTTACAAACAAATTTGCTTTAGAAAAATGCGCCACTTTTCTTTGGCCTGGTAGGGCTTACAGCGCTGATTAAAACCCCAAAGTTTTTTTAAGGAGGCCGATCCAACTTCTTGAGATATAGGCCTTTATAGCTTGAGTATATAATCGCTTATATCTCACCCATTTCTTATCCGATCTGGTTGAGATGGGTATGAATGAGAAGACCTTTGAAAACGCTATAAATCTGTATATAAATATGTTTATTTTTATTAACTCATTGGGGCAAATTAAAAAAAAAAGATGTTTTAACCTCACTTTTTTAATAAAAATCTGGTTTTCTCAAAAAACAGCCCTAGTAAACTTATTTCTTCCTGGACTCAGTAAAAGACAACACTTCAAGCTTTTTTTTTAAGGCATAATACTCCGCATTAACCCTTCTAAAACCGGAGATAGTGAGGTTTTTCTAACAAAAGTACTTTCTGGGAGCCAAAATTTCGCTTAAAAACAATTGAAGTGTAAGAAAATAAGCGATTTCTTACAAAAATTGTTGATATCAAAACTTTGAACGTAAATATTTGTCAGTCAGGATGCCGAGTGTGTGAGTGCACTGTACCTTCACTGATAGTAAGTGCATTCTAATAAAAATTCTCAAGCTGGTGGGTGAGTTCCGCTAGCAATGGGTATTAACATGACAGAAAGCTATGAAACATTGAAAGATGGAAAAAATCAAATACTACGAAAATAAATGGAAGATTTGCTGTGATTTGAAGGTCATCAACATTTTGCAAGGGACCATAGATAAGGGCGGGTTTCCAAAATTCTTTTGTTTTCTTTGTAATTGGGATTCGCGCTCACCTTTGAATCAATACCAATGTAATTCGTGGACAACAAGAGGAAGTGTGGAGGAACAAATGAAACAACATAAGCTGAGGAATGCACCTTTAATAGACAATACTCAACATATCTTGCTGCCACCGCTCCACATAAAATTGGGAATTGTTAAAAAATTCATCGAAGTGGCCGTTGTAAATTGTCCAAAAGCATTAGACTATTTGAAAAGCGTTTTCCCAAAGCGTAGCGATGACAAAATTAAAAAAGGTATTGTAGTAAATTTAAAACAAATTTTTGTTCACCTCATTGTACTATTTTCACTTTGTTAATGTTTTCTTTTCTGTCTTTATTTTTTGTCTTCATTTAACAGGCGTACTTAATGGCCCTGACATTAGAAAGCTGACATTAAGAGCGTTGATGTGTTTAGGCAAAGTGTTTCGACACCTCGTTCTTAATGTGAGCCGCAAGTTACCCCGTAACTGCACCTCAAAAACAAGAGTGAAACAGTTACAAAGTGTCGAACCACTTTGCCAAAGGGGCTAGAGACGGGTTTTCTAGCTAAATGGCCACTAAGTCTCAGTCAATGTCCGTTGTTTGATTTTAATTTACTCAGACTGAAAATAATAACTCATTTTCATCTGAGTTTACAATATAAAACAACTGTCTTCTAAGCCTAAACTCTTTTACAATTTTAAGAAACATTTTTCTTAAAATGCCTAACATATTTAAAGAAACTTTCTCTTAAGGGGCCTAAGCTTTTTCTATAAATTCCAAAAATGGTGTTTTCCGTTTCAATTCAAAAAAACATATTAAGATTGTAAATACTTCGTATTATCAATCAAAATGTTTCTATGATTCTTATCGGAAACATATATTCATGTTTTGCATTGCATTTTCCACGTAGAACTAAAAATGAAGGCAACTTTGAACGAGGAAGACTACAAAGAATTCACATCGAGACAAGTGCACATATACAAACAAATCGCCAACAACACGAACCAAGCACACGACGAGAAAATTGAAGAGCTCAAAAACATACACATCAAAAAGATAGGACTCACCATTAACGAAGATGGGTTTGTAAATAAAACGACGATAACATTCCCAACAGACTGCAAGTGGCTACTCTCACTTGGACGTAAATTTACTTTACCTATCACAAAAACGAACTTCTCACCAATACATGTAATCGCTAATCTTGAACAACATATTCAAACAATAGAATACGACAGGAAAAAAAAACATTGCCAGATCGACAGCAGCGAACAAAATTATATCTTTTAAAAATAGGATTAGAAACACGACAAAAGAAAAATTTGTCCTGAAAACGTATGAGGAGACCAAAAAATTTATTAAACACTATGCAGATGAAATAATAATAACACAGGCTGACAAAGGCAATAAAACGGTAGTGATGTACAAACATGAATATATGCATAAAATGAATGAACTGTTACAAGATAAAAGCACTTACAAAACAGAAAGAACTGACCCGACCAATAAACTACAAAAAAAGAACAACACACTCGTCAATTACCTCCACAAAAAAAGTACATCGACACATACCAAAAACGCCAACTGACATGTCCGTCTGCTACTGCACCACGTCTCTATGGTCTACCAAAAATACATAAAACAGATGTCCCACTTAGGTCTATTTCGTCATCGATAAACGTACCATGTTATAACCTCGCGAAGCATGTTGGACAAATTCTAAAAAACTTAATCTCGGACAAATACAATATAAAAAACGCAGTGCAACTGAAAGAAAAACTAAGAAGCTTTAAATTGACAGAGGATAACATAAAAGTATCATTTGATGTGGTATCTTTATTTACTAACATTCCGACACATTTAGCCATAAAGAATATAATGAAACAGTGGGACATCATCAAAAATACAACAATGATACCACGACCATATTTTCTAAATATATTAGAATTTTGCCTAAAAGACAACAATTACTTTATATTTGACAACTTAGTTTACCATCAAATTTATGGTATGCCTATGGGCAATCCCTTAGCACCAACAATAGCTGACATTGTTGGACAACTTACTAGACGACGCTATTGAAAACCTGAAAAATATGGACGTAAACATATCATTTTTACACCAAAACTTACAAGTAACACACACATACGGACAATAATAAAAAAAGACAACACAATATTTGCATACAGATCGAACGCGTCTTTAAACCGAATATTCACGAAAACAAAAACAAGAATAGAGAACGAAGGCAAGAGCAATGTCGTGTATGAAATACAATGCAAAGGCACAGAGCACGAAACAAAAAGAGCGCTAAAAACAAGAAAAAAAATCACGTTTTTGAAATTCGAAGTCACTTTTCTCCGGTTCTACTGAACCGGTTTTGATGAAACCAAGTGCAAGAATTGTTAAATTTCTAAAACTGAATGCTCAAATTTTTCATTTCAATTTATTTTTAATGCAAAAAAAGAACTTCAAACTTAAACGCGTTTATCTCGAAACCACGTCTTTCGAGCTTGCGGCCCAGATTGCGCCCGTAGTTCTGAACCGATTTTGATGAAACAAAGTGCAATCAACTCAGAATTATCACCATTCCGGTCCCTACCTTAATCACAATTTAAAACAATTTTTTACTATATTTTTTTTACACTAAACTGCAAAAAATAAGACCCAAAAACGGTTTTTCATTTTTCAATGACCGCCATTTTTTATATTATTATTTTTAATACAATAAAAGAAACAGAATTTAAATAACTCTTTGTGGTTTCAAATGAGAAGTTTTCAAAAAGGGTTCAAAACAACCTTCCAGCCAGGAATACTTCCTTTAAAATCTGAACATATTGCATTTTTTTTTGTAATTTTTAATGCAGTCAAAAACGCGTCGCAAATTTTTTTTTCAGAATAATTTCATTGCTTTCATTTATAGATACTTAAGCAACTAATATCATCATTAAAACTAATATCATCTTTGAAATACGGGATTACAAATTAAAAAAAAAAAAAGAAATTAGAACCATATATAGTTTAGGCACTACTGGTTTTTTAAATTTTAATTGAATATATTAGTTAATAAATTGAAATTTGTTATATTTGCACAAACAATAATTTTTAAACAATATTTGGTTTAGTTACTTTATTTTTATTTTAATTATATATATTTAGTTCAATAATAGTTAACTGAGATTTGTTTTTTTTTGAGAATATATAATATGCCTTGAAGCAAACGTTTTAAATTTATTTGAACACGGGATTTTTTTATCGTTATTCAAAAGATTAATTAACGCAATCATGAATCG
The DNA here is from genome assembly GCA_914767935.1 of Coremacera marginata. Lineage (NCBI taxonomy): Eukaryota > Metazoa > Arthropoda > Insecta > Diptera > Sciomyzidae > Coremacera > Coremacera marginata. The sequence goes on from OU612043.1 coordinate 120,650,487, forward strand.
CTAAATCTTTTGGTGGTTGAGGTGGAACAAGTGGTGGTTCTTAAGCAGGTGTATGTTGCGAGGTAGTTCTGACGGGTCCGGGCTAAAGACGGACTTAAACGGACTTTTTGACGGAGTCAGCAATTGGGAACTACGTACAAAATTAATGGAGTCCTTATGTAGTTCATGGCTGCTGTAAAAAAAAAAAGGAGCAGAGTCAGGGTGGGATGACTCCAGCTGACGGACAGAGACGTAGGGATGGGTTGTACGTGATTGTTCACTTTTTTTTTTTATTCTTTTTCTTTCTTCTGTCTAATAATTTCCATTCTATCAAAGTAATCTCTTTTATCAATTATTTCTCGATTAGTTTTTTTGACACGAAAACTCTTATGTTTTGAGCTAGTGGTGTGCACATGCTCGCAAGAACCTCTCCACAAGCCGTCGAGCAGCCGGAATGCCACCGTGTCAACAGTCGGGCGTGTGTAACCCCCTACATAACTAGGCTCATTACATTGGCGCCCAACGTAGCTTTCCACTCTTTTATTCAAAATCTTTATTTATTTTTAAAATTTTTTTCTTTTCTTCTTTTTTTTTATTTTTGCTGTTTACTATTCTTTCTAGGACTGATTGTTTTTGTCTAAGTATTTCTGCTAACGGTCTCTAGTTGTACAGGATGAGTTCGGCCAACTTTGTGACAGTAGCATCGGGGTACTTGAGTTTATGTATTGCTGACCATGTCTGGGTAGGTTCGTCTTGAATCGTTTAACAATGTTCTTGAGTGGTGCTACACCAGATTATGGATGGCATGGGGGGATTCCTTACTGAATATTTTTTCTGTTGAATTTTAGAAGCTTTACCACGGTGCTTTAGCTAGATTGGACACTTGAGGCAGATTCTGAAAATCCACAGATGGGGTTGGAATAAGCAAGTTACTCTTCAACCATGTACTTAGCCTAAAGCTTGTACATGTAGTGTGAGGTAATGCAATTTTTTTTATAAAACATTTTGTTTCTTTGGGGTTTTAGAGGACAGTGACATATAGGCAACTGACATCGCAACTGCACAACATCAAAGGATTAGAAAACACTACCAGTTCACACCAGCCACAGCTGACATATTGATTGAATTTCTTATTTTTAAATTTTTTTCTTTTTCTTTCCAATTTTGTTTTCTTTTCCATTTAAGTATTATTTTTATATACTTTTAATATTTTTATTTTTTTATTTTTATTTATTTTTTTAGGATTGGAAATTTTTTTATATTTTTTATAATATTTTATTATTATTATTATTATTATTGTTATTTCAATTTAAAGTTGTTTACAAACTTGGGCCTTAGAACTTAACACTTTGAGGATGTGTTTAGGTTTCTACTTTTGCATTAAAGCTACCGAAAACTATTTTTGATTTTTTTAATTTTTAATAAGTACCGAATTTTCAACCTTTTAAATACATACATAATTGAATTTTATTTAGGTTTAACTTTTCTCTTACAGTTACTATTTTTTCTTTTTCCTTTTTTTAATTTTTTTATTTGGTTTCATTTCTCTGGATGTGAATGAATTCTTTTAAATTTTAGTTTTTTAGTTTTTTTAGTTTGTTTAGATATCTTATTTTGAATTAGTTTGAGTTTATTTATTATTTTTTTTTTTGCAATTTTTTTGAGTGTGTTTCGACGATTTAACGTTAACAAATTTTATAGAATTTTTGCATTTTTATTTCAACTTGAGTTCGGTACTTGCAGTGAAGAAGAGCAGTTGAATTTTTTTTATTAAAACAGAAAGCCAGTAAGGACTTGAGGTTTTAATTTGGTTTTTATTCGGTGGATGGAGCAAGGTCAAGAGCCAACCGAGTCAGATAGGGTCGAATGACATTTGTTGGAAGGCAGACAGTTGCTCGAAACCGGAAGACGAGTGACACGTAGTGTAACTCGTGCTTTAGACGATCAATCGTTAAGCGCTAATCCTGGTAAAAATAGTGGACTTAGACAAACGTAAAATAGTGGACTTAGACAAATGGCATCTGAAATTTGGAGGGTCGAGCAGGGACATGACAGTGGAAGGTTTTGTATTCCGAATTGAGAGAATGCGAGAGCAATATGGCATCGCTTATAACCAACTTATTTCGGATTTCCACTGCGTTGTTACTGGTGGCGCCTCCAAATGGTATTGGCAAGTTTTAGAAGACCATGCCGAGGATGATTTGTTTGATTACACAGTCCAACATTTTTGAACACATAATTTTAGGACTCAATTCTGACAATTGCACGTAAAAGTAGGCCCAAAATGAAGAACTTGTGCATCATTCGTTTTGTCTTCTTGCCTGGCAAAATATTTTTAATATCGATTTGAAGTTAGTAACTATCGTATAGGGAAATTTTTCACGTTTTAGGCTCTTTTGTTTGACATAACTCGAGAACCACTAGTCTTATTTAGCTGAAACAAATTTAGAAGTATTAAGAATTACAATTCCTCTAATCTGTTCTTATACCGTTTTCCAATGTGTGCAACACTGTCGAAGTTAAAAATTAATGTATGAAGGAAAAAAAGTATTTTTTGCCTAAAAATTAAATTTTTTTTTTTTTAAATTCATAAAAAATCCAAAATGGAAAAAAAGTGTCAAATCTAATTACTTTCACGTAAATTCACATAACCTATGAGCAAAATAAGGCATAGATCATGAAAATCGATGCACGCATTTCTCATTTATTCACAATTAAGTAAATGTATAAATAAAGCCACTTAACCTGTGAGTAAAGTGAGACATTTTTTGAGAAAATCGATGAATAAATTTATTTCAAATCCAATAATGTTATGTATGAATATACACAAAACTTAAAATAAAAATTCCGATTTGTATTGCAGCTATTCTTACACAGAAAATATGGAAATTATGGAATCTATGCATAAAAACAAAATTTAGAACATTTTCAATTATAATTATAATTATTGTCAATATCCATTCTCGTTGAAGTTGACGCTTGTGGTTCTGATGATCTTCTTTTCTTCGTAGATTGTTGATATTCGTGGTCTGAGTTTGCGTCGTCATCCGAGGAATCCATAATATTCAAGGGCTTGTTTTTTCCCATGGGTCCACCAATTTCAGTGTCATCTTCTTCTTCGGTGCTTTCATCTTCATACTGCATAATTTTCGAACTCCACCAACAAACCTCCGCCAGCATCGAATCTAATTTTTTGCCTTTGAATCCTGGTGGAACCTCTCTCCTTGTTCGTCTGATTCCTGAGGTTATTGTGCCAAACAGGTATCAAGGTGGAAATGCAGGAAATCTAATTTTAATGTCATGGATGCATTGATTTTTTCAAAATAATACAGAAACTTGTCCACTCATTTCTGTATGTCATCTCACTGTACTCGGTTCTTTCCTAACACGCCTTCGATGACATTTTTCAGTGCGTTCCATGCATGTAGGTGGTTACTATGGTTCGAAAGCGCATTTGTGAAAGATTCGATTTTTATTAATTTCCTTATATCTGGTCCATTGAGAATACCTGCTTTAAATAAAAAAAGAAAAAACAAAAAATTTATTGGTAATGCGAATATATCGAAATGAAAAAATTTATATATGACAATATTTTAATACAGACAAAGATACTTACCTTTTTTAATTTTAGCGTCACTGAGTTTTGGAAAGATGGATTTTAAACAGTCATAGGCGTCCACAATATCCTTGACTACCACTGCAACGAATTTTCCAGCTATTCCTAATTTTATGTGGAGCGGTGGCAACAAAATATCATCCAGGTCCTTCATCATAGGTTCATTGCGTAATTGTAATTGTTTGTTGAGCTCGGGAGTTCTTGCTTCCCAATCTTTACGTTGATATTGATTCCCTGTGTATCGTGAATTCCAATTACAAAGGAAGCAGAAGTATTTTGGATAGCCGCCCTTTTCTATAATGCCTTGTAGTATGTTGATCACCTTCAGATCGCAACAAATCTTCCATTTGTGTTCATCGTATTTGATTTCCTTCAAAATGTTGGCCAATGATTTATACGTTTCCTCCTTGTTTGTGCTGAATCCCAATGGAATGGACGGTTTTTTGTTTGTTTTGTGTAACAGCACAGCCTTCAAACTGGAAACTGAACCATCGATGAATTAACGCCAGTCGCCAGCGATATAAGCCATTCCCAATTTTTTCACTAAACCTGGGATATCATGGCAGTACGTGAACGTATTTGCTTCGTCAACGGAATAGAATTTCTGAAAATCAGCTTGGCGTTGTCTGTATGATGTTGCGCTGACATTTTGCTGTGTGAGTTTTCTGCTCTTCAAAAATGATGTCACCCATTCGGAGTTTTGTTGTGATAGTCCCAGCTTGGCCACAACGTAATCCATTTCGATTTCTGCTATCGGTTGTAGTGCATTATTTTTAATATTGGGTGTCCAATCTGCATCATTCACATTGGTCGGATTGGTGAAAACGGTTTCGGCTTGCAGGGACACAGTATTCATACTCGGAGGTTTAGGTGCATCGATATCAGCAGGGCGGTTAACTGGAAGTGTGGCAGTAAATGCAGCAGTGTATACTTTTGTTTTCAATTGTTGTCTGTTTAATCCAGGACGAAAATTTATGCATGCGGAGCACCTGGATTCATCATGTCCAGTTGTGTCTTCCACCCAAATTACTGGCTTCATAAAATACAACGTTGCACCTCTTCCATGTATCCCATTTACAAGGATATTATAATACACTTTGCACACAGTGTTCGGCGTAAAATTTGAACCACTTAAATCTGCTTCATCAAAAAAATCACAACACGCTTTTTTGAGTTCCTCAGTAAACAAATTTTTTCGATAGTGTTTGTTTTTTTTTTGGACGATATGACCACAAACGTAACAAAAATTATCCAATTTTGGGCACTTGTTATTTTCCATATTTATATATTTTATGTTTTGTTGTTATTCACTTTTTAAAAACTGGAGAAAAATCACTTTTACTGTTCGCGTTCGTCGGCACTGGCTGAATGACAAAAAATCGATCAATGCACACATATAAATACGACGTATTTTTCAATATTTTACTGGCAGGTACTTATAAATGGGCGCATATTTTAAGGGTGCCTGGCTATATACCTGATTCACCACTTGTACGTTTCAAATTGTGCAAAACTTTTCAAATAATGACCACCCTTAAATGTGGGTGCAATTTCTGTAAAAAAATCATACAGGTAGTAAGCATACATTTATTAGCGTTTATTGCTTCGCAATCATAAAAATCAAATAACCTTTTGTTTATTCCTTTTTTTTTAATTCTCAGAATCATTAGCGTTTATTGCTTCGCAATCATAAAAATCAAATAACTTTTTGTTTATTCCTTTTTTTTAAATTCTCAGAATCATAAAAAAGGTGTCAATGTTTTCTCCAAATAATGTTGTGCATATCTCGAGCAAATTTTTGAAATTCATACATTTACTTAATTGTGAATAAATGAGAAACGCGTAGATCGATTTTCATGATCTATGCCTTATTTTGCTCATAGGTTATGTGACTTTACGTGAAAGTAATTAGATTTGACACCTTTTCCCATTTTAGATTTTTTATGAATTAAAAAAAAAAAAATTTTAATTTTTAGGCAAAAAATACTTTTTTCCCTTCATACATACATTTTTAACTTCGAAAGCGTTGCACACATAGGAAAACGGTATAAGAACAGATTAGAGGAATTGTAATTTTTAATTTTTCTAAATTTGTTTCAGCTAAATCGGACCTGTGGTTCTCGAGTTATGTCAAACAAAAGAGCCAAAAACGTGAAAAATTCGCCTATACGATAGTTACTAACTTCAAATCGATATTAAAAATATTTTGGCAGGCAAGAAGACAAAACAAATGATGCACAAGTTCTTCATTTTGGGCCTACTTTCACGTGCAATTGTCAGAATTGAGTCCTAAAATTATGTGTTGTACTGTGATATTTTGCGCTCAAGAAGGAGCTATTAAATCATTTTAAGTCTGCAGAGTCAGACTATGAAATAATCAAAGAGATCTTGGAACAGGAGCTAGTAGCTATGATAAAAGCAAACCTTAAAACTAGTTTGGCTTCTTTGACTTTTGCTTCTCAGTTTGACACGCTAGCTGACTTGAAGCGGGAGTGTCGGAAAGCAGAAAAATTGCTAAAAGTAACTAGAACTAAGGCAAGAAAAGTCAATGAGATAGAAGGGAGGCAAATTAAGAATGAGGAGAAAGATTCAGACAGGGGAGGATTTGAAATCGAAGCAATTGGACAGGGAAGTGATAGGACTAATGGGAGAAGGGGAAACCGAAATGGACAGCCGTTTGGGCCTCCACCTGCAAACCTTGTTTATATTAGATCAAGTCGATACATGCCAGTATCATCGTCATCAACAGTGCCACGGTTACCGCCTTTTACAACCCAAGGTCAAGCTCAACCGCTTAATGTGGCTAGTCCAGTGCTTTGTCCCTCGCCTTTTCATTTAAATTTGTGTTTTAGCTGTGGAATGCCAGGCGATTACTTTAAGAAAAGTCCTCAAGAAGCTCTAAAAGAAAATCGTTGTAAGTCTACGTTTCATGATATGTTGTGTTTTGCATGTGGTCGTTGTGAATCGTACTGTCAGTATAAGTCCAGTGTTGTAAATGGTGCGTTGAACTCTCAACTGGCGGAGATGACCGGGAACTCTGTCCAGACAAATGCAAGTCAGAAAATCTCGTGAAAGAACTGCCAAAGTCAAAACCACAAGTCAAGAGTCTGCATCAGCGACTCATTGATAATGAAGAAGCGAGAGCGAGAATTTTTAGTGAAGAAGTTATCCTTACTAAAAAAAATAAGAGTTATAAAAAAATTATGCTGATGAGAGAAAAACGCAAACAAATGAAAACATTTAAGCGAAAAATTGATCCATACAATTGAGCATACAAGAGTAGATGGTGAGGAGGTTTTTGCGGTATTAGATTCTGGCGCTTGTTTCAATTGCATTGGAAAAGATGCTTTAGATTTTTTTGAAAAATAGGCAAAACAGAATAATTAAAATTAAGGGCCAACAAGTGCGAACGGCTGATGGAGGTGAAACACCTGTGGAAGGAGTGATTTCGTTACCTGTGTTGTGGGAAGGAGAAACAAAACAAATGGAGTTTCAGATTGTTCCAGCATTGCAACGAAAACGAAAAAAAAAACGAAACGGCCATTTCAGCCCTTGAAAGGACTTTGACCGAGCTTCTTATGATCAAATGTGTTGTGTGTGATGTGAAATGTTTGCACACAAATGATCGAGAACTGGACCTACATGTTTTACGCCGACTCCGAACGGCTTATGTTCTCAAGAAGCTTTTCATGGCAGTTTTTACTCTCTGAGGTTTGCCATTGTCTGCAGAAAGGTGACAGCCTAACAGAAAAATTAATTCAATTGAAAAAATTTTCTGTGTCAGATGGAGGATTCGAACCTGAGTTCTCTGGCGTAAGAGTCACACACTCTACCCACTACGCCACGGCCGCCACTGCATTGCAACACTCCACTCCAGCATTGCAACAGTAATTTTATTTTGGTGTTGAATTTTGGCAAGTTTTTGGAATGACGGTAGTCAGCAAAGGAAGTTTAGTAATCCCAGGGACTAATTCCGAACAAGATATAACATCCGAATTAAAGCAGTCCTTCACTGACCTCAATTTTGACTCCACTCAACATGTCTTGACCAATGCACAAGTTTTAGAACTAAAAAAAGTAAAGGCGAAGTTTCCGTCGTTCGGAGTGCTGGGTCTAGGTAAAACAGATTTGGAGGAGCAGCATGTTATTGAGGTTGCAGATGAGAATACGCCATTCAAGCAACGGTTTTATCCAATCTCACCTGCGATTCAGAAACTGGTTCATGCAGAGTTAGATCGAATGTTGAGCACAGCAGTTGGAATTCGCCAGTATCGTTAGTTTGAAAGGAGATGAAAAAAAGGTTGTTTCTAGATGCAAGAAAAGTTAACGAGCGAACAGTTAAAGGCGCATATCCTTTGCCTCACATTGATGGTATTCTAAGTCGTTTACAGGATAATCGGTATATTTCAGCCATCGACCTCAAGGATGCTTTTTGGCAGATTCCACCCGAAGAAAAATCAAGGGACAAGACAGCATTCACGGTACCAGGGAGGCCGCTGTATCAGTTTACAGTTATGCCATTCGGTCTCTGTAATGCTGCTCAGCGGATGTGTAGGCTGATGGACAAGGTTATTCCCTCCGTTTTGAGAGAGAATGTCTTTGTCTACCTTGATGATGTTTTGGTGTGTTCGGCAAACTTTGAGTCACATTTGGTGCTCTTTGAGGAAGTTGCAAAGTGTCTGAGAAATGCGAAGCTTACCATCAATATCGAGAAGAGCATATTTTGCTATCGAGAAGTCAGATATTAAGGATATGTTGTCGGAGATGGGTGCATTAAGACGGACATGAGGAAGGTAGCTGCTATGGATGAATTTCCAGAGCCGAAAAGGCTCTCTCTTCTAGGCAGCTGAGAAGATTTCTAGGGATGACAGGGTGGTATCGTAGGTTCATAAAGGACTATGCGACGATCGCTGGACCACTCCACGACTGTCTGACAAAAGACAAGATTAAAAACTTTACCATGTCTGAAGAAGCTAAGCTGGCCTTTGTGAAGCTCAAACAAAACTTGGTTACGGCACCGCTGTTGACAAATCCAGATTTTATCAAACATTTTTATATACAATGTGACGCGTCGACGCAAGGAGTGGGTGGTGTGCTCTTCCAGGTGGATGATGAAGGCAACGAATGTCCGATAGCCTGCATGTCTTCAAAACTAAATAAAGCTCAGAGAAACCACAGTGTAACTGAGCTTGAGTGTTATGCAGCGATACTAAGCGTGAAAAGATTCCGTCCTAATGTGGAAGGTTTACCGTTGACTATAATTACGAACCACGCGAGCCTGAAGTGGCTTATGAGTCAGAAAGACTTGTCTGGAAGACTGGCCAGATGAAGTTTAAAGCTTCAGGCTTACAATTTTGATATCGAACACCGTAAATGTGCACAGAATGTGGTACCGGACGCGTTGTCTCGCGTGTATCTGGAAGAGCTCAGACAAGTAGATAGATTGCTAGACGTTGATCTAAAGTCACCATATTTTTCGACAGTCGAATACGAAGAATTAAGGAAGCAGGTAGAGGAAGCAAAAGATAGTTTACCGGATGTTTGTGTATCTGACGGTTTTGTTTATAAATGTATTGAAATGAGCACAGGAGATGCATTACAAGAAGACCACGCTTGGAAATTGTGTGTTCCGTCCAAATTACATGCAGGCTTGTTAGAAGCTTCACATTTTTCTCCGTCTGCTGGTCATGGCGGTATACATAAAACACTAGCAAAAGCGCGTGAACGGTATTTTTGGCCAGGTATGGTGACTGACGTCCAAGAATTGATTAAAAGCTGTGATGTATGCAAGTCAACAAAGAACTCTAATCTGACACGTCGTCCTCTGATGGGTGATCAGCAAATAACCGAGCGTCCGTTTCAACTTCTGTATATAGATTTTATGGGACCCTATCCTCGATCTAAGGAAGGTAATTGTTTTTTGTTTAGACCATTTTTCGAAGTTTGTGTGGCTGAAACCTTTGCGAAAAGCAACAGCAATAGACTATTCTGATAATGGCAAACAATTTGTTTCAAAAATGTTTAAATCTCTTCTATTTGAGTATGGTGTTAAGCATGCTAGGACCGGGTTTTACTCTCCACAGGCAAATGCATCAGAGCGCGTTAATAGGTCAGTTCTGCAAATGATTCGAGCGTTCGTCGGCGAGAATCAGAAAAACTGGGACAAACATGTCAGTGACGCAGCATTTGCGATTAGAAGTATTGTTCATAGCTCAAAAAAAGCCATATGATCCAACACGGAGCGTCGTATGAAATAATGCGGCGTTTCCACTCCATGCGAAATGAAAATGTCATGGTAAAAACTTTGGCTGATAAACAAATACTTTTGAGGGAAAAAATTTACAATCAGCTCAGAATCGCACATGAAAAAAATTCAAAGACATATAATACGTGTAGGAATGACATAAGCTTTAAGGTAAGACAAGTAGTATATCGCCGCAACTTCAAACAAAGTAATCGGGCCGAAGCGTACAATGCCAAATTAGCACCCTCATTTTTAAGATGTATCGTGCTTCGAAAGATTGGGAACTCATTATATGAGCTCGGTAATATGGCTGGCAAGAAGTTAGGGGTATACCACGCTAAGGATATGTTTGTAGCATAGGTCTGGGAAAATGCAATGTTAAAGTAAGCATTCCCGACTTCTGTCTGCTGTGATTTATCATAATGTATTATTGTGCGCTAAATATATGTGACCTAAGTGTTGTAAGGTGTTGTACTGTTCCGTTAGGATAAGGGTTGTTTGCGTATTTTGCTTATAATCGTAATATTTGTTGTTTCTATTAGTTTGATTGTGTGTTAAGTTCTTTCAGTGCTTAAAGGTTATGTATTAGGTGACGTATGACAATGGATAGGTTGGGCAACTTTACAGATTCCGGCTAGCTCATAAAATGTGGAGCATGGTCGAGGCCACACGTTTCGTATAGTTTTAGACCACGTTTAAAAAAAATTCTTTTACGGACACGCTCCATGTTGCAAGCAACATCGGCGGTTCCGAGCCTGTAACGTGAGCCTGTGAACTAAAAAGAAAGAAAAAAAAATGTTAATGCCATAGTTTCATGTGTTTACTTACCCTTATGCGCTAAACTCTTGTCCTTGTTACTCATTTTTTGTGTATTTTGGGTTTTTTTGTTTAGGTGCGTCTAAGTTAATTCTTTTAGCTTAAAATTGTTGCATCTTGTGCTTAGGTTAAGATTAAATTAAACAAATGTGAATGCAGTGACAGCTAAGAAATGTCAACATTTGTTGGAATAGTAACTGGAGAATGTGAGAGTAAGCGACGGTGATGTCTGTGAATGGCGGATTCACAATAGGCATAAAGTCTAATTTAGGATGAAGGTTTTTGTCTAGAGACTAGCTAAGTTTTTGTTCCACTTTTGAGATTTGAGTGTGAATGTTGTTTTAGTTTGTAGTTTGAGTGCTTTATGTGTATATTTTACGTATAAGAGGTTGTTGTCTTAGCTGTAGTTCGTATTTTACATCCACTATGGGTCAGGTACGTTGAGTAAGGAGTAAAACGATGTATTCAGCCAAACTTTATTTTTAATGTGTTAGTAGACGAATAATTAATTTGTCTAGTTTCGACTAAGAGGAACGTTAAGCAAAGATTAGTAGGACAGAAAAAAAATTGTGTTTGTTGAGTGCGGAAGTTTAAGTGGTTAATATATTTTCAAGTGAAAAATTTATACATATACGAGTATATATATAAAAAAAAAAAAAAGTTTTGTTAGCAGGTACCAAGGAACTATGCCGAAAATTCTTATAAAAACGATGTAAGTAGTCCGTAATTATAAAGTGAAAAAAAAGTATAGGATTTAAATCAAAATTTGAAATTAGCTTGGCGATTTTTGTTGCTGCCTGAGCTGTAGACTTCAGCCGGTTCTACGGTTTTTTATACATATTCATATATATATAAATATGTACCGATACCGAAATCGATATAATCTTACCGAATAAAATCTTAGGTAAGTGTGTAAATAGAAATATTAAACGGTTTATAAGCTAATAAGCAGATGTATTCTGTACTAAGTTCTTGCAGACGGGAATGCAGCTATAGGGCCTAAGATTTATCAATAGGAAACTTGAAAAGATTTTATATAAATTTATAAAGTTTTAATCAGAAGTTCAATAAAAGCAGCAAAAGTTAGCCAGCCAAGTCTACTGCGGTGTTTGGTTGGGAAGTGTAGCTCCTGCCACTAACTTTGACTCGATATACTAGTGAGAAGCTGGATTTAAGTGAAAAACAGATGCCACTGGAAAGAGAGTACAAAACATAGCAAAGTTCAATGACCGAGCGAGAAACCATCGAGCTGAGGAGGGCAACGAACAGCTGATCGCTGTATAATAGGATTTTATATAAGGATAGTTCAACGAACTTTCACAATAATATGCGCAGTTTTCAGTACCTAGTAAATACAGGGCAAAGTTATACTTTTCTGAAGTTGATAAAATGAACTGTAATAGAGCTAGTTATTATCATTATAGCGAGTAGTTTTGTTCTTTGCTTGAGTTTTATCTTGGCGAAATTTTAAAGCTTAATTTAAATTGAAATTAGTTTTAATTTTTATACTTACTTTTTAGATTTTACTTTTAAAATTTATTTAAATTTTTAAAATTTTTTTTTATTTTGGTTTTTATGAATATTTTTGAAGTTTTTTTTTTGTAAAGCATTTTTATTACTTATTTACATTTAGTTTATAGGTTAGGTTAGCAAGAAAAAGAAGAAAAAAACTGCTTTTATTTTCTAACGTGACCTAGCAGATCTCATCAATTTAAACTGGTAAACTTGGTGAGATTGATTTTTTTTTCTAAATTTGTCTTATTTATAGATACTTAAGTTATGAAAGCAGTTTTTAAATTTCTCTTAAAACTAATACCATCTTTGAATTACGGGATTACAGATTAAAAAAAAAGGAAATTAGAACCATATCTAGTTTAGGCACTACTGATTTTTTTTTAATTTTAATTGAATATATTTAGTTAATAAATTGAAATTTGTTATGTTTGCACAAACAATAATTTTTAAACAACATTTGGTTTAGTTACTACATTTTTATTTTAATTATATATATTTAGTTTAATAATAGTTAACTGAGATTTGTTTTTTTTTTTTGGGAACACGGGATTTTTTATAGTTATTCAAAAGATTAATTAACGCAATCATGAATCGCTAAATCTTTTGGTGGCTGAGGTGGAACAAGTGGTGGTTCTTAAGCAGGTGTATGTTGCGAGGTAATTCTGACGGGGAAATGGGCTAAAGACGGACTTAAACGGACTTTTTGACGGAGTCAGCAATTGGGAACTACGTACAAAATTAATGGAGTCCTTTTGTAGTACATGGCTGCTGTAAAAAAAAAAGGAGCAGAGGCAGGGTGGGATGACTCCAGCTGACGGACGGAGACCTAGGGATGGGTTGTACGTGATTGTTCACTTTTTTTTTTTATTTTTTTTATTCTTTTTCTTTCTTCTGACTAATAATTTCTATTCTATCAAAGTAATCTCTTTTATCAATTACTTCTCGATTAGTTTTTTTGACACGAAAACTCTTATGTTTTGAGCTAGTGGTGTGCACATGCTCGCAAGAACCTCTCCACAAGCCGTCGAGCAGCCGGAATGCCACTGTGTCAACAGTCGGACGTGCGCAACCCCCTACATAACTAGGCTCATTACAACATTTCCATTTTTAAACATACCCACATTGTTATTCATTATTTTCATACATTTACACAAATACACTGAAGTGCAAACAAGAATAAAGCAACAAACATGAACTAAGCCCTGTCTTTGTCTTACACTTTTAGATTAACATAGGTAGACAGACACAAAGGAATGCAGCGCAGCTGGGGTAGTTGTTGTTCAGTTACAAAAGAGGAGAAAAACACAAATACATGCATCAGTAGTCTTTCGCCAAGCAAAGCCAAATTGCTGTGCTCAAATGTTTAAGGCATAAACAAGCAGCGCAACAAGGAGGAAAACTCGGCACGTGACAACAACAACGAGAGCGATGTACGGGAACTTGTTTACGCCAAAAATGCAAAACGGGAAATTGTTGACAAAATTAACAGTCTCGAAGTTGCGACAACGGGAACTTGTTTACGCCAAAAAGCACGCATAACAGTCGTATAAATAGCAGGCGGCAGCTACAGATCAGGATTGAGTTTGTATAAACTTCAGTGCGATTCAGTTTGAATAAACTCCAGTGCGAATCAGTTTGAATAAAAGTGCCATTTCGATTCAGTTTGGGAATTAACTTCAGTGCGAATGAGCTTGGAATTTCAGTGCTTTGAATAACCTTCCGTGGAACGCGAGTCAGTGCTAAAGTAAGACAAAGCGCGAAAACAAACCAATTCAGTGATGAAGACAGCAAGTGCGAGGAATTAGTCGGGTTAATCTCCGAGCGATCTACAAGAGACAAAGTGAACACAGGGTTCGAGCGTTCGAAGCGACAACAGGCAAACAGCGAACGAGAAGTAATCTACCGAGCCAGGAAGGAGAGTAAGTGGAAACATTAGCAGAGTCGGTGGCTTGTAGGCCCTGCGAAACACAATCAAGAACAGTGTCGGGGGCTTGTAGGCCCAACTGTTCAAATGACATCATCAGCAGAGTCGGTGGCTTGTTGGCCCACCTGCTCACACAACAGTAGCGGAGTCGGTGGCTTGTAGGCCCACTCGCGAAAGCATCAACAGACTCAGTGGCTTGTAGGCCCGACTGTTTTTATTTTTTTTAGCAGAGTCCGTGGCTTGTATGCCCGCTTGCTCCAATAAAAGGTACATAGTCCGTGGCTTGTAAGCCCGTGTGCCTATTTTTGTTTCGAGCAACAGCGTCCGCGGCTTGTAAGCCCGCCTGTTGAACAGCAGCCGAAGCAGCACAGACCCTGGCCGAAACAGAGCTTGTTAATTGAATAAAATATCGTATATATATTGCCACTTTAATAGTACCACCACAATAAACATTGTTCATTTTTAAATATGAAAATACATAGTTTTCTTGTTTGAACCCTGGAAACCCGCTGAGCGTACCTCAGCAACATCAAAGGGACCAACCAGAGGTTCGTTACAAGCTATCCATTAAATCGATTGCTTTAGAAAGATGTGAATTTCAATATTGATCACAGTTGAATTGAACTGCGTTCAATGAAATTAAAAAGCAGATGCAATCGGACATCATGCTGGCCCACTACGACCCTAAGTTACCAGTGACATTGGTAATAGACGCAGGACCAATCGAAGTGGGCGCAGTCCCAAGTCACGAATATAGCGATGGAACCGAAATACCAATCCATTTTGCGTCTCAAACCTTGAATAACGTGCAAAGACGGTACCACCAGGTACATAGAGAAGCGTACGCTATTGTTTTCGGGGTGCGCAGATTCTATCACTACCTTTTTCGTAGAAAGTTTACTTTGATTACGGACAACAAAGCAATCTCGCAAATTTTTGCACCTACCCATATTTTCTGCTACACGCATGCAACACTACGCAATCCTGCTTGTATCTTTCGATTACAATATCCGAATGCGCAAATCAAGTGAGATTGGTAATGCGGATGCACTTTCACGGCTACCGGCAACCAATGCAGAGAAAAACGTGGGCGAAGTAGATCAAGTCGAACACGAAATAATAGAAAATCTACCTGTAACACTCAAAGACCTTGGAGCAGCCACCAAAAATGATAAGGAGGTTAAGCAGTTGTTCGAGAACTTAAAGTATGGGCGAAAGTATGAACCTAATTTAAGTTTCGGAATTGACGTGAGAGAATTCACTCTACAGCAAGACTGTCTGTTAAGAGGAACCAGAATCTATATTCCCTCCACCTTAAGGAAGAAAGTTTTGAATGAGTTACATATGGGACATTTCGGAATTTCAAAAATGAAGGCACTGGCCCGTGATTACGTATGGTATTATGGTGGAAACAGCTTGATGGTGATATTGAGTTCATGGTGTAAAATTGCCGAATTTCTCAGAAGTCGAGACCACACCCCACTCGAGAACCTGTTCATTGCTGGTTGCCAGCTAATAAAGTCTTCGAAAGAGTTCACATGGATTATGCGGGACCTTTTATGGGCAAATACTTCTTGGTAGTGGTGGATGCTTTTAATTAATGGCCCGAAGTACGCATTGTTACAGATATGACAACTAAAACGACCATTAAGGTATTTAGAAGTATAATCTCTCAATTTGGCATACCTAATGTGGTGGTGAGCGATCACGGTACGCAGTTCAAATCCTCTGAGTTTGCTAAGTTTCTTAAAAGCAATGGAGTTTTTCACAAACTCCCCAAACTTTTATGCCCGCGTGCATAGATGTACATCGTGAGGTTACCTTGAGTTTTTATAGGCATTGTAGCTGCCAGAACCTAGGCAGCCGCGAGGTTGCCGGAAGGGTGCAGTGGGTATTGTAATGGCTCACCAGCCAGCAGTATACTTACTCTTATTGAGTGCTTTCGTGATCCTGCTTCCCAATGAATAATTCCGCAAGGGTTATATTTGTATTTAGGAGTTTATTGTTTTAATTTGCAACAACGGGCTGCTTCTTGTTAGCAAGCTTTTTAACAATCTCTCTTTACAACTTAAAAGCACCGATATTTATAACAAAAAACCTGGCTGCCTCAATCTTCACATTCTTACTTAATAACTTAGTTGACAGTTTTTTGTCACATACTTAAAATTGACTTACTTTCTAATTGGCTAATTGCAACACTTATTTAATCTACATGGTATTTCCCCATAACTTGGCCGAGTTTCCAGTTATGCGGAAACGTTCTTGTGTTTAACATATGTAAAATGCTCAAGTTGGATTTCATTAGTCATGTTTTTATTTTCAAAAGGCGGAACTCTTGTTACGCTAAATATTGTCCAAGTGCAAGCTACAGTAAATAAAATACCATAAATGCATGCAATTACAACAATAAAATATTATTAATTAGAAATGCTGTCAATGCATTTTGCGCCCAATGCAGAATGCAAAGCGATGTCAGTTTATTTCTCACGGTGAGACAACAACACACCGGCGCTACGGCTTGTTATTTAAGCTGGTCGCTGGGTACCGGCTGGTAGCACGCGATGAGCTTAAACTGTTTTACGCCTTATCGCTGACGCTGCATTTTCATGCACTTGAACTTGGCATTGACTTTGAATTTATTAAGTGAATTTATTAAGTGAATTTATTAAGTTTGTTGTATGGCACCAGAGGTAGTGCCTACAAATATGCATTGATTTAAGTCTTGCATTGGTTTTAATAGTTGTGACTCAGTGACTCACAACACCAACCTGGATTCGTTTGGTGTTATATCGATCTTGCAACAGCGTCCAAGCTGCATTGTAGTTTTCTTCAGTCAGTGACACATGACTGATGAGCTTTGCGGCTTCTCCCGAAACATTTGATTTTAGATACCAAATTTTTTGGACTAGTGGTAATGGTCGTTTGTCTATCATTTGATAAAATAGGTTGTAGAATTCTTGCCATTTTAAGTAATCGCCGTTGAAATTCGGAATTGTCACCTTTGGCGATGATAGTGTAGTCTGAGCAGGATAATGGTGTGTAACTCGATTGAAGCTGATCTTCCTAACGCAATAAAATCGAATTCTATCGTCGATATGTGACAATGGATGAAACATGGCTTCACTATTAAACACCAGAATCCAAAAGACAGTCAGCTGAGTGGACAGCAGTCGACGAACCGAATCCAAAGCGAGCAAAGACCCAACAGTCGGCTTGTAAGGTGATGGTGCCTGTATTTTGGGATGCGAACGAAAAAATATTCATCGACTATCTCCAAAAAGGAACCACCATCAACAGCGACTATTACTGTGCACTTTTGGGTCGATTGAAGGCTTAAATCGCCAAGAAACAGCCACATTTGCAAAAGAAAAAAAGTGTTGTTTCACCAAGACAATGCACCGTGTCACAAATCGATGAAAACGCTGACAAAATTGAATGAATTGGCGTCGAAATGCTTACCCACCCACCGTATTCCCCAGATTTAGCCCCCAGCGACTTTTTTCTGTTTTCAGATCTCAAGAGAATGCTTGCTGGAAAGAAATTCAAGTCCAATGATGAAGTAATCGCTGAAACTGATACTATTTTGACGAGAAAGAGAAATCGTACTATAAAAGTGGTATGGAAAAGTTGCAAAATCGCTATACTCGTTGTATCGCTCTCAAAGGCAACTATGTTGAATAATATAATCGAGTTTTATCAAAATTTTGTTTTTTTTTAACTTATCCTATGGACTTATTGAATGACCTGTTATATGAAAAAAAATAACTTCTTTCATAACTTGCAGAAAAATTTTAACCTTATCTTGAACTAAAAAAATAAATAAAAAACTCGGAAAAACCATCAACTTTCAGCAGCTCTACAAAGCGAACCATTTCTCCAAATAAATAAATTTTTCGTGCTATTGCTATTTCTTTCGCAGCCATTTAAACACTGATTTTACCCATAGATCTCGCAATAGCTTATCTGGTATATGCACATTTTTTTATGTGTTGAAAACAATTTTCAGGGAAGAGCCATTGTTGTATCCACCGGACCCGAATTTGTCTCTCTGCTGGCTTGCATACTTTCCACTCATCTTAACCAGTTTGCCATAGCCACATAGTTTAGACAAATTATACCATCAATTTAGATTTTTTAACATTAAAAATTTTAAAAGAGCTTTGTGTTTTTAATCGAAAACAGTCTGTTAATTTGATTAATAGGTTTATTGATCCTATAATTAAAAGCACGCTTCAAAACACATAACCAAATTACTGCGCTAAATATCTTTATATAAATATATAACACGAATAATGCATTTTCAAATAAACAAATTAAGTTAAAATAGTGTCATCTAATTCTTCGTCCTTTCCGGCGGGTTGAATTGCAGCCTTCCGTAAAACTTTCGTCACTACTTCACTTAACGATTCTTTTGCACCTACCTCCAACATTTGATATGTTTTTTGGTATGTTTCCTCACCGATGCGTAAGCGTAAAACTGAAATAAGTGCAATTTCGGAATTGGATTTTACATATCCATTTTTTTCTTTAGTACCATTTACAAGCATGGGCACTAAATATTTCATTATCTCCAATGAAATTTGGTCAGCAGGAATAACTTTCGCAAGATAATTGCAGCTTTTAGCAACAAGATGTTTTATCTCATTACTAGGATGATTCATAGCGCGGACAAATGGTACAATAAAGGCTTGTGATACGGTAATTTCATTTGAAAGACAATATTGTAAGATGTATGTTGCAGCCCGAACAGCATTACTGGCAATAGGTATTCTATCGGATGAAATACATGCAACTACTACTTTTTGTATTTTCAATTCATAATTTGATTTATATATTGTTTCTGGGCATTCTTTCAGAGCAACAAATAGCGCAACAGTCCGACCATGTTTTAGTACCCAGTCGTCTGCGGTATCATCATTTAATAAATGATTTTTAAGAATTTCGTCTAATTGTTCACTAGATAAATATTTAATTAACGCTCCTAAACAACCACCTCCTGCACTTCGAGTAATGTCTTCATTATGGCTTAACAAGGTTAAAAGAGTGGTGTATACTTGTTTTCGTAATGGTTCTGACATTTTATCTCCTGCAGGTGTGATAATTCCACGTAGCGCTTGAAGCATCGTTTCGCGTATAGAAGATTCATCACTACTTTTGATTCCATTATGTATCTCAGTAAAAATAGGATCAGCACGTGAGTGAATAATAACCAATTCTGATAATGCATGTCCAGCCTTCATCCGCACAGTTCTATTTTGATCATGCAATGCTTTCAAAAATGTAGTCTGCAGTTGTGGTAGGAACTGTTTCAGCATAACTCCGACTTTATGCAGCAGAATAGCAAGAGTTTCAAGTACAGAAGCTTTTACACCAGCATTAAAACGGTCACCCAAAATTCGAATCAAAGGTCCAGTTATATGAACAACAGATGGTTGTAGGGACTGAGCATTTGTTAGTGAAATAACTTCACCTAAGCCTTGGGCAGCATTTTCTTTATCCTCTGGAAGACCGTTTAAAATAGCCTCGCGAAAAATTGGTAGAAGTGGAGTAATACCCTTTGGTAAGCAGAACCCTGGAAGTTCTGGTGTCTTCAAATCACTAGCAGCAAAGCGTACGGCTTGTCTAACATCAGAAACATGGGCTATTTGTTGAATAGAGTCTAACGCTTTTACGACAGCGTTTAATGCGTCCCAAGAACGTTGTAATATATCTCTATCAGAATCAGCCATGAGGCGCAAAAGACACCGATATAGCTGCGGAACATATTGAGAATAATCTCCAGGAGAATGAGTACAGAATGCTGCGAGCAAACTTGAAGCAGATCTGCGTGTTGAAACATTTTCAGATTTTGCAGATAACATTAATGTGTCCATTATAGTTCGAATGCCGACCTCATCACTAACAGATAAAATTACTGCTTGGCAGTATTCAAGTTCTTGGTGTTCGCTTGAAGTTCCTTGGGCATCCGACAAAGCTTGAAGTAAAGCAGACAATATTTTTGGAAGATATTTTGTAAGAGCATCTCCAGCAACAGATACTAAAATTGACAAAGCCTTGGTATTAACTGGAGCTGCAGTCAGCTGAGGAACAAGATAAGGTAATACAACTCTAGGCTTAATAAACATAACTTGTCTCAGACCGTCTAAAGTATTTTCAGCTATATCTGGATCAGGGTCAGAAAGTCTTTCTAGCATGGATGGTAATATATCATCCAGAGTTCGTGAACCAACTGTGGAATGAAGAGATTCGAATGTCTTTGCGGCTGCTTCTCTAACTTCTGGTAATGGATCTGATAAAGCCTTTCGCACAGTTGGAACTAGACTGTTAACAAACGTTAGTACCATGTCTTTCGATGTGGATGCCATTATCTCGGACAAGCCTATACATACACCTTGTCTTTGGTCTGCTTGTTCTGAATTCAGGCCACGCTCCAAAATTGGAATTATTTCAGGAAGTACACGTTCACCAAGCTTCCTAACTAGGTCACCTAATGTTCGCGCTGCCACTTGTCGTTTATCATAACTTGTACTAGCTAAACACCCCAGCAGTAAACTAAATAGTGTCGGAAGTATTTCTCTTAGTGTGCGAGGTGTATTCGTTACAACAACTTTCCAAACATGTAACGCAGCTTGTCGAACCATTAACGAGACATCACTTCTACCCATATAGAGTCCAGCCAATACTCGATTTCGTCGCTCAGCACCCAAGAACCGAATTATGGCTGTATGGGATTGTTCTGTTCCAAAGTTATCATCTTCACTGGCTGTTTCTGTTGTCATCTTACCAGATACACCTGATATTCTATATAATAAATCACCAAGTAGTTGAACTGAACTAAACCGAATTCTCCAATTATCATCAAAAAGACCTTTTTCTAATTCTGGCAATAATAGTGTCACAGCAGTTTCTGCGTACAAGTGTACTATCCTTTGTCCCGCTTTCAATGCAGTATCTCTTACATATTCATTTTCATCAGCCAAGGCTTTCAATATTGGATTGATTATTTGTCCAATATAAGGGGTGAACTCTTGGGGAAATGATCCGGGCATATATATAAACATCATAATGTAACCATCCTTGACGTGGGGGGCTATGTCATTTCTTTCTGCCGTGGCTATTATTTCAGGCATTAGTTTATGCAATTTTTCGACTCCCAATCCACCAACAACTTCAGAAAGACCTTGAGCAGCACCACTACGATCGACACTACTGGTTTCCGATGTCAATGTCTGCATTAACCAAGGTAGAAGGTCTTCAAACGAAGACTCTCCCATTCCACGTACCATAGCACCTAATGCGCGAGCTGATACCGCACGAACTTCCGGAACTGGATCCAGTAAAGACATTTTTAGTCCTGGTATAATATTTGGCAAATATGGCGTAAGATCTTTTTGATCAGTTAGTGAGTACATATTACCGATAATTTGAGCTGCCATCTTTCGGGTTTCAGTAGATCTATCCATAAATGCTCTTTGTACAACTGGCATTATTAAAGCCAATGAAGGAGCATCAATGAAATGTACAAACTTTGTTTGTAACAAGCTATGCAAGCATAAGGAAGTATTCTTCGAAGGATCTTCTAAAGCCTTGAGAAGAATGGGAACAATTGCTTGAATTTCAGGATTTTTTATGACTGAACCAATAACTTTAAGTGCATCTGCTCCAGCTTCTTGAACTTTTGTATGTGAATCACCTAAGACTTCAATTAGTTTCGGTACAATGCTTGGTAAGCAAGACGAAAGTTGCTTTGGGGCGCAAAATGCCATTGCTCCAAGGAGCTCAACTGAAGCAGTTTTCGTTCGCCAGGAATCTTCATCTAAGGCATCAAGTAAGGAAGGCAGGACTAGTTTTACTCCGTGGGCTGAAAGTTTACCCATGACAACTTTTGCTGTATCGTCGGCAGC
Source organism: Coremacera marginata (assembly GCA_914767935.1). Classification (NCBI taxonomy): domain Eukaryota; kingdom Metazoa; phylum Arthropoda; class Insecta; order Diptera; family Sciomyzidae; genus Coremacera; species Coremacera marginata. Next base: position 120,672,485 of record OU612043.1, read on the forward strand.
TTGTCTTACATATTGCGATGAATCCCCAAAGCACTGCAGTAAATGAGGTAGTACATGTACAATATATGGTTCAAATAAGCGGCCGAGAGTTGTACATAGCACTTCAAATGCAAAAAGAGCACCCTCTCGAGATTTATAATTTTTTTTCTCTTGTATATAAATTGTTAGTTTAGACATAATATCGAATTGTTTGAGGGATAAAATTCCCAAACCCTTTACAATACCAGCAATTCCATAAGCTGCACCTCGCCGTTCGCCATATTTATCCGATTTCACCAGCAACTGAAGCAATCGTTTTACCATTGCAGGGGCTTCTTCTCTAACTGACGGCATAAGATGGGGTAAACAATTGGCAACTGCCTCTTGTACTTGCTGTGAGGGCGTTGACAGTGCAGCAAGAAGCCTGCGGACAATGGGTTCGATACGTTTATCATCTTTTTCTAAATGACGCGCCAATGAACCCATTAATATAACAACTGCTTGACGAATGTTATCGTAACTCTGCGACTTTGGCGCCTTGTCTAGAAAATCTTCGAAAACTGGAAGTAAGTTTACAATTGTTTCCTTGCCATGCAAATCAACTATTACTAACGCTGCTGCTACCATTTCCTTATGTACAACTTCTTCACGGTCACCAAGACCACGCGAAACCATAAACTGCATTACATCGTTAACATTTTCTACAGAAAAAAATGTCGAAATTTGTGCTATTGCAACTGCAACTCCTCTCCGCGGACCCCATTGATCGACAGCTGGTTCTATTTCTCGATCAAATTGGTCTAATTTTGGCGGAATCATAGTTAATTTTTCATTATATATCTCCAAAAGCTTCTTTAAAACGCCACTTATAAGCGTGTTATCTTGTTTAAGAATTGGTATTAACGAACAAGCAGCGGCTTTTTGAATACATAATTCTGGATGAATACTTTCGTTTAAAATGTCTTCCAGTATTGCAACGGGAAGTTCTAAATTTGTCAACTCCCAAAGATCGTTAGCGAGGATCCGATTTTCTGCTGAAACGTCATAATTTGCAATCCATAACCTTCGAATGATGCGCCTAGATAAGTCCGTGTGAGAATTTTCATAATAAATAACTGATTTTATCATTATTCGTAATGCACGTAGGGCTACATCTCTAATTGTTTCAAGACTACTCTGCAAAGCAACCAAAAACAGTTCAATTTCATCTTTTTCCGCTGATGCACAATAATCTTCTCCGGAACTAATTTTGGATACTTCTAAAAGAGCTGCCGCTGCATGTGTTTGTATAAGTCCACGGTAACCACTGATAATGGTTAGCAGCAATTTAAAAATTTCAAGTCGGGGCATAAACTTAGGATGCCTAATATATGAAATTTCTCCATTTATAGAGTTTCCCTTTATTTGTGCATGTCTTTCTATTAATTGAATGCCCATCAAAATAAATTCTTTGTTACTTGATATAGAACTTGTTGTTAAAGCACGTTTCAAGAATTCAAAAGCATAGGAAAACGCCGGAGCAGAAAGAAGGGAACTACTACCATTTTTATTAATATCGTTGGCATCACTTACTTGTGCAACTGTTAACTTATGCAACATTAGCAAGGTATCAACTGTAGCTTCAGTTAATTCTTGCTTTGTCCATTCTTCCTTTAAATCACAGTGTGGCTTTGCAAGTCGTATTGTTGTTATTGCGACACACGTACCCAAATCAATATTATCTTCATTAAAGCTTGAGGTTCTTAAGAAGAAGAAAAGGTCAATAAGAGGACTAGCTGCTAACGGTGATTGCATAACTCGAAGTATTGAACTAAGGAGTTTCGAAAAATAAAGTGAAACATGTATTGAACTTCCCATGCATGCGGCTTTGAGGAGTGAAATTAATGATTCCAATTTTTTGTGCAATGTGCCTAAACGAAATTTGATTGCATTCTCTTTCTCCGACTGCATTTTAATTGTTTCTTGTTGTTTAGGTGTCAACTGAAGAGGCCTAGATTTACCCTCTTTTCTCCGTTTTTCATCAAGTTCACGACGAAGCTGTAATTCCTCCAACTGTTCCTTATAACTATAGACTTTGTTCTCTCGTTTTAATCCAGCTGTTGTATATATATCATCATCGTTAGGTATTACACTTTTATCATATAGTTCACCATTGGGAGTAAGGTAAGTGAAATATTCATCATCCGATACAATACTCATATCGGCGTCATTTAAATCTGTCGTCACGCGCGTTATAAGAATAGGTAAGAAAGCATCTGGACTCAGTCTGGTTAGTGTGGCTACCGCATTTATAAACATTTCATCAATTTTGTAGTTTGAAATTAAAATTTCCGTGATTGGCTTTATATTCAGGGAAATAAAAGACTTTGGCTCCAATCCTAATTGAAACTTTAGGATATTAATCCAAAGATCAGCTTCATTAGATATAATAGCAGGGTGGTGGCACGTTAAAATGGTTTGCAATGCTAAGATCTGGGCATCTGCACAAGATAAATCATCAAAATCGCAAATCATTTTTAAAGCATCTACGAAGACGAAAGAAGGTATACTATTTTCATCAATCGGTACATCATTATCATAATCGATCTTTACAGAGTTAATATAATGTTCAAGTTCACCAATAATTTTTTTTGCAAAAGTTACTCCATTATCAGCCTTTGTTATTTTTGGTATTAAATTCATTGAATAATTTCTGACTTTACTTGAACACGATGTTATACAGCAAACAATTGCTTTAAAAATAACTTGAAATGAGCCCTTCAGTTTGCTAAAATGCTCTGTGAGTAATCTTTCGGCCAAGAGTGCAATGCAACACATTGTTTCAGCTGGAGCAGATAAAACAAAACGCTCGGAAAAAAATATTTGCTTATTCATATCTAATAAATAAGTCCAAAATGAGTTAAGCGTACTGTCAGCGTAAGCATTGTCCGTTTTCAGGATGAGGCAAGCAGCACAAGCCGCTTCGGAAACAGTTTGACTTTGTGTTGGATTTTTTATTGCTTTTTCCATGGTTGATAAAAGCAATGGAATAAGATTTATATCGGAACTAAATTTAGCATTATGCAACGCAGCTAGGAGCCATTGTAAGTATGCCAGGCGTATACATTGAGTAGTTGATTTGAGCTCCAATCCTTTTTTGAATATGTCAGTAATGATCTTAGGCAAAGTTCCAGTAAATTTCATTGACCACAAACTAAACATTTCAAGAGTATGACATATAACTTTTTCTTGGATTTCTGTTGCTAAAGTTTTCGCAAATAGGTCCACCACCGTCTCCATGATATCTTTTATATGATTTGATGCTATAGAATTGTAGCTCAAGTTTCCTGCACCCTGAAAAGAAAATAAAAACATTGCAGTATTAAAGTTATATTTTATTCTCGCTAAAATCCTGCGCCGCCCGAGGTTACTGTATTACGGTGTTTGTGTAATATATAAAACGTGATATAACCAACAAAACACAAAAATCAATGTGTACAATCTCAACCAGACTACTAAATTTAAGGGGTTACATGACATTGGCAGTTTTTTGAAATCGATTTAATAAATTTTATTTTATTTAATAATTTTGTATTTTAGTAAATATTCTTAAGATTCTAAGAAAAATTTCATGGAAAAATTCCTACGGGTTCAAAAGTTACAGCCGGATTAGTGAGAGCGCATTTGTAATTTTTGCGCTAACTACGTACGGCAGCTGGTATATACTTGCTTTACTTGCTACCTGACTTTTGGTGGTTGTTATTTCGTGCCTACTTGAAGGGTGAAGCCCGAATTGCTAAACGATTGCAAAAAACTATAAGAAAGAGCACAACACAAGATAACGAAGGTATACAGTACGAAGCACGCATGGCAGATTGAAGGTAACCTTTTTTTTTTTTGTTCACAAACTTTTAACGCGTTTATCTCGAAACCATGTTTTTCGTACTGGTTGCGGCACTAGCGGGTTCATTTTTTAAGGATTTTTTTTTTTTTGTATTTTTATAAACTTGATTCGCTGTCGTATGCCACGAGCTTTTTTTAAATTTTTTTTCGATTTTTTATGAATTTTTAAAGTCAATATTTGGAACAAAACCAAAAATTTAAAAAAAATTTAAAAAAGCTTGTGTCAAACGATAACCAATTTTGTTAAGATTTAAAAAAGTAATTTTTTCCAGATCGGACAATTTTTGCAACTCCCAGCGCTGCAACCACGAGGCCCCGTTTTTTTCTCTGCCGCCAGTTTGGAGCTCTATAAAACCATGTTGGAGTGAAAAATATATTTTTTTTTTAATTTTTTTTCTAGTAATTTGTTCAATTCTCTACAATAAATAAAATTTTTTGGAAAAATGTTTGTTTTTGACTGAGTTATAAAAAAGGTTTAAATAAAAACTAATTATCTTTTCGATATTTAATGATTTTATTTTATGTTAAACTTGCACGTTTCAACGCCAAAAAAGAATGTCCCACCGGAAACAGATTTGCCATTTTGTCTTTTCCTTCTTTTTACATTTTTTACACATGATAGTGGTTGGTAGCACTGGTAATACAAAATGTTTTCATTAGGCAATACTGAATGCAGAATTACCATACAACAAACGTTTACTTAAATATAAAGCTTACAAATATAATGCTTACAGCTCGGCCATCCTGACACTATGATCGACCCGATCATAATTTTAAAATATAATTATAATGCATATGGTAAGATACTTAAGTGCCATATAAAGGGTTTAATTTACAGTGTCTGAATCGGTTCGCGGTAAGAGCCACATTCGCAACCGGTTAGCTTCAATCACACCATCATATGGCATTTGTGTTATTTGACAGTTTTCAATATCTCTTAAAACATAACGGTCATTAGGTAATTTCTTATGTATGACATAAGGTCCTCGGTATTTTGGAATGAATTTTTTATTTTATCCCACCGTATTATCAATATTTTTCATTACCACGAAATCTCCCACCTCATAAATCTTCGCTGTTGCACTGTGCTTCAAAAAGTATTTAAGATTATACTCTTGCGATTTTTCTATACTTTGAAGAGCCTCATCACGAGTTTTTTTTAAATCAAAAGCCTCAATTTCTCTTTTATCATCTAAAAACTCGGTTAATTCATCCACAATTCTGCCCCGCTGCTCAACACCAAAAAGCAGCATACATGGGGCTTTCCTAGTTGAAGAATGAACAGAGTTGTTGATTGCATACTCCACATTTACCAACTTTCCCATCCAATTTGAATGAGATATCGGCTCCGTTAGTTTTGATAACATTGATTTTAGCACACGATTTACTCTTTCTACTTGACCGTTTGCTTGCGGTGAAGCTGAAGCCACTTTAACATGAACAATATTATTTTTATTGACAAAATCTGAAAACTCCTGGGATGTAAAACATGTACCCCTATCACTGATTAAACGTCTCGGTCGACTGTAATGATCAAAGTATTTTTGTAAGGCACCACATACCTCCCTAGTACTAGTTGTTTTCACTGCATAAAGCTTAACATGTTTTGTAAAACTGTCCACCACCACCAAAACATGTTTCCTCACTGAACGAACCGAAGGTAAAGGGCCAAAGTGGTCAATGTGGATCGTGTCAAACGGTTCCGGTTTTTTAGGAATGTTGTTCAAGTTACGCTCGTTTGAGCGGACAGCAGGGCAATAAACTAAACATTTTAGGCAATTTTTAATGAAATTTTTAACACTCTTCCTTAACTTAGGAAACCAATAGTGCTTCCTTAACTGATCAACCGTTTTATCAACTCCTAAATGACCTATCTTTTCATGAATAACCCTTATAATATTATTCTCCATTTCTGAGGGAACGTAAAGCTGAAGAGAGTCCTTAACATCCTTTCTAAAAACCAAACCATCCTTAAGTTCATAATGTAACACAGGTTCTTTCTCAAGTAAACACCTTATCGATTTTATAATCTCTATTCTGTGTTATTTGTATATTAAAATCAATGTCATGGTCATCCTCACATCCTACCATACAACACCGGCTCAAAGCATCTACATGCCCCATTGAAACCCCTGAACGATGTTTAACTTTATAATTATAATTCTCAAAACTAAAAACCCATCTCGCAATACGTTGATTAACCTGCTTTTTAAACATGGCTTGAGCCAAAGCATTGCAATCAGTAATTATTGTAAATGATATACCTTGTAATTGTGTCCTAAATCTTTCGAGTGCATAAACGATTGCTAGAGTTTCTAACTCAAAACTATGCAATTTTGACTCACTTTCAGATGCAGTTTTCGAAAAAAAAGATACCGGGTGAAATTCCCATCATGTTGTTTTTGCAACAACACCGCTCCAAAACCCACTTTACTAGCATCCGTATGCAATTCTGTTTCCTTCATAGGGCTGTAAATCGCTAAAACAGGAGCACTAACAAGTATTTCTTTTAATTTAATAAATGCTTCAACACATTCAGAAGAAAAAACAAAAGAAGTTTCTTTTTTAAGTAAGTTGGTTAAAGGTTTAGCAATAGTTGAAAAAGAACACACAAATCTTCTGAAATACGAAAATAGCCCAAAACACCGCTGTATTTCTTTCAAGTTCTGGGGTTGTGGAAAATTCTTTATTGCTTCAATGTGTGAATCGTTAGGTCGAATACCACATTCATTTACTATATAACCCAAAAAATTTATTTCGAAATACCCAAATTTACATTTACTCATTTTAAGTTCCAAACCTCGCTTATTCAACCTAATTAACACCTCTTTCACTATTTGAATGTGCGACTCAAAATCTTCGGTTGCAATTGTGATATCATCAATAAACACTACTATTTTCTTTGCCTGTATTAAATCACTCAAAGCGTCACAAATTAATCTTTGGAAAAAAGCAGGGGCATTTTTTAAACCAAATGGCATTTTTGTATATTCGTACTGCCCACCTGGGACTACAAATGACGTGTATTTTATAGAATTCTCATCCATGTTAACTTGATGAAAACCATTTCTAAGGTCTAAAGCAGTAAAATATTTCTTTCCTTCCAAATATTCAATACAATCCTCAATTAAAGGTATTGGAAAATTATCACGAACTGTTTTTTTATTAAGAAATCTGTAATCTATACAGAGCCTTCCCTCGCCACATTTCTTTCTTACTAAAACTGTTGCCGAAGCATAGGGAGAATTACTGTGCCTTATAATTCCTTTTGACAATAACTCATCAATAATTGACTGAACTTCTATTTTTTCTGCATATGACAACCTCCTATGTGCACTATAAAATGGTGTATCATCCGTTAAATTCAACTTCATCTTCATATTACTACATTCCTTTTCATCCTCAATGACAGGAGCACAATAAACATCCCTAACCAAGGCTTGAAATTTCTCAAATTGTTCAAAAGTAAGTAAAGGATTCACATCCACATTATCGAAGGCTTCAGTCGAGTCTACATTTAAAATTTCATTACCAACCTCACACGGACTTAGAGAAAAACTACTTTCATCATAATTTTTCTGAACCAATTCCACTGAAAAAATCTGTATTGAAAAATCTTCTTCAAAATGCACCAACGAAGATCCCAAGGCTGGTAAGACATCAGCAATTGAATTATCACTGTCATGTGCCTCGATTAAATTATTTTCCATAATTTTACTCTCTACATTCAGACACTGTTTACATGTTATAGAAACCCTACTTAAATTAAACAACTCAAATGCACTGTCACTTAAAAACTTTGGATGTGTTAATTCATGTTGATTTTTTATTTGAAAAAGTTTTTCTCTTAGATATAATACTTTAGGTTTAAGTTTTCATAAAAAAATATTTAATTTTTTTAAAAGATCTCTTCCAATTAACATTTGAACAGAGATATTTGAATCTGGAATTACCAGTAACTTATGTTTAACAATTTGTTCATTTATTTTTATTAAACAAGAAATTTCATCAAACACTTTTATCTTAAAACTACCCACACCCTGAAACTTTGTTGACTGCAATGTCCCGTTTATTTCATAGGGTACGCAAGACTTTTTAATAAAACTTATCGGACTGCCGGAATCAAGAAGAGCTATAATATTATTAACCTCAGTGCATTTATGTTGCTTATCTTTAAATATGACACTCACCCTCTGTACTGTATGAACGGCTTCCACCTCATCAGCATCAAACACCATTCCAGCGGCATTTCCCTCGGATTCAGCAATAGTCGCAATCATTCGCTGCTTCTTTGGGCAAGTGTTATAGAAGTGGCCCAACTCACCACACTTGAAACACGAACCAGCAGGGCGTTTTGGCTTCAGGCACTGTGATTGATAGTGACCGAATTGCGAGCAGTTGTAGCATCGTGGCTCAGGCTGTTCAGAAGTTTTTAAAGATGATTTTGTTGTCGTAGTAGCAGCAGTTGACAACTGACCAAACTGCCCTGGCTGAACTCGTGAAGACGACATAACCATTTTAACACGTAATTTTTCATAACGCTCCAACCCAATTTTTAATTCCCGCACTGTAGAAGCCTGATATAACATCATAGCGAGGGATGATTTGTCATTTAGACCAGCGATTATAGCATCTACGACGTCACGTTCTGGTATAGCGCCCTTGCTGGCGATAAGTTGCATCTCTAACACATATCGCTGCATACCTTCACCAGACTTTCTTTTCCGAGCTTTTAGTTGCTCGTAAATTTCGATGAGGCTGTGCTTTTGACCAAATTCATCAAGCAACACACTTGATTTCCTCATACGAAGTGACAGCAACAGTATGCATTAACATTTTCGCTGTTCCTCCCAACAGCTGGCGAACACAAATTTGTTTTATACGCTCACTGCATTGCAATAGAGTGAAAGTGTCCTCTAAATCTGCAATCCATTTGTGTACATCATGAGAATCATCACCTGAGAATTTACCCACAGTCACTTCGAGCAAATGAAAATCGACCATAACCTCTCTCTGCGGACCCAGCTTCAGTAGCTCTACCTCTCGTCGAAGCAACAGAATCTCACGTTCTTTACGCAACCGTTCGATTTCATTTCCAAGGAAATCATTTTCATCATTTGAGACAAATTCTTCGAAGTCTGAAGTATTAGACGGTGCAAAATTGACAGCAGGAGCACCTGGCACAGCAGAGACACGAACAGCAGTAGGAGCATCAGCAGCAGGAGAAGTACATATGACAGCAAAAGTTGGAGCGACATCAGGGGCACCCAAGGCAGCAGCAGCAGTGACCGCAGTTTCCGAAACGACAGCAGTATTAGAAATGACGGCAGCACAAGCACCATTCATAATTGGTGAAGTTCCTATTGACACAGCAGTGCCAAAACTTCCTTGAGGAACAACCAGAGCAGAAGTGCTTCCATGCACAGATTCCTCAACAGCAGTGCCAGCAGAAAATATAGAAGCGGCCGCCGCATTTTCCGAGGAATCGTCATTTTCATGGTTAGGGCCGACATGTTCTTCGTACAATGGGCGCAGTTGCGCATATGTAGCACTTTGCGGCACAGAAATATTCGCTTTAAGCAAAGCATCCAGCATTTGTTTGCGTGAAATCATCTTTTTTAGTGAATCCCACTTCTGAGCTTTAAATAAAAACTAATTATCTTTTCGATATTTAATGATTTTATTTTATGTTAAACTTGCACGTTTCAACGCCAAAAAAGAATGTCCCACCGGAAACAGATTTGCCATTTAGTCTTTTCCTTCTTTTTACATTTTTTACACATGATAGTGGTTGGTAGCACTGGTAATACAAAATGTTTTCATTAGGCAATACTGAATGCAGAATTTCCATACAACAAACGTTTACTTAAATATAAAGCTTACAAATATAATGCTTACAAAGGTCTGTTTTCTCTGCCGCGAATGTCATATCATCCCTTAAGAAAAAAAGAAGCTCTTGAAAAATTAAAAAATTTTCTGATTTTAAGAAAAAAAGGAAAAAAGGAAAAAAAATTTTTTTAAAAAAAAACCTCAAAACAAAAAATAAATAAAAAAATAAATATTTATTTCAGTCTATAAATATAATATTCTTACAGACTAGACAATTAAATTTAAAAATATAATAAAATACATCCACAGTATTCAAAATAAGTGGAAATATGAAACAAAAAGCATTTTAAGATACTAGACAAAAAGTTTTTTAAACTATCTTTTGGCAATGAAAGATCAATAGAAAACTTAAGTGACAAATCATTAAATAGCATAAACAATCGCGACAAATCTTTTCTAATACTTTCGCTAGACAGGGCTTAAGAGATATTGGTCTGTAGGATTTAATTAGAGTTTTATCCGAGTTTGTCTTCAGTGTTGGGATAACAATTTCTATTTCAAATTGCTGAGGAATGAATCCGCTCAAGACTCTGTTGTAAAATTTCAATAGCCTTAGTTTTGTTACAAAGGGTAAGTTCTTAATCATGGGGTATGATATCCGATCACTGCTTGGTGTCCTGCTTTTGAGTGACTACAATGCTGAAGCTAATTCTAAGTAATTTATATCAGTTTCTATTAAAGCCGCATCTGGGCATGGAACACTGGTGTAGTTTTGTCTGAGGATTAAGTTTTTTCTAGTTTGAAAGTTCTGAGAGAATTTATTATCAAGAGAATTATCTGACCAAAAATCACCAAATTCATTTACAATTTTTTCTTTGTCAATTAAAGAGGTGTGCGGAGGCTTGGAGAATAAAATAGAGTGGATGCCGAAAGAAGACTTGTATCCTGAGTAGCGTCTTATATGAGACCAGATTTTACCGATGGGTGTAGAAGAATTAATGGTAGAACTGAAGTTTGTTATTGCAACAGCTTTGGCTAATTTTATTTCACGTCTAAGTTGAGAATTCGCTTTTTTGTAGTTTAGCATATTTGTTTGAGTAATATTTCTTTTGAAAATGTGCCAGTTTATTTTTTTTTTTTAGGATTTCTAAATTGTGGTTCCACCAGGGAACTTTGTGGGTGTTATATTTAGTTCTGGTTTGGAGTATAGTTTCGTTTGCTGACTGGGAAATTATTTTACATAAATTTGCGGATTCTTAATTTATATTTTCACTAATTGGGCGGATAGAACTAAATTGTGCATATTTCTTGGTAAAAAGAGGCCAATCTGCAATATCTGTTAAAAAATTCGGTTTTCTGAATACACTTAATTGAGACTGTATTGGAAACAAGTTAATAATTATAGGGAAATGGTCACTACCCGAAAGCTCTGATTTAATATATCATTCTGCTTGAATTTTAATAATTGGAGAACAAAAGGATATGTCAATACAACCAAAGGTGTTGTGAGAACTAAAATGGCTTGGGGAGCCATCATTGAGAAGAATGAGATTAGATTGATTAATATATTTCGCTAATACAATTCCTTTTCGATTATTGCTTGTTGAACCCCAATCTAAATTCCAGCTGTTAAAATCTCCAGTAATAAGACAAGGACTATTGAGAGGATCGAATACATTTCTTAAATTGGTTTGGTACAAATTATTCTGAGGAGCTGATATTATATTAAATTTAATTTTAGACTTCATCTCCAACGCAAAAGCGTCAAAGTCTTTGTTTAACCCATCTTTTACCGCTACCAGAATTCGTAAACCGATTTTGAAAATTTTTTAAGGCTTCTGCAATAAAAAAAATTTTCCGACCTTTCGTTTAGCCGCTACGAAGTGTTGCTTTAAAGAAACGCTGGCTAATAATGTATAAACAAAAAAGTGATTTTCGTTAAATTTGAGACTAACTATAAATTTTTTTTAAACCATTTCATTTACATTCGTCTTTCCAAAGATAAAATTGCTTCTTTAATTATTTCGAATAAATTTTAGTTAAAAATGTATCCCTTATAGCTAAGTTAGCCGTTCCCAATCTTTAGAGCATGTGTGAATACAACCTTTCAGTTTTTAATAACAACACATAGTATAACTATTTTTTAAAAATAATATTTTACTTAAGCATATGTTTTCAACATTACATAGCATGAATATTACATATTTGGATACATATATTTATATTTTAATTATGATATGTACTAAAGCAAACGTTGGGATGCAGAGTTATGTTGCATTTAATGCATTGAAATCGGCATGTCTTATGACACACTTTGCACCGCAATTTTTTCATACTTGGAAGAGATTGAACAATATGATTTTTTTCATCTAGACGTGGCATTTTATTAGGCTGTTGGTTGTCCACATTGTGTTCTTTGTCCTGATCCTCTTCGGTTAGCAGAAGACTTCTAGCGACAGCAGATCGAAATAGCAATTGTGAGATTGGTTCCTGATTCTCCCATTTAGCCATGATAACATGCAGCTTCCATGCATTGACCAGGGCAGTGCTAATAGCGTTGATGAAATGTGGCCACCACCATTTCTTACCACGAATCCTTATGCGATAATTGGCAACCGCATTGTCGTGTAAGTCAACTCCTCCCATATTTTTATTGTAGTTGTGAATTAAATTAGGTTGTTCTTTTGATACAGTTTTTTTATCTTTCCTATTGTAGCGATTTACATTTCTTAGTGGCTGAATTGTGTCGAAGTTTGTGGCAACACTAACTTCAGCATTATCTTGCCAACTTATGATCGAACTCGCCTTTCTTAAGATTTTTTCCAGATTTTAAATTTGCACCACAGATGCGGTTACTTCGAATTGTGCCAGTTGCATAAAAATTACGTTCAGTGAGCAAACACATCAAATAATATGATGTGAAGAAATTGTCGAAAAAGACGTAATGCGCTTGCGGGTTTTCGACGCACTCCAAAAGTCGCAAGACTGTTTGCGCCCCCAGCCCAATTTGCTTATCGTGAATTGCACTTGCTCCAGTGTAAGGAATCACTTGGAATAAATAGCCATCGGACGAGCACAGGCACCAGTTTTTGAAGCCGAATCGAACAGGCTTATTGCGGATATACATCTTGCAAGAATGGCGTCCAAAATAGGGCACCATTTGCTCGTCAATTGACAAATTGGTTGCAAATACACCGAACTGCATATACTTTTTATTTAAGATGTCAAAAATTGGCCGCAACTTATAAAATTTATCGTTTAAGTCAATTTTATCGTTGTCGTTGAAATGCAAAAATTTTTTAAAAGTCATGAACAAATTGCGTGACATCGCTTGCTTGATGATTGAAATTCCAAAATCAGGCTCATTTGACCAATAATGGTGTGCTTGCGGCAAAGAGTGGTAACCAGAAAAAAGTAGGATTCCAATAAATCGTTTTTTTTGTAATTCCTGAATCGGTATTTGGATTAATATCGTATTTAATGCGATGTGTGTTTCTCCACTTCGGGCTTCCAAAGTCCTCAAGGCTTTTGTAAACGCTCTTGCTTGTTGAACTCGGGGCGGCAGGTGCCGCAAAATCAGCATATTCTGCTCCACCGCCAAGTTCTAGTTCCACAGAACCTGCAATTTCACCAAGCGCACTAGGCTCATCTCCAGAAGGAAGATGTAATGTCGTCGTCATTCAAATCCTCTTCATCGCTCAAAATATCTGGGGGCGGAGGAATATATACTACCGTTGCCGTTTCTTCTTCAGCACTTAATTCTTCCAGAATTTCAGCAATTTTTATCATGCTCAAAACACTTTTGCGTGCCATTTTTTATTATGAATGCCTCCTTTTATTATTTTTTTTTAACAAACTAAAACAACGTGATGCGACACGAATACACCATAAAACTGACGGCTGATGAGAACTTTATGCGCTGCCAAACTCACAAAATACAACAAATAACGGTACAAAATATTTGGCGTCATTATGAGCAATACCAAAAATGGAAAAATATGACGCATTTTGTATAGCGAATTAGCCAGCGTTGCTTTAAAGAAACACCAAAAATCAACATGCTCTGACATGTATAAATTTTACCCCAACTGCTGTTTTCTTGACTCATGGCTCAATTTGATCTTTGTGCTGAAAACTCAAGCCTTTTTTTTTGTGATTAAGTTATTCTTCGTATTTTTTTTAATTTATCTAAAACAGGTCTAAAAAAGTTGTACCAGTTGTCCAGTTCGACACTCCATTAAAAACGATGAAATTAACAAAAACTTTTCATGAATTTTGAAGTCAATGAATGTATTATTCATTCGTCGTTCTTGGTTTTAAAATATCTCTTACAGTATTTTTTTAATAATTTTTCAAAGTCGGTGTTTCTTTAAAGAAACAGTGGTAAAAGATGGGTTAATATAACTTCCTTGCGTTGAATCGAGTTGTGTTTTAATAATCCTACACCTCCGTATCTGGTCGACGACGTATTAAGATTGTAAAACGTGTAGTTAACAGGAATAGGAATATTTATATAGAGTGAAGGTGAGTTTCTTGTAGAGATATCACCTTTGGGTTGTGTGTTTTTATAAGAATTAAGAGCACATTATGATTATTTAAGGAGTCATTGCATACGTTTAGAAATATAGTATTTGAATGTTTTTTTTTTTTTTGGTAAACATAGTAATATAATAAGAGTGCTTAATATGTATAAAGTAAAAATATGTATAATTTTTAATAAATATATTAATATGTATATTAGTGTGTGATCTTTGATATATTGATAACTAGTGCATCTCTGAATCTGAATGTATAGATATGGATTCTGCGTAATCTCAGTTAAGGCTACTTAGTGACGTTTGTGGAGTGTTAATCTTTTTGGTTTTGGTTAATGTTTTCTTAAGAGTCTGGCTTAGTTTGTTGGAGGAGTTCTTAGGTAGTATAGTAACGTTCTTGCTCGGGTGGAGGGGCGCATTGAATGGTCCAGCTTTCGTGTCAGGTTCAGTGTCGGATGTGGTTAGCTTTTTTTCTGATGAGTGGAATCCAGAGTAGTCAATAATCGGGCGTTGGTAATTAGTTTTTTCCAAAATTTTGGCCTTGCCGTTGCTGTCTGTATGTTTTGAGTCCACTTGTTGATCGTTTTGACTTTGGTTAAAGTTCGAGTTAGTTGAGCTATTTTTTATCACTGTTGCATATGATGGGGAGAAATGTTGATGGCGTTCTTTATATGTTTTGACAGGGTTTTTTCTGTCAACTTTGTTCAGTGTTATGATTTTTTAATTTGTTCCCTCCAGTAATTTTGCAAAATATACTTTTTGAATGATCGGCAGATACTGTTCTTTTGTTATGGTAGTGGTATATGTTGCGCTTACAATCCTAAAATGTTAGCCCTTAATATGGAAAAATGGCGGATAAATAAATTTTTTTTCTGAAAAAACCCATTTTTGTTGAATTTTCACATACATGGCCAGTTTTTAGAACGCCATCTATAAAAAGACCAACAAAAATCATTAGAAATGTTGAAGAACTCTTCAACAAACATGAAACAATCGGTTAGAAGTCTTAAAACTGACATATGTTTTGTACAACTAGGTTTTTCAGCGTGGGGTTATGAGTTACTGGCTGAGGGTTTTTTTATTTTGTTGGTAATTTTTCAGGAATGGTTTAAAAGAAGAGAAAAAATAGAAAACTTTGGTCGAAAATTTGGAAAATCGCGAAAACCAAAATAGGCGTTTTTGTATGAAAATTTTGTATTTTGAATGGGAAAAGTCACACATCTTCGGAAGTTCTTCACCTATTTGTTTGAATATGGCAGAGAGATAAACTATCACTCAGGTCAGGTTTAAAGATATATTTTATTTTTCGTACCCATTCAGAACGCCTACAAAGGGCGTTGAAACAGTTTCAGGAGAGTATATGGAATAGCTAAGAATTCAAACTCGAAAGTGACCGGGCCGATTGAGCTCAAATTTTAGAAATAATGAAAGGTAGTATTAGGTAATGTAATTTGGCACCTCTGATACAAATCCAGCACCTCAAACGTGATATCTTGGCCGATATCTGGCCGATTTATGTGAAGTATGCGAATAATTCCAAAAGCGTAAGGATTTTCGGAAAGGCCGAATACTTTGGACATGTTAAACTTTATTTCAATGCGTTTGACAACGCGTGCACACCAAAAGCTGTCAATCGAAGCACGAAAAAACCTGGCAAACAAAATAAAAGCCGCACGCTGCAGTGTCATAAAAAAAAAAATTGAAATCGTATATAAGCAGTGACTCAAAATAACAATTATTTTCTTTAGAAAAGACAAAAAGGCTACAAGATTTAAGATTTATTATTAGATTCATAACCATTATGTCAACAATAATATATTTTTGGTTGTCCATAACCATTATCGCAACCAAAATGTCTTTTGGTTGCCCGAAACCATTATTGTAACCAAAATATTTTTGGTTGCCCATAACCATTATCGCAACCGAAATAGTTTTTTGGTTGCCCATAACCATTATCGCAACCAAAATGTTTTTTGGTTGCCCATAACCTTTATCGAAGCCAGAATGTTTTTTTGGTTGCCCATAACCATTACAGCAACCTAAATTTTTTTTTTGGTTACCTGTAGCCTTTATCGCAATAGAATTTTTTTTTTATCCATCAAGACAATTGTAACTAAAAACCTATTTATAACAAGCACTGTTGACAAATAAAGCGATATCCCGCCAAATTGGCGGTATTAACAACCACTTTGGTGAGGGAAATTTTGCTTTGACGAGACTTATATTTTTTGTTATGACTATAATATCTAAAAAACGAAAGGTCTTGCTCTGCAGTTGTGCAAAAGGATCTTCTTCTACAAGAATCTCTTCGTATTTTTTTTTTATGATGCTTGGTATAAGTTGGTTTTTAGTTTCAATTATGTTGATCGATAACAAAAAAAATTTTTTATTGCGATAATGGCTAGGGTAACCAAAAAAATGCAGGTTGCTGTAATGGTTATTGGCAACCAAAAGAACATTTTGGTTGCGATAATGGTTATGGGCAATCAAAAAATTATTTTGGTTACTATAGTGGTTATGGGCAACCAAAAAACTATTTTGGTTGCGATAATGGTTATGGACAACCAAAAAATATTTTGGCTACGATAATAGTTATGGGCAACCAAAAACATATTTTGGTTGCGATAATGGTTACGGGCAACTTAAAAAACATTGTGGTTACGATAATGGTTACGGGCAACCAAAAACATTTTGGTTGCGATAATGGTTATGGACAAACAAAAAAACGATTTGGTTGCGATAATGGTTATAAGCCAGAGAACGTACCAAATTTAGACTTTTAAAATGATGAGCAAAAAATAATAATAATTTCTGCTTTTTTTTTTTAAGGCAAAAATAAAAGCAAAATCTGACCGATATTTTTTTGAGCAGTAAATAACTGGTTAGTTTTGATA
This sequence comes from Coremacera marginata, assembly GCA_914767935.1. NCBI lineage: Eukaryota > Metazoa > Arthropoda > Insecta > Diptera > Sciomyzidae > Coremacera > Coremacera marginata. Next base: position 120,689,604 of record OU612043.1, read on the forward strand.
TTTATTTTTTAATGCCCGTATGATACTTAATTTTTTTGTGCAATTTTAAAATCTGAAAACAAGTGGCGCATGGGCAGGACAGACATATTTTGTAAGAAAAGGATAAACGTTGTTACTTTTTTATATCTGGTGTTTTTAAGAGCAGCTGCATTAAATAAATTAATATTAGCTACACACATCACTTCCAATTCAGCATACATTTATATTAAATAGTTTTGTTTACTCTTAAAATCTCAAATTAATTTACGGCACATTAAATATTTGATCGAAACTTAACGAAGAACGAATTGGAAGAAACGGCAAAAAAAAATGCAAAGAAAATACAGTTCGTCCTACAAATTTTTCTCCAATTCGTACCATATGCGTACTCACTCACACCAATTGAATCCATGCGTTCGTGCTATTTGAACTGCTCTTGTTATAATTTTCAATGATCAATTTAATTAAGTATCATACAGGCTTAAGGCAAAAATAAGAACCAAAACCTGACCGATATTTTTTTGAGCACTAAATAACTGGTAAGTTCTGATTTTTATTTTTTAAGGCAAAAATAAAAAGCAAAATGTGGATCTAATCTTACGACTGAACCAAAGTTATACAATTATAATAAGGCGAATTATAGCATTTCGTAAGATCTTACCGTATACCGCTACCTTAATATAGAAAGGCCCTATATCAAAAGGCCCTAACTCAATAGGAGAAGGAAAAAACTTTGCAATAAATAAAGTTCTTTAGTACCGAATTTTTTGCAAACGTTTTTTTTTATTAAAAACTATAAGTGATGTAATGATGTTACAATTTTTTTACTGCAGAAATTGCAGAACTTCGTTTTTTATTAAGTTTTTTCTTCTTCTATAATGTAAAAAAAAAAAATTGAGTTAGGGCCTTTCTATATTAAGGTAGCGATACATAGTCTGTGAAGAGCATATTATATATAAACCAGCAACATTTTTATTATAATTGAAAAACTATATACTAAATTACATAAACTCGTTATCAAATTAAGTAAGCATTTAATTTAACCATTAAGATGGAGTATAAATATTCCTCGCTAAGGTTGTAGTATCTCTGATACCCCATGACTAGTTTTAAAGCAGAAAATGCACGCTCCACGCTAACTTGAATAGCAGGAACTGCCAAGGATTTTCATACTTCTTTCGGTTCCAGTACTCTAGCAAATTAGTCTGTTCATCAATAAGAACTCTTTTGTAACTGTCTACTTCCACATTTTGCTTTTTATTTTTGCCTTAAAAAATAAAAATCAAAACTTACCAGTTATTTCGTGCTCAAAGAAATATTGGGCAAATTTTGCTTTTTATTTTTGCTTTAAAAATAAAAATCAAAACTTACCAGTTATTTAGTGCTCTAAAAAATGTCGGTTAGATTTTGCTTATTATTTTTGCCTTAAAAAATAAAAAGCAGAAATAATTATTATTTCTTGCCCAAAATTTGAAAAATCAATACGAATACATGTTCTACAATGCGAGAGGAGTCTAATGGTACCTTCAAAACGGTGGTACAACAATATTTTCACACTGCTTTTTTGGTTTTAAAATTTAAAAATAATTATTGTTTAGTCTCTGTTATAAGCAACCAATACCAAAAAGGGTTGATAAATAACAATTATCTGGATATTTTTTCCAAAATTTTTTTTAAAACATCACTGTGGAGCACATATGATAATTTCATTGCGTGGAACGGATACGCAAAAATCTTTCACTCCAAGTGTATCAATATCTCCACCAAAGTTAGTGATACTTTGCGAAACAATCTTATTTACTTACTTAGAAGGCCATAACAACCCGTGTCCGGGTTTCGGCCGACCTCATCAGCTCTCGCCAGACGCCTCTGCTTTGCGCTCGCCTTCTCCAATGGGATACATCAAGTGCGTTTGAGGCTTCCTAGGCCTGGTCCATCCATCGGAGGCATGGTCGCCGTCGTCGTCGTTGACCAACAACCCTCGCCTTGAGCACCTTTTTCGCTGGAGCTTCGTCGTCCATACGATGGCCATGACCCAGCCAGCGTAGTCGCTGCACAGTTGTACGCCGAACTACGTCAATGTCTCCGTAGAGCTCATACAGCTCGTAGTTCATTCGGATGCGATAGTCATCGCCGACTCGAACAGGACCGAAGATTTTGCGAAGAACTTTTCTCTCGAACACCCCCAGAGCGGCTGCGTCAGTTTGCGAAACTACCCATGCCTCAGCGCCATAAAGCAGCACAGGTAGAACGAGCGTCTTGTAGAGTGTTAGTTTTGTCGATCGAGAGAGGGCTCTGGAACTTAGTTGCTTACTGAGCCCGTAGTAGCACCTATTAGCAATTATTGTTCTTCGCTTTATCTCCAGGCTGACTTCGTTGTTGTTATTAATGGCGGTTTTAAGGTATACAAACTCCTTGACTTCTTCAAAGTTATAGCTGCCGGATGAAACGTGGGAGTCTAGACGCCGCGCTCCCTTGCTTGTAGACAGCATATACTTTGTTTTACCCTCATTTATCGTCAAACCCACTTTGGCTGATTCCTTTTCGATAGCGGTGAAAGCAGCGGTAACATCTCTATTGGTTCTGCCGACAATATCAATATCATCAGCGTACACAAGGACCTGGACACCTTTGTAGAAATGGTGCCATGATGTTGAAGAGATCGCAAGACAGTGGATCGCCTTGTCTGAAACCTCTTCCAGTATTGAAGGTTGCGGAGAGGTCATTTCCTACCTTGACGGAGCTGCGTGTGTTGCTCAACTTCATTCTGCAAAGTCTAATCAACTTTGCAGGTATACCGAACTCAGACATTGTTGAGTATAGGCAATCCCTTCTCGGACTATAAAACGCAGCTTTAAAATCTACAAAGAGATGGTGTGTGTCAATTTGATTTTCGTGGGTTTTCTCCAGGATTTGACGTAGCGTGAAAATCTGGTCTATGGTGGACTTTCCAGGTAGAAAGCCACACTGATAAGGTCCAATCAGTGATTTTGTAATCGGCTTTAATTTTTCACACAGTACGCTTGAGAGAACCTTATATGCGACGGAAATAAGACTGATACCTCGATAGTTAGCGCAGATTGTCGGGTCTCCTTTCTTATGTATAGGGAAAAGTACGCGAAGATTCCAATCGTCGGGCATGCTTTCCGCTAGCCATATTTTGCTGAAGAGCTGATGCATGCGCCTTATCAATTCATCGCCGCCGGTTTTAAACAATTCAGCTGACAGGCCGTCAGCACCCGCTGCTTTATTGTTTTTGAGTCGTTGGATAGCAACTCGAACCTCTTCATGGCTAGGTGGTGATACTTCCACTCCGTCATCGTCGATTGGTGGCACTGCACTGCGCTCTCGATGGGCGGCATTGGTGGAATCGTCGCCAGTAAGTAAATTGGAGAAGTGCTGTCTCCACAATCTAAGCACACACTGTGTATCCGTATTCAGATCTCCATTTTCGTCTCTGCAAGTGGATGCTCCGGGCTTGAAACCTTGGGTTAGACGCTTGACCTGTTGATAGAATTTTCGTGCATCCTTCCTGCCCTGGTATACCTCTAGTTCCTCACGCTCACGCTTTTCCTGCTCTCTTTTCTTGCGTCTGAAAAGGCGCCTCTCTTCCTTCCTCTTTTCGCGGTAGTTTTCTCGCACGGCTCGCGTTGCAGCTGACTGCAGCGTTTTTCTGTATGCGGCGTTTTTTACTGCAGTCGCGATGCGACACTCCTGATCGTACCATTGGTTCCGAGGTTGCGGGCGCCGGAAACCAATGACTTCTTCAGCGGCAGCGCGCATGGAGTAAAATATATGCGCCCAAAGTCCGCCGGCGCCGTCGGGTCCAGAGGTTGGTTGGTTGTGCTTAACCGAGAGTTGAGCGGAGTAGGCTTCCGCAGTCCGTTGTACTTGCAGCTTAGCGACATCTAGCTTTTGTTGCATTCCTGTGCGTATGCTCTTCGCATTGCATAATCGCACGCGGATCTTGGCTGCAACAAGATAATGGTCGGAGTCAATGTTGACCCCCCGAAATGTACGCACATCTATAACTCTAGAGGCATGCTTTCCGTTGATTACAACATGATCAATTTGGTTTCGCCTTTTTTAATCCGGGGACAGACAAGTGGCCTTGTGGATGTCGATGTTTAAATCTGGTGCTACTAACTAAAATGTTTCATGCCGCGGCGAAGTCGATCAGTCTTAGACCGTTGTTCGTGGAGGTCTCATGAAGACTGAACTGACGGACAGAGGGGCCAAAGATGCCTTGCCTTCCGACTTTCGCATTAAAATCGCCGAGGACTATTTTCACGTCATGGACCGGAAGGTGGTCATTTACGTCCTCAAGACTAGCGTAGAAAGCGTCTTTGACGGCTTCGTCCTTTTCCTCCGTCGGGGCGTGCGCGCAAATAAGGCTAATAAAAAAAAATTTGGACAGGTGTGAACCGGGAAACAAGGTTGCGTAGTTTCCGGCTAACGACGAATCCACACCCGAATTCGCGCTTCTCCGCATGGCAGCTGTAGTAAATATAGCAGTGTGCTTGCTTAGAGCAGCCTTGCCCTTTCCATCGCATTTCCTGGATGGAGGTGATGTCGGATTTTATTGTTTTGAGGGCTTCCGCCAGTTGGATAATGGCACCTTCTCTATAAAGGGTCCGGACATTCCAGGTGCATATCCGTAAATCATTGTCCGTTTTTCGTTTGCGTGGTCGTCAACGTAATTGGGGTTCTTATCCGAGGCTGGTTTAGTTTCATTGGGAAGTAGTAATGTGGCGGGACGAACACGAAGGATTTTCCTCTACGAAGGATAGCCACCTTGTCGTGGTGTAGAGGCTAAGGTTGCAATGAAACAATGGGCTATGATGACAAGCGCAAGCTCCTGGTAGGGTCACCCATGTCGTACAGGCTATTGTGGAGCAATGAACAAAGAGCTATCCCCCCCTAATCCAGGGTGTTATGTTGCACCGTGCCTATTGGATGGTTTGCAGCCAGGGGGTAATACCGGCTGTATGGGAATGGAGACCTCACTGATACCTGGCCGCCTCAGTGAGTAATTGTGGCCTTTCCATGGTATGCGGGGCTCTGGCATGGATGACGTACTTTCCCTAGCTACTCGGACCAAAAATGAACAAAACCTTTAAAAACAACAACAACAAGGAAGAATGTACAGAGGCGACAACAACAAAAACTACTACAGACGAAACGGCAACTGCGACGGAAACTGGCAGGTCTAGCATAGGGCGACCTACTCTGACCAAACAGGACAACACCGACGCGGGTGGGGACTTGGACTCAGCGACTCTGAGGATTCTGGGCAGGTTGAGCATTGGAAGTGACACGGAGGAATCGAGCATCCCTCAAGTCCTTCACAAAGTTCCTAGCTCAGAGACTTCAGAGACTGAAGACGAGCTTCTCAACTCCGACTCCGACGCGACGGTCATTGAGGCGGGTAGTGCAGCAGTCCACAGTAGATCTGCTTCGAAAGTAGCCATGCAACGAAAGTTCTACAGGACTGCTAAGAACTATCTACTGAAAATGAAAACCGCAGTCCCGACTACTCTTACTTCCAGGGACAAGGCTCTCATCAGGAAGCACACGAAGAGAGTGAACACATTTGAACGTCACTATGCCCCCAAAGCATCGACGAACGAAGCTGCCACAACTCTGCCTGCTTCCACGGATGAGGGTCTTTGCAAGGCAGGTCCATCCAACTCCAATGACGGGAAAAGCGACAAACGGGAGAGGGAAATGGAAGGTAGAAAGAGGAGGAAAAGAGGTAGGAAGAATAGAGGGGACAGAGCTGAACCGTCCCAATCCAAGGTTGCTATAGGTGACAAACGGGATTGCGGTATAGGTGGAAGCAAGGGAGTGAAAGAAGGGGCAACGACGGTTAAGGCAGGTCTTTCCTACTCCAATGTCGTCAAAAGCGGCAAACAGGAGTGTGGAAAAGGCGGAACCAAGGAGAAGGTAAAGCGAGACAAGGTCAACCCAAGGTTACCTCAAACAGGGACCAACCGGGGGTTGACCACGGTTTCGAGAGGAGAACCTCCCTGTACACCTGGTTCCACGGCCAAACGGCAAAGATCTGCGGATGAGGTCGCTGCGAGTTGTTCGAAGCGTAGCAAGACCCGGGGGAGCTTCGAAAACTCAGCAGAGGTCGCTGCGAGTTGTTCAAAGCGAAGAAAAGCAGGGGGGAGCTTCGAAAACTCACCAGAGGAGCTACAAGTAGCCATTATAGACACAACTGACCAGACGGCTCTATGGCGGGGGAAAAATGGCTGCTTGTAGAGAATGAGATCCTTAAAGCTATGATGGCTAGCGTCGAACACGGTGATCCCGACGATTACAAGTTCGACGGTGCTGGTTGGCAACAAGGAGTCAAAGTCGTCGGATGTGGATCGAAGAAATCCCTGGAGTTCCTGACCAAAACCATCGCCAACATTGGTGAAATTTGGAAGGGAGCTTCACTAAAGGTGATCTCCAAATCCACGCTTCCGCTTCGCCACAAGGTATCTGTATGGATTCCTCCTCCTGCTTTGCACGAGGATGAGTCTATTCAGAGGCTTTTGGCGGCGCAGAATAAAGACGCCAGAATTCAGGAGTGGAAGCTGGTCAGGTCGCAGAAGAGTCACGGCAGCGAAGGGAAAATTCTTCTCTTTTCTGTAGACGCTGCTTCCACGGGCTGGCTTAAGGAGCAGTCGGACATGCTCAAATTCGGCCTCGGATCCATTAAGGTGAAGAGGCTGAACCAACAATAGCTGAGAGGAGGAGGAAGCTGCAAGTGATGCAAATCAACCTGCATCACTGTAAGGCAGCGACCGACAACTTGATGCTGTGCATGTCCGAGGAGAATGTAGATGTGGCCCTCATCCAGGAACCTTGGATCATCAACAACAAGATCCAAGGCCTAGGGTCGAAACAATACAACCTGTTTCACTCTACAAATGAAGGTAAGTTAAGGAGCTGTATACTTGCGAAAAAATCAATTAATATGTTTTTTCTCCCTAGATTCAGCAACGGAGACGTAGTGGCAACCAGCGTAGAAACAAGGTCAGCAAAACGGATCCTTTGCTCTGCGTACATGCCCTATGAAGAGGCGAACCCACCAGTGCAAACAGTCCGCGAGTTAGCAGAACATTCTAACACAATCAGGGCATTCCTGGTCATCGGTTGTGATGCTAACGCCCATCACTCGCAATGGGGCAGTAAAGACATCAACAAAAGGGGTGAGTCTATTTTTGAATTTATCCTTACCACAGACCTTATTCTATGCAATAGGGGCAATAGGCCAACATTTCAGAATAGAGTCAGGGAAGAGGTAATAGATCTCACCTTAGCTAGTAACTCCGAACAGATTATAGTCGATAACTAGGAGGTGTCACAGAAGGAGTCGTTTTCCGACCACTTCACGATTCTCTTTACTATTGACTACGATCCCCAATTAAAGAAACATTTTAGGAACCCTTTAAAAACTAACTGGGAAAGGTATTCAGTCTGGATAAGCAGAAATATTGCAGACCCTGATACAGAATACCTCCCAACCGATGTATCTATTGACAATGCAGTCGAGTTTATAACGGGAAAAATGAACCAGGCTTTCAAGAAGTTCTGCCCAAAGTCTCGAAGTCGCAAACCTGCAAATGCGAGTTGGTGGACCAGCGACCTCAAAAAGAGGCGATCAGAGGTTAGAAAACTTCACCGGAAGGCCATCTTAAGCAAACTAGAGCAGGACTGGACAATCTACAGATCCATGCTAAATGCTTACACTAGGGATGTAAGAATAGCTAAGCGAACATCTTGGACAAAATTTTGCGAGTCCATTGAGGACACCAGTGAAGCCGCCAGACTTCGAAAGACGCTATCCAAAGACCCAACGGTCCCGGGATACCTTAAGAGGTCCGACGGATCCTGGACAGAATCCAGCCAAGAAACGCTTTTGCTACTCATGGAAACTCACTTTCCAGGTTGTACAGAACCGTGTCAAAACGATGCTAACAACTTGGAAATAACAATGCCAGAACCTTTACAAGAACTTCCCAACATTATTACAAGGTCAACTGTAGAATGGTCGATCGGATCCTTCAAGCCCTACAAATCTGCGGGGCCAGATGGTATCCTACCGGCCATGATGCAACATGCCCTTCCTAGCATCATGCCCTGGCTTATAGCAATCTTCACCGGCTGCCTCAAGACAGGATATGTTCCTAAAATTTGGAGAGATGTGCGAGTTGTTTTCATTCCTAAAGCTGGGAAACCGATACACTCAGCACCAAAGGATTATAGGCCTATTAGTCTCTCATCGTTCTTGATGAAAACGCTAGAGAGAATAATAGATCTTCACATAAGAGAATCTGTGAACGATAATAATCTCTGTAGTGTACAACATGCCTACCTTAAGGGTAAATCGGTAGAAACGGCACTGCATGAGGTGGTTTCGGTCATAGAAGGAACCCTTCATCACAAAGAATATACTTTAGCAACGTTTTTAGTTATCGAAGGCGCATTTAACAATGTAAATACAGATTCTATAAGAAATGCTTTAGTAGACAAAGGAGTTAACAGTAAAATAACCCAATGGATTTATAAAATGCTCAATAGCAGACGTATAAGCTCACAAATGGGAATAAGCGTGGTAAGGAAAGAAGCCACAAGAGGCACACCGCAAGGAGGAGTCATTCTCTGGCTAATTGTGGTTGACAAAATTCTCACCACACTCACAACTGGAGGAACAAAAGTGGTAGCCTATGCCGATGACGTTGTCATCCTAATATGCGGGAAATACCTGCAAACAATTAGCGAACTAATGTCTGCGGCATTGAATAAGCTATCGCGGTGGGCAGAATCGAATGGACTTGGTGTTAACCCAGTAAAGACCGAACTCGTTCTGTTCACAAGAAGAAGAAAAATAGAAAGTTTCACATTACCGAAACTTAACGGAGTAACTCTGAAGCTTTCCACGGAAGCCAAATACCTTGGAATTATCCTTGATAACAAGCTGAGCTGGAAACGCAACACAGAGGAAAGAAGGAAAAAAGCACTGTGCGCTTTGTACGCTTGTCAGAGGACATTTGGCAGGAAATGGGGACTGCGACCGCACATAATCCACTGGATGTATACAGCGATCGTGAGACCCATCCTTGCCTATGGTGCTCTCGTATGGTGGACGATAACGCATAAAAAAAGCTACCTTAGCTTCCTAACAGGAGTTCAAAGGTTAGCGTGCATAGGAATAACAGGAGCCATGAGATCTACGCCACAGGCGGGTCTAGATATGATGCTAAATCTTCTTTCCGTAGAAGAATTCCTTAAATGTTCGGCGACCAAGAGCGCGATTCGCCTCAACGAATCACGAGCCTGGAAAAGCAGCACATTCGGACACGCATCTATTCTAAATCTCTTTGGAACCGAGGAATCGAAAAGAGCAACCGACTATATCATACCCAGTGTAAGATTCGGTACAGAATACACCACATCCATTCCCAGCAGACAAGAATGGGAAGAAACGGCTGTAGAATCCTACGGCAATCTCCATTTATATACTGATGGTTCCAAAATGGAAAACGGAACTGGATCGGGTGTATACTGTGAAACGCTACAAATCAAAGAGTGTTACAAACTCCCGGATTACTGTAGCGTTTTTCAGGCAGAAATATATGCTATTGAAAAAGCTGCACGGGCCATTTACAGGAAAAATCTTACCCCTACAAGGGTAGTAATTTTTGTGGATAGCCAAGCGGCCATCAAAGCACTGAGCAGTAAAACGACGAAGGCTCGAACGGTGCAAAACTGTAAACTTGCACTGAACAGTATCTGCAATACCCACAACGTCACTCTCTGCTGGGTTCCCGGACATAGCAATATTGAAGGGAACGACGCAGCAGATGAACTGGCAAGGCGTGGAGTAACCGCAAGTACAAACAGAGCTGACACAGATGTGCACATTCCAATAGGCGTCGTCAAAAGGAGTATAGAACTAAAAGCCAGAGATATTGCCAACACAAACTGGGCTTCCAGAGGTGACTGCAACATATCTCGAAGGCTTTGGCCTGAGCTAAATGAGAAAAGAACAAGAAGCCTTCTGCTTTTGGTCAAACGGGAAATCCGGATCCTTGTTGGAGTTCTAACGGGTCATTGCCCCATTGGGGTAATGGCCAATAGAATAGGTATAACAGCGCCAGACTTTTGTCGGAGCTGCAAAGACCCGGAGGAAATAGAAACAATAACTCACCTACTATGCGAATGTCCAAGTCTACAGAATCGTCGACTCCGACACATGGGGAACAGATTTTTCAAAGACTTGGAAGAGTTGGTGAACACACCACTGCCAGACCTCCAGATGTCATAAAAAGCACAGGATGGTTTGAGGAACAAATCGGAACAATGGTTTAACTTGGTACCACAACTATAAAAAGGGATTCGTAATGGACCTATAGGCCCCCGCGGAAGCGCCGGTAACGGTGCACGACCCTTCATACCTTACCTAACCTAACCTAATGTGGCGGGACCCAAACCCTGCGCACATTTCATGTTTAAGGTCCACGGAGCGACCCGTCGCTCAAATTAGCCGTCAAACTAACGGATGTCAGTTTGCCGTTGCCCAGGGAACACCACGTGGAGGTTTGAGTCGACTTGGGACGATTTCGATATGGATAATGCTGGCCTCGGCAGGTTGAGCCAGTCAGACACGTTGTCATGTGAAGGTTCGCCCCCCTGATCGCGGAACAATCAATCTATTGGAATTCGATGGTACTGCACTCTTTGTAAACAATTTTCCATTGCAACATTTAGGTCAATGATGCTTGACTTGAATATAGCATCCTCCAGGATTGCCGGTGACTTCACAAACCTCAGAAATCAGATAATTAAACTGTCTGATGGCATCGCATCACTCAAGCAGCAAGTATTCTCATTCGATTCTGCTATAGAAAATGAAACACCACATCTAACTACAATGCCTGCTAGGTCCTTGAGACCGAGACAACATAAACAACTAAAGTCTACAGCTAGCCCCAGTAATTCTATTGCTAGCCCTAGCACCGCAAATGTTGGGCCGAGTATACAAACTCAACTCAATCCTACAGCTAGTTCAAGCAACTCTTCATCTCTTCAAAATTCTAATATGAATTCTAAATAAGTGGCGGTCTACGAACTAAAATGAATGACATATTCTTTTCTTCTCAATCTTTTAATTATGATATAATTGTATTTACGGAAACATGGCTTACTTAATCACTTGAGCTCGGAATTACTTCATAGTTCCGCTTACAATATTTTTCGGAAGGATCGGTGCCATAATTCTACAGGTCTCTCGCATGGTGGAGGTGTTTTGATTGCTATTCGCTCAAATCTTTCGTGTTCTCAATTACTGTTACCCCACCTTGATTCTAGTTTAAGCACTACCTTTTATGTTGATCAATTAATTGTCAAGGTAAATTTTAGTAAAAATTTATCTTATTGGTAACTGTTAGTAACATCCCACCTAGAAGCCCTCTTGAATTGTACTCCATTCATTAAGATAATATTCGCTCTTGTCTTGATACTTCTACTTCTGATCAATCACATCATGTAATTTTAACGGGTGATTTCAACTTATGCAATGTCAACTGGATGTCAGTAAGTGATGAATTCTATCTTTTGCCTTTCAATGTGGTATCTGAAATGGATGCGTGCATAATTGATTTTTTCATGCAATACGACTTAGTCCAGATAAATAAAAAGTTTAACGATCTTGATCGTATTCTTGATTTAATTTTCGTTGATAAGGAATTTGTTGTAAAACTTGACTTTCCACTATTTGAATTTGTAAGTAGAACTCAGCATCATGTGCCCATATTTCTCGAATTTGGTGTCTTCAATTAATTTCAATCAATTTTTCATATGACTTCAACCGGGCAAATTATAGCGCTATTCATTAGAGCCGGCTTACAGTCATTTCCCAAAAAATGTGTACCTAAAATCTTTGAAAAAATAGTATATGAAAAACTATCTTTTTGTGTTAAATCAGTTATCTCTTTGAATCAAAATGGCTTCTTATCCGGTAGGTCAACTACCACTAATTTTAATATTTTTTGTTCTTATATAATTAACAAGTTCTCCAAGGGCTTACAAACGGATGTTGTCTTCACGGATTTCGCTAAAGCGTTTGATAAAGTTGATCACGAAACTTAACTTTTTAAACTCTCTGCTCTTGGTTTTCGGCACGGCTAAGATCCTACCTCCTGAATAGATGGCAACAAGTCAGAATAAATGATTGTTTGTCTCTCCCAATACAGGTCTCGTCTTGTGTACCTCAAGGAAGCCATCTAGGCCCACTTATATTCCTTATCTTTATTAATGATCTACCACAAGTCATTGAACATACAAGATGCCTCCTTTTTGCTGATGACCTAAAAATGTTTCGGTCAATCGAATCTGACTCTGATTTCATTGACATGATCTCTATCATGATCTTGAATCGGTAGCTAATTGGTGCACTCTTAACATCTTTTACTTAATATTGCGAAATGCTAATGTCTATCTTTCATCATCCCCTATTATCTGCAACTATTTCATTAACTCTACTTCTATGGAAAGAATTTTTTGCAAAAAAAAAGACCTAGGAGTTTTGCTTGACCCAACTTAATTTCAGAAATAATATCGAACTAATAATTGCAAAAGCTAACTCTATGTTAGGGTTCATAAAAAGAAACTCTGTTGAATTCACGGATCCCTATACTCTTAAGGGGGGACATGACATTCGCGGCAGAGAAAACAGACATTTTTTTAAAAAATTCATAACTCAGTCAAAAACAAACTTTTTTCCAACATTTTTTTTTTATTATTGTAGAGAATTGAACAAATTACAAGAAAAAAAATTCAAAAAAATAAATTTTTCACTCCAACATGGTTTAATAGAGCTCCAAACTGGCGACAGAGAAAAACGGGGCTTCGAGGTTGCAGTGCTGGGAGTTGCAAAAATTGTCCGATCTGGAAAAAAATGACTTTTTTAAATATTAACAAAATTGGTTATCGTATGACACGAGCTTTTTTTTAATTTTTTTTTCAATTTTTGGTGATGTTCCAAATTTGAAAGTGTTTTTCGAAAATAATATTGACTTTAAAAATTCATAAAAAATCGAAAAAAAATTAAAAAAAAAAGCTCGCATCATACGATAGCGGATCAAGTTTAAAATAATACAAAAACAAATTTTCGTCAAAAAATGAACCCGCTAGTGCCGCAACCAGTACGAAAAACATGGTTTCGAGATAAACGCGTTAAAAGTTTGTGAACAAAGAAAAAAAAAGGTTACCTTCAATGTGCCATGCCTGCTTCGTACTGTATGCCTTCGTTATCTTGTGTTGTGCTGTTTCTTATAGTTTTTTGCAATCGTTCAGCAATTCGGGCTTCTTTTAAAGCTTCATATGCCTTCACTCTAGCGCATTTCAAACGATTTGCATCATTTCCTTTGGAAAAATTCAATGCTGTAGCTCCTATGGTGATACCAAGTAGTTGAAACATTTGCAAATAACTATAAGCGCCGTTATTGTAAGTAGACACTGCCATGCAGCTTGCAATATTAACAATTCTGTTGCTGCCTGGCATACACTTATGTGCAATGAGCCAAATTGTTGCATTCAAACTTTCATTGGAGTTTTGCGTGAATCCACCCAAGCACTTGTTTAGCAATTCATCGTTACTCAACGCCGTGTAAACTGGTTTGATTGCCTTTTGCACTATTTCATGGAGTGGTGGTTTATGGAGAACAGTTGATCCTTCTGCCTTTGCCTTCTGCCAATAACACCAACTGTCACTACCTGTAGGGCAAAACATATGCTGAGGATTTTCATCTGTGGATATCTTGTGATAAAATGTTGCCCAAATGGCATTACGCATATTTTCCAAAGAATTGACGTTGTTTCTAATGGCCAATCCATAATAAACTGTTAATTTGTCAATCAATTTCGCTGTTAATTTTCCTTTGCCGCTGAGACTTGTTCATGATGTTCCTGGCTCTTTTACTGGTGTATTTGTTTTTTAAAATCTGTAATCAATTTTCGTAGCCGTGAACCCATACGTTTTTGTACATGGCCAATGCATTCTTTTTTTTTTGCACTTCAACATCATTGTACGGTTTGGCATTTGAAATTGAAGAAAATGTTTTTGAGTCTCCATCTCCGATGTAGTATTGATATTTGACACCATATAGTAGTTCAGATCTTTGAAACATTGTCAAAATTGCATCCGGTCCCATTTTTCTTGCGCTGCCGCTATGATTCATGGAGCACGACGCTTCATGCTCTGAGAACCATATTTCAAAGTCTGCATTGTTCAAATTTTCTTTTTGGTACTCACACTTTTTGCAGTAGGCACTTTTAACTTCAAAATCAATTACTTTCCCCGTAAAGTGTCCAATGAGTGTAGCCACTCCGAACAAAGACGAAAAACCTCTTTTCATTCAAGTTCCATCGCCACACACAATTATACCATCATCAACCAATTCTAAGTCATCTTGTTTTTTAGTTTCTGATAGTTCTTTCTCAGCAGCACACTTCATTGATGATTGAGCAACTGTGGTTTCGGCTAATTCAACATTTTCCATAATAGCATCATATGGTCGTTGAGTTATGCATGTTGGTAAATCCATAAGTCCACAAAACAGTTGCGTGGCTGACAGTCTTTTCCCAAGAACGCGCATAGTGGCAGCAAGTCTCCCATTTATTTCATACGCTCTACCGTTTATCAATGGTGATGAATTTATGGTTTTGATATCGTCATTGCACTTTGTACAAAATATAACCAGTTTGAATCCAAGGTCACGATTTCTTTTCAAATTTTACATTTCCACCACATTTTCGACAAACAAAGCAATCAGCAATGCCCAAAAATATTTCAGCATATTTTAAAATCCGAGGCCATAGATTTCTTTCTTTTAAAATTCTAGATTTCCACCACATTTTCGACAAACAAGGCAATCAGCAATGCCCAAAAATATTTCAGCATATATTACAATAGTAGGAAAAATGTTTCATCACAACCAACATCCACTGATGCTCCATGAAGTTTTTTAGCAGATGTACTAGTGTTTTTTGGGAATATTTTTACTTTAGTTTCAGAGATTCGTCCAATGGTGGGTTTTTGTTGTATTTGTCGGTATCGATATCGAAAATATTCTCATAGTTCACTGGTTTTCTCAATGGAACAGCTGGGGTAGAGAGTGTGTTGTTGATGTTATAACTTGCGACGTGGGAATATGATGGGCCTTCGTGATGGTGTCGTTCTTCAAAAGTGGCTATTTATTTTTTTCTGTCTACTTTTTGAAGAGTAATTATGGCTTGGATCTCTTTCTCTTTGATGAATATAGGGCATTTTCTGTCGAAAGTGTTGTGGTCGTGTGTATAGCTTTGGTTTTCTTTGCAGTTAATGCAGCATTTTGGTTCACGGCATTCTTCTTTAAGTTCCCTATTTGTGTGGTTCATATTAGAGCAGTTGGGACGAATCTTATTGTTTTTACATATTTGCCTATGTGGCCGTAGCGTTGGCAGTTTGTGCAGCGAAGTGGTAGTGGTATGTATGGTCGGGTTCATACGTTTTCGTATCCAATTGAGATTTCGGATGGAAGAGTTGGAGTAGAGAAGGTGAGGACGATTAAATCGGTTTCTTGCAGTTCATTGCTTGTTGTTTTCTTTAAAATTTGTTTAACTTCATTCACGTTTAGATGTTTTAACTCACTCAATATTTCATTTTCTGGAGTGCCTCGCAGATCGTTGGAGTAAATAACACCTTTAGAGTAATTGAGTGACAAATGTTCGGTAATATCAATAAGAATAGAAGGGGATAAGGAAATAAGTTGTATGAGTTTATTTGCTTGCTTTAGTTCTTTAGTTTTGATGAGAATAGTACCATTTTTCACTTTTTAAAACATTTCAACTTCACTACCTGCCGTGTAATCAATCACTTTATTAATTAGGAACGGTGATACGTGAGAGTGTCATTAGAATTAATTCTGGTCATTACTAAATATTTGGGCCCACAAGTGTTATTTTTAAGAGTTTAATTTTATCATAATTCCTCCAAAAAGGAGGGAGATCCTGTGGATCTGGCATTGTCAAATTAAATTGAGGTTTAACCCCAGTAGAATCAAGGCTATTAGGTCACAAAGAAAGTCAAAAGTATATAACTAGTATTATATATTATAACTAGCAAATAGATTTGATTTCACTTTTTTTTATTAGTTTTTTTTTAACTATTTAACTAAGCACGAAGTATTTAGTCCGATTATTTCACTGTGGTGTATAGAGCGTAACCGATCAGTGTGGGTGATAACACGAGACTGAAACCAACATTAAATAGGCCTTATATGAACGGCAGTATAGTTTCGCCACATAACCATTTAGATGCTAATTTTACTTTAATGGAATTAAAGCTAGCACTTCAGTATGCCAAGTGTAAGACTCCGGGTAAAGATCGCATATCATACCCTGTGCTTAAAAACCTGCCAAGTCTTGCAAAAATCAAACCGTTAGAATTGTATAACAGCATGTTTGAACAAGGAGCATACTCCCACACTTGGCGAACAGCAATAGCTTTACCTATCCCAAAACCTAAACGTACGATATAAACGGGTACAGACCAGAGATCTGCAGCGAATCGCTTTTTTATGATTCTAAATCACTCGTCAAAAACCAAGTGCGAGTGCGTGCGGTTGCGCACAACCACTTCCACGCGAAGCATTCTCATAACAGCGATGAGCGACGAGTGCCGCTGCTTTCACTTTTTGCTTATTAGAAAGACTGCTGAATTCTAATCATATTATTCTAAGCACCCTCAATGACTCTAGAGTCATTGAATGATTTGCGTGCACGTCAGTATTGGCGTGCGTTTTCCTTGTTGTACTTCTGTTTTGTAATTCACGTGTTGATTAAGATAAATAGCCAGGTTCTAAGTTGGGGATCGCTAGTTCAAAGAATAAAAGTGTAGCAAACTTACTTTATAATAGCAAACTTCCTTGTTTTTAATCAATTTTTAAAATCACTTTCACACTTGCAATGATGAATTGCTGAGAACCTTTATGCCATAAGGAAAGCGGCAATCCAAAATAAACAGGATTGCCGCTTTTAAAAGCTGTAATAGTGTTTATTACTTCCATTTATTTTAATAGAATGTTAATTATAAATGTCATATAAATGTTAATTAAACCTGCCCTTTAAGTCAAGTTGTTTTTGTTGAAAATATGTTAATATGTAAATCAATAATTTTTTATGTATGTATCTATATTTTAAAAACTTTTGAATGAATTTTTTAATAATATTTAAAATTATTTTTATAGTTTTTCATTAATTTTGAAACAATTTTATTTAATATTTTAATAATTCTTAAAAAGTTTTTCCAAAAATTTTTAATATTTTTTTTCAATAATATTTTCACAATTTTTCACCAATTTCTATCAATAATATTTGAAATTTTTTTTATTAAGTATTTTATTAAGTTTACTTAAATATTTTTTAATACGAGTCCACTAGTATTATATGTATATAATAATAAATTTATATATTAAATGTATAATAAAATATGTCAGCGGTAACATTGCACGCGATTTCCCTTAATGACTCTAGAATCATAAGGAATGACTCTAGAATCATTAGAATCATTGAGCGGCATTCTTATGAGCGATGAGTGAAAACGGCGGTACTCGTCGCTCATCGCTGTTGTGAGGATGCTTCGCGTGGAAGTGATGGTTGTTGTACGCAAACGCACGCACTCGCATTCGGTTTTTGATGGATGATTTATAGTCATTCGTTCGAATCAAAGACTCGTTGCAGTTCTCTGGTACAGACCCATATCGCTTCTATCATGTCTGTCCAAAGTTTTTGAAATAATGTTGACCAAAAGTCTAATGTGGTTTATCACAAAAAATAATTTCATAAGCCATACTCAAGTGGCATTCAAAAGCAAACATAGCACGATAGACTGTTGCACCTCTAACATTTCGTGGCAGATGCTCTCTCGACCAAAAATCATGTAACGATCTTGGTAACTGACTTCGAAAAAGCATTCGAACGGGTAGGCGTTCATGCAGTTTTAAAGCAGCCAGAGAACTGGGGAGTTGGTATTTAATATTATAAAAGCCTTCATGATCGGCCGCAGACTTCAAGTCAAAATTAATAATTTTTTATCTGAGTCTCAACTGCTGTGCAATGGTGTACCACAGGAGTCACCTTTGTCCGTCGTGCTATTTATAATTGCCTTCGATCAATTAAGCAAAATAACATTAAAATGCAAAAATATTAATTTATCTACTTATGCAGATGATGGCATTATATTTACTAAAATTAAAGACACCACTATTGTTAAAGATGCTTTTTTAAAAATTTTGCTAGATATAAAAGAATGGGGATTATGGTCGGGTACCACTCTCTCAATCGATATATGTAAAACTTTGCACATAACTTTGCAAAAAACACTATTGTATTTTTACTAGCCTTAATTTTAACAATATCGACATTGAATGTGCTAATAACTTAAAAATACTCGGCATTATTTTCGATAAAAAATTTACTTTTAGACAACATTGTTCAAACCTAAGAAAAAGCCTTATTAATAGATTAAACATCATAAGATGCTTATGCTCTAAGCACTGCTCGCAAAAAATCGATTATGCGCTCCCGATATGTGGTTGGTGCGCAAATACAAACATCAAACTGTTGGATGGTCCATATCATACGGCAGTTCGTCGCAGCATAAAGGCGTTTCCCACTTCACAAACGAAATGTGTTTTAGCTGAAGCAGGACTACCCAGTATTCAAGAAAGGAAAACTGAAGCGACATGGAAACTAATTCCGAAACTAACAAATACAACCAACAAAATTCTTTACAATGATTTCATCAGTGCTGGTCGCCACAAACGCAGGTACAAACTTAAATATACTGTACGTCGGTGTACAACATACTGTAAAGAACTGGACATTTTTCCCTCTCCTTCCTGCTCTAAGATATCAGGCCAACACTATTGGTTATTGGAAGAGTCTTCATTTAACACAACATTGAAAGAACACAAAAAAGCTACTACGAGCAACTCCAGATACAAACAGCCCTTTCTTGAGGAATTGATTATGAGCAATTAGACCTATATAGTCAAAATAACTGGAAAATGCTATTCACGGATGGATCCAAAACATATGCCATTACCAGTTGTTCATCACGAAGGATCGTTGATTTCAAGAGGGTGGCTTCCTCTTAACGCTTCTGAATTTACCGTTGAGCCATTAGCTATATTCGTAGCCCTTACGCATGCACAACGCAACAGGGGGAAGTTTGTGATCTGTACAGACAGCTTGGCCACCATTAATACCATAAGAAATATCTATAATAACAACCACATTGTTAGTAAGATAAGAGAACTTTGTATTCGGTATCAAGACAAAGTCAAGCTATTTTGGGTCCCAGGTCACAATGGTATAATGGGAAACTTGCTGGCGGACGAAGCAGCTCGAACTGCCGCAAAATCACCCTGTTTAAATTTTCTCGCATATGAAGATAAAGATTTACACGAAGTTATAAGTAATTATTTACGTAACATTATATTATCCGCTTGGTCATCTTTTAACCATCGCTACACCGGCTTTAATCCCAATTGCATCAAAGCATTGTACCTAAATAGAGCTACAAGCCAACAATCCAAACTCTTTGTTTTGTTCGCCTCAGAATCGGCCACATCAAACTTTCACACTACCACTTACTTCTGGGTAATCTGCAACAAAGATGTCCTCTCTGTGGAGATTCCCTATCAGTCGATCACCTACTCAACGTTAGTCAGTCAATTGCGTGCATAAGAAAAGATCTCTTTAACACCACTTTGCCGTCAAACTTATTAAAAAAATGTTTGTTACGTAATGTATCATTGACATGTGACTTTTTCAAGAAATGTAATTTGATTACAATATAAACTCTTATCGATTTATCTTATCCTAAAATTATCTCGGGTCGAAGGCCTCTGCAGCCAGTACTCTTTTTTCTTTTATATTTAGTTGTAATATTTTTTTTATATTTATCTAAACTTAATAAATAAATAAACTTGAAAAATCCCAAACCGCTCATTCGAATGGCAATTTGTATATGGGGGTTTTCGGATACGGTGAGTATTTTAGATTTATTTTCTGATCTATCTTGAACTCAAGAGGGTGACGTAGTACAAATTTCTTAAGAAATCGTGAGAAACTCCAAAACTGCATTTTCTATTTCGATGCAAATCGGTATATAGGGATCTTCGAGTACGGCAAGTGTTTTATCACTATTTCTTTGGCACTACCTCGAAAGCCAGAGGGCGCTGTTGTACAAATACTGCAAAAAAACTTAAACTTTTTCAATTCGGGGGCGATAGAAGTGAGTAGGTATTTTTCAAGGACCTAGCATTATATCAATTACAATTTTGTTAGTCATACAATACAATTTTGTCAGTCGACTAGAGCCAATATAATTATAATACCCAAATGGAAATATCTTAACTTTATGAGACTTTTTTTCATTAATGCCATTCGATTATGGAATGGCTTACCCAGCAATATAAGATCTATGCATAGTAGGGCGGGTCGATTTAAAAATCGCTCAATGCTCTGTGAAAATCGTATTCTAGGGATCAAAATAAGAAACTTTGCCGAAGGAACCATACTTCTAAAACGAATTCTGATGTCCCCCAATTTTGGTCGAACTTTTCAAAATTGAGTGAGTATTGAATACGCACTCAATTCCAATAAGCAGCGTCTTAATCATTCGCATGCATGGAGTGCAGCGCACGCCAATAGTGCAGTGCTAGCATATCGATGACTCAATGCATTGCCGTACATTTATGATAATGAAAATGTAGGGTCAGCAGTGTGAACATGTATGAGCACACTACACCCTCACCCTTAAGAGAAAAAAAGGGGTTACAATGATTTTTCTTAAATGTATTATTATCTATGTATGTATATGTTATATTTATGTATTTAATAAGAAGATTTTAAAGTTTGTAGATTGTACAAAAGTTTTAATATAATATAGTTTGTATTTAAATTTATTATCATATTTTGACTATTAATTTAAATACATGTATTGCCAATTTCTTAAATTATTGTCTTATATAATTTTAGTTGGTAATTATGTACTTTTTTATGTACTCCGTTATAATCTATTATAGTATTGAATCCTATTCTAACTACTATTCTAAATGGGCCCTTATATAATTGATTTTTCTTTCTATCTTCTACTTTAAGTAAAACTAAATCTCCTGTATCTGTTCTAAGTGTATTCGTATAACCTAAATTCTTATTTATTCTTTTTTCTTTGGCTCGCACGAGCATTGCTTTGGCCTTATTTACAGCAAAATTTAATCTGACACGCATCTCGCTCAGATAGCTGTCAAAATCATAAAACTTTGTTTGTGACTTATAAATGTCATCTGGTAAACACGCTAGTTTTCCGTAAACTAATTCATGTGGTGTGTACCCTGTGTCTATGTGTGGGGTCGTATTGTATGTGAAAGTTGAATATGAGATCCACTTCGTGGTCAGTAGTTGATGTCAATAAGAACTCGTTCACACTCTGTGATTTCTTTCAATAGAGCCTATAGTTTGGTTTTGGTATGGTGTCGAAAAGGTTTGTTTAATTTTTAAAAGTGGGCATATGTTATGCATTAACTCGTTTTTAAATTAAGCCCCATTATCTGATTTCAACATTATTCTTGATTTCAGAATTACTTGCTCAACTAATGTTCTTGCCACAGTGTCTGCATCTTTTGTTGACATTGGGTGTGCAATTACAAATTTTGTTAGTTCGCATTGTACTGTCAATATGTAGCGGTACTTGTTTGCAATTCTTAATGGTCCTACAGTGTCAATTGATAATGTCTGAAAACTGTTGCTAGGGGTGTCAGTTAGCGTGAGTGGCAGTGTGCACTATTGTGTGCAGTGTTTGTTTACTCTTTGCACATATGTCACAGCGTGATAGAAATTTCTTTACCATCTTCTTGCCCATGTTTTTCCAAACATATCTTTGCTTGAGTTTTATAAGTGTTTTTCTGATACCCAAGTGGCCGTTGTTATGATATTCATTAATTAGTTTGAATTTCGTAAGGTTATTTTGTATCCTTTTCGGTGGTTCATAAATGAGTATTTTTAGTTGAGGACTTTGATTACTTTTTACTTTCTGAATGCTTTTTTGTATTTTTTTATATGCTTCTTTAAGTTCTTTATTTGTAAATAATTGGAATATTGTGTCATTGTTGGCTAGCGCTAGTTCTTCAATATTTTTCATTTTGGATATCAGTTTCTTCATAATCGATTCTAGATTCGTTGAATTATCGCTGTATCCTGCATCCATTTTTAAATTATTTTGATTAGATCTTAGCTTCTTCGAAGACGAAACTGGTTTCGCTTGATTATCGCTATATTATTTCCAATATATTTTTTGCATTCATTATTCTTGGCCATATATAATTTTAAGTTCTTCATATTCTTGACGTCACTAATGGATGTACAGTCCAATACCGGAAGTTGATCAGACTTCTGGGTTTTGCCACCATCTAAAAATATTTCTTCATTTCTGTCATCATTTGCCTCATAGTCATAGTCACATAGATCTAGACGAATCCTAGTCATTTTTGAGGAAGGGTTTTTGTGAGAAAATAATGAGATCAGCGGTCTATGGTCAGTTACAACTGTATATTTTCGGCCGTAAAGGTATGGCTCGAAAAAGTTTATTCCCCAATGAATAACTAATAATTCCTTCTCAATGACTGGCTTATTCAAATCATGCTTGCAAAGATATGCTGGCATGAGATATTGGTAAATCACTACCTTTTTCGCGTTACGATAATACTGCGCCTATAGCATAATTTGAAGCATCCGTCGTTAGAATAAAAGGTTTGCTAAAATCTGAGTATTACAATAAAGGTGGTGTTGTTAATTTATCTTTTAATGTGTCGAAAGCTATTTGATGTTCTTCAGACCACGTAAACGGTATAGATTTCTTTAAAAGTGTATTTAGGCTTTTTGCAATATCTGCGAAGTTTGGAATGAATTTCCTATAGTAGTAACAGAATGCAACGAATCGCCTACCTTCATCTGCATTTTTCGGAATTGGATAATTTTTTACAGTCTCGTATTTAGCTGGGTCAGTCCTTACTCCTTCATTTGTGATAAGTGTGTGTGTCCTAAATATACTACTTCAGGACGCAAAAAACAACATTTGGCTGCATTTAATTTTAAATTATATCTTTGAAGTCTTTCTAATACCTTTATTAAATTTTGGTTTTGGTGATTTATGCTACATCCATGGGCAATTATGTCATCCACGTAAAGAAAAGCATTTGATTCTAGATCTGCAATTGCAATAGTAAGCATACTTTGGAAGCTATTTGAGGAGATTTTTAGTCCGAAAGGTAGTCGTTTGAATTGAAAATGTCCGTTTGTTGTAGAAAAAGCTGTTAAAAGGTCGTGATTCGATTTCTAGTTCAAGCTGATGAAATTAACTGGTCATATCGAGTGTTGAGAACAATATTGCTCTACCTAATTTGTCTAGAATATCTTCTTCAATTTTGTCATTTAACTTTCTAAAGTCGATTACAAGTCTCCATTTCTTTATGTCTGTCATGTTCTTTTTTGGTACCAAAAGGAGTGGAGCATTGAATGGACTTAGCGATAATATTGTCCTTTAGCATTTTCTGAACTTGTTAATTTATCATGTCTGTTTGGGTGTGTAGTTGTTTATAGTTCTTGATATACGTTTATACGATTATGTTTTGTTTATAAAAATTATTTGTTGTTAAAGGTTCGTTATCTAAGTGAAATACGTCTTGATATTTTTCAAAAATATTTATTAGTTCATCTTTAATTTTTGTGTCATTACATTGTATGTCTAGTCCCTGTAGGAAAATCAACTAATTTAAAAGTAGTTGTTGATAAAGTAGTTTTTTGTCAACCACAACTAGTTGAAATTCTGACTTTTTTCCATAGAACGAACTAACTTATTTTGTATGGTGATGTCCGCTAAATAAGTTAATTGACTGTCGTCTGCATATATTTTCAACTACTTGTTAAATTAGTTACATTTAAATTATTTTTTTAATTGCTTTAAAATAACCAATTGAAAACTATTACTGATGGCCAAAAGTTAATAATATTTGATGAAATAACATGGTTAAATATATATAAGCTTGTAATCTAATAAAAATTTTCAATTAAAACATGCCAACATCAGAGTAGTTGTCGCCTTAATATAATTCAAAGTAGTTTATCAATTACTGGTTTTTAAGTAGTATTTCAATTACTTCATATATTGAAGTGGATGCCGCCTTAATATAATTCAAAGTAGTTCATATACTGGTTTATTTTAAATTAGTTTTTTAATTAGTTGTTTTTAAAAACAAGTTAGTTTGTTCCTATAGGGGTGTTTCCAAGATCTGTGTGTGTGTGTTTGTTTCTGTGTGTTTTTTGCTATTTTAAGTTAAAATGTAATATTTGTCTAAAGAATAAAAATATACAAGTTTACTACACAATATCAGTGGAATTGACTCTTTTAGTAGGCTTATCTGTATATAAACCGCAATCTATTATACAGGTTTACTGCACAATATCAGTGCCTTAAGCTTTTAAAATTTAAATGTATTTTACATTTTGAAAATTTCTAAATTTATATACATCCCTAGAACTTACATATTTAAGTACGCTTTTATTATGATGATGGGTAACCAAGAGGTTCTTCTGAATCTAGAATATATCTACTATATACATATATGACAAATGTCACTGAAATTTATTTTCTTCTTTTAAGTTCACGTTTTGGTTTTAAATAAAAGCTTATTTTTAAAAAAAAATTTTTTATTTATTTTTTATTTTTTACTTTTTAGTCTTACAGTTTTATTATGAACATCTTTTATTTTGAAAGCCTTACATATAGCATTTTAAGTTTTTAGACCATTAACCTTAACAGTACATATTAACATGAATTATACCATTTACATTATTTATTGCATAATATTCTTTATTATGATATAGCATTTTTATTGATTTGTGGGCGGGAATAGGAGGTGTGGCCAAATTTAAACCCTTATCTTCTACTTGATGTAAATGTGCTGCGAAATTTTCAGCTGAATCGGCCTAGTATTTTTGGAGATATATCATTTTTATTGATTTCTGGGCGGTAAAAGAGGGTGTGGCAACATTTTTTCTAACCCATGCAATACTTGAAGGATATTACTGCCAAAATTTTAGCTGAAACATCCCGGTAGTTTTGGAGATATATGATTTTGTGGGCGGCAAAAGGGGGTGTGGTGAAATATATTTCTTAAACCCCATTTTCTACTTGAAGGAAATTTACTACCAAAATTTCATCTGAATCAGCGTAGTAGTTTTGGAGACATAGCATTTTTATTAATTTGTGGGCGGTAAAAGGGGGTGTGGTAACATTTTTTTTTAACCCATGCAATACTTGAAGGACATTTACTGTAAAAATTTTAGCTGAAACAGCCCGGCAATTTTGGAAATATATTAATTTGTGGGCGGTAAAAGGGGGTGTGGTCAAATTTTTTTCTTAAACCCCATTTTCTACTTAAATTAAATTTACTACCAAAAGTTCATCTGAATCGGCCTACTAGTTTTCGAGATAAAGCATTTTTATTAATTTGTGGGCGGTAAAATGGGGTGTGCCAACCTTTTTTTTCTAACCCATGCAATACTTGAAGGACATTTACTGCCAAAATTTCAGCTGAAACAGGCCAGTAGTTTTAGAGATATATTAATTTGTGGGCGGTAAAAGGGGTGTGGTCAAATTTTTTCCTTACATCCCATTTTCTACTTGAAGGAAATTTACTACTAAAATTTCATCTGAATCGGCCAAGTAGTTTTCGAGATACAGCATTTTTATTGATTTGTGGGCGGTAAAAGGGGGTGTGGCAAAAAAATTTTCATAATATTGCATTGTCACCGGGCTTACACATGTATGCTAAATTTCAGCTAAATCGGAGACCCACAAGCTGTCGAAAAATTGTTTGCAAGATTTGCGGACATACATACATACATACGAACGAAGCAAGTTAAATAAAAGCTAATAATTAGAATTTTTATTCGAAATTGTAAAAATCTTTAATTTTGACTGTCTCGAAAGACCGTGTCTTCCGAGCCTTGGTCGTTTCCCTCATTATTTATTTACGTATGTTTCTGTTGGTTTGGTTATTTGTGTATCTGTTGCCATTATAGTTGCTGTTGGGTGTTCTGATTTCTGTTTTGGTTACTGTCTCTGTCATGGTTAGAACGATTTCTGTTGTCTCTGTTTCTGTTGAAGTTGTTGTTGTGGTTCAAATTTCTGTTATAGTAATTGTTTTGGTTGTGATTTTGGTTGATATTATTGTCAATCTTCTCGGTTCATTTTGCCTATTGTTCGAATTGAATGAATTGGAATTACGCTGTGTGCTAAAATTCTGTCTCATATTACCACGGGTATTGACATTCGATGTTGATTGAATGACCGTTGAAAATGCATTATTGTATTTGGAGCAGTCATTGACTCATTTTCGAGTTCGAGTGCTAATTCTGTCGCTTATATTAAATCTTTTGGACGCGCCGCGTAAATGGTTGTTTTTAAGTTTTCATTCAGACCTTTTTTAAATGTATCGAGTGTGATTTTGTTGCTGCATTTTATTATGAAGTTTTTCTCGAGCTCCGTGGCTTGAGTGCCTAAACTTTCGATTCCTAGTCTGTTTAGTCCTTCTATATTAAGTAGTTTTTCTTTGTATGTATGTATTTGCAAGTTTCGTTGTCATAACCCTGTAGGAAAATCAACTAATTTAAAAGTAATTGATAAAGTAGTTTTTTAAATTCTGACTTTTTTGCATAGAACGAACTAACTTATTTTGTATGGCGATGTCCGCTAAATAAATCAATTGACTTTCGTCTGCATATATTTTGAACTACTTGTTAAATTAGTTACTTTTAAACTATTTTTTTAATTGCTTTAAAATAACCAATTGAAAACTGGCCTAAAGTTAATATTTGATTAAATAACATGGTTAAATATATATAAACTTGTAATCTAATAAAAATTTGCAATTAAAACATGTCAAAATCAGAGTAGTTGCCGCCTTAATATAATTCAAAGTAGTTCAAATACTGGTTTATTTTAAACTAGTTTTTTAATTAGTTGTTTTTAAAAACAAGTTAGTTTGTTCCTATAGGGAAGTTGCTTAGTTTTGTCTGTAGTTGTGCTATTGTTGTGTTGTCTTTGTATCTTATTTTTAGATGTTGTTTTAAAGTTTCAAAGTCTGATGATTCCGACCAACTACCTAACACAGTACAACACATGATTTTGGGACTCAATTCTGAGAACTGCACGTGAAAGCAGCCCCAAAAAGAAGAAGTTCTGCATCATTCGTTTTGTCAAGTTACATGCCATAATAATTCAATATCGATTTCAAGTTAGTAAGTATCGTATAGGGGAATTTGTCACGTTTTAGGCTCTTTTGTTTGACATAACTCGAGAACCACTAGTCCAAAATAAATAAATAATAAATAAATAATTGCAATAAATTCTTTCAAAACGTCGTCTATCATTCGTTGAAAGATGGCAGGGGCGTTTTTAAGCCCAAATGGCAGTCTTAAAAATTCAAACTTGCCATTCATGGTGGAAAAAGCTGTTTTCTTTATATCTTTCTCCTTCATCAGTATTTGATGAAATCCCGAGATAAGGTCAATTGTTGTAAAAAACTTTGCATTACCCAAACTCGATAGAGTGTTGTTTATATCGGGAATTGGGTAGGTATCCGCTATGGTCACAGCATTAAGCCTTTTGAAGTCAATGACCATGCGATACTGTTTTTCACCGCTAGGCTTTGGTTCCTTCGAGACCACCCATATGGGTGAATTGTAGGGACTGTCTGTATGGCGTATGACACCAGAGCCAAGGAGTTCTTGTATACGTATCTGTCTATCTACCTCTTCCTTCGTATTGATTGGGTAGGGGTAACTTTTCATATAGATAGGGTCATCAGTAGTGGTTCGAATTTCGGCTCTAACTGTGGTTTTGACTACCTCTTCATTAGAGATAGGTCCAAAAAGCCTGCCAAATTTAGAAATTAAACTATTAAGACGAATTTTAGCTTCTTCAGACGGTCCTTCTCCGACCAGGAGGTGCACATTTGCAGAAATTTTAGCTTTAAGAGGAATTTTAATATTAGGTTTTAGAGTTAAGATATTCAGTTTTCTATCGATAACAGCTTCAAGTTCTCTTAAAGTGTCATCCCCAATGATACCGTGAAATGTCGTGAGACCCGGCAGAACATAAAAGGTGACAAGGGTGTTGTTGACAGCTTTTTTTAAAAATCTGCAGGATATTTTTTCCAATATTTTAATGTTACCAGCAGCAGAGTGTACCGAGAAGGGTTTTTTTAATGGAGTTGGATTATTAGAAATGGATGGGCTGATAAAATTTTTATTTGCTCACGTGTTTGCAAGGAATTTTAAAATTCTACCATCCCCTGATTGGTATTCTAAATAAGGAACGCTGGAGAGGCATTTGTCATAAAATTTTCATCCTCTTGTTCTTAATGAGTTCCACCATCTGCCAGGCCAGTGGTTTCCATGTTATTCAACTTTTGTTGCTGATAATATTGAGTTGACGGAATTTTCCTTTTGTATGGATGAATTCTATCCGGTCGGTTCGTATAGTTAAATCGTTTAGACTGAAATGAGCCATATGGCTCCGACTTTCCCAGGAATTTTGAGTCATTATGTCTATATGATCGGTTTGAAGTAGAAGGGCCAGCATTGTCATAGGGCATAGGTCTTGAGTTGAACCGGTTTCCAAAGGATGGCTCGAATTTTCTAGGAGGTAATGGTGGTCTTGTTTCACTAGGAAAGTTCCTATTCATAGGAACCGTTACACGATTTTGGACATTTGAATGAACAATGTTGCGTAACGTTAGATTTTTCAGTTCGAGACAAGCAGCATAAGCTTCAGGAAGAGTTTTTGGTTTTTGAATTATCAACATTGGCGATATATCGCTGTTTAGACCACGAATAAATACATCTAGTGCTCGATTACGATAGGAGGCCAGGAGTGCATCCACCGTTTTTTGCGAATACTCTTCCGACTTTAATTTGTTTATTATAAGAGAAAATTGATGGTTTACTGTAGCGTAAAACTTATCAAGTGGACCCTTTTGGGACAACTGAGCAATTTGATGCTCAAGCGTCTGCAAGTCCCTTTTATCTGCATAATGCAGCGAGAGGACACGTTTGATTTCCAAACATTCCTCGTTCAAAATATTATAAGATACCAGAGCGGTATCAGCATTGCCCCTTATTTTTTGTCTAATGTGTTGCAGTATTGCTCTGTATATGGGCTTACTGCGAACTATTTCAAAGTCTTTTAGGATAGATTCTACGTTATTTATCCAAGAAACATATTGCACCGGTTTGCCGTCAGACTTGCACTTCTTTCACGCAATCCGGCAGCTTACCGATATCCTTAAGGTCCTGTTCAGTCCTGGGAGCGCACAATGGCTCTATTTCTTCACTGGTTGTAGGAAGGTTGACAACAGATTCCTGTTCCATCACATTGAGGCGTCTTTCTGTCTGAGCGATACGGCTGTCTAACCCCTTCGGCTGTTCCAGGATGACGTTTACCGCCCCGGTCAAATCCGTCAAAGATTTCTTTATTTCCTCCATTGAGTCGTCGTCGTCCGAACATGGATTCTCAAAATCTGAAAAGAATTAAAAGCCCTCCTTTTTTCTGGTTCTCTTTCTATTATTTTTGTGCCTTGGGTTCTATATTTTTTTTTATCTAGATTTCGAACAAAAAGCTTGTTTTGTGGAGAACTTAAATTAAAGTATCGAACGACTTTTGAATATTTAAAATGGCCTAAATTTTTCTTTGATCAACTTATTTTTGTTTTATTTTCTTTTATACCTTTTTTTGTTAAGGTTTTCTCAAATTATTTTTCCTTTTACTGAATTCTGAATGTTATATTTTTAGCATTCATTTTTACTTCTTTCTTTCAATTTAGGGTTTCCAAAAAAAAAATTTTATTTTCACTAAATTTTGAATATTTTTATTCAATATTTTTTCTACTTCTCTTTTATGAAGATTTTTCTTTTTTTATAACTTTTTATTCTTTCGATCTTTAAAATAATTTTTCAATTCAGGATTTCCTCAAAAATTCTTTTAATATTTTATTTTTATTCGATATTTTTTCTTACTTCTTTTTTAGGATGATTTTTCTTTTTTTGTAACTTTTTATTCTTTTTGTAAAACATCACTTTTTCATTCAGTATATATTTTTTATATCTGCTTTAGGACGTTCTTCTTTCCTTTTTTTTCTTACCCAATAATTATCACTTCCACTATTCTTTGGTGGACCGACATTGGAGGGATTGTGTAATCCAGTTTAGTTCCAAACGTTAAAAATTATAAGGAACCTACTAAGGCACAAGAACACCTCACCACCAGGATCTTTTACCCATTTGACAAAAGATCTTCTGAAAAAGTTATTATCTGGTTCTTATGTTCACAAATGTTTAACCTCTTTTGTTCGAACAAAATCAAAATATGGAAAGATCCTTGGCTTTATGCCGGCCCCTGCTCGGGCGCCAGTTAAGTTTCCAGGTTCAACTTTATTCAAAAAAATACTTTGCTGGAAACCTCAACTTCGGTTTCCAGACTTTAATTTAAAACACAAGATTTAAGTAATATTTTAACAGAAGAAATTTATTACAACTTCACAGAGTTGGTCGCGAATTACAACTGAACTTAACATTCTTTAATATCTTATCACTAAGCTTAATTTACCAATACCAATAAAATAACTAATAACTTAAACTATGCTGCAATCCACGGTGAACTCGCTGCGTCGGCAATCCAATAGTTCAGGCAGAACAATGCTCCAATTTGCCGGCGCGTGTGCTGACTCTAGAGATGCACGATGGGGTAATTTTTTAGAACGCAGTTCTTAGTGAACGTGATTACTGAATCACCGTTCTTTTAAGTGGTGACCGTGATCACGCTTTTTACCACAGGCATGAGAGATATCGTGATTTTTGAAATGGCTGTAAATCGTGCTTTAGATATATGTCTTATGTAAATAAATATAGGATTATATATGTTTTAAGCTACTTTTAGTTAAAAAATCGATGAAAAAATAGGGAAATATTTGCTTGACATACGATAAATCCACATATACAAAACGTGAAGTCCTTTCACAAATTACAAAGCTCTTTGACCCTAATCATAGCTAAAATTCTTATGCAGGATATATGGCTGGAGAAAATTGATTGGGATAACGTTTTACCATCAAATTGTCTTAAAAAATGGCATTCTTTTCTATCCGATTACTCTAACATAAATAAGATTCAAATTCCACGATGGATATGCTATTCTCCCGAATGCAGCATTCAATTTCATGCTTTCTGTGATGCATCAGAGAAAGCATATGCTGCAACGCTATACGTACGTATAAATTTTCAAAACTGCATTTCAACCCATTTACTTGCCGCAAAAACAAGAGTTGCACCAGTTAAAACAATTTCAATTCCACGACTTGAGATGTGTGGTGCGGTTCTTCTATCTGAAATGATAGAATCCTTAGTTCCACATCTAACAGTCGATAAGTATGAAATATTCCATTGGACAGATTCCACAATAGTTTTAGCTTGGTTAAGTAAGCCGCCATATCAATGGTCGACATTTGTGGCAAATCGTGTTTCCAAAATTGTTCAAAATGTTGGACAATCAAATTGGTTTCATGTGGACACAAAATCAAATCCAGCTGATTTGGCCAGCAGGGGTATACCACCTCAAGAAATAATCCATAATGACTTGTGGTGGTTTGGGCCTGAATGGCTCAAATTATCTCCGTCATATTGGCCTCATTTAGACTTACAATGTATTCCTGAGACAACAGTGGAACAAAAAGCCGTTAAGTCTCATTTTACCTACTTTCAAAACTATGAAGACATACTTGATCGTTTTTCTGAATTTCCAAAAGCTGTGCGAGTACTCTCTTATGTATTTCGTTTCTATCATCGAACTCATACAAGCTATCGATCGAAATTTTCATTTGATTCAAAAATTGTTACAACTTCCGAAATATGTCATGTTAAAACACGA
Source organism: Coremacera marginata (assembly GCA_914767935.1). Taxonomy (NCBI): domain Eukaryota; kingdom Metazoa; phylum Arthropoda; class Insecta; order Diptera; family Sciomyzidae; genus Coremacera; species Coremacera marginata. The sequence goes on from OU612043.1 coordinate 120,721,672, forward strand.
ATAACAATTCTATGCCAAAAAATATCATATTCTCAAGAATACCATAATCTCTCCGTAAAAAAGACCATTGCATCTTCTAGCACAATATTGTACTTGAATCCATTTTTAGATTCCAAAGGGCTTCTTCGTGTGTGTGGACGGTTAGCGTCATCGCCTTCGTTGACATATGACGAACGTTATCCTATAATTCTTCCATATAACTGCCAATTGACACGACTTCTAGTTCGTTTTATTCACCAGATATCGCTTCATGGAGGTAACCAGCTTATGCTTCGATTAATTCGGGCGCAATTCTGGATACCCAAGGTTAAAAACTTAATTAAAGGTACAATTCACCATTGTAAGATATGCGTTGACTATAAGCAAAAGTTGCAAACGCAACTGATGAGCAGTTTACCACCAGAACGTACCGTTTTCACTCGTCCATTCACTAACACTGGTCTAGACTTTGCAGGACCTTTCGAGATTAAAAATTATACTGGCAGAGCATGTTTGATAACCAAAGGTTATGTGTGCGTTTTTATCTGCTTCTCCACAAAGGCTATTCATCTTGAAGCTACTTCAAGCCTTTCCACTGAAGCGTTTTTGGCTGCATTTTATCGATTCGTTTCCAGACGAAGTTGTCCTCTTAACCTCTATTCCGACAACGGAACAACATTTATAGGAGCTTCTAAGAAACTTACACAAGATTTTCTTCTCGCGTCGCGCACAACTCTTACTTCCAATTTCAGTCACCATAACATTTCATGGCATTTCATTCCTCCTGGTGCTCCACATATGGGTGGACTTTGGGAAGCAGGTGTGAAGAGCTTTAAAACACATTTTCGAAAAGTCGCGGGTTCTTTCAAATACACATTTGAAGAATTTTCTACCCTTCTTTCCAGAATTTATTTTTTATATATTATTTAATAGTTTATTTAGTAACAACAGTAAAATTCTGACGTTTATCATTGAGTGTCATCTCAAGATATACAAAAGAAAGCCGAAAATAAGAGACAGAGACAACACTAAATGCGAGCTGTTGATAATTTTGCTAGCGAAAAGAGGCTAAGAGAGAATATGAAGTCGAGAATAGCCAGAAACGAAACGTAGCTATTTGTTCAAAAGGAACAAAGAAAAAATATATCTCGAAATCACTAATCACTGTTTCTTACAAAATTTGATCACCACAGTTACCAGTGATATTCCAATCACCGTGATTAAATCACCGGTAGCGATATATCGCTCATCTCTAGCTGACTCTGCTTACCGCTTGCGACAGCTTGTCGACGCTTGTACTGATGCGTACTCAGCATATTGGTGGGATTGCAGGGTGTTAACTTATATATACAGATATATTGCCAAAACAAAAGGAAATGATTATGAAGAAATTATAAAAGAAAGTACAGATGCCGATGTTCATAATAGCTTCTTTTCTGGCATAAATTTTGAAGATTTTGTTTCAAGTGACACTTCGGATGAAACAGATTAACTACAGAAATTCTTATACATAATTTTTTTTCTTTTTGTAATTTAATTTTCATTTTTATTTTCCTCTTTATATTTAAAATATATATGGTGTTTTGAAAATTTGGTTTAAATTGGAGTAGCACAAAAGGAAGTTAGCATATTTTATAAGGAATCTTTATTTGGAAAAACGCATATTTTATAAAATGGTAAAGTGAAAATGTTTCAAAAAAGTGGGTTATATGGAGGTATCCCAAACAATGTATCAATTCAGGCTATTTTAAGCAAAGTCTTGGTTGGGATAAAATAAAGTTATCTATGTTATTTTGTTCAAATGAAATGATTATGATAAAAGTACTCGGGTTTTAAGAATTGAAGTTTTATGAGTGGTACCCCAAAAACTGGTCTGACCCAACCCATTTTTAGTTAAGACCATTGCTAATGCTAATAATACTGAAAATATTTGCGTGTGATTATAATAAAATAAAGTATTTATTTTTAAAGATACAAGATATTTAAAATTCGGGTTATATGAAGGGTACCCCGAATAATGGTCTGATTATAGCCATTTTTGGTACGAATGTTTTTTTAAGTGATTTTAGACCAAATATGAAATTGTTTTAAAAAATATTGAAGGAGTCCAAAGCTACATCGATTTTTAGCTTTGTCTGATATGGGAGGTAGGCGTGGTCATTGTCTGATTTGGCCAATATTTGGAAAATTTCTTAATCTATGTAAAAAAGCCCACACCAAATTTCGTTAGTTTGCGGCAACTGCAAATAGATTTGGCCACAGCTTATATGAAACGGTTACACTGTGCGGCGCCGGGTATTCAGATGGCTTTATTTAATAAATGAAATTTTTGAAAAAAAACAAATTCTACCAATTAGCCGATTTTAATTAGCATTGCTAGGCTTACAAATTTTTTTTTTGGCTAGATTTGATGCATATTTTGCTACGGGAAAAATGTACTAAGTGGCAGCACTGCTTCCGACTATTGTTACTGCTGCACACTGTTGCCATATTAGCATATTTCCCTCTAAATAGGCGGATTTTGAAGTCATTTGACCGGATAAATTCTTAAAAATGCCGTTGCGGAATTTTTAGCGGATTTTTTAATTGTTGTTTATTAGCTGTAAGTTAGCTTAGTTAAATTTTTTAGTTGTAATATAATATTTTAATTAGTAAGTATTAAAAATATTCAATTTTAAAAATGTCTTCTTGTGTATGGTGTCAAGTAATGATCTCAAAAATATAAACTTGTGGCTTAATTGTCATCTCTATGCTCAAATTTGAAGACTGATTCTATTTCATAATTAACTGCCATCCCTATTAGTTATAATACCAAAATTTGAAATAAGTGCGAAATCTAAAATGAGCAAGTGTGCCTACGTCCAAAAGTTAAGAGAAGTTTGGAGAACTCAACCAAAATTAAGAGAATGGATAGATATTAAAAATAAAGATTGAAGGAATATAGGTCATATTTTTATATATTATTGACCGATTTTAGAAAAAAGACACGTTTTACTCGTGAAAATATGTTCTTTTTGAATATTAAAACAAATTTAAGGGGTTTCTAGCCCCTCAATATTTGAGTCTCATACAATCGAAACTGTAGGAACTGCGGTACAAGGGGGCGTGGTTAAAAATAAGCATGCAAAAACCTAATCTAGGACGCAAGTAATACACGTTTTCGGTTTATACAATGGTATTCATTTCTCTTGGCTTTCTCGACAAAATTTCGATAACATTTTGGCACGTTACTTCAACGTCACAATGCACGTTCAACAACGCCAACCCGTTCAATCAGTCTTCACTAGTTTTGCTTCGCAGATACGTTATTAATCTGCGTAGAGATGAAAATGAGCGTTCGCTTGAAGCCACGCAAATCGAAAGGGTTGCGCAAATTTGTACGAGCCGATGCATCGATGGGTAGAATTTCTTGTTGCAGTTGTTAAGGCCACCAATAAATTCGCTCGTTTTTCTTTTGGAATCTTCAAACACTGTCTGCAAAAATACGGAGTACATATGGACCGCACAGTGCGGTATTTGGATATATTTTATCCGAAAAATGCGGTGTTTTTGTGACTTCAGATTTCGGTTGTATGTATGAAAGTATACAGCTAAAGGCGCAATATCGAAAAAAAACATAAAAAACAGGAACTGGGGCCCTTTTCTCTAACTGTAGAAAAAGCGTTGTTCACTAAGGGCCAGTTTTTCAGTACGAGTTTAAACTTTAGTTAAATTAAACCGAGTTTAACTCACCAAAATTGGACGTTTAAACTCGGTTTAACTAGATATTTTAACATTCGTTGAATTTAAATTGACTTAAATTATCATATAATGTGTTCTTTTTTGCCTAATCCAAGCTTAAACGTCAAATTTTAGTGAGTTAAACTCGGTTTAATTTAACTAAAGTTTAAAATCGTACTGAAAAACTGGCCCTAAATATTGTGTGCACGCACAGTTTCCGATTCACTAGCTTTGAAAACGAGTTTTTAACTTTCAAAAAGTGTATATAATCAACAAATCTGATTTACTCCGATTTTTTTTTTTTTTTTTTGTGAATATTTGATTTTTCTTGTAAAATTATTGTTATGAAATACCCGGCGTAGTTTGGGATTGTATTTTTAAAAATTTTGTCATCAGTCAAGGAATAACTTATTTTCTTCATACAATCAAAAAATATTTTTCTATAATAATATATATTTATATTTACGATTGAATTATTTTTTCAAAAATTCAAATTTGTTCATCACTATTTTGAAATTGACAGCCACAAATTTTTATTCAGCAATTTTATTTTTTATTCAGTATGACAGTGTACATTTCAGTTTACAAAATCATTTGAAATTAAAAAGTGTGCACTTGGAGGGAATATGAATGAAATTTCTAATTTTGAATACACAAATTTTGTGCACTGTTACGGAAAAGAGCCCCAGAACTCAGTGCATTAGAAATAGAAACAGCCACAAGCATTTGCAGCATAGGGGTCTGAATATTTAAAATAAATTATGAAAAAATCAATGTTTTTCTTTTTGGTACCCATAGTTCGCATAATCAACACAAGTATATCACATTTAAATGCAGGTTCTCCGAAAATTTCGGGGGTTTCAACTACCAAAATTTCCCTGAATCACCTATCAAATTCCCTATCAAAATTAACCTATTTCTGGCCAAGACAAAAAAAAAAATGTTTTCCCGGCGAAACCCTTATTACGGCTAGGTTGTAGGTTCCCAAAAATGGGTCTAAAATGGTCAAAAAACTTTTTCGCTTTCCGTTCATATGGGGCAGCAGGGTGCGAAAACGCACCCGTGGCAACTAAGATGCACAAAAATTTTATTTGGGATTAATACAAATTATATGAAAAATCAACATTTTCGTTATAGTTATACGTTTATTTAAATAAAAAAAGAAACATAACAAATTAGTTCGTATGTTATGCCAAGCGCTAAAACATTAATAATGCAGAGGCACATTGCACTTTTTTCAACGAAAAACTATGATTGAAAAATCAGGCTAAGCGCCACGGGTGCGTTTTCGCACCCAACGAAAGGTAATGTATATATATAACAATTGCATTGTCTTACCGTTATAAAGTAAATCATTTATTATATTTTGATTTACTTTCATCACATTAAGGTAATTGTAAAACATTGTTTCCTCTGTTAAGTATTTATTTTAATTTTTTAAAAGTAGATCAAAAATCTAATATTTTTATCTGGTAGGGGGAAGAGAGTATTGCAGGGGGAATGCTAAACGCGAACTCGCAATACGAAAGCTAAAATATCAAACATTGTTCTTATGCATTAACATCAAATAAAACTTACGCATTGCATATTAAAAAATATTCAAACTTTTGGGTGAGAAAACGCACCCTTTGGAAAGAAATGGGTTAAGGGAATTCAATATGAAATACGATAAAACAACATTTGTTTTAAAAGATGGCTTTAAATATAAAAAAAAATTTGCATGTAAGTCTAAACTTTTCACAAAAAAAATTAAATTTTTTATTTTGAACCTGAATATCTCACATACTAAAAATGGTAAAATACCCCACTAAAAAGCTTGTTTCATTTTCTATAAGATGGGATGTTTCGTTTTGCTCTGCTTTAAGTGGTTTCGATTCCAGAGCATAAAAACAGGATCAAAGTCGTAAAAACACAAAGTCCGAATTCATAAAATATCTGAGGCCAAAACAAAATCAGTTTCATAACGAGGGAGGAAAGTTCGTGTGGCATAACCACTGTTGACCAGTGAAATCTGACGATTTGAGCATGACGTAAGGGAGTTGGAAGGTCATAAACTTGCAAAAAAAAAAAAACGTTGTCTTGACATTCTCGAGCGCAGTGCAATTTTTTTATTTTCAAGGAAATAATTCAAGGATGACGGGAAAATTATAATCTGCCGATTTCCACAAGCCGAAGTAACAAAAATCGTCGATAAAGTTCAGCGCGTTCAGCTGCAGTGAAGCATACGTTTTCTACTCCGCGCCTTTCTCTTTTTCACTCTTTCTTTATCTTCCACTCTCTCGCACCGTCCCACTACTTGCCGTCAGTCACTATGCCATCACAAGATTAAAAAGAATTAATTTTTAACATTTTTTTTTATTTACTAATTTTTCTGAATTCTGTATAGTTATAAATAATAAGTAAATCAATAATTTGGGTAAAATAATAAATTTCACTTTCGTGAATTTTTATTTCCATGCTATTATTCGCGAATTTTGTTTGTCACATCTAATGATTTAAAAAAAATGCATGGAAAAGAAATTTGTTTCAAATCGTCAGATTAAGACAATACCACCAAATAATCGTCAGTCGAGTGAGTTTCGGCAAATTTTTTTTGGGAACTCAATATCTATATATTTATAAGCAAAAAAAAGTTTGTGATTCCTTTTTACCTGTGTTAACTTCACCATATTTACATAAAACTTATATCGATGGAAAGGTATTTTCTAGTAGATGTGAACAATATAATTTTTATTCGAATATATTGTCATTAAGATAGGTAAAACAAAGCAAATGTAAAAACCCTTTTTTCCCAATGGGGCAATGAGAAACGTACAACAAAATACATAGCGGTACAGCTCCATTCAACATCGTTGCTGTAGCATACACGAGCAAGAGTAGAATGCAAGAGAGTCGCAGACACTTCAAAAGAGATGTGCATCATTATTGTTGTTGGTACTTTCTCCTAATTTCTCTCTCAACAAAATAAATTTGTTCTCTCAACAAAACCGCTTCAGCGCCAAAAAAACTGTTAAACTTCTGCTTGCTTCATATAACACATGCAAAGACATTTATAATTGTTTATTTTGTTCAATATTTCTGTTCAGGCTATGGGTTGGTGCGTTCAGCAAAAACACAAAAGGAAAACCGATTTTGATATGGCCGAATTTCGGCCACAGGCAATACTAGTATTTTTAAATAAGCAAAGTTCATCGGTAGGTAAAGTGGTTTTATTATGAAACTTCACTGTTTTTCCATTATTTAAAAATTAAAAACAAAAACAGGTTATAAGGTGAAATTCGCTGAATTTTTACAATCTAAACGTGCTTGCAAAACACAGTTCCTTTTTTTGTCGAGTGAGTTACGCCCATATTTACCACTGTTATTCTTCATTAGTTACAGGAATGATAATTTTGGTAAATCATATCATTACTATTTCTTCCAAGGCATATGTACATAAGAAATTTGTTTACATTAATCACATAAACTTCCGAGAAAACGAAGCTTTAAGTCGTACGCATGTCGCGTGAGTTACGCTGGAAATGCCCATATAGTACCAAGAAAATTTATCAACGTATATTTTATAAGTTTCATTTTTTATTGGCATATAGATACCAAGAAAATTTATCAAGGAATATTTTATAAGTTTCATTTAAAAGTGATCAGTTTTAACTATATCAATAATAAGGCCCAGTTTTTCTTTAAAATTTTTTGAATTTTAACTTTATGCTGAGACAATATTTTTTTATTTCCATCGCCGCATACTTTCCAATATTTAAGAGGCATTCAGTATGCAATATGAATAAGGCATTCGAACATTTTAATCCACGCATGCAGAGTTGATAAAACATATTGTAGGAACTCTTCTACAATTGCTCTCTGTGAACGAAGAAATGAATTCATAATAGTTGCTTCACATAGATAGCATTTCATTCCTGCCCGATTGTTAGCTAACAGGTTAGTAACAGAAAATTTGTTTCAATATAAAAACCATTCATTTAAATTTTATATGGCAAAAGTTTTTGAATTTGATCTGCTAAATCTATTTCTACTTCGTGGATTAATGTAGAATTTTCCTTCATAAAAATAAAGCTTACAAAAAAGCACTGATAAATAATAAAAATAAGGTCTACAAAAAAGCACTGATGATGGAGTTTTATTTATCCATGTTCCTCTCTGACTGTATATCTCAGTTATTTTGCAAGGAACAAGAGCAGCAATAAACAAAAATTCATCTGTGTTATGCTCATCCGAAAACTTTTGTTTGTAAACACTGTGACCTGAACTTCCATCAAAACCGTATTTACAATCAAGCACACAACTTGTATTTTTATTGGCATCAATAGTTTTATATATGTTCTAAGCAGTATGATGTAATAAGTCCTGTAATCTCACTTCAGCTGATATCTCAAATGTTGTAATTGGTTTCGGATTCAGTTCGGTTTTGCATTTTTCTAACATTCAATATTCGGGAAAACAGTGCGAGTGGACGCTGCTTACAACCAAAACCAACAGTCTATATTTCCTTACCGATAAGTTTACATCACAATAAAGGCCAAGTGCTCGAATTGATGCAAGACACTTACTAGCTGTTGGTTCAACAAGTTTTCTTTTTATTAACAAATTTGTTGCACTTTCAATTTCTTTAGGTGACTATTCATTTATCAAATTCTGAGCCCTTCGACGCTTTCTTCTTATACATGCTTCCTCATACTTTTCAGCTGTCTACCACCTTTGCTTATAGTGCTAGCTCTAATACATGAATCTTCTTCATGTGAAGCATGCCGTATGCCCCTATCTTATTTCTTAATAAAATTATCCTTACTTCATCCAACTTCTTAGTTTCACAAATAAGATTGAACTCAAGCCAAGTTTGATGCTTTGATACAAAGTAATCTTCTCTTCTATTAGCAGCCTTATATTCACTGTTAAATTTTACAACAAGAAATTCCACTTTTTTAACAGTAACATTGCTTAAACAAGTAACCTAATAATTGTTTTTTAGCTCTTTCAGGGTCAGTGGTTAGCTACACTAGCCATTCATTGAATATTTTTTATTATTTTTTAACGGCATTTAGTGATCATGTTGCTAACAACTACGACATAACAACTTGTCTTAAACAAGGTAAAAGCATTTTTGGCGTTAGTGAGTCTTTATCTGTCAATTAGTCACTAATTCAAAGATTACGGGTGATCGTCTTTTTTCCATGCTCGCGAAAAAAATTATTTAAAAAATGTGTTTTATTTTATAATGTGAGTGTTTTATTAGTTTTATTTGAATATTATTTATCTATATTAGTCGAAATATCAGCACATATTTCTCATGATAAAAGTATTTTCATAATAAAAATTTTTGATTTTTGATGAAAGTGTTTTGTCCTAAAGCCGCGCTGGTTAGCGTAGGTAACCATATAATCCCAATCCCAATTTTTTTAAACACACTTTTTACAATAAATGATATATAAACAAAAGTCAGAGTATTTATAAAAATTGTATACTAGTGCACATTTCAAAGTACCCCTGAAAGAGTTAAATAAAAACCTCGATATCTTCCTTTTGCTTTTTATATGAACAATTTTTTTTCCAAAATTCGAAAACATGTTTTATTTGAATTGGTGGAACCATAACTAAAAATAATTTTCATTAGCAAATAAACACTTCACCTTTAAAAAACTAGCACTCACTTTTACAATTATTTTAATCGAAAAAAACTATTAAAAGAGAAAACTTTATAAATTTAGTTACACTTTGTTTTGGTTTTTAGTAACGGTATTTATCATGTTTCCTGAAACTATGCAATATTTTTTTATAAATAAAATAACTACTACACCTCCATAACTAGGCACATGCCTAATCTTCTTACAAAGTTTTGTTAAGACCTGTTAACCTTTATACGCACCTCCCATATAAAATCATTGGGCCGAAGTTAAAATATGAGATCAAAGTTGATGTGCAAAATTTGAAGTTCTTAAACTTAACATATAATTGCATGGATTTTAAATTTACCATGTTTAACGTGGTTTTTACGTGGATTTTACGTGGTTTTTGTTCGAATTTGACACAACTAAAAGTAAGAGTGCACAACTAAAATCAAATTATATGGGACACTTTGTATGGGAGGTAGGCGTGGTCTTCGTTCGAATTGGATAAACTTAAGGGGGCATATAGGTTACAAATTTAAAAAAAAAAATATTTTTTCGGGAATTTTTTTTCATAGAAGGAAAAAGATATCGTTTTCAAACTTTGCACGTATATTTATTAACATTTAAATAAAAAAAAATTCAGAATTTTTGAAGCGGTTTTTGACGTTATTTGATTTTTTTTTTAAATGCCAAAAAATTACCGCGTACAGGATTTTAGAGCCCTGCATGAGTATGCTTTTTCGCCTTCCTGAATATATTCTCTAGCTATAGAATAAAAAATTTCCTCTATCCCTTTTCTGCTTTGCTCATACCTGATCTTACACTCTCATTGTTTTATTCAGATCTAAGAAACGAAGAGAATAAGAGCACGATGCTTTACTAACAACAACAGGTAGCAAATAAAGCAATAAAAAATAACAAAAATATCAGTGTTCATACCCTGAATATTTAGCGAATATTTTTTTTATTCGTTCGTTCGTAGAACGAAAAGAAGGTTTTTTTTGTATTGGGACCCAAAGAAGGGTGGTAGATAGGGGGTTGGTGTGTTGGGGAGAAATGTTGAGAGGCAAAAAATAATAGTATCAGCTCATATATTTGACCCCTCTAGGAGTTCAGCTACGGCCGATATAAACTATTTTCGACAGTTTTAGTGATTAATAAATCAACAAAAAATAACACAAATATGCATTAAGAATAACATAAAGCTTATTGCGGGGAAAAACCAACAAACCTGATTCTTATTCAGGTCACTGCAGCAGATTCCTGAGTATTCGTGTAGTTTATTAAGTACTCAGAGAAATAACTGAAACAACGAGTAGATCGCAAGCTCACCTCAGTGCAAAAGTTTATGAAAAGAGAACAAATAAAAGATATTCTTTGCGCTACACGACCTGATGCTACACGATCTGTTGTTTACATTTATTCGCTTGCAGCTTTGCTTGCAGTGACTGCTACAGCAGAGAATCAGGGTATATTCACTGGATGAATATATTCATGCAGGGCTCTACAGGATATCACCAGTCTGGCCCCTATTATGATTTACAACTTTGCTTAGAGTTGAGTTGTAAAACCAAAATCAGTATTATGGTTTACAACCTAACTAAACTTTCAACTGCAAAGTTGTCCTTCCAGTTGCGTATGTATAATATTTGGCATTATAAAAAACAATCGAACTTGAATGCGGTTGTGTTAAATGTCAAAATTCTACAACTGCATTTTTAAGGTTGTCTTCTGGTTGTGTTTAAAAGAAACGATGGCATATATATTGTAAGTTGCATTATTAAAATGAAACGATTTTAATTAATTTTAGCACAATTTAGGAAAATAACTAACAAGAAGCAGTTCAAAAGAATGGTTTCTTTGTTAGAGAAGCACCCAGATGTGGCTAGAGGAAAAGGTAATTTTGGATCGAGCAAGCAGCTGACCAATTACAAAAACACTGATTGGACCTTATCAGTGTGGCTTTCGACCTGGTAAGTCCACCATAGACCAGATTTTCACGCTACGACAAATCCTGGAGAAAACCCACGTAAATAAAATTGACACACACCATCTCTTTGTCGATTTAAAAGCTGCGTACGATAGCCCGAGAAGGGATTGCCTATACGCAACAATGTCTGAGTTCAGTATACCTGCAAAATTGATTAGACTTTGTAGAATGGCGTTGAGCAAAACACGCAGCTCCGTCAAGGTAGAAAATGACCTCTCCGAAACCTTCAATACCGATAGAGGTTTCAGGCAAGGCGATCCACTGTCTTGCGATCTCTTCAACATCATCATGGAGGGAATCGTACGAAAGGCCGGTGTGCATCGTAATGGCACCATTTTCTACAAAGGCGTCCAACTCCTTGCGTACGCTGATGATATTGATATTGTCGGCAGAACCAAGAGAGATGTTACCGCTGCTTTCGCCGCTATCGAAAAGGAATCAGCCAAAGTGCGTTTGACGATAAATGAGTGTAAAACAAAGTATATGCTGTCTACAAACAAGGGAGCGCGGCATTTAGACTCCCACGTTTCATCCGGCAGCTATAACTTTGAAGTTGTCAAGGAGTTTGTATACCTTAAAACCGCCATTAATAACAACAACGAAATCAGCCTGGAGATAAAGCGAAGAACAATAATTGCTAATAGGTGCTACTATGGGGTCAGTAAGCAACTAAGTTCCAGAGCCCTCTCTCGATCGACAAAACTAACACTCTACAAGACGCTCGTTCTACCTGTGCTGCTTTATGGCGCTGAGGCATGGGTAGTTTCGCAAACTGACTTAGCTGCTCTGGGGGTGTTCGAGAGAAAAGTTCTTCGTAAAATCTTCGGTCCTGTTCGAGTCGGCGATAACTATCGCATCCGAATGAACCACGAGCTGTATGAGCTCTACGAAGACATTGACGTAGTTCGGCGTATAACTGTGCAGCGACTACGCTGGCTGGGTCATGTCCATCGTACGGACGACGAAGCTCCAGCGAAAAAGGTGCTCGAGGCGAGGGTTGTTGGTCAACGACGACGAGGGCGACAATGCCTCCGATGGATGGACCAGGCCTAGGAAGCCTTAACCGCACTTGGTGTATCCGATTGGAGAAGGCGCGCGCAAAGTAGAGGCGCCTGGCGAAAGCTGATGATGTCGGCCGAAACCCGGACACAGGTTGTTACGGCCACCTAAGTTAGTAAGTAAGTAAGTAAGCAGCTGACCAATGAGCTCTGGGAGCAGTTTACGGTTGAGCTCAATAGCATCGGACCTCCAACACGCTCCTCGCAGGAATGGCAAAGGGTTTGTTTATAAAGTTCACTAAATGAAAATATATTTTTAAAAAAATTGTTTTTTCTACTAGGTGTGGATACACTATAAGGCCAACTAAAAAAGAACGTTGGTAAACAATAAGAAAAATTTGTCCGCGACAGGAGGAGGTCAGTCGGAAGAAATAAGTTTGAGCCCGCTTGAAGAAAGCGTGGCAGACTTAATAAGACTCCACAACACATTGACACCACCAGGCCGAGCTTTCACAAACCAAGAGACAATATCAAATGAAACGGAAAATGATTCCGGCCAGTTAAACTGCCAATTGACTAACGAATGTGCCCATACTCCTAGTCGATCTCCTCTACAACCTGGCCGATCACCTACACTTCCTACCCGATCTTCACATCGTAGCCCATCTCCTCCGCGCCCTAGCCGTTATCTACCAAATTCTAGGCGCAGGCGAACTAATATTGAGGAGCAACGTCTCAATGCAATGTTAACACAAACAAAAAAACTATACTGAATTTTTAATTTAATAAACAAAAAGACGTACGAACTCAAAAAGAAAAAATTTGCATTATTGGAAAAATAAATGACTCAAACTCAAGCAAGAGAGCTCCATGAGGCGAACATAGAATACACAAAAGAAAAAATTCAAATGTTGAATGCAACTATTTCTTTTTCAGTTCGTAGGCTTTTTAGTTTATCAGATTGTTTTTACCAAGATTTTTCTAATGTTTTGAGTTTTTGCAAACAGTTTTTTTCTGTTGGGATTTTGTTTACATTTTGAAGCAGATCTTAAATTCATGGACTGCCATTAATATATATGTAACAGTACGTTCAAAAAGTTCATAGGATAACACATAGATGGCGTTACTAAATTTTTTCTATATGATTTTTATTTAGTACCAACCTTCACACAATACGTATAAAAATTTGACAACAATCTGACAATTGATTCGTGAGTTATAGTATTTTGTGTGCAACTATTGTTATTGAAAAAAAAATGCAAAAAGTGAATTTCGGGTTTTGATAAAGAATTGCTTTTTGATGAAAAAAATTCAGTAGAAACCAAACAATGGTTTTATAAACATTATCCGGACTCTGCACTAGAGATGGGCGCGTGTCGTGTTTTTTTCGTGACACAAAAACGCACGACTCAACACGAAGTGTTCGTGACAGAAAATCTGATTTCGTGCGTGCTTCGTGTGGTTTCGTGTTGAGCAAAATTGACACGAAAAAACACGAAACGATTTTAGGTGTAAAATATATATGTATGTATGAATTTCCTCTATATAAAAAATTGAATATTTTGTTTCGTCAAACACGCAAACACCAGCAAATTTGTTGATAGTGTATGGGCCTCTTAAGTTGAAAGTTCTGTACATAAACCACAGACTTAAGTATATACTGATAAGAAATCGATAATGGATATTCACCTTGGAGAGTTTCCAAATTTAATAATGTAGTACATTTTTTAGCGGAACGAATGAAATTTGGTTTATTTTGAACAGCCCTTTCTACTCTGTGTATTTTTAAGTCTGTGCATAAATCGATAGCATCAGTTGTTGGCAGTGGAAAGTTGGCACCACTGTTTGAAAAGCGACGCTTGAAAAAAAACATTAATTTATGTGAGCAAAATGAAAGATACAATTCAAGAAGCTACGAGTATTCGTCGAAATGATGAATTACGTTTTTGTATCAAGTGCAAGCTGGTCGTTTCATATATGGCCAAGACTGGAACCGGAATACTAAATCGTCATAAATGTGCTTTGCAATCCACAATACAACAACCCACATTAACTACATTTCTACCAAGGAAGGTACCTCAACGTGCTTTAGATGATCTTGCGCCCCAGCAGCTATGTTTTGTTGCTAAAGACTTACAGCCACTGAGCGTTACCGAAGGCGAGTTGTGTAAGTGTATATCTAAAAACAATTCTAAAATTGTAAATTTTAACGCAGGTGAAGGATTTCGTATGTACGCGCAAGCCCTAATAAATGCAGGAGCCACATATGGAATGCAAAAGTATAAAGATCTTTCGGTATCAAGAAAAACGCTTAGCACCACAGTTATGGCAAGTGACTACAGAAGGATCAAGGCGGAACTAAAGGAAAAACTTGCAAGTCAACACCTATCGTTTACGACGGATATGTGGACAGACATATACACACAGAAAAGTTTTTTAAGCCTTAGTGCTCATTATCTTTGTAAAGATTATAATTTAAATGTTGCCATATTAGGTGTCAAAGAATTTATCGCTGAAAAGAAAACTGGAGCTAATATTTTAGAACAGGTATTATGTATTCTTGACGATTATAATTTAAAGAAAAAGCTTTTAAATGGAATGATGGTGACAGACAACGGAGCAAATGTTGTATCCGCTTTCAGTCACTATAAAAGGCTGTTTTGTGCGTGTCATAACATAAATTTGGTTATGGACGATGTTTTTGAGAAAAATCCTATATCCGAAATAAGCGAACTTATAGAAGCTTCAAAAAAACTAGTGAAGTACCTTAAGCATTCAGAACTGAACAAAAAATTAACTAAATCTTTAAAGCAGCACGTTAAGACGCGATGGAACTCTGTTTATATAATGCTTCAAAGTATATATGACGTCCAGATTGAAATCAAGTCTTTATTATTAGATAAAGATGAATTGAATCGCATTTCTAAAATCGATTTTGACTTACTGAGTAAACTTCTCGATTTTTTTAAGTTTTTTAAAGAATGCTCTGAAAAATTTAGCTCTGAAAAAACGCCAACCATACATATTTATGTCTTATGGTACGACAAACTTAAAAATCATTGTAAACAAAAAATGTTAGACTCAAGCATCATATTACAATTGAAAGCGAAAACACTGCAGTCCATTGAAAAACTACTAAGTCCAACAGACATTCATTATGTGGGCCTTTTTTTAAACCCACCATTTGAACAACTGAATTTTTTAAGCTTAGAACAAAAAGATCAAGTCCTGTCAACCATTAAGGCCATCATAGGAGAATATTGCATGGAAAAAATGGAAAAAAATAATAATAATGAATCACCAAACGAAAACCAAGAATTTGCTGAGTATAGGGATGAAAATACTTAAAAAAAAATTAAATTAGAAAAAAGCAATGTTGACATTGAAATTGAAAATTATTATAATAGTTCAAAAGAAAACGGAAATGATTTTTTAAAATTTTGGAAGTATGCAAACAATTTAAAGATATTGCAAAAACTTGCAAAACAAAAATTAATTTAATATTAATATTAAATATTAAAATATACCTGTAAGTTCCGCGACAAGTGAGAGAGTATTCTCCACTTCTGGATTAATTTTAAGCGAACGCCGTACAAGATTATTGAGCACAAATCTTGATAAGTTACTATTTCTCAACAAAAATATGTAAATAAAATTACAAATAAAACATAAGTCTTGCATGAAACATTAAAATAAAATAAAGAAATGTCTTTGATATATAAAATTTTTTTTGTTATTGGTTTTGATTTCGTGCGTGTTGTGTCGTGTAGTGTTGGGCAAAAATTGTTGGCGTGCGTATTTCGTACGTGTTGGACATCTTGGTATTCGTGTTCGTGTCGTGTTGGAAAAATTCGACACGCGCCCATCTCTACTCTGCACCATCGAGACAAATGGTAGAAAAGTGGATTGCTGAATTTAAACGTGGTCGTACCAGCACAAGTTATGCAGAGCGCAGTGGAACGCCCAAATCAAACTGTTATTCCACAAAACATAAAAAAAATACACAAATTGGTTATGAATGATCGCAAATTGAAGGTGCATGAGCTAGCTGACATTGTAAATATATCAGATGGTACTGTGCAAAGTGGTTGCCGCGTGAGCTCACAGTCGACTAAAAACAACAACGAATTGATGATTCAGAGTAGTGTTTGGCTCTGTTAAACTGCAATAAAATCGAATTCTATCGTCGATATGTAACAATGGGTGAAACATGGCTTCACTATTACACACCAGAATCCAAAATACAGTCAGCTGAGTGGTCAGCAGTCAACGAAATGAATCCAAAGAGAGCAAAGATCCAACAGTCGGCTTGTAAGGTGATGGCGTCTGTATTTTGGGATGCGAAAGGAATATATTAATCGATTATCTCCAAAAAGGAACCACCATCAACCACCTGAAATCGCCATATTTGCAAAAGAAATAAAGTGTTGTTTCAACAAGACAATGCACCGTGTCACAAATCGATGAAAACGATGGCAAAATTTAATGAATTGGGCTTCGAATTGCTTACCCACCCACCCATCTCCAGATTTAGCCCTAGCGACTTTTTCCTGTTTTCAGATCTCAAGAGAATGTTTGCTGGAAAGAAATTCAAGTCCAATGATGAAGTAATCGCTGAAACTGAGGCCTATTTTGACGAGAAAGAGAAATCGTACCATAAAGGTGGTATCGAAAAGTTGGAAAATTGCTATACTCGTTGTATCGCTCTCGAAGGCAACTGTGCTGAATAATATAATCGAGTTTTATCAAAAATTTTTTTTTCTTACGCATCTTAAGCATCTACGGACTTATTGAATGAACTGTTATATTTTTTTTTAAGTTTAAAGCACACGAAATGATATTTATGTTTGATATAGTTTAAGACACATGAAGTGATATATTTTTAAACGTATTTTTAATAAAAAAAAAGCTTTATACATTTTTTAACACACATATGTGTTTCTTTTATTTATATTATTATTTGAAATCTAATTCATTAAAAATATTGCATGATTCTATTTCTTATATCTCTGGCCAATTCAATGTTATGTGCAACTGGAACGTTATTTTAGGAGTCCTCTTCATTAGGGGACTGCAGATCTTCCTCGAGCTCAACATTAAAATGTTTGCAAATATTGTGCAAAGCACAACATGCGTTTATAATTTGCGTGGCTTTTCCGGTTTATAATGAAATCCACGTTTGGAAATAAGACATCTAAACCTGGTTTTTAGGACACCTATGGTTCGATCAACTATATTCCTAACTTTAGCATGAAAATAATTGTAGCGAGACTCTGGGGAATCAGTGGTCGTTGCTCGGAAAGGAGTCATGAGACAGGGATCCATGGGGTATCCAGCAAAAAAAAAAATACTAAATTAAAAAAACTTGATTGAAAAGCCAATCTTACCTAAAATCCATGAGTTTTCTTGGATATTACTGTGAAGAAACTGCTTGTAGTCACTTAAATCCCAAATAAGGGTATCATAGTTAGATCCAGGATAGCGAGTATCTACGCTGCGTATGTTCATTTCATGATCGCATATCTAGATAATGTGTGTTTTAATTTAATATGAAATATATTAACGAGTAATTGTACTCACAATCATTACGTTCAAACTGTACTAATTTTTCCTATTGAGGTAAAGGTGCTGAATATCTTGTTCAGGCGCAATTATGCTGACATGGGTGCCGCCTATGCATCCAATAGCCCTAGGGAAGCCTGTCCGCGAATAAAATTACATTTTTGAGGCTTCTTCTATGAGCTAAGCGACAATCCATTTTCCACAAATTCTCTGTTCATAACACTGAGAACTTCGCTTAAAATCACGGACACAGTTGGTTGCGCCAGGCATATATTAAAGTCATTTCCAGTAACTAAGTAACCAAGAAATAACTTTAAAATGGGTGGTATGGAAGAGGGTTTTAGGTGGTCTTGAATTTCCTCTAATACATGCTTAAAGGACTCTTTGTTCAGTCTGAAATAACTCAGAAATCTGTGAAAAAGTATTTCATTAATCAATTGAAAAATATCTAACCTCATCTCATTACTTGATGTGCGGCAGTTCAAGAGGATTTGAATGATCGCGCAGTGACTTCCGGAAGCGCGCAAAATTTACGCAGCTTTCCTCTCCGTCGCTTTTCTCTCCGTGCGCCAAAAATAAATCGAAACTGCTTTCTATTTTAAATCTCACTTCTTTTATTATTAACTTTATTATTTTCTTCACAATTTGCAATAAATAAAAATTATACAAATGCGAAACAGCTGTGTTTGTCTACATTCAGCTGTCCAAATTTCCATTAAATTCTATTACAATTTGGACAGTATTCCACACAACTCAACTGGAAATAGTTGTAGTGGACTGATTATGCAAACTTGACGTAACACAGGTTAACATGAAGCAATGTACTATGAATATTTGTTGATTATGCTACCAACGTAGCAACCACAGCAAGTGCCAAATAATTCACTACATCAATTAGTTTTCGTCATATTTCAAGTATTAATAAAAAATAAATTTAAATTAAAATACTTACATTTCGCTTCAATAAATAAACGCTAACAAGAAAATACACTCAAAAATCAAAGTGTGATGCTAGCAACCTTACTAAAATCACACTGTATGCTGAAATGTCAGCCGACATAACATAGAAATCAAAATTCAACAGTCTTCTACGTCGCGTTACGTTTCGGCAAATTAGATACACAAAAACTCATTAGGTAGATTTCTATGTGACAAAAGAACCGGCTTTATTGCGTTGATCTATGTTTGGCTAATTAGGCCATAAGTCATAATGCTAAATAATATTCCAGTTGTGTGCCAAGTTGAGTTGTGTTCAGGACAACCCAACTCAGTTTGGTTGAAAATCCTTGTTTAAGTGGCTATCGCCTGAACTAGGATAAATTTTTTACGCCGAAAAAAAAAAATGGCGGCCGATTTTGTAACGAAAATGGACTTTTTTCAAATGGCCGCCATTTTGTTTTTTTTCGGCGAAAAACATATAACGAAAAAGTGTAAGTCTATTCTTTTGTCACCTATTTCTATTGAACGTATATCCACTAAACGGAAGTTTAAGCAAAATCGAAGACTATGCTTTCTTGCTATTCACACTTAAAGTTAGGAAACATTTCCAGTTTTACTCACTTTACTATATATCAAGAACATCGAAACATGTTTTTAAATGCACAACTGCTTTCAAACTATTCAACGGAATTAAGCAAACTTTACAGACTTGGAAAACTTTTTTTCATATTTTTAAAAAATATATAACATGACCTGCATTAGTCAAAACAAATATCCGAAAATACTCACCAAACATTCGCATAATGCCGCGTTTCCATGTGATCTTCTATTATCTTCTAGTATCACATTTTTTGTAAGAAAGAAATAGCATGTGAGCCCTACTTTATGGCATTGATGAATGGGAGTGTGAAACAGGTATACCTTTTTCATTTTTATAGCATGTGATATCCCCTGTGATGCTAGGAGATCGAAGAAGTTCAACTTCTTGAACTTTTGTTATAAAAGTTGATCACATGCTATAAATATGACATTCATTTTTATAGTTGTAGTTTTTGTGCTGTCACGCTATCAATTTTATTTGCGCCAATATTAATTGTCTTGAAATAGTACAGAATTATGAATACAAATTGGAAAAGAAAGAAAATCAAATGATTAAAAGGGGTATAATTTAAAATAAATAAACATTCTTGGTTTTTTTAACCATCGCAATGTAGAGTTGGCCAGAGAGTTTCTTAGCGCATTTATGGAAAGCATCAATGATTTTTTTCTTTAATTTGGTGCTTGGTAGATTCACCAAAACTTTTTTAAAACAGTTTTTTATATTTTTTTTTCGTGTGTATTTCACTGATGCTGCTGCAGTTGTGGCACACGAATTGGATTACCTGTAACACCTGATGCTGTCTGCACAATAATAATTATATAAAACAATTTAGGGTACGTAGACAAGAAGTTATTTCAATAAGCACGTCTTGAAATCAGTAAGCTTGCAAGAATTGATTTGTTTACATATTTTGCAAATGTCAAATTTTTATAGGAAAAAGTACATATATGCATCTTGCTCTTTATAGCATGTGTTTTGTGATATGGGATAAGATAAGATACTGAAAGATCACATGGAAACGCGGCATAATTCACTCCATTTGTATATTTCGGTTTTAGACATTTTTCTGCGAAAAAGTGGTATAAGATGTTATTGAATTTCATACATATACGCAAAAGTGGAAATCTATATTTTTGTCATCTATTTGTATTGAATGTATTATTATTATACAGAAGTTTAAACGAAATCGAAGACTATGTTTTTTGATTCTCGCTGCTAAACATTGTCAATTTTTGCAAAGTTGTTTTTCTTAAGGAAGTTTTCTTGTAACTGACCTTGAAGCGAAACTTCAATGTTCTCAAAAATATTATTTTTGGAAAAAAGTAACTCCAAATTTTTCAAAAATTTGTATATGTTTGTAAATTGGCTAAATAATTTTGGAGAAAATAACAACTAAGCTTTAGATATTGAATTGCATAAAACTAAAATTGTAAATTTTAAGAATAAAACTTCAAGTTTCCGTGCATGCTGTTCATTAAAATTTCCACATATTTCCAAAATGCTTATAGACTGCTCTTAGTTGAAGATTTTTTGTCGACTATGTGTATTAGTTTTTAAGAAATTTGAAACATTTTTTTTCCTTATGGCCGCTAATGTTACACTGTGCGGCGTAGCCTCCGATGGAATTAAGCCTACGCTACGCATACAAAAACGTAGTGCATGATAACATTCTTCTGCGTAGTTAAAACTGAAACTACGCCGTAGTGCGTGATAAAGGGAATAACTGAGATTTAAATCGCAAAAGATAAATTAAATTACTCAATTAAATTTTAATAGCCATTATGATTACATTATTTCAATATCATATTGATCTTGATCAGGTTTTAAAGACCCTTTAACAATAAAATC
The DNA here is from genome assembly GCA_914767935.1 of Coremacera marginata. Lineage (NCBI taxonomy): Eukaryota > Metazoa > Arthropoda > Insecta > Diptera > Sciomyzidae > Coremacera > Coremacera marginata. Next base: position 120,742,930 of record OU612043.1, read on the forward strand.
TAAATACGTCGAAGATTTTCGACTCTGGTTCGAAGTATAATTGGATACTGTTCTATTGTATCGAACCCATTTTATAATGAAAACTCAAACCATATTAAAAAAATTCGAAAAATGTATGAGTAAATATGCACTTAAAAAGCTATATTGGCCTGATGGGCTTCTAACATATTAAGCTCGTCGTAAATTACTTGGCTTGCAATCCTTAAAAGATAGAAGATCGATCTGTTAGTTGTCTTAGAACTGTCTTATTTCTTCCAAAATTATGATGCTCCAAGAATTTTGAGGCGGAATTGAGTGTTTGAAGAAAGCATTCACAGGGCCAATTATGCTAATAATGACCTTTAGCAACATGCATACACTTGGCAAGTCTTTCACATATCTTAGATTTTAATGTGTCTAAACTAGAGCCCTGCATGGGTATGCTTTTCCGCCTACCTGAATATATTCGCTTGCTATAAGAATAAAAAAGTTTCCTCTATAGCTTTTCTACTTCGCTCATACCTATTCTTACACTCTCTTTGTTTTATTCAGATATATGAAACGAAGAGAATAAGAGCACTAACACCACCAGGTAGCAAATATAGCAATAAAAAATAAAAATATCAGTGTTCATACACTGGTTCTGATGAACCAGTTTGAGTTTGAAATCATTCTGATTTAATGAAAAATCCCGATCGCATCCCGAATTTGACCTGTTTATCCCACGAAAATGACACGTAAAAACCCATAAAAAATCCCACCAAAAAATTTATACCAATAAAGTTTTTTATCCGATTTATGAAACGAAAAAATCATCTCAAACTTTTCATATAAAAGTTTATTTATTAATGAAACCAAACAAAACAAGACAAACTTTTAAATCTGTATAAGAAACCTGTACTACCACAAATAATAATATGCCTTATAATAATATGCCTTATTTAATTTATTATGAATAAAACTGCAAAAAAGAAAAAAATATTCGAGGCAAAGTGTACAATTCTGAAATGGAATGACTAGCTGTTTTTACTTACTAGAAAACTGTGATGTATTTCTGACTTCACGTAGTATTAAGGAATCTTTTAATTTGTAAATTAACAAAAAACGCAGTGCTTCAACTTTTTTTTGTTTGTGGAAAATTTTTTATATTTATCGAAAAACATTATTATGTACAGTTTTAAACATTGTAATAATCTTTTAGTTTAATAATGTACACAATAAAGTTTAATTTAATCTATTTGTAAATTAATTACGATTCTTTCATAAGTTTTTAAGTTATGTGTTTATATAACTCCAATAATTTTTCAATTATTAAAGGTTATATTTTATCGAGCTCAAGGTCAATGTTGCTTTCCGAAGAAAACAACTGAAGGAATAACAACCAACAACAACAATACCCTGTAGAGTATCAATCACATAGCAGACTAGACAGCTGTTTCGTTGGCCGCTACACCAACTCATCAGTAGCCTTTTATCGTGATTCTTGCTGTGATCCACTAAGCTCTTAATTTTCTACTTGTTTCACGAATGCAATTAGTAAATTACCCTGAATTGCGGTACGAGAACACAAATGATATGAAAGCAGCTTAAAGTTCTTCTGATTTGTGAAGCATACTTTCAGGGAAAGTATGTTCTATTATTCGAAGATAGATCAAAGCTTTTCTAAATACTCAAAGATTTCGTTGTGCTAGTTGTTGTTGCTCTTCTATTTCACAGTCGATCTTAGCTTCAGCAATTAGCTGATATTAAACTATGACGACATGAAGATTTGTTTCTTTTTGAAAACTTAGATTTTTAATTTATTGTGTGTAAACACACACAAATCATCATATTTTCAACGGCCGGGCTCTGCCATAGAATTTATTTGTAAATTAATTACGACCTTCTTTCATAAGTTTTAAAGTTATGTGTTTATATAACTCCAATAATTTTTCAATTATTAAAGGTTATATTTTATCGAGCTCAAGGTCAATGTTGCTTTCCAAAGAAAACAACTGAAGGAATAACAACCAACAACAACAATACCCTGTAGAGTATCAATCACATAGCAGACTAGACAGCTGTTTCGTTGGCCGCTACACCAACTCATCAGTAGCCTTTTATCGTGATTCTTGCTGTGATCCACTAAGCTCTTAATTTTCTACTTGTTTCACGAATGTAATTAGTAAATTACCCTGAATTGCGGTACGAGAACACAAATGATATGAAAGCAGCTTAAAGTTCTTCTAATTTGTGAAGCATACTTTCAGGGAAAGTATGTTCTATTATTCGAAGATAGATCAAAGCTTTTCTAAATACTCAAAGATTTTGTTGTGCTAGTTGTTGTTGCTCTTCTATTTCACAGTCGATCTTAGCTTCAGCAATTAGCTGATATTAAACTATGACGACATGAAGATTTGTTTCTTTTTGAAAACTTAGATTTTTAATTTATTGTGTGCAAACACACACAAATAATCATATTTTCAACGGCCGGGCTCTGCCATAGAATTTATTTGTAAATTAATTACGACCTTCTTTCATAAGTTTTTAAGTTATGTGTTTATATAACTCCAATAATTTTTCAATTATTAAAGGTTATATTTTATCGAGCTCAAGGTCAATGTTGCTTTCCGAAGAAAACAACTGAAGGAATAACAACCAACAACAACAATACCCTGTAGAGTATCAATCACATAGCAGACTAGACAGCTGTTTCGTTGGCCGCTACGCCAGCTCATCAGTAGCCTTTTATCGTGATTCTTGCTGTGATCCACTAAGCTCTTAATTTTCTACTTGTTTCACGAATGCAATTAGTAAATTACCCTGAATTGCGGTACGAGCTAATTGCTGAAGCTAAGATCGAATGTGAAATAGAAGAGCAACAACAACTAGCACAACAAAATCTTTGAGTATTTAGAAAAGCTTTGATCTATCTTCGAATAATAGAACATACTTTCCCTGAAAGTATGCTTCACAAATTAGAAGAACTTTAAGCTGCTTTCATATCATTTGTGTTCTCGTACCGCAATTCGGGGTAATTTACTAATTGCATTCGTGAAACAAGTAGAAAATTAAGAGCTTAGTGGATCACAGCAAGAATCACAATAAAAGGCTACTGATGAGTTGGTGTAGCGGCCAACGAAACAGCTGTCTAGTCTGCTATGTGATTGATACTCTACAGGGTATTGTTGTTGTTGGTTGTTATTCCTTCAGTTGTTTTCTTCGGAAAGCAACATTGACCTTGAGCTCGATAAAATATAACCTTTAATAATTGAAAAATTATTGGAGTTATATAAACACATAACTTAAAAAGTTTAATTTAATCTGTACTTTGCATGAATTTTAATTTTTGTAAATTGTCAATGAAAATTCAATGAAGAAGAAGAACTTGCATTTGTTTTTCGTTGCATTCGTGTTAGCAACTTGCTGGAGTAAGAAAAGAAATATAAAGTAATTTCGTTTCTACATTTTATCTCTCTCTGACTTTTTGTTTGTGCAGTACAAAGCGTTGCCAACAGCATATACACTGAGTTCCCTGACCAATTTTAAATAAAAAGTTAATGGACATCCGATTTTTTGAATGAATTTAAAAGTAGAAGGGCATATATGAGTTTTAAACTCAAAACGAAAAATTTCTGTCGAGCTATCAGCTTTTTTTTCAATTTTAAATTTTTTACGAAGAGTCAGTGAACTGATGTGACAGTGACAGTGAGTCAAATGAACTGATCCAAAAAACGAAAGTTGGTTGCTCGACCAATTTTAAAACAGTTGATATTTTTATTAATAGTTGTCCAATGTATTTGAATCTCAGAACTACTTTTAAAAACTTTTTCTTCTTTTTCTTTCAAAATGGCGGCCATATTTTCTTTGCTACTTATAGCGATATATACATTTGTGTTAACTTAGATATTATTTTAATTATATTAAGTTATATTAAAATATAAGTTAACTTAACTTATATTTCTCAGCTCTTATTCTACAAAGAATGGTGAATTGAAAAACATTATATTAAGCTCACTTTGGCATTTAATCTGACTTATAAAAGATGCATATGAAATAAATTCTTCATATTAAAAAAAAAATTATATATTTTTGTGTTCAAAACGTAATATCTTGCAACTTTAAAAATTTTTTTTTTTTATAGAAAGCAGTCAGTTGCACTAATACATTTTTTGCTAGAGTACATTTCAACTGTATATTTAAACATAATTTTTTTTAACATTCTGACTCATTAACTTTTTGTTTGCAGCTTCTTAAAAATTTGAATTTTGAGGGGTCAAATACCTCTGGTGGGCATGGGTTAAAAAAATTTAAATTTATTCACAATAAATAACATAATACCATTATATTGCAGTTAAAAATTTAAGTTTTATATTTGCTTCGTTTGGAAGATACAGCCTTTCAAACTTCGTGAAAATTCGCATCATACGTATAGTACATATCACATAAAACAGTCAACTCAAAATTTACAAATTTTTACTTTTTAAAGTAAAACTATTCGTAGTGATCATATACTTTGATTGTAACACATCAAATACATTTCGTACACATCTTCTTTCTATATAGTTTAAAAAATAAAGTTTTGTCTCATTGCTTTGCATTGAGTTCATTTAAAAATAAAATTGTTTTTTGCTTCACATAGAAATTTAAAAATTTTGAGTTGTGACTGTTTTGTATTTAGTGTGCGGTATGTACATTAGGGTGGTCGTTATATGGCTTTTTCAAATCTCAATGATGGATGGTTGTTTGATAAGCTCCAAATGTCAAAAAACTACTCTTTATTTTTTCAGATTTTTAAATTGATCCCTAAATCTCCCAATTTGCTCATTTGTTCGCCTCCATACATTTCGTGTATTTTAAGCTTGTTAAATATACCACCACCTTGTTCAAAAAGAAAGGTTCATTTACACTGTGAACGAAATGTATGTGTAGTAGGATGCCACATGTGTCTATGACAAGGCTGCCAAATATCAGCATCTCTCGTTGACATTTGGTAAAGTGACAGTGTTTTGTTTACAACAACTTTTTTCGTGTCTTCGATTTTACGATGGAAGAAAAAATTGAGCAACGATTTTGTATCAACTTTTGTGTGAAAAATGGTTGCAACTGCGCCGATACGTGTAAAAGGTTGGTGAAATGTTACGATGACTCTGCTCTATCGTATCAGAAGGCAAACAAGTGGTTTAACCGATTTGTGAGTGGCCAAGACGAAGTAGAAGGCGACCCTCGTACCGGGCGGCCATTGTGTTCGTCTGACGACGAAAACGTTGAAAAATCAAAGAAATGTTGGTCAAAAATCGCAAATTGACGATTAGAGAGATAGCAGAGGACGTCGGCATTTCAATTGGATCCGTTCAGAACATTTTGAAGAATGAATTGGGCTTGAGACGTGTCGCTGCGAAGTCGATACCGAAAGAACTCAATTTCATGCAAAAAAAGAGACAGAGTTGCTATCGCGAAAGACATGCTGGAAATGGTCGAAAACGACGAATCATTCATCGAATCCATCATTACTGGTGATGAGACATGGGTATACGAGTATGACACGAAAACCAGGCATCAGGCGAGTGAATCAGGCTCAATTTTTTCTTCCATCGTAAAAATCGAAGACACGAAAAAAGTTCTTGTAAACAAAACACTGTCACTTTACCAAATGTCAACGAGAGACGCTGATATTTGGCAGCCTTGTCATAGCCACATATGGCAACCTACTAAAAAATATGTGGCAACCTACTAAAAAAATTTTCGAATCGGATAGTTAAGTCCGGTTCACAGTGTGAATGAACCTTTCTTTTTGAACATGGTGGTACATTTCCCAGTCTTACATATTTAAAATCAAAGAAACATCAATTTAACGAACAATTAAAAAAGATTACAAAAAAGTGATTCAAACCAGTTTTGTAAATAATTTAAACTTTTACAAATTATGACACAGTAGAAAATCCCACCTAAGCATCAGAAATCCCACACGTTTTCAAATAGGACAAATATCAAAAAATGATCCCGAAATCCCACCAAATCACATCACTGGTTCATACCCTGAATATTTAGCGAATATCATATTTTTTAAAGCCAACTATAATACTATCATCTCGATTAGTGATTTACCTTGCTTAGCTAATGTAGATACTTTACTTGACATTGGGTCTTTGTCTATAACTGGCTATGATGTAGTTAAAGCGATGTTGGCCATGAAAAGCTCTGCTAAATTTGACTGTGATGGTATTTCTTCTATTTTACTCCATAGTTGTGCACTAGCATTGTCTGAACCTATTTGTTTGATTTTTAACAAATCTTTATCAATGGGTTCCTTTCTGGACAGTTGGAAAATAACATCAATTACCCCTGTTTTCAAATCAGGTTCAAAAAATTAAGTGTCTAATTATAGGCCAATATCTAAACTTTCGAATGTTTCAAAACTAAAAGAGAAGCTTTTATTATGGTAAAGCGTTATATTTGTCCTCAGCAACATGGCTTTGTTTCTGGCAAGTCAACTGTAACAAATCTAGCAGTTTTTTCTGAGTTCTGCATCACCTCTGTTGCTTTGGGCAATAAAGTGGATGTTCTTTACGCCGACTTCTCTTAGGCCTTTGACAAGGTGTCACATAATTTGTTAGTTGCCAAGCTTGCCAAGATAGTAGTCCACTCATCATTTTTGGAATGGTTTAAGTCCTACTTGAGTTCTCGCCCTTGCTACGTCTCTATAAATAATGTAAACTCACTAATATTTACCGCGACTTCTGGGGTTCCACAAGGAAGTATTCTTGGGCCTTTATTTTTTATTTTATATATTAATGGCATTTATAAATGTTTCAAATCTTCAAAATTTTTATTGTATGCTGATCTCAAAATTTTAAAGAAGTTCGCAGTCTGGCTGATGTTACAGGGCTGCAATCTGATCTTGATAATGTTGTTAACTGGTGCATTGTCAGTGGTTTATCTTTAAATACAAATTATTTAAACGAGACGGTTATTTATTTTAAAGACCTTTATTTTTTGGCACTATGTGCCAATGTTACTTTTATTACCGAACTACAATTAAGACTGACTAAATAAAATGAATATCAAACTTAAGCTAGCTACTACTGCTACCGCTGTTGTCGTTGTTATTGTGACTTACTGTTTAGTCGTTACTGTGTTTGGCTTGTTGTTGTTGTTGCTGTTGTGACTTGCTGTTTAGTCGTTGCTGTGTTTGGCTTGTTGTTGTTGTTGTTGTTGTTGCTGTGGCTATTGCAGTTTTGCTGACGCTGTGTTTAACTTGTGTGAGAAACAACAGAATTGGAAATTGTAACGTGAGTATGGTAAGTGACAATTTTCAAACAAAAGCGGATGCGCGTGTTAACTTTCCCCCTTCTTAAAAGTGGCTGTCCTCGGCCGCGCCTTGCGACTGTAGTTGACTTTCTATTTGGGTCCTTTCGACAACTTTTACAATAGCGAGCTTTCTTTGTTTATTTCTCCAAAAGAAAATTGCCACTGTCATAACCATGATTAGGGTAATCATGCAGAGCATGCCCAATGAAATCTGAGATTTTGTTTTTATTTCAGTACGTAGGGCTGTGATATGGTTTAGATTTCTTATATTGACCTCAAGCAGGTAAGATAAGGATAACGTAGTTATGTGATCCGTGAAATTTATTTCTTGTGCAATAGGAAATTCTGGAATTAGATGGTATTTCTGCTTTGGGTTTACGTAGACAGTACCATTTATTGATACTTTATCATTAAATGTAACTAGGTATGTTCCACTTACAGTCACAAGAGGCTTGTCATCTTGACGAATCTCGGACACGCAATCATTGATTATAACCATGCCTTCATCTACGACTTCTGTCATCGCCACATCATGCGCCGAAATTGTTTTAGAGTTAGCGGTGTAATTATTTAGTAGATGTTGCAGGCAAGATCCATCTGAGCTGTTTATTTCCCTGCAGAATGTTGATGTGGTTGCTTTTTCGCAGTTTCCTACTAATTTATAAACGCTGCCACACTTTGCCACTATCTTGGATTCAAACATTATAATCTTTGAGTCATGTACTACTGGATAAATTACGGGTTTGTTACAAACCGGTACTTAAGGGTACTTAATTAGGAAAAGTATAATTTCATGGTTTTGCAAGGTTTTTAATTTGGAATTAAGTATAATATCGCTTACGCTAATGTCAGTTGACTTTTCATTTTAAACAATATATTCAATTTCTTTATTATCTAGTAAAATAGGGTTTATAACATTAATTTTTGCAAGCATAATAGACAAAACAATATTACTTAGTTCAGTTATAACAGCTTTATTCCTGCTGCTTATTAGTCCGAATAAATGAGCGGTGTCAAGGTCAGTTGTCTTAAGTTTTGTTCAATAGTTGATTAACGGTGTTCGCTATTTTGTTAATTTGGGTTTGCATTACAGAGTTTATTTTTATTAGCTGTTCGTTTGACTCAAGTAAAATCTAATTTTAATTTTGATTTCTTGAAAATCATCAAAGTCTGGAGTACCTGCTACATACTTTAGTGTGGTACCTATAAAATTGAGACTACGAGCGTAACGATGATGGATTGTAAGTGTTTCTAAAAGTTGTGTTATCTGTTCTGCGTCGAGTTCCAGCAGCTTTTTCATATGTGAGTGTGGGATAAGGTCCATGTACTTTTCCGTTTCCTTTATAATTTTATCAAATCTTGTTAGATTCGTACTGTAATCATAGTCAGAGTAAATTGCGACCACGCCGTTTGCAATGGGTATATAGTTAGATTTTGAGTAATTCAGTTATTCGCCGTAAATTTGTGTTAAGAATGGTAACCTGTAAAGAAAATTTATCGGAGATTACTTTTGTGAATTCGGCTGTTTCCAACTAACATCGTAGTTCCCAAGTCTTTATCCACAACTTTTTTTATATAAAGTTTCCTGAGCTTGTTTCCTATACGTTTGTTGGTTTTAACGAATACGCTATCGCGTCTCTATAAGTATTTCTTTTATTTTTTTCTTTAATTTCATTTGGTGCTGCGTGAATTATGTCTATCGATCTATGGATTGTCTATCGAGTGAACTGTTCTATTGTACCTAGTTGTCGCTAGAAGGATTTATTCAGGTCTATCAGTGATATCTAATTCTATTTTCAGGCAACGTGCTATTTCGGTGAGGGTGCTGTTGAACCTTTCCACTTATCCATTTGTAGTGCTATGGAAAGGTGGCGTTGCATAAATTTCAACTCCGAAATGATTCATCAGTATTGATTTTATAGTTTCAGAGTTCAGCGACCTTCCGTTATCGGATTTTGTATAGGGGTTCTTTAATATCAACTATGGCTCTCGATTTGATTGGGAGAACTATTGCAAATTTGGAGAATTTGTCAATGCTAGTGAGGAAGTGCATTTTATCTGTAGAATAAATATCCACATGTAAAATCTCACCTGGATACGATGGCACGGGAGTTTGGCCTATCTCTGTTTGGTTTGGGTGACGTTGGTATTTGGCTTCGAGGCAAGTTTTACAATTTGAGGTTATTTCCTTAAGCCTTTTCTGAATCCCAGGAAAATAGTAATCCCTTAGAATTTGCTGTGTATTTTCCCTTGCATATCTGTGCGCACGGTTATGTTCTGTTGTAAGAATTTCAACCTGATCGTCTTTATTGATCACATTCATAACTTTTTTTTCAGTGTGGCGGAATTTAACCGAAGGGAACATTTTAACCGCCTCAACCTGGCGAGGCCAGCATTATCCATGTCGAAATCGTCTCAAGTCGACTCAAACCTCCAAGTGGTGTTCCCTGGGCAACGGCAAACTGGCATCCGTCAGTTTGACGGCTAATTTGAGCGGCGGGTCGATCCATAGACCTTAAACATGGAATGTGCGCAGGGTTTGGGTCCCGCCACATTACTACTGCCCAATGAAAACTAAACCAGCCTCGGATAAGAACCCCAATTACGTTGACGACCACCGCATTCAGCCTGGAGATAAAGCGAAGAACAATAATTGCTAATAAGTGCTACTACGGGCTCAGTAAGCAACTAAGTTCCAGAGCCCTCTCTCGATCGACAAAACTAACACTCTACAAGACGCTCGTTCTACCTGTGCTGCTTTATGGCGCTGAGGCATGGGTAGTTTCGCAAACTGACGCAGCCGCTCTGGGGGTGTTCGAGAGAAAAGTTCTTCGCAAAATCTTCGGTCCTGTTCGAGTCGGCGATGACTATCGCATCCGAATGAACCACGAGCTGTATGAGCTCTACGGAGACATTGACGTAGTTCGGCGTATAACTGTGCAGCGACTACGCTGGCTGGGTCATGTCCATCGTATGGACGACGAAGCTCCAGCGAAAAAGGTGCTCGAAGCGAGGGTCGCTGGTCAACGACGACGAGGGAGACCATGCCTCCGATGGATGGACCAGGCTGAGGAAGCCCTAACCGCACTTGGTGTATCCGATTGGAGAAGGCGCGCGCAAAGCAGAGGCGCCTGGCGAGAGCTGATGAGGTCGGTCGAAATCCGGACACGGGTTGTCACGGCCACCTAAGTAAGTAAGTAAGAACATTTTAATGATGTTATTTTGAATTTTTCCTAGCACAGGTAGTTCACAAAAGATTCCGTTAATAACATAAGGGTTCACGGATGCCTTTAAAGCATCATGCCGGACTTGAGTTTTAAAAAGAATTTTTGTAATTTTCTTTGTTTTTATGCCTTTACCAATAATAAGCTGATTTTTGAAACAGTTGATGGGGTTTTCTATCGTTGGTATAGACTGAGTGAGGGATTCCTCACTGTGCGTGGTCATTTTATCTGACGTCGCATCTTTATTAAGGGCGTTCATGTGTTGTCTAGAGAGAGCATCCGCCACATGATTTTCCTTTCCATGTTTGTAAAAAAATTTGGGAGAAAATTCTTCTATAAAGGCCCTCTTTATCTCTTTAATTTTGTGTTGGGGTTCCTATCAGAGATGACAAAGGTCAGTGGCTGGTGATCCGTATAGATATTAATCTGTCTTGCCCCGTAAAGATAATTACGCAGTTTCTGTAGAGACCACACAATTGACAAAAATTCGCGTTCATTTGTCGCGTAATATTTGATTATTTAATTAATAATAAATAATCGTAATTAAAATTTGTCTTCTGTTGTTGATAATGTTCTTAACAGATAATTATTGAAGTGCGAATAAAGGAGGACGACGTCTTCTGAAGACAGTATTTTCTTTACCTTATTAAATTCCTGAAGTGCTTCATGATGTAACATAATTTGAATTTTCTTCGACATTCTTGTTCCTACGTTCCCGTTTTCACCCCTCAGAAATTTAGTTAGCGGCTTTACGATTTGTGCATAATCTCTCACAAAACGCCTGTAGTAGCCCGCTAATCTTAAGAAGTGTTTCAGGACCCTTGCAATTAATTATATCCTTTACTTTATCAGGGCAGGTTTTAATCCCATTACTGGATATCATAAATCCCACAAACTCAACTTCGGTTCTGAAGAATTTTGACTTTTCGGGCGATACCCTAAAGTTTACATGGTATAATTTCTTGAAAATCTTAGAGATGTCTTCCAAATTCCGTTCTTCGTTTTTGAAAAAATACAATGCTGTCGATATAGACATGGCAAATTTTCCCAATTTGATCTCTTAAGACATCGTCTATAGACCTTTGGAAGATACCTGGGGAATTTTTAAGTCTAAATGGGAGCCTGCTGAATTCGAACTTGCCGTTATTTATGGAGAAAGCTGTTTTCTCGCGATCTCGTTCAGAAAGCTTAATCTGGTGAAACCCAGACTTTAGGGCAATTGTTGAGAAGTAAACGAATTTCCCTAGATTAGCCAGAATGAAAGAAACATCAGGGATTGGATACTTATCGTAGATTGTCTTTTCATTCAGTTTCCTGAAGTCTATGACAAGTCGCATTTTGCGATTTCCCTCTTCGTCAATCTTTTTTTTGTCCACAACCCAAACTGGATTGTTGTATGGAGACCTTGAAGGTCTTATAATCCCATTAACTAGAAGTTCGTTGACTTCCTTGTCGACAAACTCCGATACCGCAATGGGGTACGGGTATGATTTTGAATAGATTGGCTCATTATCAGTTGTCCTGATAGTAGCGATCACATTTGTGGTAAAGGGTAAGGATTTGTTGGGATCAGCAAATACGTCTTCGTGACGCTGAATTAAGGAGGTAAGCTCGTTACGAATCTTTTCGGCATCTAGTACAATTTAAAATGATATGTAATTGACGGTTTTGCAATAAAAATATAGTACTTGCTCTTCACCACCCCTGTATAGAATGGTTCCTTTTTTAAGGTCAAGTTTCACCTCTCTTTCGTGAATTTCTGAGCGGGTGCCAGGGCTGACGGCATGTCCACAGGCCTAGAGGAAAAGAGGATATCGCACATTGGTTTATGCAATCTGGATATAAAGATGCTAAGTGCGACCTGTCTGTATGTTTAACTGATAAGTTCTTCCTTACCCCCGTCCGTCATGATAGTTTTATTAATGAGTAGGGTTAGTTTCCTCTCAACCTCATCATAGAACTGAATAATTGACATTCTCCCCTGTCTGAGGATTGCCATCTCTTGTTCAATAAGATAGGCCGGCTTTTTATGGGCATATGGAAAGTCGAGCCTAGCTATTATGGCCTCAAAATTTAAAACCGTATTGAACGAAGACAGAACTAGGTCAGCTGATCCAATGATTTTGTTACGGATTGCAACAGCTTGGTAGTGCCTAATAATGCCTTATTAAAAGAAATTTCCTCATTGGATTCCCGTAAAAAAACTTCACAAAGAAATATTTTAAAGTCAAGCCACAGTGCTAATGCATTTGCTGGCACATTCAATGCACAAATAACAGCAAATAAATGACGCATTTGTTTGGGCGAATTGAATTCCTTCGCTTCATTCAAACATTCATACCATTCATTGTCATTTGAAGCAATACCGCGAGCGTGACACGCATCAAGGAAAGTATTGTAAACAATTCTAAGTTCGAACGTCTTCAAAAGATTAAGGACCACAAACATGTAATAATAGCAACCGTAAATGAAAAAGTTATACGTCCTTTGGACGGACTACATAGATACGTGCAATGATTTTATCACCACCACGTACTCTCTTCTTCAATTTTTTTTCATCGTCTATCCAAACATAGTGCAAAGGAATTTACTGATATACATTCGCCGAAGGATCGGTTTCATTCAATGCGAAAAATGATAACAATTTTGTTTGCTTAACATTTTCAATTGCATCCCGTTCTTGTCCTATTCTAAAGTAAATATTTTGTCTACGTGGTAAATGAATATCAAGCCTAATGATAGTATGAGACTGAAAATGCATTGGAAATTCATAAAAACGCCACACTGCTTCAGTTGATCCGACATAACGCCCATTCAAGAAATTTTGCACTTCATCAATCTGAAGTTCTTGATTTCCATCTGTTTCATTTTGTAATTCTATAGTTGCACTTCATATCCTTTATACACGTACTTATATATGTATTTAACACTTTTAACTGTAGTGCAAATGTCAACATTCAAATCGCAATCAAATTTAGCAAGTAAATATGGATTTTATAGCTACGAATATTATCGAAATAATTCTTCGATTTCTTTTTAATGGTTGGATCATTTGAAGTGAGTCTCTGATACAGTGAATAAAAAAATAAATTTTGTGTTAAGGACGGAAAAAAACTTTTCCCTTATGGCAACACGAAGTAAATGCTGTTCTATCACGTAAAGTAACTTCTGAAGCAAAATGTTTTGCGTTACAAAATCTGCACTCTAAAATCATCAAACCGCAATCATAACTATCAAAATGCATTGAAATTACATTCAATGCACATTTAAATGTATCTCTCAAAAAAACAATAGAATTCTCATTATCAGCTTCTATTTGTGCTACATTATTTGTATTGTGCGTTCTATTCACATTTGGATTTCAAACAACAAATTGTCCGTTCCTATCTCTTTTCCTTTAAATCTGACCCGTAAGCGTTCTTCTTCGAGGCATAACGCAGATATATTTTCCATTTGCTTGTACCCAAAAATTTTAAAAATGGTTACTGTAATTCAAAATAAATAAATTATAAGTTTAAAAATTTGGAAAAATATTTCAATTACAGTCACACACACACAAAAAAAAATGTGTGCAGCGAGCTGAAGGGTATGCATTTTTAATTTCCCCCCGTACTCCCCTCCCACTCTATGACGAAATTGCGAAACCCCAGGACGATTTTTTTATGGGCGACAAACTTGAGCAATTTTGAATAGGAAGGGTACACGTAATAAGCACGCTTTCCAAGGGAAATCATGATTGCGTACACCAAAAATGACCATCCCAGGTATTTTTCGGTGTTGAATGCGTCAGAAAGTTAAGAAGCTTGAAGCTCTGGCGGGAATCTTCTAATCCGCAGATAAGAGATTTTTCAGTAAATTATGCTACGGTTTTGAAATTTGGATGCGGCGTAAACAAATGCATTTAATCCTTACCTTATAGTCAGCTGCACTGAATTTTGTTTGTGTGGCAGTTTTATTTATCACATACAAAAAAATTAACTTACGGCAAAAATGTTCAAATACGAACACTGCAATTGAACGCGAATTGAAATCGGAACAATTGAAGATGAGTGAAAATCGACTTTTTTAATTTTTTTTATGTGAAAATATGTATTTGGAGCTACAAAAGCTAATGGTGAAAAAATTTCGCGCCGCTCTCAAGTGGTTTAAAAGTTACAGGGCTCGAAAGTTTGGGAAAATGGACATCAAAAACTTGTGCATTTTCCTACAAAACCTAGCTTTATTGGTATCAAAAGAAAGGTTATTACCTATTCAACGAGCTATCAATCATTAAAATCCATCCATTACTTTTAAACATATAAGGTTCTCTCAAGCGTACTGTGTGAAAGATTAAAGCCGATTACAAAAACACTGGCCATAGACCAGATTTTCACGCTACGTCAAATCCTGGAGAAACCCCACGAAAATCAAATTGACACACACCATCTCTTTGTAGATTTTAAAGCTGCGTTTGATAGCCCGAGAAGGGATTGCCTATACTCAACAATGTCTAAGTTCGGTATACCTGCAAAGTTGATTAGACTTTGCAGAATGAAGTTGAGCAACACACGCAGCTCCGTCAAGGTAGGAAATGACCTCTCCGCAACCTTCAATACTGAAAGAGGTTTCAGACAAGGCGATCCACTGTCTTGCGATCTCTTCAACATCATGGCACCATTTTCTACAAAGGTGTCCAGGTCATTGCGTACGCTGATGATATTGATATTGTCGGCAGAACCAAAAGAGATGTTACCGCTGCTTTCACCGCTATCGAAAAGGAATCAGCCAAAGTGGGTTTGACGATAAATGAGGGTAAAACAAAGTATATGCTGTCTACAAGCAAGGGAGCGCGGCGTTTAGACTCCCACGTTTCATCCGGCAGCTATAACTTTGAAGTAGTCAAGGAGTTTGTATACCTTCAAACCGCCATTAATAACAAACAACGAAGTCAGCCTGGAGATAAAGCGAAGAACAATAATTGCTAACAGGTGCTACTACGGGCTCAGTAAGCAACTAAGTTCCAGAGCCCTTTCTCGATCGACAAAACTAACACTCTACAAGACGCTCATTCTACCTGTGCTGCTTTATGGCGCTGAGGCATGGGTAGTTTCGCAAACTGACTTAGCTGCTCTGGGGGTGTTCGAGAGAAAAGTTCTTCGTAAAATCTTCGGTCCTGTTCGAGTCCGCGATGACTATCGCATCCGAATGAACATCGAGCTGTATGAGCTCTACGAAGACATTGACGTAGTTCGGCGTATAATTGTGCAGCGACTACGCTGGCTGGGTCATGTCCATCGTACGGACGACGAAGCTCCAGCGAGGGTTGTTGGTCAACGACGACGAGGGCGACAATGCCTCCGATGGATGGCCTAGGAAGCCTTAACCGCACTTGGTGTATCCCATTGGTGAAGGCGCGCGCAAAGCAGAGGCGCCTGGCGAGAGCTGATAAGGTCAGCCGAAACCCGGACACGGGTTATTACGGCCTTCTAAATAAGTAAGTAAGATTTTCCGCAAAGTATCACTAACTTTGGTGGAGATATTGATACACTTGGAGTGAAAGATTTTTGCGCATCCGTTCCACGCAATGAAATTATCATATGTGCTCCACTGTGATGTTTTAGAAAAAATTTTGGAAAAAAATGTCCAGATAATTGTTATTTATGAACCCTTTTTGGTATTGGTTGCTTATAACAGACTAAATAATAATTATTTTTAAATTTTGAAACCAAAAAAGCAGTGTGAAAATATTGTTGTACCACCGTTTTGAAGGTACCATTAGACTCCTCTCGTATTGTAGAACATGTATTCGTATTGATTTTTAAAATTTTGATTTGTAAAATTTTGAGCAAGAAATAATAATTTATTACTGCTTTTTATTTTTTAAGGCAAAAATAATAAGCAAAATATAACCGACATTTTTTAGAGCACTAAATAACTGGTAAGTTTTGATTTTTATTTTTTAAGGCAAATAATAAAAAGCAAAATTTGCGTAATATTTTTTTTGAGAACTAAATAGCTGGTAAGTTTTGATTTTTATTTTTTAAGGCAAAAATAAAAAGCAAAATGTGGAAGTAGGCAGTTACAAAAGAGTTCTTATTGATGAAGAGACTAATTTGCTAGAGTACTGGAACCGAAAGAAGTATGAAAATCCTTGGCAGTTCCTGCTATTCAAGTTAGCGTGGAGCGTGCATTTTCTGCTTTAAAACTAGTCATGGGGTATCAGAGATACTACAACCTTAGCGAGGAACATTTATACTCCATCTTAATAGTTAAATTAAATGCTTACTTAATTTGATAACGAGTTTATGTAATTTAGTATATAGTTTTTCAATTATAATAAAAATGTTGCTGGTTTATATATAATATGCACTTCACAGACTATGTATCGCTACCTTAATATAGAAAGGCCCTAACTCAATTTTTTTTTTTTACATTATAGAAGAAGAAAAAACTTAATAAAAAACGAAGTTCTGCAATTTCTGCAGTAAAAAAATTGTAACATCATTACATCACTTATAGTTTTTAATAAAAAAAAACGTTTGCAAAAAATTCGGTACTAAAGAACTTTATTTATTGCAAAGTTTTTTCCTTCTCCTATTGAGTTAGGGCCTTTTGATATAGGGCCTTTCTATATTAAGGTAGCGGTATACGGTAAGATCTTACGAAATGCTATGATTCGCCTTATTATAATTGTATAACTTTGGTTCAGTCGTAAGATTAGATCCACATTTTGCTTTTTATTTTTGCCTTAAAAAATAAAAATCAGAACTTACCAGTTATTTAGTGCTCAAAAAAATATCGGTCAGGTTTTGGTTCTTATTTTTGCCTTAAGCCTGTATGATACTTAATTAAATTGATCATTGAAAATTATAACAAGAGCAGTTCAAATAGCACGAACGCATGGATTCAATTGGTGTGAGTGAGTACGCATATGGTACGAATTGGAGAAAAATTTGTAGGACGAACTGTATTTTCTTTGCATTTTTTTTGCCGTTTCTTCCAATTCGTTCTTCGTTAAGTTTCGATCAAATATTTAATGTGCCGTAAATTAATTTGAGATTTTAAGAGTAAACAAAACTATTTAATATAAATGTATGCTGAATTGGAAGTGATGTGTGTAGCTAATATTAATTTATTTAATGCAGCTGCTCTTAAAAACACCAGATATAAAAAAGTAACAACGTTTATCCTTTTCTTACAAAATATGTCTGTCCTGCCCATGCGCCACTTGTTTTCAGATTTTAAAATTGCACAAAAAAATTAAGTATCATACGGGCATTAAAAAATAAATATCAAAACTAACCAGTTATTTACTGCTCAAAAAAATATCGGTCAGATTTTGCTTTTTATTTTTGCCTTAAAAAAAAAAAGCAGAAATTATTATTATTTTTTGCTCATCATTTTAAAAGTCTAAATTTGGTACGTTCTCTGGCTTATAACCATTATCGCAACCAAATCGTTTTTTTGTTTGTCCATAACCATTATCGCAACCAAAATGTTTTTGGTTGCCCGTAACCATTATCGCAACCACAATGTTTTTTTAGTTGCCCGTAACCATTATCGCAACCAAAATATGTTTTTGGTTGCCCATAACCATTATCGCAACCAAAATAGTTTTTTTGGTTGCCCATAACCACTATAGTAACCAAAATAATTTTTTGATTGCCCATAACCATTATCGCAACCAAAATATTCTTTTGGTTGCCAATAACCATTACAGCAACCTGCATTTTTTTTTGGTTACCCTAGCCATTATCGCAATAAAAATTTTGTTTTGTTATCGATCAACATAATTGAAACTAAAAACCAACTTATACCAAGCATCATAAAAAAAAAATACGAAGAGATTCTTGTAGAAGAAGAACCTTTTGCACAACTGCAGAGCAAGACCTTTCGTTTTTTAGATATTATAGTCATAACAAAAAATATAAGTCTCGTCAAAGCAAAATTTCCCTCACCAAAGTGGTTGTTAGTTAATACCGCCAATTTGGCGGGATATCGCTTTATTTGTCAACAGTGCTTGTTATAAATAGGTTTTTAGTTACAATTGTCTTGATGTATAAAAAAAAAAAATTCTATTGCGATAAAGGCTACAGGTAACAAAAAAAAAAATTTAGGTTGCTGTAATGGTTATGGGCAACCAAAAAAACATTCTGGCTTCGATAAAGGTTATGGGCAACCAAAAAACATTTTGGTTGCGATAATGGTTATGGGCAACCAAAAAACTATTTCGGTTGCGATAATGGTTATGGGCAACCAAAAATATTTTGGTTACAATAATGGTTTCGGGCAACCAAAAGACATTTTGGTTGCGATAATGGTTATGGACAACCAAAAATATATTATTGTTGACATAATGGTTATGAATCTAATAATAAATCTTAAATCTTGTAGCCTTTTTGTCTTTTCTAAAGAAAATAATTGTTATTTTGAGTCACTGCTTATATACGATTTCAATTTTTTTTTTATGACACTGCAGCGTGCGGCTTTTATTTTGTTTGCCAGGTTTTTTCGTGCTTCGATTGACAGCTTTTGGTGTGCACGCGTTGTCAAACGCATTGAAATAAAGTTTAACATGTCCAAAGTATTCGGCCTTTCCGAAAATCCTTACGCTTTTGGAATTATTCGCATACTTCACATAAATCGGCCAGATATCGGCCAAGATATCACGTTTGAGGTGCTGGATTTGTATCAGAGGTGCCAAATTACATTACCTAATACTACCTTTCATTATTTCTAAAATTTGAGCTCAATCGGCCCGGTCACTTTCGAGTTTGAATTCTTAGCTATTCCATATACTCTCCTGAAACTGTTTCAACGCCCTTTGTAGGCGTTTTGAATGGGTACGAAAAATAAAATATATCTTTAAACCTGACCTGAGTGATAGTTTATCTCTCTGCCATATTCAAACAAATAGGTGAAGAACTTCCGGAGATGTGTGACTTTTCCCATTCAAAATACAAAATTTTCATACAAAAACGCCTATTTTGGTTTTCGCGATTTTCCAAATTTTCGACCAAAGTTTTCTATTTTTTCTCTTCTTTTAAACCATTCCTGAAAAATTACCAACAAAATAAAAAAACCCTCAGCCAGTAACTCATAACCCCACGCTGAAAATCCTAGTTGTACAAAACATATGTCAGTTTTAAGACTTCTAACCGATTGTTTCATGTTTGTTGAAGAGTTCTTCAACATTTCTAATGATTTTTGTTGGTCTTTTTATAGATGGCGTTCTAAAAACTGGCCATGTATGTGAAAATTCAACAAAAATGGGTTTTTTCAGAAAAAAAATTTATTTATCCGCCATTTTTCCATATTAAGGGCTAACATTTTAGGATTGTAAGCGCAACATATACCACTACCATAACAAAAGAACAGTATCTGCCGATCATTCAAAAAGTATATTTTGCAAAATTACTGGAGGGAAAAAATTAAAAAATCATAACACTGAACAAAGTTGACAGAAAAAACCCTGTCAAAACATATAAAGAACGCCATCAACATTTCTCCCCATCATATGCAACAGTGATAAAAAATAGCTCAACTAACTCGAACTTTAACCAAAGTCAAAACGATCAACAAGTGGACTCAAAACATACAGACAGCAACGGCAAGGCCAAAATTTTGGAAAAAACTAATTACCAACGCCCGATTATTGACTACTCTGGATTCCACTCATCAGAAAAAAAGCTAACCACATCCGACACTGAACCTGACACGAAAGCTGGACCATTCAATGCGCCCCTCCACCCGAGCAAGAACGTTACTATACTACCTAAGAACTCCTCCAACAAACTAAGCCAGACTCTTAAGAAAACATTAACCAAAACCAAAAAGATTAACACTCCACAAACGTCACTAAGTAGCCTTAACTGAGATTACGCAGAATCCATATCTATACATTCAGATTCAGAGATGCACTAGTTATCAATATATCAAAGATCACACACTAATATACATATTAATATATATATTAAAACTTATACATATTTATACTTTATACATATTAAGCACTCTTATTATATTACTATGTTTACCAAAAAAAAAAACATTCAAATACTATATTTCTAAACGTATGCAATGACTCCTTAAATAATCATAATTTGCTCTTAATTCTTATAAAAACACACAACCCAAAGGTGATATCTCTACAAGAAACTCACCTTCACTCTATATAAATATTCCTATTCCTGTTAACTACACGTTTTACAATCTTAATACGTCGTCGACCAGATACGGAGGTGTAGGATTATTAAAACACAACTCGATTCAACACAAGGAAGTTATATTAAACAAAGACTTTGATGCTTTTGCGTTGGAGATGAAGTCTAAAATTAAATTTAATATAATATCAGCTCCTCAGAATAATTTTTACCAAACCAATTTAAGAAATGTATTCGATCCTCTCAATAGTCCTTGTCTTATTACTGGAGATTTTAACAGCTGGCATTTAGATTGGGGTTCAACAAGCAATAATCGAAAAGGAATTGTATTAGCGAAATATATTAATTAATCTAATCTCATTCTTCTCAATGATGGGTCCCCAACCCATTTTAGTTCTCACAACACCTTTGGTTGTATTAACATATCCTTTTGTTCTCCAATTATTAAAACTCAAGCAGAATGGTATATTGAATCAGAGCTTTCGGGTAGTGACCATTTCCCTATAATTATTAACTTGTTTTCAATACAGTCTCAATTAAGTGTATTCAGAAAACCGAAATTTTTAACAGATATTGCAGATTGGCCTCTTTTTACCAAGAAATATGCACAATTTAGTTCTATCCGCCCAATTAGTGAAAATATAAATAAAGAATCCGCAAATTTATGTAAAATAATTTCCCAGTCAGCAAACGAAACTATACCCCAAACCAGAACTAAATATAACACCCACAAAGTTCCCTGGAGGAACCACAATTTAGAAATCTTAAAAAAAAAAATAAACTGGCACATTTTCAAAAGAAATATTACTCAAACAAATATGCTAAACTAAAAAAAAGCGAATTCTCAACTTAGACGTGAAATAAAATTAGCCAAAGCTGTTGCAATAACAAACTTCAGTTCTACCATTAATTCTTCTACACCCATCGGTAAAATGTGGTCTCATATAAGACGCTACTCAGGATACAAGTCTTCTTTCGGCATCCACTCCATTTTATCCTCCAAGCCTCCGCACACCTCTTTAATTGGCAAAGAAAAAATTGTATATGAATTTGGTGATTTTTGGTCAGATAATTCTCTTGATAATAAATTCTCTCAGAACTTTCAAACTAGAAAAAACTTAATCCTCAGACAAAACTACACCAGTGTCCATGCCCAGATGCGGCTTTAATAGATATAAATTACTTAGAATTAGCTTCAGCATTATAGTCACTCAAAGGCAGGACACCAGGCATTGATCGGATATCATACCCCATGATTAAGAACTTACCCTTTGTAACAAAACTAAGGCTATTGAATTGTTATCCTAATACTGAAAACAAACACGGATAAAAGTGTTTGCCACCAAGGAACTTTGGTGGCTCCTAACCAATAAAAAATTAATTGATTTCCATCAGCTTGGTTTCAGGAAAGGTAAATCAACTATGGATACTCTACTGTATGTGGATTATCCTTTAGCAAATTCCCTTTCCTTTAAGAAACATCTTACCATTATCTCCCTAGACATCGAAAAGGCATTAGAGAAGGTTGGATTGCATACAATTATTGACCAATTTTCTGAATGGAAAATTGGACCCAAGATTGCTAATTTTGTAATCAATTTTATGTCTAACAGAAAAATAACGGTTCGATCTGGTTCATTTTACTCAAAAATCAGACCTTTAAACAGTGGTATACCACAAGGATCGCCTCTGTCGGTGATATTGTTTCTTATAGCCTATAATAAATTATGTGGTATCATAGCCTTGCATAACCTCTACGCACGGGTGACAATCTTGACGCGATGTAGAGGCTTAAGTTGCAGACACAATGGCTATTGGGTTAGGCTTTGTGGAGCAACGAACCAAACGTCACCCCACCATTTCTAAGGTTGTAGACGCCATGCCGAGGGAGATTACACCGGTGGTGTAGGGTCTAGGGGTTTTAGATCGCGAATGGTGTCTCCTCAGGGCAGCCCACTCCCTGTTGTACTTTAGTAGGGTAGGGCGGATAATGGGGATCTCTGTCCGTTCGGTCCGTTTTTCTCCCCAACTCGTGGGATATTAATGAACACACAAAAACAAAATAAGGAAGGGTGCGCTGTGGGGACGAGTCCCGAAGCGTTGGAATCCCAAAAGGATTTAACCGTGGAAGGGTGCGGGAAGCCGCAAGGTAACCCGCCGGACCTGGTAGACGATAAAGCTTCGAAAGGAGTGGAATTGTCAGCCAGACCCGTCGAAGCTGCAACACCAGGGAAGGAAGCTGAGTCCGAGGCTAAGCGGCTCCTTGATAGGGAGAAGCAAAGGCGGAGGAGGAAACGTAAGAAGGCGGGCAGAACTGAGGGGAAGATTGCTTTGGAGTCCCCAGTCAATAATATGACGGATCAATTCCAAAGCATGTCATGCGATGAGTCCACCCCGGAAACGAACAAGGGTAAAAGATTCAGGGAACAACCTGGATCTTCCGGCGAAGTCGATAACGGGGTGACTCGAACATGTGAGTCAAAAGGTGGACAGCTCCCGGCTGTTAGCTCTTCGGCTAAGGACGGGGAAGGTGGACATCCTGTAAAGGTTGATAGCCTTCCACATAAAGGAAGGACGATGGAAGTTGGTGGACGACCCTCAAAAGTCGATAGCCAGTGGAAATCGTGGAGGGCTGATAACCAGAAACCGAGCGGTAGCAAACCTTTGCCTACACAAAGAGTTGCGTCCGCGAAGTCGAAGGCTTCAGCGGGAGGGAAATTCAACCCGGAAGGGGTTATTGGAAGCGGCCGTGCATCCTATGCTACGGTAGTGGAAAAGGACCTCTTAATGGGCATCGTTGATTGCTCCATCGATGGTCAGTTGGGAGAGTCCCAGTTGGCGGCCTTTAAATCCGCCCTCTTGGAGGCTCTCGACACCATCAATGAAAGCGATGGCGATGTAGGATTTGTTGGAAATGCAAACTTGGAGGATGGAATTATTGTACTCAAGTGCAAGAACCCATCATCTAAGGTATGGCTGTGCCGAACCGTGCCAAAGCTCATGAACTTATGGGAAGGGGCTGAGTTGCGGGTCGACCGACTATACGCATTAAAGGACGTTAGAAGGATGTTCATCATTGTTTACGGTACTTCCGAAAGCAAGGAGGTCATCATTAGGAGGTTGCAGAACCGGTGCGTTGCGAACACTTCTAAATGGAGAGTTAGAAATGCAACGAAGTTCGGAGATGCAAAGGAAGGAGGCGTCAAGTTCACTGCGTGGTGCCGGACGGATAAGGTGGAAGCGATCAGGCTGGCAGGGGGGAAACTCAACTGCGGCCTTGATCAAGCTCTCATCAAATTCCAAAAGGATGCAAGGTGAGCTCGACGAAACCCCTGGTACGGGGCTGGTGGGGAATTCTGCAAGGGAGGAACCACCAGGGCGGGTGGTAAGCCCGTACCAGGAAAACCTCGTGGTGTGTCAGCTCAATCTACACCATAGTAGGGCAGCATCAGCAATGATGATGCGTTGCATGGAGGAGGATGGAATTGACATAGCAATGCTCCAAGAACCTTGGATTCTTCACAATAGAATCAAAGGTCCCTCAGAGCAGAAAGCCACGCTGTACCAACCGGTGGCAGATGGCAGACGGAGGACCTGTATCCTGGTGAGACATGGTATACTAGCGGTACATATGCCACACCTATGTTCCCCGGATCTTACCGTTGTGAGAATCGGGGATGGTACAGGTACTTGTATGATGGCTTCAGCGTATCTTCCTTTCGACTCTCCGGACCAGCCACCTTCAAAAGAGGTGGAGAACCTGGTAAAGTACTGTGAGGAAAGAGGCATTGGAGTGATCATAGGATGTGATGCCAATGCGCATAATACTGCGTGGGGAAGCACCAACAACAATGACAGAGGAGAGCAACTGCTTGAATTTGTGGAGAGGTATAATCTGTTGGTAGCAAATAGAGGAGTACAGCAGACTTTCGTTGATGCAAGGCGAGCGGAAGTCATTGACGTCACTCTTATTTGCAGAAAGATTCTGAGCAGAATAGAAAACTGGAGGGTCGTGGATAGGCTAACCATGTCGGACCACAGATCCATTCAGTTTGAAGTCAAGTTCGGAATCCGACGCCAGCAGAGTAGCAGGAAGGTCAGGATTCCCAAGAACACGGATCCTGTGAAATATGAGGCGAAGTTGAGGGAAACACTGACCCAAAAAGCTATAAAAGTACCAGGGAACACAGCGGAAGTGGAAAGCCATGTCAAACATCTTAGTTCGGCCATGGTCGAAGCTTACGAGGTGGCATGTCCTACAACTTCAATAGACGAGGGTGATCCGACGCCATGGTGGTGTACGGAACTCGAATCTCTGAAGAAGAAGGTTAGGAAGGCCTGCAATCGGCACATGAGAGGGAGAACCCCAGAAACATGGACAGAATACAAGGCACGGAAAAGGGAACTTAAGAACCTCATACGACACCGTAAAAGGCAGTCGTGGAGCTCTGCTCTGGGATGGAAACTATTTCAGAAGCATGCAGGCTTCAGAAAATGGTTTCAAAAGATCCATTCTCCAAAGTGGGACTGATCCGAAAAACGGATGGAACCATGGCAGAGAACCTGGAAGAGTCGATGCAAGTTCTGATGGAGGTGCATTTTCCTGGAAGTTTTAAGTCTGATGACCCATGGACAAACCTGAAGAAAGGGATGCACAGGGTTGATAGACTGGAAGCCGAAAGAATGATCACTATGGACGGGGTGAGGAGTGCTATACGCTCATTTGCTCCGTACAAAACATCAGGGATGGACGGTATATTTCCGGCTATGATGCAATGGGGGGAAGATCTCATTGCACCTAGGCTGTGGGGTATATTCGTTACTTGCTTAGCGACTGGGTATGTTCCGAGAGTCTGGAGAGAGGCGAAAGTTGTCTTTCTCCCGAAACCCGGAAAAAAAGATTATGCGGAGGCGAAGTCGTTCAGACCGATCAGCCTTACGTGTTTCCTCTTGAAAACGATGGAAAGAGTGATGGTTGACTGTCTTGAGAGCACTTCACTGATGCATAATCCTCTGAGTAGATGCCAATATGCTTATAGAACAGGCATGTCTACGGAGAGTGCTCTTCACAAATTAGTTAGAGTGGCTGAAAAAGAGATATTTTCAGGAGGCATCGCGATGGCCACATTTATGGACATCGAGGGTGCTTTCGACAAAATATGCTTTGGAAGGCTGCGACAGGCTCTGACAGAGCGCAATGTAAGCCCAATTATAACAAATTGGGTAGACAATATGCTCAAGCACAGGGCTGTCAACATGCAGAACGGTAGAGTCAAGGCTAGAGGTAGAGTAAGTAGAGGATGTTCTCAAGGAGGGGTGTTATCGTCAACCCTGTGGAACATCACTGTGGACTCACTTTTGGCTAGACTAGATGAATCGGGCATACACACGATAGGGTATGCAGATGATATTGCGTTGGTGGTCTGTGGTAAGTTCATTGACACCATTTCTGACATAATGAAGGGAGCACTCCGAATAGTGGAGGAGTGGTGTCGAGAACAAGGCCTCACCGTGAACGCAGGAAAATCAGACAATATTCTCTTTACTAGAAAGAGGGTAGGCCTGAGGAGAGAACCACTCAGACTTTTTGGAGCTGAAATCAACATGTCCACGAAAGTTAAATATCTAGGGGTAACTCTAGATAGTAAACTGAACTGGAACGAACATGTAGGAGACAGGATTCAAAAGGCCGAGAGGGTTCTGTTTCAGTGTAGACGCGTTTGTGGTCTAAAATGGGGGCTAAGCCCAGAGGCTATGAAATGGATCTACACTATGATGGTTAGACCTGTCATCACGTATGCTTCGGTGATCTGGTGGACAAAAGTCAGTCAGAAATCCATTAAGAAGCGACTAGACAGCGTCCAACGGCTGGCGTGTGTTGGAATAACAGGGGCAATACGCACCACTCCAAAATTTTGTCCGGCTTGGCAAGCATAAGATTGACCATTCTGGGACGTCCATTTATTGACGAAGCCGAGATTCGTCAACTGACCTACAAGGACATGCTTGAGGTGACAATGGGTGCTTATATAAGGAGCATGCTCACTTATGAGTGCTCCGAGCAGTAGCATCCTTCGTCAAATAGGGGACGAAAAGGACCCACTGTGGTCTGATTCGGCCAATCCCCGACTTATTATATATATATATATATATATATAGCCTTGCATAAAGAAATTGATTTTACAGCGTATGCTGACGACTTCAACTTAATTGTCAAATCAGATAAGAATAAGAACCCAATTCTGAACCTTAACCAACTCTTCTCTGATATCAGTACCTGGTGCAGTTACTCTGGTGCTGTCCTATCATCTTCAAAATGCAAATATATGCACATATGTAGGAAAAAAAATTGCTCATGTAACATCTTCTCAAGTAATATTGTTCTCGTTGAAACTGGCCTCGGCCTAACATTTAATAAAAGAGCTAATTAGAATACCCCCATTGAAAATTTAAAATCGAAATTGTCAAAACCTCTTAATGTTATTAAATGCCTCTCTAGTCACAAACTCAATTGCAACTCTTCTATTTTGATAAACGTTACTAAAGCACTCATTCAATCGAAAATAAATGATGCCTTAGTTATTTACGGCCACTGTTCAAAATTTATTTTAAACAAAGTGAAAACTATAATAAATTCGGCTATAAAATTTTCCCTAGGAGCATTATACTGTACAAGAATAAACAACTTGTTATTTGAAGCCAATATATTACAACTGGAAGAACAAAGAGATTTTCTCACTGCCAAACTCTTTAAACCTTTATTACATAGTCAACACACACCTCAGTTTAACATAACAAAAAATATCAATAAGGCTAACAAAATACCTAAAATACCCTCTGCACTGTACAGAGCATTAAATATCTGCAAGGAACTACAAATACCATATCTCCAATACATTCCCAAAACCATATTAAGCCCAGCTAGATATGGAATAATGAAACTTGTAATATTTCTCTACAAAAATATGTGAAAAACTCCATACCGACAGAATTATACCATTCTAGTTTCTCAGAACTCAAAAATGCAATAAAAAAACATTCCTTTATTTTTACAGACGGCTCGAAAACTAACGATAACACTAGTTACAGTATCACTACTGTTGACAAAATAATGAAAATTTCATCTTTGCCCCATTATAGCACTTTATTTTCAGCTGAAGCAATTGCCGTGTATGAAGCTATTAAACATGCCAAGTACAGTAAAGACAAATTCGCAGTATGATCAGACACGCTATCTACACTTACAGCTGTTAAGAACATACAAAATAATGATTTTTATATTTCACATATAAGAAATGAACTCATTGCACTCTACCCCAAAATAACAATAATATGAGTTCCTGGTCACTCTCAAGTTCTAGGAAATTAATTTGCTGACAAGATGGCAAAACATTCCAATAATGCTCCTCTTGTAGCAACACCAAACTTTAACTTCAGAGACATAAATAATTTTCTGAAGTCTCACTTTTTAAATAGGCAGAATGAGCTTTTTCTATCAACCTCCACCTGGTATCAACTAGTAAATTACAACAAACTCACAATCAAAGACATCTTGAAATTCAATACAAAAAACACCTTCTGTAGAAAAGATATAATAAAATTCCAACGACTTAGACTTGGTTACTCACGTCTTCAGCATGGACATTTAATTAACAACGAAAACAGATTGCCGTGCTCCTGTCCGCTAAACACAAATTATATTAAACACATCCTTACCTTTTGCCCATATATTAGAAAAGCTAGAAAAGTTTTTAATGCAACAGCAATATTTACAAAATTATTAATTTCCTTACATAAGCAATATATACCATCATATTTAATGAAATAAGCTAATTGAAATGAAATACAATCAAATAAAAACAATATTAAATAGTTTATAACGCAGTTGGCACAACACATATTGTATAAGCTGCAACCATTGCTTTTATGTATTGAGTTAATCTATTTATAATTAAGTTCAGTAAGTTAAATAAATAAATAAATAAATAAAATCTATTCCAAGGATTTGGTGGTCCATTAAATACGTAAAAAGTTGCTAAAATAGGAATATTTTGTAATTTGTACTAAAAATAACGAAATAAAGACTTATCTTCTTGAATTTCACTTAAGGCGGGACATGACATTCGCGGCAGAGAAAACAGACCTTGTTTTAAAAATTCATAACTCAGTCAAAAACAAACATTTTACCAACATTTTTTTACAAATTTACAAACAAGAAAAAAAATTAAAAAAAAATATATTTTTCATTCCAACATGGTTTTATAGAGCTCCAAACTGGCGGCAGAGAAAAAACGGGGCCTCGTGGTTGCAGCGCTCGGAGTTGCAAAAATTGTCCGATCTGGAAAAAAAAAATTACTTTTTTAAATCTTAACAAAATTGGTTATGTATGACACGAGCTTTTTTTTGAATTTTTTTTAAATTTTTGGTTGTTTCAAATTTGAAAGGGTGTTTTTTCGAAAAAATATTGACTTTAAAAATTCATAAAAAATCGAAAAAAATTTAAAAAAAAGCTCGTGTCATACGATAGCGAATCAAGTTTAAAAAAATACAAAAAAAAAATTTCGTCAAAAAATGAACTCGCTAGTGCCGCAACCAGTACGAAAAACATGGTTTAGAGATAAACGCGTTCAAAGTTTGTGAACAAAGAAAAAAAGGTTACCTTCAATCTGCCATGCCTGTTTCGTACTGTATGCCTTCGTTATCTTGTGTTGTGCTGTTTCTTATAGTTTTTGCAATCGTTAAGCTATTCGGGCTTCACCCTTCAAGTAGGTACGAAATAACAACCACCAAAAGTCAGGTAGCAAGTAAAACAAGCATATACCAGCTGCCGTACGTAGGTAGCGCAAAAATTAAAAATGCGCTCTCACTTATCCGGCTGTAACTTTTGAACCCGTAGGAATTTTTCCATTCCATTTTTTTTCTTAGAATCTTAAGAATATTTACTAAAATACAAAATTATTAAAAAAAGTCGATTTCAAAAAACTGTCCATGTCATGTAACCCCTTAATTTTCATGAAATGGCTAGCTACTTTTATTCAATGAGGAAAAGTTTAATCACATGTTATTATTACAAATTAAAAAAAATAACTTAGAAAACATAAAAATCTTTAACACCCTTATGAATGTAATGCACTGTTTTTTATAATGAAAGTGGAAAAAGTTTTAAATAGCTTAGCACAAGAGAAAGCTCAATTCTGTGCTCGACACGGATACTTTTATTGCACTTTTTTTTTCTTTATTGTCTTATCATGCATTGTTTTTTTCATACGAACAGAAGGATCAATTCTTTATTTCGTTCCCTTCTTTAAGGGATGATGCTCTTCCATATTTTTTGATTTTCAATTTTAATGTTGGTCTAGCGATTTTTTTTATTTATCGTTCCATCTGTGAAAAAATAGTTGAACATTTCTAAAGGATCAGTTATTACTGATCCCGTCTTGTTGAACCTCTAGCTTAATTCACTATATTATTTGCTGAACGGTGCCGATTTTCTTTGTTTTTCGCCCACTTGGCCTCTATCCTTTCATCTTAAAATGGTTTTTTAAAAACTTTATTATATATTCCTCTACCTGATGAGCCAGTTTAATATGAAATTCTTCACCATTGCTTTCAAGATCGTCGTCATTGTTTGCAGAAGTATCTACTGCCTCATCTGATAACTTCCCCTTCAACTTCTTTTCCTTATTTTTTTCAGCAATAAAATCAAAATTCTACTCAAATTTATAAACTGAGCTATTTGAAAATAGTTCAATTTCGACTTCAGTTTAAATTTTCGATGAGGGAACTTTGAATAATCCTTGCTCACTAAAAAAAGAAGTTCCAAGAAAACTAATGTAAGTCGCTTGGAGGTATACTCCTTTTGTAAACACAAACACAACGTTGGTACAATTTACCGACAAGGAAAACTCAGAGTTTAACATTTTTTTTAATCATATGTATTACGTACTTCTAAATCCAATGGTGAAATTAAAGGCCGCTCTCAAGTAGTTAAGAAGTTACAGATGTCAAAAGTATTAAGCAATATGGTCATCGAAAAAAGGTCAAACGTTGATCTATTTAAGAAGCTATAATTTATAAATATCCATTTATTACTTTTTGAGTTATGACATTTTCTGGATTCGTTAAATTTTGCACTAAATCACGAGTTTAAGTTTTTCGACAAAACCTAGCATTACGGGTATCAGAAGGTTATTGTTGGTTCGATTCACGCTCTCTGAGCAAATTAGTAAATCTTTGTATTTGTATTGAAGTATGTATTAATGTTAGTATTAAAAGAGTTGTCAAACGAAAAACACGAGTTTCTTTTCCGCGGTTTTAAAATAACAAAACAAACGCAACATTTTTGGTCCTTCGAGCCGGATTCGCGCAAACCGCTTTCTACCGCTTATTACGTTTAAATATTACTAAAGAACTTAACTATTCGATCATCTCGCATAATATGCTTGTAAATTAATATTTTGCTAATAATATGAATAAGTAAAACGTGATTGTTTCTTCTGTTACATGTGCCTTTTATTTGTCCTCAACAACTTTCCGTTAAGTCTACTGTAAATACAGGCTTGTATATTCCATCAACAATTTGAGAAAAACAACAACGCAATTCAAATAATGTCAAAACTCGTGATTCTACGCTTAGAGCAATTAAAAGATATATAACGAAAAACGTTGATGGTGCGATGGTAATGGACTTGGAAAATGTTTCAAGTTATTTGCAGTTGCTTAATGAACAGTGGGCTAGAATCAACGTGGCACAAGATGCCGTTGAAATTTCGTGTGTACAATTGTACACAACTTACACAATCCTTTGAGTTAAAGTGCTCAAAGGCATATTCGTTGCTCAAGGCATAGAGCCATGAACAGTGTGGTACCGAAAACTTTGCAATAGAAGAAGAAGCGCGAATTCAGGCTGAATCTTGGTATTCCATTGCTTTGGCTAATTTAAATCATACAAAAAAGTTTTAACTGCACCTGAAATAGATTTGAATCTAACCACACAGGTGTCTGCATCAATACGGTTACCCAAAATGGAACTACCGACGTTTTCAATCAATTCCCTAGTTGATTCAAACCATAATTTGACGAACGTTCAAAAGCTTTATTATCTTCGAAGCTGTTTGAAAGGAAAAACATTAAATATGATTAGTAGATTACAAATTTGCGACACGTTTTATAACGAAGCCTGGGACTTGCTAAAAACACGATACAAGGTAATGCGTGTCATTGTACAAAGTCACTTCCGCGCTTTGTCCGCTATTCGCAGTGTGAGTACTGGCTCTGTTGAAGATATAAAACATGTTCTTGACACAACTCTACAGCATGTACGCGCTCTTAAAGCAATTGGACGTCCGGTCGAATTTTGGGACGACTGGTTGGTGCACGAGGTGGTGGGTAAGCTGGCATTTGAAACAAGAAAACAGTGGGAGTTGTCTCTTGAAAATGATGATCCTCCGACTTTCGACTCTCAGTGTTATTGACACCAACCACCACCAACGTAGCTGCGAATAAGAGTTCGCAAAACAATATCCTATCTATTATAAACTTCTTAAAATACACTAATTTATATCACCTAATATAACCTAATCTACTGGATAAGCTGAAGGCCACAGTTGCTTATGCTTATTAATATATTAGCTTTTAATTTAATAAGTAATTGTTAATACTAAATAAATAAATAAAATAAATAACTCAACATGCAGAATTTGTCATCAACGTCACCATACGCTCCTAGACATTGCCGCCTTATCTGCTTCAGAACCCGCTGAAAACGTTGTTGCTGTCACTGCTCAAACTGCTGTACTTCCCACTGTCACCAATTCTTTCGTTGCTAACAATAATTTATTTGAGCAAGACTCCACCGCTTCTTTCGTCGCAACCTTTAATCTTTCTGATACCACCGCTGCAACCGCCGATATGAACTTGCACATTGAAGCTAAACAAACTATTCTTCTGACTACCGCTTTTGTCGAAGTGCAAGACTGCTCCGGTCAATGGCAAACCGCTCGCTTATTGTTTGATACTTGCTCATACGCTTCCTTTGTCACTGACTCGTGTGTTCAAAGCTTACGTTAGGCAAGAAAATCATCATTTGTGTTCGTGACTGGCATCGGCTCTGCACATGGCGGACGTTCGAAGGTCAAACATCGCTCATATTGTCATCGCGCTCGCCGCCTCGGTGTTTCAAAATTAACGCGATTATTTTAACAAAATTAACGAATGAATTGCCAACAACAATTCCTGTTTCTTCGTGGTCTCACATCATGGATCTGCCACTTGCTGATCCGAAATTTATGAAGCCTGGTCCCATAGATGTTATAATTGGAATGGATGAAATGGAGCAGTTTATCACACCAGAGATTCGAAAAGGGATTCCTGGAACTCCCATGGCGCAGTGCACAGTTTTTGGGATGGATGCTGTTTGGTCGCATCAACAATGAACAAACTTCTGACCACTGCGTGCAAAGTTTTCACTGCGACATCCAGTTAGTTAGGCCCAGTTTGACCAACTTAAGTTGTACTTAAGTTGTACTTAAGTTTAACCTCAGCTAAGTTCAACTTAAGTTTTCTGAGGCATTTGCGTTTCACAATCCGTACTTAACTATTGCCAAAATTTAAAACAATAATATGGCCACACCATCAAAAATAGTTTGTGTTCATTTTTTTGACATTTGTGCAAAAAATTATTAGAAAAGGAAACTAATAGGAAAGTGTAACACATTAAAATGAGTAAAAGAAAAGAATCCAAAGGCAATCCCAATCAAAATCCATTTTAATTTTTTTTGTTTTCACAAAATATTTTCAAGAATTGTTTTGCAAAATTGTTCTGCAGAATGATATCAGCTGTTTGCTATTGACGACTTAAGTATAACTTAAGTCACGCATTTTATATACTTAAGTTCAACTTAAGTATGACTGATGAAACGCATTTTCACAGCTTATACTTAAGTTCAAGTTATGTAAGTATAGTTGGTGAAACTGGGCCTTAGAAGGACAATTTTGCGAGGAGCGTTTCGAATCTACACATCGCCGAGCAGATGACGGTCATTTTATCGTTGAGCTTCCACTTAAGAACAACTTACCTCTGGGTGAGTCACGAAGCCTTGCAGTACATAATCTATTACGTATGGAACGGAGATTTGCACTCAATGGGGACTTGCGGCTTCAGTATACCAACTTTATGCAAGAATTGATTCAAATAAATCATATGGAGCTCGTATGTGTTGGGATCCTCCCTGTGAGGATACCCGTAGGTCCTTAGTCGTGGCCCTAAAGTGAAGTGCTATTTGATTCAAAACCTTATGCGTCTTTCCTCCAATAGGAAAGATCGCATCCTACCACAATTTCCCTAGATAAAAAAATGTTACCTTATATTTAACCGGCAGGGTAGCTGCCAAATGAATAGACAGCCGTGAGGTTGCAAAAAGATTTTGGATGTGTATTGTAATGGCTCACCAGCCGATTGTTTACTTACTTTAATGTGTACTGGACCCACACTGAATTGAAACACTCACGATCTGACTTAGTACGCTCGTTGTTATTGCATTTTGTTTATCATACTTTTAATTTCCCAAAGGCGGAATTATTTTGTTTCAATTATTGTCCAATTATTAATCGCAGCAAAAAATACTATAAATGCATGCAATTACAACTGTCAACAGAGGGGCACAACGGTGTCAGTTTATTTCTCACGACAATGGCAACAACAACATGCTGGCGGTATTGCTTGTTATTTAAGCTGCTCGCTTGTTACCGTTAAAGTTATGGCACGCGTCATAGCTTAAACGGTTTGTGCATTTTTATGCAGTTGCATTTGGACTCGGCATTGGTCTTGAAATCAGAAATTCAAGGTTGTTGTATGGCACAAAAGGTAGTGCCTACAAGTATGCAGTGGTTATTTGCTTCGTTTGTGATTAATTCACAACATATGGGATACGACAGAAAATTGTTTTTATATGCCGCATCATTTTGTATTAAAGGAATTTAGCGCCACTACCAAGCTGAAAGTTGTTTTTAACGCTTCCTCAAAATCTTCAACGGGTTACTAGTTAAATGATGCATTAATGATTGGACCCGCATTGCAACACGACATCTTTTCAATTTTAATAAGATTCAGAACTCACCGCTTCGCCCTTACTGCAGATGTGGCAAAGATGTATAGGCAAGTTTATGTTTCAGAAAAACATACCGATTTACAACGTATCGTATGGCACAAAGACCCTTCGTTACCAATTCAGGACTATTGTATGCTGCGTGTCATACAGTAGCGCAACTAAAGAAGTATTTTGGGATTTAAACCCCGCCCCCCCCCCACCCCAAAAATTACCGTTGTAAAAAACAAAATAGGCTACAATTAAAGTGACTCACACGAAAAGTAATCACAAATTTTTATCAAAAGAATGAAAACACAAAATATAAATTTCAAATCTATTGTCGTTGAACCGTAATCTTGTAAACTATCCATGTTTTATTCGTTCAGAATACATGTGTTTAAATTTTTATTTGTAATTCGGACCAAATTCCATTCCAAAATGTTTCCATTCTAACAGTTTTTATTTATTTCAAAGACTTTTGATATTTTGCAATTTCTTTGCTTATTTGTGAACAGATGTTTTTAAGCAGTTTGACGCTTTTACCACAAGGGAGAGACTCAAAGTCTATAAAAGGCTATATAAGCACGTTTGTCTGTATGAGCACTGGTGCCATGCATCTTGAGCTCGTAGGTGATTTGTCTTCGGCTTCGTTTCTCAACGCGTTTAAAAGATTTATTAATCGCCGTGGTTACTGCAAAGCCATGTATTACGACAATGGCACTAATTTTGTCGGTGCTGAAAAGGAGCTGAGAAGCATGTTTACACGATGTATGGCTGTTGACAAGGTTCGACGTTACTTTGCCGATTTCAGTATTATATGGCACTTTAATCCTCCGAGCGCACCACATATTGGGGGTATTGGGAGATTGGTATTAAACGCGTAAAATACCATCTTAAACGTGCATTGAGCGATAACTCACTGACCTATGAGGAGTTAAATACCTTACCCGAGAAACAATTTGTGTCCATAGCAAAGAACTCACGCACAAAAATCCCGAGTATCGGACACAATTTTATTTTTTAAAGACTACGAGCAGTAGTAAAAAACTCCGATGTTAATAAAAAAAAAACAAATCGCACATTCGTGTCAAAGAACTCAGGCACAAAATCCCCGAGTATCAGACACAATTTTATTTTCTAAAAGCTACGAGCAGAAACGAGAAACTGCGAAGTTTATGAAAAAACGAGATCCAGCGAACAGGACCCGAGGGAAAATTCATATATGTGTCAATAAACTGGATGACATGTGTCCAGTTCAACCCAAACACAACTACAGGCAGTGTGCAGGCACAAGAACGCATGCATACGAGTTTAATATTGTTTGCCGAACGAACACGACTACACCGTGATGGTGAATTACCGACAACAGTACAGGCACAGTTCAGGCCCATTGCAGGCACAGGAACGCATGCATACAACTTTAATATTTTTTGCCGAACGAACACGACTACACCGTGATGGTGAATTACCGGCAACAGTACAGGCACAGTTCAGACACATTGCAAGTACAGGAACGCATACATACAAGCTTAATATTTTTTGCCGAACGAACAAGACTACACCATGATGGTGAAATACCGACAACAGTACAGGCACAGAAACGCATACATACAACTTTAATATTTTTTGCTCTTCTCTAATCGAATATAAATTTACCGTTCTATATTGAAATTGTTGTTATTTTACAAACGACAGGCCGCATGCGCAATGGAACATATGAGCGTTGCGATGCTGTGCGCAAAGCATTTCGCTTATGAGTGCAACAGAGCGAACATTTCTTCCATCTCTTTTATTCGCACGACTATTGGAAAAGCTTCGTGCAACACAACGGTCATAAGCTTCACGATGCGCTCGGCTTTTCACTCATTTTGAATCGTTTGCGTAGCAGTAAGGTGTTTGTTTAAGAAAACTGTTTTAAGTGAAAGTGTTTTAAGTGAATTCAGGTAAGTTTTTCCATTAAATTTATTTCATTCGAAGAAATCACATTTTTCAGATGTTGGTATTATTGGTTAATAAAATTTCTTTTCATAATTTGAGCTATCGAGAAACTGGTGTTTTCGGACAATATAGGAATAATTGCTCTAACGGAAAGTGTTGTGAATTTCAGGGCAAAAAATTAAAATATTGTGATACATCAATTTGTGACAATCAATAAAAACGCCATTCAAGAGTTCTTGAAGAGGTCCCCTTTAAGAGTTCATCGTATAAATAAAAACCATTACTTGGAAAAATACCCATGCATTTCCTTCTTATTTTCCAGTTATGAGTCAGGCTAGCTACGATATTATTTTGGTTCAGGGTAATTTGGTTATATTCAGCGATCTGTGAGTAAAACATTGGGCAATTTTCAGTGCAAATACCAAGAATTTTTCGCACCCCATATTTTTAAATAATTACATATTTTGGATCATTTTAATGGACTATAGTCAAGCACATATTAGTCAAAGGGTTTTTTAATATAAAAATGTGCACGACCATAGTCCACTAAAAGTAACGAGAATATGAAACAATTTCACTGATTGGTGTGCCAAAAGTTCTCGATGTTCTAACTAAAATTTGCCTAATATTTTACTCACATTTCCCTGAAATTAACCGAAATAGTATCGTAACTGGCCTGAGTCTTAACTGTAATATGCCCGAAAAGTATCCGATATTTTAACTGAAATTTGCCTGATATTTTACTCACATTTTCCTGAAAATGTACCGAAATAGTATCGTATCTTGCCTGGGTATTAACTGTAATGTACCCGAAAAGTATCCGATATTTCAACTGAAATTTGCCTGATATTTTACTCACATTTTCCTGAAAATTTACAGAAATAGTATCGTAACTGGCCTGAGTATTAACTGTAATGTACCCGAAAAGTATCCGATATTTTCACTGAAATTTGCCTGATATTTTACTCACATTTTCCTGAACATTTTTAAAAATAGTATCATAACTGGCCTGAGTATTAACTGTAATGTACCCGAAAAGTACCCAAAGTTTTAACTGAAATTTGCCCGATATTTTACTTACATTTCCGTGAAGATTTATTGAAAAGTGTCCAAAAAACAACAGACTATATTTGGACACAATAAAACGACGAGTGCACGATATGTCTTCGTTCGGACCAAGGTGCCTGACCAAGGTGTTACAGAACTAGGACTTTTTGCGGTACATGTGTCGGACATTTACCGACACGGGCACCGGATACATATCTGTTACTTTATGGACACAAAATATGAAATTGTTTCTCGGGTTACTTACTGAAGACGAGGCTTGCGTAATCTCACGGCCTTTGTGTATCTCTGTAACGGACGCAAGCGATATGGAAATTCTCACACCTAAACACTTCATCATAAGAGAGCCTTTAAAATCACTTCCCGAGCTAGAGGTTCAAGAGTTCACTGGGAAATTACACCAGAGCTGGCATGCTATTTCTTCGATGAGACATTTCTGCCAATGTTGGCGTGATGAATATATCGTAAGCTTGCAACGCCGCACCAAATGGTTTCGCCCATCACCAAACATTAAAGAAAATGACGTAGTTGCAGTCCTTAATGAGTGCAATCCTCCGACGAAATGGAAACTAGCAAGAGTTGTAAAATGTCATACTGGAGGCGATGGTCTTGTACGAGTCGCTACCAGAAAACTGCAATGAGTCTATGATTCCAACGAATGACTATAAATCATCCATCAAAAATCGAATGCGAGTGCGTGTGGTTGCGTACAACAACGCGAGGCATCCTCATAAGAGCGATGAGCGACGAGTGCTGCCGCTTTCACTCATCGCTCATAAGAATGCCGCTCAATGATTCTTATGATTCTAAAGTCATTCCTTTTGATTCTAGTGTCGGAAATCGCGTGCAGTGTTACCGCTGACATATTTTATAATACATAAACATATAAATTTATTATTATATACATATAATACTTGCGGACTCGGCAAATGTATGAAAATAAACCTTAAAATATTATTAAAAAAATATATAAATGCATATACTTAATAAAAAATAATTTTAAATATTGATAGAAATTACTGAAAAACTATGAAAATATTATGAAAAAATATATTCAAAATTTTTGTAAAATTTTTTTAAGAATTATTAAAATTATTATAGTTAAAGAATTAAGAATTCTTATAATCAAAATATTAAATAAAATCATTTAATAATATATAAATCATTAACAGCGGCAATCCTGCTTATTTTGGATTGCCGCTTTCCTTATGGCATCCGACATAAGGAACAACGACAAGGAACAAATAATAGACAAAATACAAGTATAAAGTAAGTTTGCTACAATTTAATTCTTTAAACTAGCGATCCCCAACTTAGAAGCTCGCTATTTATCTTAATCAACACGTAAAATACAAAACAAAAGTAAAACAAAGAAAACGCGCGCCAATACTGAAGTGCACGCAAATCATTCAATGACTCTAGTCATTGAGGGTGCTTATAATCATATGCTTAGAATTCAGCAGTCTTTCTAATGAGCGATGAGTGAAAGCAGCGGCACTCGTCGCTCATCGCTGTTATGAGAATGCTTCGCGTGGAAGTGGTTGTTGTTGTGCGCAACTGGACGCACTTGCACTCGCTTTTTGACGAGTGATTTAGAATCGTAAAAAAACGATTCGCTGCAGGTCTCTGGTCGCTACCCTTAAAACATCCGATAGGGAACTGTCGTCAAACGCTGTCCGCTGCCTACTAAATGCGATATTATTTATGAAAAATCTGATTAATATTAATCATTAATTTAATAATTTGCGTTTCTCAAACTTAAACCATGTATGTAACTAACATGTATGTATATAACTTTTCATGAAAATTTGAATTTATTGTAATTTTTTTTGAGATTTTTCTTGTTAATTGTATGGTCTGTGTTGAACGTTTTGAAAGCGTTCAAGGCCGGTGCTATGTTGGTTCCATTCACGCTCTCTGAGCAAATTAGTAAATCTTTGTAGTTTCAAGTTAGTATTAAATAAGTTGTCAGACGAAAAACACGAGTTTCTTTTCCGAAGTTTTAAAATAACAAAAAAAACGCAACAGTTATGCTGTTATCTATTCACCCAGCTATCAATTATTAAAATCCATGAATTACTTTTGAAGATATAGCATTTTTCATATTCACACTTGGTGGTTCACCCTTTTACGAAATAATCTAAACGTAAAATATAGCATAACTATAAAAATACTGTATAGAATTCTATGATTAATATATCGTTAAATAGCCTGTCGTATTACCTTTCTTTTGATAAACATATTGGTTACATTTTTGTAAAAATATTTTAAAAAACGTGCCACTTTTTTGCCTTATTTTTCCAGTTTGTTTTTCCTATAACTTTTAAACCAATTGCGAGCGGCCTTTAATTCATTTTGAATTTTCCAAAATTTTTCAAAATTCCATTAAATTTTTCAGCTCAAAATACACATTTTGATGTCATTTTCCCTGTCGGTAAATTGTTCCACACCGTTTAATAAAAGCTCAAAATATATACGATCTTCACAAGAGATAAGCTATAAATATACTATAAGGGTATTCATGCAATGCCGAAAACAAGCAGAATATGCCGGAAATTTGGAAAAACCGTAAACGCCGAATTTGAACTGCAAAAATTTGTATGGAATCTGATATTCGGCATAGTTTTCAATTTTCCCCACGATTTTAAAACATAAATAGCGCCGAATACTTTCGGCAGGCAGTTGTTGCCACCTTTCAAATATTATGCATATATTTAATGCAAATATTTAACCAAATTTGCCACTTTTTCAATGCAACTTAAAGAACAGCTGATTGATATACGGCATTCACCGATAACTAAAAAAAGGAACCTCATGCAAAAACAGCGAATATTTTCCGACATACGGCATGAATACCATTACTATAAATTAGGAAAAAAAAAAGTTTTAAGCGAAAAACTAAACAATAGTAGTGATGCGATTCATATGGATTCCCAAGTTTAAGATAAGAATATTGTATATTCAGTTATAAATCGGTTATACTAAAATTCCTTTACCTGCAACAAGTTCATTCGGTATTCAGCAACTGTTATTTTTCCATCGGCTCCACCAAGTATTGCAAAGATATCAGTTAGTAAATCTTTTACCGTTTTTACTTTGTAACATTTAAGTGAAATTTGCTTCAGAGACTCCACAGATTCTGACCTTGTTGTATCATCCTTAGAATATAAATTCTGTATTAAAACTTTTCCTAAATTAAAGACGTATTCATCGCAATCAAATCTTATTTCTTGAACAATTATTCCCACACACTGCAATACAATTTCAGGACTACGAAGCATCGATCGTTGCAATGCGGGATATATTATTTTTTCAAAATCCTCTTTGGTAATTCTTATCAGAAAAGGCCGGCACGCAAGTATAGAACTGCAATTTGGCTTAATTTTTGTGGTTATGATATCTTTTATAAAATGATCCAAAATTTTGGAACGATTTTTGCTAAAGAAGTCTTCGTCAACATGAAAT
This sequence comes from Coremacera marginata, assembly GCA_914767935.1. NCBI lineage: Eukaryota > Metazoa > Arthropoda > Insecta > Diptera > Sciomyzidae > Coremacera > Coremacera marginata. The sequence goes on from OU612043.1 coordinate 120,784,120, forward strand.
TTTTCGGTAAACCTCATCAAAAGTATTAAAAATACGATAATTTTGCTTCCAGCTTCTTTAGCGACAAAAAACTTTAAATACTCCTCATATAATGAAATATTATCGATCCAAAAGTCAAAGAACATCTTATCCGTCATATCTAAAAATCGTACATTAGTTACTGATAATGTTATTTCGTACATGGTTGCTTGGTATTCCATTAACTTGTTTATATCAGTTTTGGGCACATTTGCATCAATGCAAGCACTTTTCATGACCAGAACACTCCATCCTAAAGCGATTATTGCAACCTTAGACGCTTTTTGAGGAGAAACGTTAGGAAACTCTTTAGAAATAATTGATTTAAAAACTCCATTAAAATGTTCTATAGTAAGACCGGTATGAGCTTCAAGCAAGTCCACAATAAGATTGCGCACCAATAATTGTGAAGCTGGGTCCTTGTACTTTGTTAAAGTCGTGCCAATGACTTTGCATATTCCTCGCAATATTGCTGAATTGATTCCTTGAAAATACAAAGCAATTAAATGTTATGAATAGTTAATGGAAATTATTTTTATCTACTTACCGGGATTTCGCAAAACTGATGCAACGTTCTGAAATAACATACGTCTTTCCTCTACTGATACATTCAAAACACGATTTGGTAAATCACGTAACGCTTTCGATAACTAAAACAGTTCCTTATATTTAACTGAATAGTTTAAAAAATATTACTTTTACCTCAGCTTCAGCCATTTTATTATAACAACGAAATCCAACGTGATGAATTTGAAATATATTATATTTGTGCCAAAAGAGTTCGTATACAACGAGTATCAAATTATAGGAACAAATGGTAAAAAACAGTGTTCGGCAAGCTTACATGATACAATCATGTTGCAATTAACAAGGTGGTTGTGACCATGCTCCAATGACTTACAGGGTAGGAGTGACAGATCTGTTGGCGATTTGAAGTTGTCAAAAACACATTGAAAAAGAGAAAACGAAGAAGCAGCAAAAAAGATGAAAAGTTAAACTTTGTATTGATTTGACAACTCCCGATCGCTGCTCGTGAGAAAAAGGTAGTTTTCAAAGCTACCTTGTTAATTATTAAAGATACTAATAACAAAGTTAATGCAGAAAACGATTTTAACAAATTCTTTAACGAAGCAGCAACAAACATAGCAAAAAATATATCAAACACTAGAACACCGCCAAATATTAAAATCAAAAATACATATTTCTCAATTCAATAACACGGCAAGAAATACAACAAATTATTACAAGTCTAAACAGCAATGCAGCTCATATATCAGTCACGGACCTCAAATTGCTTCTGCCAATAATATCTGAAACCATGGTCAAAACAATAAACAAGTGCCTTACAACAGGAGACTTCCCAAATTGCTTTAAAAAAGCTATTGTAACGCCCTTACCCAAAAAGAAGAAAAGACAATTGTGCTTTCTTGTGATTTCTGTACTAAGTGCAGTCAGCAAAGTGTTCGAGGAGGTGATATATAGTCGAATAGCAAACTTCATCAAGTCTACAATCCGGTTCTGCAGAAACCAATTCCGATTCCTAGCGAAGAGTGGAAAGGAGTCAGCAATCACGGCCTCTATGTAACAAATAAACGATGCGTTGGACGAAAAAAAATTAGGTGCAGCAACATTTATCAACTTATCAAAAGCTTTCGATATTGTTGGCCATGCAAAACTGTTAAACATGATGAATGACATGGGCACACGAGGAGTAGCAAACAAGCTTATACGAACGTAGCTATGTAACAGCAGCGAGCTCATAAGAAAAATCGGCGTACCGCAGGACTCATTACTTGGACCACAACTGTACTTACTATACATAAATAACATACAGAACTGCACATTCCAATCAGTATACAATATATACTCTGATGACACAAGCTTTCTAACAACGACAATCACAGCAGAGGAACTAGAGGAAAACATCAACCACGACATGAAAATCATGCAGCTGGAGCCAATGTGCCAAATTTCAAGTCGAACAGATCGAAAGACTGATGAAAAAAATTACTAAGAGCCCTATTCAACAGATACGCAACAATGTCAACAAAAGACCTATACAAAGAGACTTAACAGATGGACGTAAACCAACTTATATACGCAGAAAAATGCAAATACATTTACAAAATCAACAACAACTTAATGAAAACAAAGATGGTCCTAACTACAAGAAACACAATACACCAACACAACACATGACAGAAGCACAACTTTGACGTTCCGAGGGCCAGAACCACAAAACAACGACATAGTCTAAAACACAGCGCAATAAGACAGTACAACAACTTGCCGGAAGAAGTAAAATATACCAGAAATATTAATATTTTTAAACAAAAACTAAATACATACATTAAAAATTTAAGATAAGTTCATATTACACTATGATCTCATTAATGTGATATTTTAAGAAAATACAAACTATATATAAAACTGTTTGTTTATTAGTTTTAAAATTATTTTCTATCCTTGTATACACGGTTACAAAATCAAATAATTAAATATAAAAAACATAGTTTATCAATCATCTGTATTGGAACAAAACAAAGAAAAATACAATATTGAATAAAGTAAATTTAAATAAAGTAAAGTAAATTTGAATAAAGAAATGTGTTGAAAAAATATCTTAAAACAAATGCCATCAAAGTAATAACATAATGTTATCAATTTATATGTGAATATTTAAAAAATTTGAAATTTTATATGAAAAAATACAAATTGAAAATAGTAACATTGTGTTCAATTTTAAACATGCCGATTTTTTTCAGTGTACTAGCAGAGTATCCGAAGTTTTCCCCAAGGTAACAAAAAAAAAACTACTATAAGCCCACACAGAAAAAAAAAGATAAAAATCAAACACTCACGCATACGGACACGGAGACCGGTTGTTACGTCTTCGTGCTTTGCCCAACCTTGGTTGGTACTTTTTTGATATTTGCGTGCAACCCCCGTACATTATACAGCAAAATCAGTCTGTCACTTGAACAAACCCAATATCGCCCAAACCCAATATAGACCAACAATGTTTTGATCGTCTTTACACGCTGACGCCGGGTCATCAGCTAATTCTGATCCGACTGGCCGGAAAACCAAAGAACTGCAAAACTCACATAAAAATATTCATACGTAATCAATTCTGTAAAAATCATGCCTCTGCGTTCAATCGATCAGACTTGCTGGAATGCACACTCTCGCTCTTTAGTAAAAATCAATCAAACCACGTGCTTCGTGTTGACTCTGTGATTTTAATCAACGGTAGTCTTCGGATACATATTTCATGTTTGTTCGTTGGGCGCAACAACAATTATTATCAAGAATAAAATGCAAAAAGCAAAAATCAACACGTATGAGTTTTTCATGTGCAGACATGTAAGACAGAGAGAGAGAGATGGAGAGAACAAGAAGAAGAAGAAGGGTGAAGTTTTTATTATTAAACAACTAAATTTAACTTTCTTTGATTGCTCATTTACGAAACACATCCGAATACACTTCAACGCCAATATTCAAATATGTGAGTTCAATCCGCGTTCAATGTGAGTTCGATTAGACGAACTCAAATTCAAACTGACACAAAAGACGCGTTCGCCAGTATCGTGCTGATTTTATTCAACGCTGAACTTTGTTGAATGAGTTGAGTTGAGTAAGAATTCCAGTGAATGATTTAATCAAGCAAAAAGTGAGTTTTGTAGTTCACTGCGGCAAACTCATTTCTAGTCAACCTAGTGTTTACTAACTCACTCAAATAAGTCTTCAAGAAAATATGACTATATTATAAATTTATTAAAGAAAACAACAGAAAACTTAATTTTATATGTTTAGTCGATAGATTACAATCGGGGTTTTTTTTTCTAAGGAATAGTCTATAAATCTTCAAGGATAAGTATCCTAAATATACTGTCAAAATCTATATATTTTTAATCGTCGCACACTGTCCTGCTAGACATAGAACATAGTGAAACAGTAAAAAAGAGAAAAACACAACAATAAGTGTCTTTACTGGCAACCAATAGGTGCATGAATGAATATATTGCAAAATCTAGAAGAAGTTAAAACTATTTTTTTCACAGTAGAAATTAAACAATGTGTTTTAGTTTTAATTTGGGTTTTCTCTATATTCTTTTTCTATTTCCGGATGTACAACTGTTCGCTTTGGCTTGCTTTCTCGAATGAATTTTGCCTCTTGACGTTTTTTGTATTCTCGGCCTCTTGTGGGTGTTGGTGTATGGCGTGAGCTAGTTTTCCGTTAAAAGATGTATATAAGAACACACACTTGTTGTCGCCGCATTGATACAGGGTCATTGCTTACAGCTTGGCTAATCTGACATTGTGATCGCCCTCGATCACGCGTTCGATTTCCATATAGACCAATTGTTCGTCGCTCAACTCGCTGTCAGTGAAGTCACCAAAGCCTTGAGTCACAGGTTCAATTTCAAGATGAATCAACTTTTCCTCGTCATTTCGTTGCAGCCGATCCACATAAGGCTCGTTTCTAATGAAATCGCCAGTATCTTCACTCGCAGGTTCAATTTCAGGGTGTAACAACTGCTCCTCATTGTTCTGATCATCATTGGTAATTATCGTGTTGCTTTCACTACCTAAATCGGCCAGACCCTGAACCTCTCGTACTTCCAGCCACCTCCGTAATTTATTAGCTTCGACCACCCCATCGTAAGGAAGCTGCGTTAGTTGGCAATTCCCAACATCTCGAATAACATACCGGTCGTTTCCTAATACCTTGTGAACGATATCAGGGCCTCTGTATTTGGGAATAAACTTCTTGTTAGTTCCGATGGTCGTGTCGACATTGCGGAGAACAACATAGGCTGTGTTTCTTTATTCATTCCAGAATAAGAACGGGACGAATAGAATGTATATTTATATAGTATATATATATATAAGAATATATATATATATAAGAATATAATGTATAGAAATGTATATTTTTCGTTCATACACAATTATGCAATGAATTTATTTAAAAGTTTAAATTACAAAATATTTATCAATTTTATTTTACGCTATTTTGCCTTCAATTGAAAAACAACATTCAATATAACCTCAAGCACAAGGAATATTCTTTTTATTCTACCTCAGTTGATGATACAAAAAGAACGCGTTCGGAATATGCCGTATGAATTAAGAAACACAAAAAGGAATATTCCGGATGATCAAGAATGAATAAAGAAATGAAAAAAGTCATTCCAAACGTATGGAATAAATAAAGAAATATAGCCATAGTCACCAGTACAATATGTTTTGGCAGGCCTACTGCGAGAAAGAAAATATTTAGCGTTATATACTTGAGAGTGTTTAATATTGTCTAATGCTGCATATCTGAGTTGCGTCAGATCTCGAACCGCACTGTCCAGCCGTTTGTCATGTAAATGCTCCATGAGCTCGTCAATAACTACCCCCTTTTGGTCGATTCCGAATAACAATTTACTTGGCATTTGCTTAGTTGAGCTATGCACAGAATTGTTAATGGCGAATTCAACCTGAGGCAGCAGATTTGACCAATCAGAATGGCTCACTGGTTCTGTCATCTTTCCAAGCATAGCTTTAATGACACGGTTTACTCTTTTCACCTGTCCGTTTGCTTGCGGGGATGAAACTGCTACTTTGACATGCTCAATATTTTTGTTCTATAAATAGTTGCTGAATTCCATCGATAAAAAACTGGCTCCGCTGTCAGAAATTATCCTTCTGGGTCTACTATATAACTGAAAATACTTTTCCAAGGCGGAGTTTACTTCTCGGGTGTTTGTTAAATTAACTGGAAAAAGTTTGACAAATTTTGTGAAAGCATCTATAACAACTAGTATGTGCTTCCGCTTGGACGTAAGGGACAGCAGGGGACCGAAGTGATCAATGTGCAGAGTATCAAAGGGCATCGGTTTCTTCGGTATAGCATAAAGGTTGCGTGCTGAAGTCTTAACAGGCGCTGCATATGTAATGCATTTGAGTCAGTTTCGAATGAAGCGTTCGACTTTCCACCTCATGTTTGGAGCCAGTAATGTATGCGTAGCTGGTAACAACATTTATCAACACTTTGGTGTCCAATAGATTCGTGCATTTGTCTTATCACGTTTTCTTCCATTTCAGCAGGCACATACAGCAAATTCTGTCCATGTTTTCCTTTATAATATAATAAGCCACCACTAAGTTCGTAGTCACTAAGTTCTTCTGTTTCTAATTTATTTTTCAAATCTATAATGTTTTTGTCTCGGTTCTGTGCAACTTGCAATTGAAAATCAACAGCGCTCATGTCAATCAATGCGACCGTCCGGCATCGGCTAAGTGCATCAACGTGACCCATAGAGACTCCACCTCGGTGTTGAATTGTGAAATCATAGTTTTCTAGCTCAAGTGCCCATCTTGCTATGCGAGGATTAACTTGCTTCTTTTCTAGTGTCATGGTTAATGAGCTGCAGGCAGTCACTATTTTTAATGGCATACTCAGGTACACTCGGAAGCGCCCAATTCAAAGCTGTGGTAGCGGGACTCAGCAGCAGTGTTGGTTTTTGAAAAATAAGCCACTGGATGTAATTTATTATCTTCCTGTTTTTGCATCAGTGCCGCTCCGAATCAATGTGAGCTGGCGTCACAGTGTAGTTCGGCTTCCTTCCTGGGGTTATAGATCAGAGAACTGCACAAGCCTACTTGTAATCGTTTTCAAGTACTTGCTTGAAATACAAGTTCCAGCTTGCTTGAGCTTGATAATTTTCAATCAAGTGTGACTTGTACTTGAATATAAATAAGCCTACGACAGCTTGCGATTTGCAAGTATGTTAGCTTACAAGCGAATGGCACGAAGCCTCAAGTAAAGGAAAAAATTGATGCTTTCGGCAAAAAGCTTGATAAGCTTGAAATTGAAGGCAAGTATCCAATAAAAAAGCAAGTATCCGAAAAAATTCAATTAGCTTGTTTAGGAAAATCTTAAGTGTATTAAGACTTTTAAGGGTTCTGTGGAGTCCGTGGTTGGCAATTTTGGGGGTAGCTGATTTCGGAATTGATATCAAAATTCAAGATGTCGGGTAGAGTTGCCACCTAGATTTTTTTTGTATTTCTGCGAATTCTTGTAATTTTGAAATTCTGACAACGGATTTGCTTTTGATAGAGCTGCCACCAAAATTTTAAATACAGTATTGCCACCTGGTTAAATGTATCTTTAAGAGTTTTAATTATCCTTTAACAGTGTTAGGATGTCGCTGACTTCGAATCTGACGTCAAATTTTGAAATTCAAGATGGTTAATAGTATTGCCACCTAACTTTTTCTTATTTTAACGAATTCAGTGCTGGGGCGAACACTAGGTAAAAATAGCAAGCTGAATCCGAATCCGTTGCCAGAATTTCAAAATTGTGTAAATTTTTTGATAATAGTGCTGCCACCTACTAAAACGTATTTTTAAGAGTTTTAAACATCATTTAATAGTGTTCAGGGGTCGCTGACTTTGAAACTGACGTGAACATTTTGAAATTCAAGATGGTTAATAGTGCTGCCACCTAAAAATTTGTTATTTTTACGAATTCGGTGCTGGAGCGACCAAATGGTAAAAATAGGTCGCCGAATCCCATTCCGAACATAAATAGAGGGGTCTATGTGCTCCCCATTTGCTATATTTTTAAAGGGGTCCCGAAACACGTGTTTGACTTGCAATTTGACTTGCAGTGGACAGTTAAACACGTGTTTCGACGTCTACCCCCTGAAAATGTAGCAAATGATAGACCCTTCTATTTGAGCGTCTCAGATATGCTTCCCCCCTTTTAAAGCCCCAAAAAATGGTTAATTTTTACCTATCTTGCTTCCCCTTCGAGGTATGGAATTTTTTCTACTTTTTCGAAGATTTATCGAGGATATTTCGATATATTTAAATTTTATGTTGTTCCATATCTCGAAAGGGTAGCAAAATAGGTAAAAATTAACCTTTTTTGGGGGTTGCTAAGGGAGGAAGCATTCTTCGCAATCATTCGCCATATTTTTAGGGAGGGGCCGAAACATGTGTTTGACTTACAATTTTCAAAAGTTTCTGTTTTAGAGAATCATAAGATTCATAACAACTTTGATCAAAGTCAAATTTGGCATCTTTGCGCAATAAATTTTGCAGAAGTCTGGCAGTCCTTGAAAAATCTGGCACAATGAAAAAAGTCCCAAGCATGAGTGGACCTCTGTCGTATTAGTTGGCACTGGATACTTATTTATGGCCATAATCTGAGTCTGACTAAGGCTGAGGCCTGAGGCAGGGCTGTCTTCAGCAAATCAAATTTACAAATAAAAGGATTTCGGAATATTGAATCAGAAGCATTAGAATAATTTTTGTGAACTATAGAAGATACCTTTTTGTTAATTTCAAATAGGGTCTCTTTAGTATATTTATAAGAAAATATAAATAAAAATAAATTTATAAGAAAATATAAAGAAAATTTATAAGAAAATAAGATATAAGAATATAAGAAAATAACGTGTTAAGCGAATACTAAATTTTTTAAAAAAATCTCTTCCGAGAACAAGAGGTAAATTCATTGAATATCTGGTGGAATGGTAATTTCCTTGACTCCTTTCTGAAGTTCACAGTGCATTAAATTTTTCCGATAGATCTTAAGTGTGTGCCACCCATGCTCTTAAATCGTAACACGGTTTCTACTACGTCAGTGACAGCCGATGGTACAATTGATTGTTGAACGAAACTAACCGGACTACCGGTATCAAAAAGTGAGAAAATATTTTTTAGCCAAATGCTCTGATTCAACATCCAGCGAAAAGCAACATTTACCAAGTTAAGCTCGTTGAATTGTTCGTTAATTTCCCTCTCAGTATTTCTCAATGCCATTACAGACAAAGCATGGTTGACAGCAGCCTTCATCGGAAAAAATTTTGGATTAGGACAGGATCGATGGTTGTGCCCCAGCTCCCAGCAGCGGAAACACGAGCCAACAGGGCGTTTCTGGTAAGGACAGCTACTTTTAAAATGTCCGATTTTAGAGCAGTTGATGCAGCGTATTTGTTCTTCAACGGAAGACAAGAAGGCAGCAGTTGGAGTTGACGTGTTGGTGTGGCGGTTTCCAAAGGCAGCCATACCAGCAGATGTGGATACAATTGTTTTAGTAAGAGGTGCAGCAATATTAGCAGAAACTGTTCTTCTGAGTTTGAAGTCAGTGTATTGATAGCGACTTATGTTGCTTTTTAAGTCAGTCAGAGATGTCAGTCCTATTAGTGGCTGCGGATTAAAAACATATGGCCGGATACCATCAACAATAAAATCTATTAGTCCAATGTCGGTGATGTTCGAGCGTCTAGCAATGTTCTGCATAGATAGAACATTTTGAAACATAGACTCATTTTAGTAGTCCCACTTACGATCGCGTAACTGTTGGTAAATTGTTTGGGCTGTGACAGCATGGCCAAATTCTTGAACGAGCGCATTTTTAAGGTCTTCATAATTTAAGGCCAATGACTCCTTATTAGGGTCCTTGCAGCCCCGGTTAATGTTCGACGCAAGCTCAAAAAACGAAAGGTTTCATCAGCATCGGTTTGATTTATTATTTCTTCGAAGTCTCGGAAGAAGCATATCGTGTCCTCTGTTTCGCCAGAAAATTTGGGTAGCGCATGTTCGATTTCGCTAAAATCAGCGCGATATCGACGAACAGCTGGAACAGATTGAATTTCTTGCTGTAGGTCACAAACTTGTCGCTTCAACTCCAACAGCTCGCGTTTCTTTTTAAGGCAGATAATTTCAGCAGTGATTGCGTCGGTGACGTCATTGACAGGCAAAATAATGCTGTGACCGTCCTGCACAGCATTGGGACCAACGGCACGATTTGCGGCAGCTGCGACATCAGGTTCGGCAGCGGAGTCTGTGACCGAAGGCGCTGCACCAAAGGCAACAGAGGAGTCAGAAGTTAGGCCAGCAAATTCAATGGCAGCAGGAGTGGCAGGTATAACTGTGGCATCATTTTCGAGAAATGTTTCATTCAATGATTCATCGGCGTCCCCGTTGGTTTCATCAGCTCTGGAAATGCTGTTGTACAATGGTTGTCATTCATCATGCGTTGCTGTACTAGTGAATTCAATGTTGGCCGCAGCTAGTGCCTGCATCAGCACCTGTTTCGATTTGCGAGTGGGCATCACCATTTCGTTGTTTGTAATAATAGGTACGACCCCACATCTGAGATGTAAAATCTAGAAGAAGTTAAAATTAGTTTTTCCACAGTAGAAATTATACAATGTGTTTTAGTTTTAATTTGGGTTTTCTCTATATTCTCTTATTTGTGGTAGTACAACTGTTCGCTTTGACTTGCTTTCGCGAATGAATTTTGCCTCTTGACGTTTTTTGTATTCTCAGCCTCTTGTATTTGTTGGTGTATGGCGTGAGCTAGTTTTCCGTTAAAAGATGTATAAAAGTAGGGGAGACTGGGGTACCTCCGTCTTTGGGGCACCTCCAGCAATGGCTTTTTTGGTATGAAGCAGTGATTTGACCGCACTGTTTTTTCGTATGATTTTATCCATCACTAGTAAAAGAAACTCTCACAAAGTTTGCCATCTCTATCTAAACAGCTGATGAAGCTACAAGTGATTTTGTGTTTTGAAGTGAGTTTCTGTAATTTTTGGGTTCTTTCACGTAAGTATTTTGTGCTCTTAATTTTCAAATATTTAAACTAAGTGTATTACAGAATGAGAATTATAATATTAATATAATGGTTAAAAGTGATAAAAATTAAAAATAAGTGGTAAAAATTAGACAGATAATGAAAAAATTAAAAAAAGTGACTTCGTGGTGGATACGGCGTTTGATGTTGGGGCACATTTGGCTAGAAAATATTTCTGCCGAATGTGCCCCATGCCGGAAAACATTTCTGCCAAATGTGACCCCCTATTAATTTAATACTTTTTCGCCTGTTTTTAGGTAAATCAACATTGTTTTCGTTTTGGAAATGGTCCGAAATTATAAACGTAAGACCCAACGTGGTCAAATTGATGAAAATGCAATGAAAAAAGCAATAGCAGATGTTTTGAGTGGCATAGAGTCTGCAACGTCTGCCGGCAGAAAATACCAAATCAAGCGACAGACAATTGAAACGCGAATAAAAAAACGAGATCCTTTACAAGATATAAATGCCGAAGAGACCACTAATACGCAAATATTTCATTCAAAATACACTTCAAAGCAAGTTTTCACCAAGGAAGAAGAGATCGAGGCAGTTTGGTAACGCTTGTGGGAATAATCAGCGCAATCGGAAATCGACTTCCTCCAGTTTACATTTTCCCACGTTAGCGTTAAAGCGACAAATTTTTAGATGGATGTGTCCCAGGCTCTCTAGGACTCATAAGCAAAAGTGGTTGGATGATTTCAGAGTTGTTTAAAGATGTCCTTACACACATTCAGAAGAATACAAATTGTTGCGAAGAGCGGCCGATTCTTTTGCTTCTCGACAACCACTCATCCCACTGTAGTATTGATGGTATCAATTATTCCAGGGATAATGGTATACATGTTCTAACGTTCCCACCACATACTTCCCATCGTCTACAGCCACTTGACGTATCAGTTTACGGTCCCTTCAAGAAATTCCTTCAAATATCTTTTATTGACTTTTTGACAAACAATCCAGGAAAGAGAATCACGATTTATGAAAATGCACGCTTATCAAACTTACCATTTCAAAGAGGATTGAAGTCTAAAAATATAATTAGTGGCTTTAAAGCAACTGGCATTTATCCTTTTAACTCCCAACAATTTGCTGAAGATGACTTTGCTTTGGAAAATCAATCCAATAGGGATGCTGCTATAGAAGGTGCAGTTCAGCTTCTGCCTGATGAGTTTTCTTCGGAAAACCAAGCCGATAGGTATGCTGTTATAGAAGATTTAGCTTCGCCAGTAGCCCTTAAAACACCAGAACAGATTCGGCCAGTGTACCGCTTAACCGCTTCTAAAAAGACTGCTAAATTCACAATTAGCGAAAAAGAATTTAAAGTTTGAAAAAAATGGAAGCACTCACAATGCATTCAAATCTCTTAAAAAAAAAAAAATCTCAAATTATAAATTGACTGATGACGTTGACCTTAACATAGGCGATTACATTCTTGTGAATGTAATGGCTGAAAACTGCAAGAAACCAATATATTATGTTGCTGAAATCATTGAGTTCCTTGGCAACTGCACATTTACAGTCAGTTTTCTTCGAAAACGTCCAGCTGCAACACCGACGTTTGTCAAGCCAGATATTGATGATATTTCTCTGGTGTTGCGAAGCGAAATAGAAATAAAGCTTCCTGAACCATCAAATCTGGCTTCGACATCTCGTTGTCGCACAAAATTAATTTTTAATGTCAATCTCAACAAGTATAACATACGATAATTCTTTTCAATGCATAATTATTTGTTTTTTTTTTCCTAAATACTTTTGAATAAAAATGCGTTTAATAACAAAAAATACTTCGAGCAATCACGTTATAGTACTTAATAGCTTGAACGACGAAGGTGCCCCCCAAAAATGCCGAAGCTACCCCGGCATGGGGTTGATTCAGCCAAAACTACTTTTTTTAAACATTATGAAAAAAAAATTACAAATAAAACTTCTGCAAGAAACTTCGTACTAAAATCTTAATAATAAAAAAAAGGTATTGTTATAAGCCAATAGATATTTCTGTATGATAAATCTTTTCTGAAATATAGGCCTTTGAAAAAAAAGTGCCGAAGGTACCCCAGTCTCCCCTACACCCAATTGTTGTCGCTGCATTGATACAGGGTCATTGCTTACAATATATATATACACAATATATACATATATTTTTTTTTAATACCTGGATAGAGCTCTATAAAGGGTGGTGTCACAAAGGCAGGTTTTTTAATTACTCGCTGGCAAAAAAGCAAAACATATCGCGGCATGAATGACACACCAGGTTAAATTAATGCGATGGTTTGTTTAACTTAAGCAAACCTGACATTAAGATCGAACTTATATATATATTTTTTTTAACTATCAACACGAACATTGGTGGATGGTGGTTAGTGTGCTGATTCTTCTCTTTCCTACTTTTCTTTAAAATTTTCTTTCACAGGTATTACAGATTTTTTTTTACAAGAAACATTAATATTAAGTATTCTCTTAATAACTAAGGTAAGTATAAACAGCGTTTTCAAAAGACAACACTTAACATTTAAGATGAGTATCAATTCCAATAGTATTATTTTCTCAATTTAACAGTTAACAATTAGGGTAAGTATGATTTCAGGTTTTCAAGGTAAGTATAGAGTGTCACGGTTTAGGTACTCAAAATTTGTTTTCCCTCCCCTTTTTTTACATGTATCCAGGTATAGTTTTCGCCACCTGGCGCAAATATTATTTTCTTATTAAGATAAGAAAAAATATCCCCCTTATTTTTGTATTCTTATCTAGGTTTATAAATATGCGTGTATATGTTATATTTGCAATATAAAAAAACCTGACATTTTGCTTCACGTTGAATCACTTAACATGCACATCCGCTTGAATTTTCCGTTATGATGAGCTCCTCGAACAAACCTAGACACCTTGGGCAGGTTGCATAGAATCCGGCACAGTTATTTGGTCAGACAACACAATCTTTGGCGATCTTTTGCTCACCGGTAAAAAGGGCGCTCTTCTTTTGATAGAGCGAAACAAACATAGTTCTTCCAGATAAAAGAAGGCGCAGCCGTCACGAAGTATTTTTGCTTTGGCTTTTCGAACGGTGATGACTGCGACTACCTGTTTAAAGAAATACATTTTATTTTTGGCCTACGTTCCTTTATATTTCTTTTACTTTTCTTATTATCACATAGGTATATCTGTGGACCCTTGACAAAACAACATATTTCCTCCATTTTTTTTGTATTTTCTTTAAAAACTATTAAGGGAATTTTAATAAAATCAGTCATAAATTAGTCTTAAATATCACTTTATAATGTTAGTTCTTAATATATCCAAAACATACACACGAATAGTTTTAATTAGGTTTTAATGTGTTGCTTTTTCACTCCGGTAAAATTGGCTTTTTTTTGAGATAAGTTCTTCTATATATATAAGTCTACGGTCATATATATACAAAAAAATTTGTTTACTTAAGACAGCGGGACTCTACTGCGTTTGAACTTAATTCTTAATATTTCATTGGTTTATTCATAATTCTGCTACTTATCTATAATAACAAACTTTAATTAAAAACTTCCTTAGCCCCCGTTTTTTTCATAACTTACACAAGTTCAGATAAAATATTCACATTTCAACACTAAACATTTTTGGCACATGGCTTCTTGCTTTATTTAATATCGAATAATATTCTGATTTTTAACTTTACCTCAGTCGCTTCTAAGTTTTCAATCCCTACAAAAAAAAAAATGTTGCCGTTTGCCAAATTGCATGTATTTGTCGAAAACTATTTACTTCTTTTCATGGTGAGGATCGGTAAAATCGCACCACTAATAACGCAACTCAGCAGATACTTCACAGCTATTCTTTCATGATACGAGTATCAGATTGTTTGTATGGCTAACACTCATACCAGTTAAGCGTGATGGAGACTTTTAGAAGAGCAATAACGTCTTCCGTTTCGCTCGAATAAGGTGCAAGGCAAAACTAAAACTGTCCTTTACTGTAAACGAGTTCCAGTTTGAATCTAATCTGTCGATCGTTATATTCGAATTTTATTTTCAATAAAATGTTTCCTATACTTTTTCTCTTATTATTTGTATTAAATTTTACTAATTTGAATCCTTTTTTTTCTTACAGAAATCGAGGTTTTAACTTATACCTCAGCGCACCTCTATTCATCACATAAGGAACAGGTTTAAAGAAGCGTTCTAACTAAACTACAATTGCTCCCGCTACGTGTATATACGGTCTGGCCATTCGCCCTAGAGTTACGGACACCTTTATATATATCCTGGTGGACTAGCTAGTCAGCATCCGTGGTCTATTCGCCGAAAGTTTTCTGATTTAATCTTGACGCGCAACAGGAGGACAAGGAAGAAGGTAAGTAATACGTTATTTTCTGATTAGAGTTTAAAATGGTTTTACTAATTATTTTTATAGTTATGGTTGTTTTTTCAGGAACCGATGGTTGTGTTTACTTTAAATTAATTAACAGATTTCTTTTCTTGCAGGGATTTTCAAGCATTCTGTGACTGTTTTGAGCGGGGCTGTGGAGTCAAGGTGCCGGTGAATATTTGGAACACTTCCAATGGAATTTACCTTTTTCCTACAGTTCCATAAATTAAATGCAGTTAAAATTAACATCTTCAAGGTATATACAAAAATTGGCATAACTTTACTTTAGGGCCCACGCTTAATTATTCTTTTTTTTTATTTTTATTATGAAAAAAAATTTTGTCGGCCTCGAATGGTCAAGGCGACAAAAATTGTGAATTCTTAAAAACCAGTGCATATTTTTAAGTGCTTGCAAGTTTTTTTCACAAAATTTCGACATGATCAAATTTACAAGGAAAAACATTTCAAAATTATCGTGACAAATACAACCGTTTTACCCTGCTGAAGTTGAATAATAGCAAAATTTGTATACATGCGAATAAAAACAAGACTCGGTATCAAAAGAAAGTTGATACCAACCACAAAATTCCATGCATTACTTTCGATGCTATAACATTGTACATATTATGCGCACCTGATGTTTCACCCTTTTACGAAATAAGTCTAACATGAAAAATCTTAAAAAAAAACTCACGAGGTTTTCTGTAAAGAATATTTGACCTGCGGCGCTCATTTTTTCACGTTCTAAAAATTCATTTATAATCGCGAATATAAATTTTTCGCCTGCACATTTATTTTATGAAACAATCAAAGAAACTGTTCCAAATTCAATCCCCCAAAAGTGTGGGATGGGATTTCGCTGATAATATTGCGTTTTAAGGAGCATACTTTACCCTTTCAATGGGTATCAACTATTCTTAGAACTACTTTTCACTATAACGCTGCAGCTACACATGATAGTACCGGCAGGCCATCAAAGAATATGAATTTACTATGAAAATGTTTCGAAATAATCTACAAATCTACGCTGCGGCCACACGTGATAGTAAATGTTCATTTGCAAAATGTCGTCAAAGGCAAAGGTTCGACCACTTTATTATTTCGGTTGCTTTTATTCAGTGATGCTTTATATGACAACACAGCACGAAAATTAAATGGGATAAAAATGGGGAACTAATTATTTTGTGAAATATGTTTATCAATATTTTCCAAAATGAAATGCAACTTATTCATATGATATTTTATGTGTCAAATAAGGGCAATTAAAATAATTGCTTATATTTCACTACAAGACATGAAAGAAAAGTGCATATTTAAAATTTGAATATTTTAGGGAGAAAATACAACACTGTTTCCTTACTTCGATTTCGCACTGGCTGTGGTTGTCAAAATTCACTGTCTCAGTAAAAGTTGTTGCCAGTGGACTGCCAGGCCAGTGTTTTCCAGGTGTGAGTGTATTAGTGAAAAGTGAGAGTGTATTGAGTTTTTCGAACTGTTACCCTCTTCGAACTGGCACGTGTGGCTAGGGGGTAAAACATATGGATAAGTCGTTTACGAAAAAACATTTTCAAACTTTCACGAATCCCATCCCCAAAACCACCCAAGACCGGCACTCCTTGTTTTTTTTTGCAGCTTTGGATGTAGGGACTAAAAATACACATTGAGAAAAAAAAAAAGTCATGTCTTCTAACAAGAAAGATTTAATGGATTTTCATAAGTTACGGCACAAAATCGTGGTGTAAATAGAAAGTTTAATATACATAAGGGCAATGATTTCATATGAAATTTTTTGCTCAGTAAATAAAAACTTTATAATTATTTTCTTTCTTTCCCTTTTCAGATCTTAACTACTACATTTGTCCATCAAGACGTGACAAGCGATCCCAGTGACCTCAAACTGACACCCACAAAGCGTAATCTTTTCAGATTTGAAGTACTTTCGTTGTCCATCAAGACGTGACTAGCGATCCCAGTGACCCCAAACTGACACCCACAAAGCGTGTGTCAAGATCAACGTATTGAGAAGTATAAAAAGTTAGAAGTTCTTGCTCTAATATTCTTAATTTGTAAATTCATTATACGTCAAAGTAATCGTCGGCCACCAATGTGTTTTGCAAGTAGTTTGTTCCAAGGGCACAAGCTACAAATATCCAGAACTGTGGCAGATTAAATCGGAAATTTATAAAAATGGATTATTAAAAATACTCCTTATGGAGTGCTGCTAATGTTTTCATTTCGGTGTGCAAGACAATAATGCAATATGACGGAAAATTTTATAATCTGAACACTTGCGTCGTCAAACTGTTTGACCAACAATTTGATAAATAGTTTGATCATGTGAATGCCCTTAATATCATAGAAATGTAGCCTTCTCTATCTCTCACAATAGGGATAACTTAAATACAGGTTATAGGTAACCAAATCTATCGAGATCGATGTAACCGAAAACTGAGTTACACGTAACCGTCAAATAAAACGTAAATTTAAGTTTTATATAACGTACTTCTTTTAAAATAATAATACATGACATTCCTTGGTATCTTGAAACGTTAATAAATTTATTTTCTGAATGAATTATACTCTTAGAGTGTGTGTCAATCGGAAACTTTTCACTCTGATGATGAAATTTTGACAGTTGGTAGATCAATTTTTGGCAATTGTGAGGTGAATATAATTGCCAAAATTTGTACTAGCCCCTGGGGCTACTACACATTTTGACAATCGAAAAGTAAATTTTTGACACATCCAAAAAGTGAGAAAAAAAAAACATTACATTCATTTCCACGCTGTATTTCGATTTGATGAGCTATTTTAATTTGTGAATTTCTTAATTAAACTATCGTTCTTTTAACGTAAAGATAAAACCGGAATAAATAAAAACTAATATAATTTTTACTGTGAGTTTTTGTGAAAGCTGCACTTTTATGTGTTTAGTTCTGTGCGATGAAGTTGATGATAAATTGTGGCTTTTAACGCGAGATGCTTTAGTTGTTCCTTTTATTTCCAGTTAAATATATTTTAAAGTAAATTGTGCTTTAAAAGTGTTGTTCCTTTTGTTTTAAGCGAGTACCAACCAAGGGCAATCCGAGTGCTGTGAAAATATTGCAAATGGAAGATAACAAATAATGATGGCACACTCACGTAGATATCGCGGAACTGCTGGTGCATGCAAATGGGAAAAGGCTATTGCAATGATGCACGGCTACAGCATACATCCGCTCCGCTGCCAAATGCAATGCCGCCAGCAGGTAAACATTCCGCTGGTTCGCAATTTCCACTTGATTGTTCAAAGCTGCCTTTGAAGCCGTCCTATATGTCTCTTCCAATCCAATCGGTCATGGCACTCGAATTACCCTTGATTCATAATTTAATTTATTGATACCCTTTACTAGGTTGCTGCAGCCGCATAGCATAAGCTAAGCTAGCAGCATATGAAGCGTAGACGCGAATAACGTTGTGAGCGACATATAAATATAAATCAAAAATGTTTTTTTTTGCATATTACCATTAAAAATGCTCTTAAACACGACCGAAATGTTGAACGTCAAAATTTGTAATTGTCAAAATTTCATCGTCCATTTGACACACCAAAAAAGACAAATTTATTTCAACACACACAAATTTTATTCAACTTGCTATTTTCTTTCCTACCACGAGTGAAAAGTTTCCTTTTGACACACACCCTTAGATTATATTATAGAAATAATATATATATATACAGGGTGTCCCGCAATTGAGTGCAACTATTTACGGAGGTGAAAGATTATGTCGAGCTGAGCAAAAAATCGTATGGGAGGGTTTGTTTTTGTTTCTAGAAGAAAAACTAACTAACATAAAACTTATTTTGATTGCTCATTTTTTGCTCAAAGGCAATAAAATCACCTATCCAACGGTATATCAGCAAACCTCACCAACTTAACCGTTACCGAGCTGTGATCGTGTGAAGATGAAATCAATCGGTTGAAATTACCAAATGTCAACTTTGAGTGCAAATTTCTCAGAATTTTGCGTAATAAATGAAATTTTTTTCGCAGATCAATTTTGTATTTTATTCAATTTTCTTTTCAATGGCATTAAAAACATAAACATATCTTTAAGCAAAAAAAGTTGGCTGTACTAAAAAAATTATACTTATAGGAGAATAATGGTAAATAATGACGTAACAATTAGTTATGCAGAGATAATATCATTGTTTTCTTATAAGTATAATTTTTTAGTGCATCCAACTTTTTTATTCTTAAAGATATGTTTATGTTTTTGGTGCCATTGAAAAGAATATTGGATAAAATACAAAATTGATCTAAGAAAAAAATTTCATTTATTACGCAAAATTCTGAGAATTTTTGAAATTTGGTAATTTTAACCGATTGATTTCTTCTTCACACGATCACAGCTCGGTAAGGATTAAGTTGGCGCAGTTTGTTGATATACCGTTGGAAAGGTGATTTCATTGCCTTTAAAATGAGCTATCAAAATAAGTTTTATGTAAGTTAGTTTTTCTGCAAGAAACAATAACATAAATCAAAGTCGTGAAATGTTAATTAACCCTGTAGCTCCTAAGAATGTCAAAATAGACCCCTCCCCCTCTCATACGATTTTTTGCTCAGCTCGGCATAACCTTTTAGCTCCGCATATGTATATACATATGTATACATATACAATATGTATATACATGGTGTCCCGCAATTGAGTGCAACTATTTACGGAGGTGAAAGCTTATGTCGAGCTGAGCAAAAAATCGTATGAGAGGGGGAGGGGTCTATTTTGACATTCTTAGGAGCTACAGGGTTAATTAATATTTCACGACTTTTATTCACGTTATTGTTTCTAGCAAAAAAAAAATAACTTACAAAAAACTTATTTTGATAGGTCATAGCAAAGGCAATGAAATCACCTTTCTAGCGGTATATCAACAAACCCCACCGATTCAACCGTTACCGAGCTGTGCTCGTGTGAAGATGAAATGAATCGGTTGTTACTACCCAATGTCTTCTTTGAGTGCAAATTTCTCAGAATTTCGCGTAATAAATGAAATTTGTTTTTATGATCAATTTTGCAATTTATTTAATTCTTTTTTCAATGACACCAAAATCATAAACATACCTCTAAAAGTAAAAAAGTTGGCTCTACTCAGAAAATGATACCTATTATGATAAATAAATAATGATAAATAATGACAGTACAATTAGTTCTGCATTGGATAATACCATTGTTTTCTTATAAGTATAATTTTCTTAGTACAGCCAATTTTTTTATTTTTAGTGGTATGTTTATGTTTTTGGTGTCAGTGAAAAAAGAATTGAATGAATTGCAAAATTGATCATAAAAACAAATTTCATTTATTACGAGAAATTCTGAGAAATTTGCACAATTTAATATAATACAATATAATATAATATAATATAATATAATATAATATAATATAATATAATATAATATAATATAATATAATATAATATAATATAATTTAATATAATATAATATAATATAATATAATATAATATAATATAATATAATATAATATAATATAATATAATATAATATAATATAATATAATAAAATATAATATACTATAATATAATATAATATAATATAATATAATATAATATAATATAATATAATATAATATAATATAATATAATATAATATAATATAATATAATATAATATAATATAATATAATATTATATAATATAATATAATATAATATAATATAATATAATATAATATAATATAATATAATATAATATAATATAATATAATATAATATAATATAATATAATATAATATAATATAATATAATATAATATAATATAATATAATATAGTATAATATAATAAAATATAATATAATATAATATAATATAATATAATATAATATAATATAATATAATATAATATAATATAATATAATATAATATAATATAATACAATATAATATAATATAATATAATATAATATAATATAATATAATATAATATAATATAATATAATATAATATAATATAATATAATATAATATAATATAATATAATATAATATAATATAATAGTGAAAGTTTTCCTACTTGAGACAATTATAATAGCAATGCGTTGGCAGGCGCATTCGCTGCTTTTTGCCATCTATGAAAATTGCAATTAGCGCTAGAAGGAAAAACTCATCTGTATTTTATGGAATATGTGGCCGCTCGTGCCAGCCTTTGGACGTCACACCGCACAGTTTGTCGATATTTTAGGTTTTCTAACACTTAGCACTAAATCCATTGTAGAAAAGTTGCCCGAGTATACCGAGAAAGTTGCAGAAGTGTTGCGCTAACAAAACGAGCTTCTTTTCAGACATCCAAATGCTCCAATTTATACTACTCTGGAATAGATTTTACAAGTAAATGGTTATTACCTCGAGTCCAAGCCATGCTTGGTGTGCAACAATCTGGAAGTACTAATCGCCAACATGAAATTGCCATCAATAAAATCCGATTCGAAATTCACCACAATCACTCATTCAGTTTGTCAAACTAGTCCAGAGTCATACCATTAGCGTTAGTCAGCGCATCTGGTATAAAGCGGAAGATTTGATGCACAAAGCTGCTACAATATAAAGCATCAAATTTGGAATCACAAGTGATTTCGTTCTCTTCGGGCTTATCGCGTACAGAACGTGACTTGACTGATGTAGAGGGTTGTTGTTGCTGCTGCTGCTGTTTTAAAGTGTGATTATTATAACACAGTGCAGCTTGTAATAGCCGCAATAGAATATGGGGAAACGCCATCATTCAGTTGATAGCAGGCTATTTGTATTAAGCTATTTATATATCTGCGTGTATATCTCAGTAAAAAGCTGATTCGAAACAAAACTGAAATCCTAGCGTGGGAATTGGACGTGTTAGACTTAACCACTTGTTCCAGTGCCCAAAGGGGTCTGGTGCCTCCTGGTCCAGCGAATGCCGTTCAGGCGTCTACCTTGTACGCGCCGGACGTGTTAGCTTTAACCACTTGTTCTGGCTTTGATCGAATCGATCCGTGCGCCTCCCGTCTGCCATAAGCTGGCTCTGTCCGTTCGTCTGTCTACCTTGCCCCTTGCTCTCTATCACTAACGTTACACCCCTCTTGTATCACGCTAACGTGTGTGTTGCCGCGGTCGAGTGTCGGAGGCGGACGTGTTAGACTTAACCACGTGTTCCGCCTGCGACGACTTGTAGCTTAACTTTCACTCTTCGATGGTTTTACGCGGCCAAGGGTCGGAGGCGGACGTGTTAGCTTTAACCACGTTTTCCGTCTGCGACGACTCGTAGTTTAACTTTCACTCTTCGATGGTTTTAACGCTGCGTTTCCATTCATGGATTCGACCTCGAACTCCCTACTCACTATTGGTTGAGCAAGGAGGTGGTTACTCTGCTGTTCGTGTCAACACGGGGCGCTATGGTCGAGTGGGACGTGTTCGACTTAACCACTTGTTCAAACCCGTACAAATACTACCTGGTGGCGTGTTGGTCACCGAGTTTGGTGCCTCGTGATCGGGCCAACATGTTAGACTTAACCACTTCTTCCGGCCACGATCGAAATTCACTATATCTGCCACTTCCCACTTAACTTCACTTTTTTGTTGTTTCACTTAATTGCATAGTTTGTGTGAGTTTATCTTATTGTGTCTGCTCTAATTTCCTTCTGTTCATGGAATTCACTGAGACGTTTATCCCTGGCTCCTATCTGCCACGCACACCCAGTCAATGGCCTCTGTCAGATTTACAAATAGGGTATCACTTTGATATTTTTTCTATATGTGTGTATATTGGATTTTATTATAAGAAAATTAACCTAAAATATAATATCTTGATACTTATTCAAACCACTACTCCTGGCGCTGGTAATGGCGTCTCCCCTTGGTGGCGTTAATAGTATCGTCGCTCATGTGGGCCAATGTCGCTGTCGCTGCTTATCCGTAGTCGCGGTCGCTGTTGCTGCTTATCTTTATAGTAGTGATCGACGTCGCGCTTGTCCACGCAGTCGCGGTCGCTGTCACTGCTTATCCCTGTTGTGGTGATCGACTGCGCTGCTTATCCTTGCAGTCGCGGTCGCAGTCGCTGCTGTGCATGCTGCCGGTTACTATTATACTGATGAACGTCGACGTTGGCAGCACACACAAAATATTCTGCTCCGGGCACGTCTGTTCACTTCAACTGTTTCACCAAAAGCTCTCGAATCTTGTTAAGTTTCGCCGTATATACTCTCGCTTTCAGGACGTGGTATGGCGTCTTTCCACTGCAGTATGTTGTTGCTGCCCAACCTTCTGGAAATACATCACGCGATTTCTCCGTTGCTCGTAGCTTAAGTCACTTTACAGCAGTGTCCGTTAGGCGCCAGAATAACATGAAAAAATAAAGAGAAAATTATGAGTATGATGCAACAAGTACACTCACCCAAGGATCTTAGTCACTTTGACTAACATAGTTACCAAAATCCATGTATTATTTATATGGTGAATTGGTACTTCACTCGTTCCACTATTTCTCAGTGGCCTATCGCAATGGCCACGGTACCTTGTTCATGCCCCTATTCGGGGAAACCGCCTGCCTAATCTATTAATATATAATATCATTATATTAATATACACCCTTTATTATAACTAGCCTAATATTTCCCTATAGGTGTTCTAGGGTGATAGCATATGATTCTCTATACGCTCAAGTCAACTATGCCTTACTTGTAGTCTGGCTTGAGCGAACTTTTACCCACCACCACTTTGTAACAGTGATTAAATGGAAAGTTTAAACAAACGTAACTCACCAACCTTCTTGTTGCTCCACAACCACCCTTTGACGGTGGTGGGTCATATTTCTTAGGAAAACGCATTTGTTTTAAAAATTCAAAATATAATTCATTTAATGCGAAACTTATTCTAGATCAGATTTAATTTCAACTTATTACTTAAGGTGGACTTCATTCTCTTAAACTAGACAGCAGAATAATTGTATATTGTGAAAT
This sequence comes from Coremacera marginata, assembly GCA_914767935.1. Lineage (NCBI taxonomy): Eukaryota > Metazoa > Arthropoda > Insecta > Diptera > Sciomyzidae > Coremacera > Coremacera marginata. Next base: position 120,808,117 of record OU612043.1, read on the forward strand.
AAATATCTGCTATTTTGCGCACGCTGTGGCTAAACCTTGCGGGGGTTGGGTATCAGTTACCCTGGCTTCAAGGCTGCGTTTTTAGAAGGCACGGTGCAGCCGTGGTTGGCTAAAGGATTGAAAAATTAAAATTAAAAATAAGTGGGATCAAATTTGCATAAAATTTGGTTCCTTACAATATGCACATCCAAAGAGTGTCCATCACGGCACAAGCATAACTTTTCCTTATTGCCACAAACATACATGAGCAGCTAGCGCACTTGACGTCACAGCAAGACGTTTAAATTGAGCATCATATATTCGCATAGTGTAAATGTCATACTTTCACAGAATTTGTGATACCAGTCGAAGGTGGCTGGATGACTGGCCGACATTAAGTATTTGTTAAGGCAATCGAACAGCCACCTCAGTCAAGTGGCCATCATAAGCTTCAAAGATATCGAGATAGTTTTTCAAGCAATTGTGCGGTATAAGTGTGGTCATATCTAGCTTAGGGCCATAACGTATGGGCTTTGTGATACTGCAGCATGTACCACAATGGATGGCGTGCCCACGAAAGCACCATGTAAAATATTATTTGCACCAGCTGCATTTTGTTCATTGGATATTTTTTCCAGTGTGGCAGAAATGATTTCATTATAACCAAGCAGTAAGGTATGGCGCCATTATTTATCAGTATATCTTCAGTGGTTGCAGCTACAAAGGATGCGAAGGAAAGGAAGGTGAAGTAGTACCAGCTTGTTTCGATGATGAAGACTTTATTTTGCCCATTAGTACTCCGAAGAGACAGAGCAAGATAAGCTTAATCTCATTATCAGACTTTTTTTTGTTGTTTGCTGAAAATATTTAAAGAGAAAAAGTTAATTCCCCCCACTGACATGCAATAACAATAGAGTTCAGCTACTACAGCTATATCGCACTTCCTCAGCATTAACCCATCTAAAGCCACTACCCAGTAATCATTGAAAATATCAATGTTATGGATACCCCTGACCACAAACAAGTTAATGTGGGAAAAATTTACCCACCAATAAATGGGTTGGACACCACAAGACGTAACAACTAACCATGCGTATACATAGATCTAATTAGACAACTAATTTTAATCTACTTTTGAGTTGACCTTTTGACAAATTAACATCAAAAACGCTACAATTGTTAACAAAGGAACTCATGCGACTTAAAGGAGCAGTAGCCATATAATTTGTTCTACTAAATGGCAAATAAATTAAGTTGTTAGCGTTTCTACTGCTTCTACGGTTAGTGTTAAAATTTATGTGAGAAAGAAGTTCTGGAGAATCGAATACACCTGTTATGAGCTGGTGTAAATATACGATATCTGCCGATTTCCTTCGATCACCTAAAGACTGCATTTTTAATAGTTTTAAACGATCCTCATAAGGAGGAAGGTCTAATATGTCAGTTCCACATAAGCCCCTTAAAGCAAACTGAACAAAACGTTTTTGGATTCTTTCTATTCGATCAACATGCACATTGTAACTTGGGGACCAAACTTGACTTGCATACTCTAAGTGAGGACGCACGATTGCATAATACAACGTTGTAGTTGTAATCATACTATTAAATTCTTTGGACCAGCGTTTTACAAAACCAAGCATTTAAGATGCTTTTTTACAAATATTATCAATATGAATGTTAAACGACAGCTTAGAATCCATGCATATACCTAGGTCTTTGACGGTGTCTACACGACTCAAGGCAGTATCTTTAATCTTATAATCAAAAATAAAATTATTCCTTTTTCGCGAAAAGGTCATAGTTTGGCTTTTATCTGGATTTAAAAACATATTATTTTTAGAACACCTAACTTCAAAGGATTTTAGATCAGACTGGAGTAGATCTGAATTATCTCTAGAATTAATCGTTCTGTATATTTTCATATCATCGGCATAAATAAGCAGATGAGAGTGTTCAATGACGTGAGTTACATCATTGATAGCTAAAATAAACAGAAGAGGACCAAGGTGACTACCCTGAGGAACACCTGATCCAGCAATAAATTCAGAAGACAATGCGCCTCGGAAACGTATTTGATAAGATCGCTCTACCAAATACGATTTAATCCAGTTCACAAAATATTGTGGAAATCCCATTAACTCAAGTTTAAATAAGATTAGATTGTGTGGTAGCTTATCAAATGCCTTACTAAAGTCAGTGTAAACACAATCGACCTGGTTACCAGAATCAATAGAATTTAAGCAGAATGTTGTAAAATCGAGAAGATTAGACACAGTGGATCTGCCATTCACAAAACCATGCTGACGAGTTGTTATGACTTCTTCACAGTGAATTTTCACCCGATCATACACCATCCGCTCAAAAAGTTTTGGAATCGATGAGAGCTTAGCGATAGGCCTATAGTTACTAACATCGTTCCTGCAACCCTTTTTAAAAATAGGACTTATAAATGATTTTTTCCAAAAAAGTGGAAAATAACTTTCGTTAATAGATTTATTGAATAATAAAGACAGTGGTTGACTCAAAACGGAACCGCATTGTGTTAACACTGCGGCAGGAACACCGTCAGGTCCAGCACCAAACTCCTCATCGATCGATCTAATATACATTAAAATATCCTCTGGAGTGAAGGATATATGTTCCAAAGATACTCTGGGTTCGGAATTCATATATTCAAAGTACTCTCCATCAGGAGTAAAAGAATCTGAACAGAATGATTCTTTAAAAAGATTGGCGAATAGGCCACAAATTTTGACGGGATTGTCAGTAAATCCCTCAGGAGTTCTAAATGAAGAAGGAAATCCATCAGATTTCTTCTTTGTGTTTACGAATCCCCAAAATTTCTTTGGATCTGTCAATATTCTCAGCTTAACATCATCTAAATATTCGTGATATAATGTAGCTGAGCGATTTTCAAATTCCAGAAACAAACGTTTGTAAGTTTCTAGGTCGTTTGAGCCTAAGCTACAGACGTATTTCTTCCATGCCCTATTCCTGTTGTTGCGAAGAGTCTTTAAATCCTTTGTGTACCACGGGTACGCAGAATTCCTCGCAAATTTGAGACTATAAGGTACTGATTGAGAAAACACAGCAAAGAGTTCCATATAAAAAAAATGTTTGGAGTCATCAAGGCAATTTACATTTATATATTCTAAAATTGCATTAAGTTTACCATGAAGCAACTGATTCAACTTCAAAAAGTCAGCATTTTTGAAATTGAATTCATAAAGCTTATCTGCTGAATTAGAATTTACAATATTTGCTCTGTCGGATTCGTACCAAATACTCAATGGTGGATGATATTCATCAACAGTAGCTAGAGCATGAAAGGGCCTCTTAACAACAACATTGTTACTGTCTGTAGTTAAGACCAGGTCAAGAAGTCTGTAGCGGAGCGAAATTGGTCACGTATTTTAACAAAAAAAAAAACGAATGCGTCTGGCAACGCTGAGCGGTGAGGCCGACCAGGGAAGCAGCAGCCCTGACTTTTCATTTGTTTTGAGGGCGCACGTTGAATGCGCCCCTGTGGCTTTTGCACAGAAATTCAGTCAGGGCGCCTGCTTACCTCAGCCGACGCCACCGCTCCTGGTAAGGTGACCCGCGGACACGATGTTGGCCACAACTGCACGTGCTTGTTAGCCTAGGTGCTAGCAGTTCGGGAGTGATGGGGGGGTTCGTGGTGGCCAACCCCGCGTACCTTCGCCGTACAAATACATCACGTGCATAGAAAAAAAATATCTATCGCGTCGAGATTCGGACCAAACAAATATATAACAATTACCGGACCTGAAAGAAATAAAAATTAAATTAGGCAAATAGAGAAAAAAAATGGAAAAGGTTGGGAGCCCCTGGCTCATCCATCCACCAACCAACACTCGAGCCAGTTGTTCAGGCTCTGCCCACACATCCCTCCCTACCATGGAGGACCTCGGGGCGAAGTAGTTGGTCCTCCCCTAAACGCGACCATTCTCTCCCTAACCAAATAAGAAAACTTATAAGTTCATTTTAATATACAATTTAATTTCTAAATTTCTAAGCTCTTACTATTATAATATAATACTTATAAAAAAAATACATTTTAGTTCTCCAATTATAATTTTCCTTATTCTTATTTCTTATTCTTATTCTTTTTTTTTTTTTTTTTTTTATATAATGTTAAATTTAACTGGCCTGGTATCTGAAGTAAACCTGTTTTCTTTTCTTTTCATTTAAATAAAATTTTATTTAATTTTTATTTTAATAAACTTTTTATATAATTTTATTTTTATAAAATTTTTGTATAATTTTCATTTTATTTACATAAAATTTTATTTAATTTTATTTTATTTTTAATAAAAATTTTAGTTAATTTTTATTTTACTTTTATTATTAATGTTATATTAATAAAAAACTTTTTTTTTTTTTATTATTTTTATTTTATCTTAATAAAAACTTTTGTTTTATTTTAATTTTATATTTATATAATAAAAAATTTTTATATTATTTTAATTTTATATTTATACTAGTCAAACCTTTTTTATAATTTTTATTTTATTTTAACAAAATTTTTATATAATTTTATTTTAATAAAAGAATTGTAGTTCATTTTATTTTATATTCATAAAAATTCATTTATTTTTACTGTATGTTCCTTATTATTATTAAAATTTAAACTTTATTTAAGTTTATTTAACTTTGATATCAATATAATTTTTTTTGTTATCATAGTTTTAATATTTTTTTTTTTATTATTTTTAGTTCGTTTTAATTTTTATAATTTTTTTTTTTTTTTTATTTTTTTTTATTTAAGAGATTGTTCCAATAGTTATGAGGTAATTTCCATCAGTTAAATGACAATTTTAACAATATCCTTATGAATATATAACTATAAAAGAGAACAAGAAAAAACTAACCAAAATCTTGACCATTGACACAACAGCAAGGTACCACTAGGATAGGACTCAATGAATGATTGTACATATTATGAACTCTTCAAATAATGCCAACGAAAACGAACAAGGGTTCTTATAATAAATTGCAAACGTCAGTTGCGACGACGACTTAAAACGACTTAAAACGACTTAAAATGCATTTCAGAAAATTTATAAAATTTAACGCAAAATTCAATTTAAAAAAATATAAAACCATAAAGAAAACCTGGTTATCTCGGGTCCGCCAGTATTGTTGCTGCGTTGTGGCTGTCGTGCTGCTGGCGCAGTCATTGCTGGGTCGCCCACGGAGGCTGTAGTCGCTGCTGGAGCTATTGTTGAGGCTAGTGCTGTTGTTGTTGCAGCAGTTGCCGTTTCGGTGCGCTGCTGTGGCGCTTTAGTGCTGGCACTGCTGTTGTTGTGGTGCGGAGCACAGGCCGCTATTACTGTTGCCGTTGGTGTCGGCGCTTTGCCGCTACTGGGCACGCTACTGGGCACTAATGGCACTTTCGCTGCCGCCAGGTCGGTGCTGATGGTAGTGGTGTGGGTGGATAAATGGTGGGCATAATAATAGAAACTAAGAAACCTAATTTTTGAACTCTTGCAAAATTAACCTTGTTTAAAATTAAAACAAAAAAAAAATAAACCTGTTGTCCTGGCGCTGCTGTAGTTAGCCGCGGTTTTCGTTGGACCTGTGGTTGTTGATGTAGCTGTTTTTATTGCTGTGTAGCTGCTGTTGATGGCTTTGCTGTTGATGGCTTTGCTGTTGAGCTAGTTGCTGTTGCAACTGATGGTGCTGCAGGCGCTTTGCCGCTACTGCAAGTTGCAGTTGTTGGTGCTGTAGGCGCTTTGTCGCTACTGCTAATTGGCTGCTCAGTAACAGTGGCCACCATCACGGTTCTGCAAGGGCCTCTGGCGCTTGTCGCGATGGTGCCGATGCTATTTAAGTAGCTTGATGTAGCGCCGCTGCAGTTCCAATGTCTGCTGTCTGATGATGTTGTTATGGGATCAGCTGCTTTTGCTGGTGGCTGCGCTATTGGCGTAGGTGGTGTTAAGCCCTTAGGCTGTAGCCGCTGCTTTCCGCTGTGCCAAGTATTCAGCGCGTTCGTCGCTAATGCAGCTGCTGTGCGTAATTAAACTTATTATTTCAACATACAGCAAACTCCACGAGCACTTACCTTTCCGGTCTTATGCGGCTGTGGTAAGCACTGCTGTAGCGCTCCGCTGCTGTTGTTGCCGGGTGTGGTAGTGGTAGTTTTTGCTGCTGCTCAAAGGATTGCTCCCATGCTGCCGAAATCCCAAAAAGAAAGAGCGTTTCTTCTAGCGGACATTCGCCATGCCAATTTTTGCTGACAGAAGCCATACCAAAATGTCGAAAGTGACCGTTCCGAAACGTGAGAAAATTTCCGGAGGGTGTGCTTAGACCTGAGAACACTTACTGAGAGTGCTCTTCGAACTTTACATGTGTGACACACTTGCGTATGGATAACAAGGCTCACGCGTTCGAAGTGCGACAGCTGGACAGGACCTGCGACAGCTGTCTGGGATAAAGTGTAACTTGTCAGAATAAAGGTCATAGTTGGTAAAATCAAACTTGTCAAAATTTAAAACGTCAGATTTAAATGAAATAAAACTGTAAAAAAAAATGTCGAGTGAATAAATGAACTGTCAGAATTGAATAAAAGATAAAACGTCAAAGTTAAATTAAATACCAATGTCGGATTTCAATGTCAAAGAAATGTCAGATTTCATCGGACATAAAAATGTCAGCTGTCAAAGTAAAACGTCAACTGTCATTTAACGTGTTGACAGTAAAGTCAATATGTAAGCTGTCAAAGTCACATGTCAAAGTCAAAGTGTAAGCTGTCAAAGTCACATGTCAGCTGTCACACCTCGAGCGCGCCAGCCTTGGCATACGCAGTATGTCACTCATGTTTGCAAACGACACAGCCATGGCGAATTCTGACCTGCATGTTCGAATGTGGATTCAACTTTACAGTCAATGCCACCTTCAAACATGAACGCCAGAACCCACCACTTAGTGTGCCGTTACAAAACAGTTCTTCGGAACAAGTTGAACACTTGTTGCAAGGACTGAAGGCACTATCCCCTAATGTCTTTAGCGTGAAACACCCCCAGCCGTTTATTAGCCATATCAGCCAGCTCATAGTATGCCGAACCCATTTTCTTTATGACCCTAGCTTTTTCAAAAACGTTCGCAAGCTTAGCATTAAAATGCTCAGAGGCCTTGCTTTGGGCAAAGCTTCTTCGATACACGACCTGACCAACCTCAAAACTCACTGGTCGTGAACGCATATTGTACAGCCTCTCATTCTTCTCATATGCCTGTCGCAAGTTCTCTCGTACTTGCTCTCGAATTAGCTCAGTTCTCTCTCCAGGTGTAGTTTCAGCCGTTGGATCTTCTAATAGTTTTAACTTCCGTAGAAGTTCATAGTTTTTTGCATGACAAATCATATTTTGTCCAAAAACAACAAAATACGGCGAAAACCCAGATGAAGAGTGAACTGAGCTACGGAGAGCTGCGCTTATCGCAAACAATGATTCATCCCAGTCCTTTTGGTCAGGATGAATATACGCACGAACCGCGGCTATGATTGAGCGATTTACGCGTTCTACAGCATTGGCCTGAGGAGAATAATTAGCCGTAAAATTATGCGTTACTCCATAAAGTTTCAATAAATCTTTAAATTTATTAGATTTAAACTGAACTCCATTGTCCGTCGTAATAATTTCTGGAACGCCAAAAATAGAGAAAATTCGCTTTTCCAGAAATTCAACGATTTTCTTAGTGGTAAACGAACGAATGGGTTCTAAGAAGTGAAATTTTGAAAGGTGGTCAAGCACAATCACGAGACCCACGTTCCCTGAGCGTGACCTTGGGTAAGGCCCTAAAAGGTCTACGTAGAGTCTCTGAAAGATTCGTACCGAAGTAAGCTGTTGTCCCATAGGCGGACGAAGTACGAAATTAGGAGCCTTGGTCATTTTGCAGACTTCACAAGTCAGAACGTAATCACGTACTTGTTTCGCCATTCGTGGCCAAAAATACAATATTTTTAATCGATTCAAGGTTTTGTGAATCCCACCATGGGAACTCATTGGATGATCGTGAGCTTCAACAATGAGAGACATTCTCAACTCCTCCGGCACCCAGAGTTTCCATGACTGTTCTTCTTGAGTGGGATCACCACTGGCAAATTCACACCGCTTATAAATTAACCCGTCTACGACCTGAATGTCCGGCTGCTGACTGTCACATTTTTGGAATTCATTGACCAGTTTTAGATAATTCTCAGTTTTAAAAGGTGCTGAAGAAAAATCTAAAACTGTCGAGATCGCAGTCGAATTCTCTGTTAGTTCTGATATTTCCACTGCTTCAGGCGAATGCACTCTCGATAAAGAATCGGGAACTACGTTTTGGCTACCTTTGCGATGAAGAATGGTAAATTTGAAACCTTGCAGTTTCAATGCCCAGCGTGCAAGTCTGCCATGCAAATCGGTTTGGCCCATTAACCATTTTAAGGATGCGTGATCGGTGATCACTTCGAATTCATGTCGTTCGACATAAGCTCGGAATTTCTTTATGGCCATGACCGCTGCAAGACATTCTTGTTCCGAAACAGTATAGTTTCTTTGCGCTTGGTTAAACTTATGCGACATGTACGCAATTGGAACTTCATTACCCTCTTCATCGCGCTGAGCCAACACGGCTCCGACTCCATATTGAGATGCATCGCACTGGATGGAAAACGGACGAGAAAAATCAGGACTGTGAAGCACTGGTGCACTACACAGGCTATTTTTGAGGGCCTCAAATGCGGCTATCGACTCATCAGTCCAAACAAATTTTTTCGCTTTTTGCAACATGTTGGTCAAAGGTGTTGAAATGGAAGCGTAATTGAGCACGAACCGTCGGTACCATCCACAAACACCAAGAAAACAACGAAGCTGTCGAACAGTTTTAGGCAAGGGAAAATCTTGAATTGCCCTCACTTTTTCTGGATCGGTACTTATGGTTCCATGCCCTATCACGTGACCAAGATAATGAATTTGCTTAAGCAAAAATTTGCTTTTTTCGATGTTGATGGTTAGACCAGCATGTCTCATGCACAGGGCTACCTCCTGAAGCAATGATAAGTGGTCGTCAAACGTCTCGGTGATTAGCAATAAATCGTCTAAATAAACAAAAACCTTAGTTCGTAAGTGAGCAGGTATGACCTTGTCCATCAAACGGGACATCGTTTGCGGCGCATTACATAGGCCGAAAGGCATTGTAACGAACTGGTATAATGGTCGATTAGGCACTGTGAAGGCTGTCTTATCTCTTGACGCTACATCTAACGGAATCTGCCAGAAGGCGTCCTTGAGATCCAAGCTCGAAATAAATTGAGCTTTTGGAAGCCGACTGAGGATTCCGTCAATGAGCGGCAAAGGATAGGCATCCTTCACAGTGACCTCATTGACCTTGCGCGCGTCGAGGCATAACCTCACTTTATTTGGTTTGACGATCAAAGCCACAGGAGATGACCAAGCGCTTTGAGACACCTCAATAACACCAAGTGCCAACATGCGATCGACTTCAGCGAAAAGAAGTTTTTCGACACCAGGAGAAACAGAAAAATGCCTTTGTTTGACTGGCTTTGCATTTCCTACGTCAATGAAGTGACTAATCAAACGAGTGCGGCCTAAGCCTTCTTCAGAAAAAGAGGGAAAATTTAAAATTGTTGCATTCAGTCTAGCTTGCTGGCGAGCAGTCAAAACATGTCTAGTAGAATCAACTTCGCATACGCCACTGACTGAAGAGCAGTTGTAATTTTCCAGAAAGAGATCTCCAGCCAAGCCAAAAGCTTTAATGAAATCAACTCCCAAATACAAGTCTTGAGACAAAGTTGGAACGATCAAAAACTTGAGTGGTTTGGTGACTCCTCGAAAGGTGATGGTGGTGTCGAGTACTCCCGCCGAAGAATGACTCGTCCCGTCCGCCGTTTTCAAATCAATCGCATACCTTTGCCACTTCAGTTGCTTATTAGACAACAGTCGTTGTGCCAAATTGTTGGCAATGCAACTGACAGTAGCGCCAGTATCAATTAACCCTACTAACATCTCGCCGGCTAATGAGACCGGTGCGTAAGGACGAACATCATTCTCGGGAGCACTCGACAAAACCGCCGAGCACGCAAACTTTCTCAAGGCTCTGACCTTGTTCCAAAATTGCCTCAATCTTGCAGTTGATCGCTGCTTTCTTTTATTTTTTGTTTGGCTGAAGCCCTCGCTCTGAAAAATACGTCTGCGAGCAGCGTTATATTCTTGCCATCGCACGTGCAAAGGCTTGAACGTCCTTTGAGGCACACTAGAAGCCGTTTGTTCGCGTTTCAAAATTTGAATTTTAACGTTTGTGACATCTGGTCTTGCCTCAGTTTGGCATGCCACCTCAGAAGTTAATGAGGGGCTGGTTGAAAATCTAAAAAAGTATTATCAGATGCGTTGGGTTGGTGTCAGTGTGACCAGATTCGCATGTCAGCTCGGAGACCTGACGCTGCGGCGGGAAGCTTCTGGAATTCCTTCCATGTTCCTCGTCCAGTAATTCACGCCTCCGAACAAACGCGCGAAGCTGACTAACACTACCCACTGAGACATACAACAAACTACGTCGCACATCTAGCCTTAAGTTTCGTCGCAAAATCTCCAACAGAGCTTGAGAATCAAGAGGCCTTTGCAGTTTGTCGGTAAGCTGCAAAACTGCCTCATAGTATTCATCAAATTTCTCATCGAACTTTTGCTTGCGACTGCGCACTAAATCCATGATGTCGAGATCGGTTCGGTGGTCAGTAAATTGGCTTCGAAGCTCAGCGCATAATGCTGTCCATTCGATGCGGGTGACACTTCGGTGGTACCGCCAGAACCAATCCAAGGCCTTGCCCACGAATAGCAGGTGTGCATGGTCAGCTAGCGCTCCAAAGTCTCCACGCAAGCTCTGCATTGTCAGAGAGTGTATTTGATAAATGAATTTATCGATGGTCAGCGCATCAGTTTTACCACTGAAGGTGATTTTCCAGTTGGAAATTTTGCTGGCAACACTCTCTGCCAACACAAAGTGCGAGGACCACCCCGGAACACCACTGCCACTGGGCACCTGCTGATTCGGTGGCGGAGGACCTGGAAAGCCCTGAGGATATCCTCGACCGTATCCGACATCTGGAAGTGGAGCCTGATGAAAATGAGGTTGTTGGTAAATTAAAAATTGGTGATTATTTACAACAGGCATTGATGCTCGCGCCTGTTGGAGACCCTGCGACGGAACAGAATGTGGCATTGCTCCGTGCGGAGTATGTCTTAATTGGTTTAAATTCAATTTTGCGAGTTCGGTTCGAACTGCCTCATTAATCAAGAGCTGCAAATCTTTGTCTGAATTTGATTGTTGTGCCGAAATGGGCTGAAAATTATCAGATGGCTCTTGATAATTTGCACTAGCAGCTTGATCGGAGAACCGTTCGACCGACTCATCTGTAAACGCTTGCCTCGCCGAAAGATTCGTATTTGAATCTTGCTCCTGACTGAAACCTAAGTTTCTTTGGCTTCTAGTGGCCGGACGTCCCTTCTTTACCGCGCCCTGGCTAGAATTCGTTTTACCTGGCGAAGGTAACGAAGAAGCACCCACTAGAGCTGACTGATATGGCCTGAGTTTCTTGTCGCTGCAAAGCGTACGGCACAACGGACAACTGTGGCTCGTATGAATCCACTGAGATATACATGCTCGGTGGAAAACGTGCTTGCATGGTGTCAGCACCATGTCTTCAGGCTTTGTGAAAGCCTGCTTGCAAATGCTGCACAAATTTTCCGCACCCTCCACTTGAGCAGGTATATCCTCCGTGCTATGGTGCAACGGCATTGCAGCTATGTCCAAAAAAAAACCAAAGAATATTTATAAAAAATTGTGTAATTATGCCACTACAAAAACCGTTGTTTTATGCAGTGATCACGCAGTTGAAGAGAAAAAAATTTATGTATAAAAATGAAATTATTTGGTCTTTGGAGAGAATGTTGCTATCCAAAAAAAAATTTGAGTGTTGGTTGCTGGCTGACTGAGTCAGAGGCTCCTTTTAAAAAAAAATAAAAAAAAACTACTTTAAATGGGCCTACTGAAAGTTCCATGAAACGGCGAAATAGTCCCGAGTGCCGCGGTCGATCAGTGCGATTGAACGCGACTACATCGCATTCCATTCGACACTCGACACTACCCCCCGCAACACGAAAACTCTCAGCAAGAATTCACAAACAAAAAAAATTTAAAAATGATTGGAGTTACTACAAAAACACAAGTATGAAAGTTAAACGCGATCACAGTTTTCATGGACACATAGAGGAATAAATCGGTTCAGACGATTTACCAACGGATCCGGTATAAGGTTGAGCCTCATGCCGGATATTTCGATTGAATAAAACCCGATGATTTTATTCGGAGAAAAAAAACAACACGAATGCCATAAAAACTGCTAGAAAAAAATTTTACATTTATTGGTTAAAATCCACGACGCGATACCGAACATAAAAAAAAAATTAGAGATGGGAACCGAATTAATTTCGGCCCCACGTTGGGCGCCAATTTGTAGCGAAGCGAAATTGATCACGTGAAAATCTTACACCCCTGAAACAAAAAGGCCCCACGTTGGGCGCCAATTTGTAGCGGAGCGAAATTGGTCACGTCTGAATTACAAAAAAAACGAATGCGTCTGGCAACGCTGAGCGGTGAGGCCGACCAGGGAAGCAGCAGCCCTGACTTTTCATTTGTTTTGAGGGCGCACGTTGAATGCGCCCCTGTGGCTTTTGCACAGAAATTCAGTCAGGGCGCCTGCTTACCTCAGCCGACGCCACCGCTCCTGGTAAGGTGACCCGCGGACACGATGTTGGCCACAACTGCACGTGCTTGTTAGCCTAGGTGCTAGCAGTTCGGGAGTGATGGGGGGGTTCGTGGTGGCCAACCCCGCGTACCTTCGCCGTACAAATACATCACGTGCATAGAAAAAAAATATCTATCGCGTCGAGATTCGGACCAAACAAATATATAACAATTACCGGACCTGAAAGAAATAAAAATTAAATTAGGCAAATAGAGAAAAAAAATGGAAAAGGTTGGGAGCCCCTGGCTCATCCATCCACCAACCAACACTCGAGCCAGTTGTTCAGGCTCTGCCCACACATCCCTCCCTACCATGGAGGACCTCGGGGCGAAGTAGTTGGTCCTCCCCTAAACGCGACCATTCTCTCCCTAACCAAATAAGAAAACTTATAAGTTCATTTTAATATACTATTTAATTTCTAAATTTCTAAGCTCTTACTATTATAATATAATACTTATAAAAAAAATACATTTTAGTTCTCCAATTATAATTTTCCTTATTCTTATTTCTTATTCTTATTCTTTTTTTTTTTTTTTTTTTATATAATGTTAAATTTAACTGGCCTGGTATCTGAAGTAAACCTGTTTTCTTTTCTTTTCATTTAAATAAAATTTTATTTAATTTTTATTTTAATAAACTTTTTATATAATTTTATTTTTATAAAATTTTTGTATAATTTTCATTTTATTTACATAAAATTTTATTTAATTTTATTTTATTTTTAATAAAAATTTTAGTTAATTTTTCTTTTACTTTTATTATTAATGTTATATTAATAAAAAACTTTTTTTTTTTTTATTATTTTTATTTTATCTTAATAAAAACTTTTGTTTTATTTTAATTTTATATTTATATAATAAAAAATTTTTATATTATTTTAATTTTATATTTATACTAGTCAAACCTTTTTTATAATTTTTATTTTATTTTAACAAAATTTTTATATAATTTTATTTTAATAAAAGAATTGTAGTTCATTTTATTTTATATTCATAAAAATTCATTTATTTTTACTGTATGTTCCTTATTATTATTAAAATTTAAACTTTATTTAAGTTTATTTAACTTTGATATCAATATAATTTTTTTTGTTATCATAGTTTTAATATTTTTTTTTTTATTATTTTTAGTTCGTTTTAATTTTTATAATTTTTTTTTTTTTTTATTTTTTTTTATTTAAGAGATTGTTCCAATAGTTATGAGGTAATTTCCATCAGTTAAATGACAATTTTAACAATATCCTTATGAATATATAACTATAAAAGAGAACAAGAAAAAACTAACCAAAATCTTGACCATTGACACAACAGCAAGGTACCACTAGGATAGGACTCAATGAATGATTGTACATATTATGAACTCTTCAAATAATGCCAACGAAAACGAACAAGGGTTCTTATAATAAATTGCAAACGTCAGTTGCGACGACGACTTAAAACGACTTAAAACGACTTAAAATGCATTTCAGAAAATTTATAAAATTTAACGCAAAATTCAATTTAAAAAAATATAAAACCATAAAGAAAACCTGGTTATCTCGGGTCCGCCAGTATTGTTGCTGCGTTGTGGCTGTCGTGCTGCTGGCGCAGTCATTGCTGGGTCGCCCACGGAGGCTGTAGTCGCTGCTGGAGCTATTGTTGAGGCTAGTGCTGTTGTTGTTGCAGCAGTTGCCGTTTCGGTGCGCTGCTGTGGCGCTTTAGTGCTGGCACTGCTGTTGTTGTGGTGCGGAGCACAGGCCGCTATTACTGTTGCCGTTGGTGTCGGCGCTTTGCCGCTACTGGGCACGCTACTGGGCACTAATGGCACTTTCGCTGCCGCCAGGTCGGTGCTGATGGTAGTGGTGTGGGTGGATAAATGGTGGGCATAATAATAGAAACTAAGAAACCTAATTTTTGAACTCTTGCAAAATTAACCTTGTTTAAAATTAAAACAAAAAAAAAATAAACCTGTTGTCCTGGCGCTGCTGTAGTTAGCCGCGGTTTTCGTTGGACCTGTGGTTGTTGATGTAGCTGTTTTTATTGCTGTGTAGCTGCTGTTGATGGCTTTGCTGTTGATGGCTTTGCTGTTGAGCTAGTTGCTGTTGCAACTGATGGTGCTGCAGGCGCTTTGCCGCTACTGCAAGTTGCAGTTGTTGGTGCTGTAGGCGCTTTGTCGCTACTGCTAATTGGCTGCTCAGTAACAGTGGCCACCATCACGGTTCTGCAAGGGCCTCTGGCGCTTGTCGCGATGGTGCCGATGCTATTTAAGTAGCTTGATGTAGCGCCGCTGCAGTTCCAATGTCTGCTGTCTGATGATGTTGTTATGGGATCAGCTGCTTTTGCTGGTGGCTGCGCTATTGGCGTAGGTGGTGTTAAGCCCTTAGGCTGTAGCCGCTGCTTTCCGCTGTGCCAAGTATTCAGCGCGTTCGTCGCTAATGCAGCTGCTGTGCGTAATTAAACTTATTATTTCAACATACAGCAAACTCCACGAGCACTTACCTTTCCGGTCTTATGCGGCTGTGGTAAGCACTGCTGTAGCGCTCCGCTGCTGTTGTTGCCGGGTGTGGTAGTGGTAGTTTTTGCTGCTGCTCAAAGGATTGCTCCCATGCTGCCGAAATCCCAAAAAGAAAGAGCGTTTCTTCTAGCGGACATTCGCCATGCCAATTTTTGCTGACAGAAGCCATACCAAAATGTCGAAAGTGACCGTTCCGAAACGTGAGAAAATTTCCGGAGGGTGTGCTTAGACCTGAGAACACTTACTGAGAGTGCTCTTCGAACTTTACATGTGTGACACACTTGCGTATGGATAACAAGGCTCACGCGTTCGAAGTGCGACAGCTGGACAGGACCTGCGACAGCTGTCTGGGATAAAGTGTAACTTGTCAGAATAAAGGTCATAGTTGGTAAAATCAAACTTGTCAAAATTTAAAACGTCAGATTTAAATGAAATAAAACTGTAGAAAAAAATGTCGAGTGAATAAATGAACTGTCAGAATTGAATAAAAGATAAAATGTCAAAGTTAAATTAAATACCAATGTCGGATTTCAATGTCAAAGAAATGTCAGATTTCATCGGACATAAAAATGTCAGCTGTCAAAGTAAAACGTCAACTGTCATTTAACGTGTTGACAGTAAAGTCAATATGTAAGCTGTCAAAGTCACATGTCAAAGTCAAAGTGTAAGCTGTCAAAGTCACATGTCAGCTGTCACACCTCGAGCGCGCCAGCCTTGGCATACGCAGTATGTCACTCATGTTTGCAAGCGACACAGCCATGGCGAATTCTGACCTGCATGTTCGAATGTGGATTCAACTTTACAGTCAATGCCACCTTCAAACATGAACGCCAGAACCCACCACTTAGTGTGCCGTTACAAGTCTTTCAAGACTATTATAAATACAACTCACTTGTTGTAAGTCTGAACATATATTATCAACAAATATATGTTCTTGGCGGGTCTTCGAATTAGATGCACAATAGTACGTATCATCGTCAGAAGAATGCCATTTTAAATCAGGTAGATTAAAATCACCCAATAATAAAATGTCGTCATTAACGTCAAGTAAATCAATTATGTAATCTATGCACTCCGCAAGGCTTGCATAGACCTCTACACTACTCTTAGGAGGAACATATGCATTAATAACATATACATTAGAGTTACAATGTATAACTTTAACGCAAATTAGTTCAATATTAGAAGAGCAGGGAATGTCAACAATAAAACTGACAAAGCAGTTCCTCACAGCCAAAAGGACACCACCACCGACAGAAGAAATATTGTCAGTGTATCTGTCTTTTCTAAAAACTTGAAAACTATTGTCAAACAATTCCAAATCAGTAATGCTTCCGTTTAGCCACGTTTCTGTTAACGCGATAATATCCTCAGAGCAATTTTGAGTTGATAGAAATAAGCTGCGTCTTAGAACGTAGTCCCCTTACATTTTGATAGTAAAGGGACAGCCTATTTAGTTTTTTTGAGTCTGGCGGGCGGCTTGAGTCACCCTTTTAGACTTATTTTTTGGCTTGAACTCAGTAACAAGAATATTATCGGCCCACAAATTAGATTTAAGAACAGTTGTAAAATCTTCGGCTGCAACTGTTAGAATAAAAGAAGCATGGGAAGGCTTATTTCCAATTTTTTTGCATGAACAGAATGCATTTGAGTTCACTAACTTGACAAACGTCAATATATTTTCTATTGATGTGTCGGGCTGAAGACGTGAAATGAAAACATTTCTGGTCCTCGAAACTGCTCTTAAAGTCAAATGACTGTTAGGCGTAGTTGAAATCGTATTTGGGCTACTAGTCAATGGGGGAATAGAAGATGGTGTATGAGAAATCACCGTATTATTATTTTCTGATGGCATTGCTGGGGGCTGCTCTGCCTTGGAAGGTCTGGAGGACGCCTTCAGACGCTTATTTTTGTTTTTGTTTTTCCTCTGTCTTTTAGAGCTTTTTAGGTCTTTTTCTGATGAAACTGACAAATTTCCGGAAGATGCAGTCATGGACGAAGGAACCGAAATGTTATCCTGAACAGTAATTTCATCAGAAACGCTGGTAGTGGGTGCGGCACTAACTTCGCTAAAAAATGAAACAATTTCTCTGAAGTTATTATTTAATAAGTTAAGGCTTTCCCCAAAAAGCTTAATTTTAGAATAGAGTTCATCCGGGGAAAGGGCCCTGCACGAAGCACAATACCAGCGAAGACCAGATCGGACTGAAATTAAATCGTCAAGGCACGATTTAGAAATACCAGCACAAGAAGCGTGGAACATTCGCTCACATGGGCCAGAACAGCTGAACATAGGGTACAGAATATTCTGGCTTTTGCATTGCTCGTTCAGAGAACAAGCAGCAATATTATCAATGGAAAAATAATCCATTGGAAAAAAATAATTTAATTTATTTTGTGAAAAATAAAAATGACTAAATGCAAAAAGTGCTTTAAGGGTATATTATTTTAATATTTAACATGCAGTGAGCGCAACAGTTAAAAAGCAACAACAACCACTACGCTAGCGATAAACAAAACACCGCACAAAGAGGAAACCAAAAAGAAAAAGAAAAAAAAAACGACAAAACAAGCAAGCATGCAAACAAAACTTCTCAATTAACATAAGCAAATTTAGTTAGAAACTGGTGAAATGAGTTTTTAATGTTAAAGTTAAAGTTAAAGTGTTTAATGTTAATGTTAATGTTAAGTTCATTAAATAAACAGACATTTAAAAAGTTAAGATAAAATTATTAAAAAAAACTTTGATTGGTGCTTATTCGCGGCTTGCAATTTTTTCAAGCAATGTCACTTTTTTTATTTCAAGCTCGCTACCTTTCTGCCACTTCTCCCTCAACATATCTTTCAAGTCCTCCATGGCTTTGTCCCTCGCTTTCTGTTTCTCCTCGGCTTCAAACTTTCTGAGCTTAAATTTAAAATTAAATTATAAGATTATAAAATTAATATTAAATTTTCATAATAAATGTCTCGAGCAGACCGTTTTTTCTACATTAACGGTAATGAAGGAGATGGAGACAATCCTTTGGGCAGAGTCTATACTTGATGACGATGGCGACGGTGATGGTAGCTGTGTTGATACCATCGAAGGTGATGCTTGTGGCGAGGTCGCTTTCGGCGATGCTGATGGTGATACCGAGTCCACACGTACCGTTGGAGTTTTAAACGACCTGTAGCCAACGTGAGCAGTGTGGTCGTTTGAGATGATTGGACTGGTGCCAAAAATCTCATCCATTAGCTCCATATACGGAGCAAAGCACGGGCTGGAACCAGTACTGCGGTTATTATCGCGTGCTGATTTATATGCTTGGAGAAGGCTTCGCATTTTGAGCTCCAAGCATATCAGTGTAATCTCTGAATCCTGAAAATTCAGTTTATTAATTTAATTCCTTTAATTTAAAAAACATATATTTTGTACCGAAATTGCTAACGACACCATGTCTTCCAGCACGTTCGAGTACGCCAATCTCTTTTTTTTTGGGATGCTGGAACTCCGCTTTCCGGGCGAGATATCACCTGAAAAACCCAATTGTCCCGTCACGGGACCACTATTTTTGCTGTTTTTCTTGCAATCTGAAATAAAAATCATATTTTATTTTATGAATTTATGAAAAATTTAAGTAAATCAATTTCACTTGCACTTCCTCCATATTTTTTCGTTTTGTTTATGTGTTCGTAAAAAAAACTATTTTGACGTAAGCATGAAATTTCCCTAGGATTTTTTCATGGCTCATTCACAATGGAGAAATTTTTCAACTTTCCAGCACTGCAAATCAGGTCGGATAGCAGTTTACCGAGTTGGCTGAGCTTGCATAAATATCCGACTTTGTGTTATTGTTTTGCATGTATTAAGTTATCCTACCTAGTGTTCTTTTGTAAGTCGGTAGGAAAAGAATACGCCTATAAAAAAATATTCATAAGAATAACCTAAAAATTTATATTTTCAAGAATTTAAAATAAATAAACATTATATAAAAAAATGCCTGTTAAGTTTTATGTATAGACCCGGGTTATTATATTGTATCAGCTAAGATCCGAATACGTCTGTGCGCATCAAAGATTGCTCGCAACCTTACACGGAGAAAGCTGAACGACGACAAGCTGCAATCAAAACGGATAGCCGAAGCGTGTTTTTGGTGACGATATATTCCTTACTTTTCGCGTGAGAGCAGAATATGTAATTACTTAAGAAATGGAAAATCGTTAGGTTTTTTCTGTGTCAGTGTATAAGGATCAAAATATTTGTAATATAGAAGTATATTTTGCATAATGGTTACATTTTGGAAAAGGCGGATCCTGTTCCTATATCTGATCAAAACTTAAAATGCTTCTCCTGAAAAATTAGATTTTTTGAGTTGTGAAGTTATTGATGAAAACGAGTAATGAAACTACAAGCAAAAGATGGCTTTTAACAGGTTTTTTTTTTACTAAATAATGAAAGGTATGCAAGACGCAAATGTCCTTTTTTAGGCACATTTCTCGACATGATCTTACTTACTTACTTAGGTAGTCGTAACAACCCGTGTCCGGGTTTCGGCCGACCTCATCAGCTCTCGCCAGGCGCCTCGGCTTTGCGCGCGCCTTCTCTAATCGGATACACCAAGTGCGGTTAGGGCTTCCTCAGCCTGGTCCATCCATCGGAGGTATGGTCTCCCTCGTCGTTGTTGACCAGCGACCCTCGCCTCGAGCACCTTTTTCGCTGGAGCTTCGTCGTCCATACGATGGACATTACCCAGCCAGCATAGTCGCTGTACAGTTATACACCAAACTATGTCAATGTCTTCGTAGAGCTCATACAGCTCGTGGTTCAATCGGATGCGATAGTCATCGCCGACTCGAATAGGACCGAAGATTTTGCGAAGAACTTTTCTCTCGAACACCCCCAGAGCGGCTGCGTCAGTTTGCCAAACTACCCATGCCTCAGCGCCATAAAGCAGCACAGTTAAAATGAGCGTCTTGTACAGTTTTAGTTTGGTCGATCGGGAGAGGGCTCTGGAACTTAGTTGCTACTGAGCCCGTAGTAGCACCTATTAGCAATTATTGTTCTTCGCTTTATCTCCAGGCTGATTTCGTTGTTGGTATTAATGGCGGTGCCAAGGTAACCGAACTCCTTGACTTCTTCAAAGTTATAGCTGCCAGATGAAACGTGGGAGTCTGAACGCCGCGCTCCCTTGTTTGTAGACAGCATATACTAAAGTCTAATCAACTTTGCAGATATACCGAACTCAGACATTGTTGCGTATAGGCAATCCCTTCTCGGGCTATCGAACGCAGCTTTAAAATCAACAAAGAGATGGTGTGTGTCAATTTGATTTTCGTGGGTTCTCTCCAGGATTTGTCGTAGCGTGAAAATCTGGTCTATGGTGGACTTACCAGGTCGAAAGCCACACTGATAAGGTCCAATCAGTGTTTTTGTAATCGGCTTTAATCTTTCACACAATACGCTTGAGAGATCCTTATACGCGATGGAAATAAAACTGATACCTCTATAACTGACGTAGATTGTTGGGTCTTCTTTCTTAAGTATAGGGCAAAGTACGCTGAGGTTCAAATCGTCGGGCATGCTTTCTACTAGCCATATTTTGCTGATGAGCTGATGAATGCGCCTTATCAATTCATCGCCGCCGGTTTTAAACAATTCAGCTGACAGGCCATCAGCACCCGCTGCTTTATTGTTTTTGAGTCGTTGGATAGCAACTCGAACGTCTTCATTGCTTAGTGGTGGTACTTCCACTCCGTTGTTTTTTGATCCGGGGACAGCCAGGTGGCCTTGTGGATGTCGAGGTGCTTAAATCTGGTGCTACAAACTACCATGTTTCGCACCGCGGCGAAGTCGATCTCGACATGATCACTGAACGATAAAACAAAAACGCTAGTTTTTGGTGGAATTAACTTGTGTGTGTTTGTGCTTAAATGTCAGATGGAAAAAATTACGTATGTGTCAAATTAATACGGTGCGTACTTTTTCTTATGGTGTTTTTTTTTCTTAAAAAAGTTCTGCATTTTTTTTGCCCACTTTGAGTATTGCATTTTTCCCGTTCTTCTCTCGAAAAATATTCTGACTTGTAAATTATATAGCGTTCTTCTCTCGAAAATGTTGATCTCATAAGTAGAAAAAATTCTGAATTTTTGCACTCTTAAGATCGACGGTTTTACAATTTTGCCCTCAAATTTTACCAACTGAATCAACAGAAAAAGTCACATGTTAGAATTTAACACATAAAAGTTACAAAATTATTATTGAAGAGAAAACTTAAATGTTATCATTGACATTTCATTAATGTATGAGTTTTTTCATGGACGGCAAAATAAATATTATAAAAATTGTGATATTTTTATATTTGATAATGGCAAATATAAACGCAACAGTTGGTCTGCAATTTATGTTTTAAAAGATTTTAATAAAGATTGGAGAGAGAAAATATTATTTAATTCTTTTATTTACATATCATTGAACAAAATTTTTTTGTAACACATTTTCGAAGCTGTTCGCATTTGTTGTTTTGACATTTAATTTCTTCAAAGTTTCTCAAAAGTAAGCTACAGTGTAGCTAACACAACATCACTAAAAAAAAAAGTTGAAATTTTGTCTGATCTTTTCTTGATTTATTAGAGGTTAAAATTTTTTGAACTCAGGTCAAAATATAAAAAATTCTACACTCACAGAGCGCAGAACTTTTCGTCGAGTATAGAAAACGCCATTATTCAAACTGGAAAGAACTTATGCGTACACTTGTTATAACACGATTTGCCAGGTTCTTATATGGCATTCTTATTGAAGAACATTTTTTGCTAGATGCTAGATGCTTTTTGTAAAGTTTTAATATTTTTTGGAAAAAAATTTCAAAAAACCAAAAATACAAGTTTTGAAAAAGGAAACAAGAACTGAACTAAAAATTGTTTTGAGCTATTTTGAGCAAAAAATTAAGAAAACCAAAAATCGTAGCAAAAAGTTATAGCTGTTGAAACCTGACTTTTTTTCAAAAACCTTATAGTCCCTTTTCTGGAATATCGAACACAGAAAAAATCATAAAAAATCAAAAAACAGAATATTTGCAACACCTTTCATTAATACAGGTTTTTCAAGATTGTATAAGAGAATATCCAGATCGTATCCCAGAATTACGACTAAAGGCAAATATTTAAAGCAAGTATTTCAAATTCTTGTGATTTCTAAGGGTTGTTAAATTGATCACATTTGGAAATATATCAAAAGTTAGAAATAAACTAAACATAACATTAATTACATTTCTAAGTTTCTCAAAAAGTGGAATTTTGATTTTTGAGATGTTTTTATTATCTTTTACTCTTATCCCAAGGCAACCCAATTTTCCTATATATATTTTGGCAACCCTGGAACTCCAAAACTTTTCGAAAGAAAATCAAATAAATTTTTAAGAATTATTGAAGTCAGTTTTTTGATTGTTTGATTTTTTAAGGTGTTCGATATGCCAGAAAAGGGCACTTTAAGGATTTTTGAAAAATGTCAAGTTTCAACAGTTATGAATTTTTGATGCGATTTTTGGTTTTTTTACTTTTTTGCTCAAAATAGCTTAAAATTATTCTTAGTTTATTTCTTGTTTGCTTTTTTCTAAATTTGTATTTTGGGTTTTTGGGAATGTTTTTCATAAAAATGTTCAAACTCGAAATTTACAAAAAGGCATGCCTTAGCAAAAAATCTCGTAACGGCCAAATTATTGAACGTAATTGCACCAGCTGATGTTTCTATGTTAGGTATAGATTAAGAAAATATTTTCATGACATTTCACTGATTATATTTTAAAATTTGGACTTATGCTATTTTTTTTTAATACAAGAAAAAAATGAGATTTCTTCCAAAAGTAAAAAATCTTAACTCTGGTAATTTAACTCCGATTTTCATGTTTGATAACTCATTTTAAAGAGAAACTAAATGAAAAACGAAGTGCGTACCAGTTTTTGAAAATTGGAGCTTATAAAAATGTAATCGGGATTTTTTTGGGAAAACAGCACTATTTTCCCATATAAATAAGATTTTTAATATGGAGGTCGCTTGAGGCACGTTTAAATATCAATATTTTTTCCTGAAAATTTCACAGCTTACCTCTGTCATGGCAAGGAGCAAAGCCCCGGTGCGTAATTAAGGATTGGGGAAACATTTTTCCTCCATACAACTAAGGACCATTTTAGTGGCCCCCAAAAGTTTTTTTTCCGAAATTTTAGTTCCAGTTTCAATAAAAATAATTGTTCCATTTGACCTCAAAATAAACATACAGAATTTTGAAGTCGATTGAAAAAGTGTAAGAAGTGCGCATTGAACACCTTTTTTTGAAAATTTCATTATTTTTTTGTTATTTTCGAAAAAATCATAAAAATTCAAATAAGAAGGTGTTCTAATGAAATCTAAGAAACATTAATTAAGCCTAACATTAGCCTTAAACTATGACTAATCTATTCCCAAATTCCCACAAATTTCAAAAAATTTAAAATTTAAGAAAAAACTTCACAGATAGTATTAAAATAGTCGTTTTGTTATTTTGCTAGTCTAGAGCATTTCTTTTTGTACAAGAATTTTAAAAAACCAAAATTCTACAACCAAAGTTATAGATGTGAACTTCCTTCACTTTTATTTCGCAATTATCCTTTCTGTCACATATTCTTCTTTCATCATTAATTTTTCCTTCATTTATTTTTATTCCACAATAATTCTTTATTTTACTTATTCTGTTTTCGTTATTATTACCTTTATTTATTTCATAACTATTTTTTCTTTTACCTGTTCTTGTTTTATTATTAATTTTTCCTTTATTTATTTTTATTCCACAATCAAGTAAAAGAAAGACTTTAACTTATTCCTTTTTCATCATTGTAGTTAATAAACTCTTCTTTTTGGTTCAAAAGTAATGTTACTCCTACGATTACTTTATTAATTATATATACTATAATTTGCATGATGATTTTAACAAATTTATTGCTGTTGTTTTCAACAACTCAATTGTTTCTTCTAACTCTTGGCTAATACTCGTTACACCTTCTACTGACTTGGAGGTACATACATTTACAATCTTCTCAGATGTTAAATCCTCGTTTACTACACTCTCCACTGGCTGAGATGTGCAGATATTCACAATCTTTTCAGATGTTAAATTATTTGCTACTACATTCTCTACTAGCTGAGCTGTAGAGATATCCACAATTTTTTCAGGCGTTAAATTATCTGCTACTACATTCTCTACTAGCTGAGCTGTACAGATATGAACAATCTTTTCAGACGTCGAATTCTCTGTTACTAGCCTTGTCGGCCTTATTTCGCTCTTATTTCGGGGTTCCCAGCTTAATGGCCTTTGCTGGACCCTTGGAAGTTTCCCTGTCTGTATTTCTGACCCCTCTCCGTATAACAGCCTCCTTCTGTATGTCTTATTTTGTATGCACCAATTACATTGCACAACTTATTTTTTCTCTCTACTAAAATTCTTGCCCCCAATATTTCTGAATGGATTTTCTGTATTGATTCTCCGGCTATCAATATTCTCATAATTTCTCCCGACTTTGACCGTTTTAAGGCCTGAATTCTTGGGCACACTTCCACGCATACTCCAAGCATTTCTTACAATAGGGGGTGTTTTTTCTTATAAGATACTCATCTCTTTGTGTCGTATTCTCCCACAGAACGAGTATTTGATGCGGGCATCCCTCTCTGGTATACTGTTAAAACAATTTATATTCGAAA
Source organism: Coremacera marginata (assembly GCA_914767935.1). Lineage (NCBI taxonomy): Eukaryota > Metazoa > Arthropoda > Insecta > Diptera > Sciomyzidae > Coremacera > Coremacera marginata. Next base: position 120,833,118 of record OU612043.1, read on the forward strand.
TTTTGAAGATAAAAAAAAAATTCCTTGATTCCCATATTTTGCCTTATATCTATTTATATCTCTTCTTTAAACTTGTCTATTAATTTTTTATTTCAATTTATATTTATTTTTCTCCTTTACAATTTGTAGTTAAAACGCAATAGTCCGGGAGGTAGCGTTGATTTGAACAAGTCATTTTGTTCCGGCTGAAATTCATTGCAGTACACCATGAAAAAATCAACGTAATATTAAAAATAACAACGTTAAATTAAAATTGAACAGTGACAAAAGTAGGGCAAAGTTGCAAATGTTTAAATCAAAAATGATATTTTTACTCTCAACGTGCATTTAATTTTTATTCTAAAACTGGTAGTTTTTGGAATAAAATTATTTTATTTTCAAAACTAAAATAAAAAAATTTTATTTTCAAGTTGAAAATTTTTGGATATAAGAATATAAAGCTTATCTTAAAATACAAAATTTTTAATATAAAAAGAACATTTTTATTTTAAAAATGTTTTATTTTTACTACAAAAACGTAAAATTTTACTTTAACATCGTTCATTATTTACCTTCTTAGAGTTTACCTGTGATACACATATTAAAAATGCAAAATAAATTTTAGATCATATTTTTATATTTTTAAATATTTAAAATTACATTTTATAGACCTAAGAAGTATTAACATAAAGTTTATATATATTTAAGACAGGTTGAATTGTTTTACCTCCAAATATTTGTCCTCAATCAATTAAACACCAATGGTTTTCTACACGGCGACTCAATACTATTTTTCTCCCTTCTCTGTGCACACTGGCGTTGTTAGCAAAATCTTACCCAGGTAACCTTTCATTGCCGATATACGACCACTAGTACTCAGCGAGCCAATATTCACCAGAAGAATTTCGTTTCTGTCCAGTTTTTCCACTCGAGCACTCTTCTTCGCCGCACTATGTAATATTTTGGCATTTGAGCGCTCAAAACTATAAAACGCAAAGTATGGAATCTAAATAATATTTTTTACGATTCTAAATGAAAATTGTACGAGCTTTTCGATTTTGGTAACCATTTTTTTTATCTGTGATACATTCTGAGATGTAAGGGCCGGAAGTTTGAACTTTTTTCTCCTCTGCGCAAATGTTTAAAATCAAACATTATTTTTTGACTTTAAAACTGTCTTATAAGCAAACGCTTAAAGATTTTAATTTACGGTTTTTTTTGTAAGCACTAGTAAGATATTATTTAGCAGTAAGTTTTAGTTTAGTTATAAATTAACTTGTCTGTTGAACGCAGGCTCTGAAATCCAAAAACCATATTTTGAATGCATTTTTCAACTTTCGGTAAACTTTTAAAATTTGGAACGAGTTCGCACAAAAAAATAACTATGGCACAGTAATATTTGGGTATTTCTCTTTCCTACTAAAAAAAATGTGGGCCCCCCTGATCCCCCTGTCGAACAAACTTTTCAATTTAAGAAAAAATGACATACATTTTTTTTTATTTTCGTGGGTTCCGGTGACATGTAAAAATTTTTCATAAAAATTGGTAACATGAAAATCAACTTACTTAATACGTTATTTGACAGCAAAAAATAAAATATAACAATAATTATATCAGTTTAAATTAAAAATCCTGAGCAGATCGGATTTTAATGATCTTTAAAACTAATTTTGTGGAAAGGCATTGTAAAGACATGTAATTAATATATTTACTATTGCATACTTTTCGGATACGAATTAAAATAATGAAAAGTACGGTCATGTCAGTCCATTAGGTTCCCTACACTGCAATAATTTCGATATGATTATTTAAAAGTGATACAAATTCAATGATGCTATGTATTTTTAAGTTTTGTATCTTTCTTACTATAATGCTGGATTGGATAATTTTTAATTAAATATTGATAGAATTATAAATAACTTATATTTGCATGTTATTGTGTTACACATGTGACTAAGTAACTGATATGCCCTACCTAAAAGTTTAGATTTGTTTACAAAAAGGCATAATTGTCAAAATAAAGTAAAATTTGTTTGCAAATAATTATAAAAATGAATAAGTTTGATATTTCAATTGAAGATCTGTGTTTAATTTGCATTGAAGTGAAAAAAGAATATAACAAACAAACACTTGAAAGAAGTATAATTGATGAAGTGCGTAAAAAAGTTTGTGAAAAATTAAATATTGATTACAGTCACGTAGCCTTTAATAACTTAAGGCTTCAGACTTTTTGTAAAACATTTATTAGAAATTGGAAAAATTGTAGTTATTGCAAGCACAAATTTTTGAAAAAATATTCAAACAGCAATTGGTTTCGTGCAATTTTAAATCTTCGTACAGAAGAAAATCAACAGTCAGAGAATAATGTGATACATGAAGTTGGACGGCCAAGGAAATCTTATAAAGAATCTGCTCAATCAAGTAAGCGCAGGAAAATACAAAATTTGTCAGAAGAAATAAGTCTATCGGAGGCATTTCAAATTTTACAACACCATTTACGGAATCAAAACCAATTTGATACGATATTGATTCTGAAAGCTTTAGAAAAGAATAATCCTGATGAAATAAAAAAACTGAAAGAAGTGCTTTATACTTCAAGAACGCAACCTGCTGAATTCACCACACCAGAAGCACTTGGTTTATATATTGATCTTAAAATGTCAGTTCGGAAATATAATATATTAAGATCATCTTTGATAAGCAAAAATTTTAAAGGACTGCCTTCCTATCATAAATTAAAATGCGAAAAAACACTCTGTGTTCCGGAGCAGTTATCTGCGAGTGTGGTTTCTGCAAAATTTCCGTTGCAATCTATTTTGGACCATACCATACGTAGAATATTGGATTCAATTAATTACGAAATCGATATGGAACAAGACTCATCAAGTTTGGTTCTGTATTCAAAATGGGGCTGTGACGGGTCTTCTGGACAGAGTCAGTATAAACAAAAATTAGGTGAACTAAATTTTTATCCACCTTAATTTTTCAATACACAATAGGGAGCACAGAGGGGTATTTTATCGATTAAGCCGGTCATAATTTTTTTAATTAAGTAAAAAGTATCTAATCATGTAAGTTTTTTCGAATTTTGATATCCTTCAGCCTGTGAGACTATTGGGTCAGATTTACCCACCCCATTTTTTGCTCTTAGATGCACATTTAAACTGTTATGTTATTAAAATATCATTTAATAATTTGTGTTAACTAATTGTTTTTATTTCAAATTGACCCACCGGCAATTGAATTGATCCTTCGTAATCGCTTTTGTTGTGTATTGAATACAAATTGCAATATATAAAAAACTTTTTCTTCAAGTCGCTGTTTTGTTCACAGATAACGAATATAATGATTCCCATATGTTTATGGTGTCAATGGTACCACTTCGAGTATTAAAAGATTCGTTAGAAAATCTGCAAAGTTGGACTGAGGTTTGGAGAAATGAGCGACCATCTTCTGTACGGTATTGTCGTCCGATAGAATTTTCATACAGTAAGGAAACAACTGAACTTATATAAGAAAAACACAGATCTATGAAAGAGGAAATGCAAAAACTTACAGCGACAGTTTATACTACGAAAAATAAAAAGAATATACAAATATTTCATAATATGCAGATAACTATGGTTGATGGTAAAGTTGCGCAGGCTATATCAGGTAGATTTTTCATCGGCCCTGGACTGTGTAAATCTTTATTAATTATTATTTCTTTTTTTTTCATTATAAAGGAAGCAAAACGAACTAGGTCTATCACCCCTCCATGCTAGAATAAGGTTTATGGAACATTGCTTAAAGATAGCATATGACATAAAATTTCAAGATTTTAAAAATTCTTCGCCTGATTTCCACATACGAAGTACTAGGGAGCAAACCAGAATCAAAAATGAGTTTAGAGCCGAAGAAAAAAAAAGAATTCAAGAGGAATTTAGAGAAACGACAGGTCTACGGATTGATTTTCCAAAGCAAGGCTTTGGAAATAGTAATGATGGCAATACAGCAAGGCGCTTTTTTAAAAATATTTAAACTACAGCTTCAATTACAAGGCTCAATGCGGACATACTTAGACGTTTCCAAAAGATTTTGAACGCAATAAACTCTCGGCAGCTTCTTGATGCGGAAAAATTTGGAAAGGTTTCATTGGATACCCTTAATTTATATAATAGCATATATGGTGATTGGAAACATCTCACTCCGACAGTACATAAAGTACTATGTCATGGAGAAAATATTATAAAACACCATTATTTTCCAATTGGTGAGCTGTCCGAAGAAACGCAGGAAGCGAAAAACAAAGATTACAAAAATTTTAGACTAACTAATACAAGAAAAAACAACAGGGAAAATGAAAACATTGATCTGATGACAATGTTGATGATTTCGTCTGATCCCTTGATAACTTCTGTTCGAAGAATTGAAAAAAAGGAACATACTGATGAGGATAATGTGTTGCTTGGAATAGAAGATCTCCTAAAGGAATAAATTTTTGTTTTTTATTTTTTGGTATTTGTCTACTGTATTTTATATATTTTGTTTTAGTTAATTCAATATAATAATTTATTAAATTTATTAAAAAACTCGTTAAATTTTTTTCCTTGATCTGGCAAGACTACTAAGACGTCATCAAATGTTCTAAAATTCTTTCTTTTTTTTTTTGTCTGATTGATTATAAATCGAATTTTTGGACCAATTTTAAGCTTATTTTGAGCTGTATGCACATTTTGGTAGTAGTAACTTTTAAAATACATTGATCACCAAAGGGTTAAAAAAACTTATAAAAACTTGCAAATTGGTTAGAACTATACTCTTTTTAAACAATAAAATGATAAAAAGTATTAGACAAAAATTTAAATTTTTGCGCTTAGTTTGGGGCAACCCTACTGAGCCCTCGAACGCTAATCTTAAAATTTTTCATGCTACTTAGAAGGCCACATCGATTTCCAACCTAACACAAAAAACCGATTGAAAATATCTTTATTCTTTTAAAAGTTACAGAATTTTGATCACTCAGGGAGAGAAATGTTACACTGTGCGCCGTCCGTACGAACACCCAACAATCTTCTCACCAAATAAAATAAAATTTCCAACTCAATATGGATGTCATGCAAATGACCAATAGCACCTATCACCTGCCCTACCAAATGATCTGCACGACAGAGGGTAGGATCAATCTTTGTGCCAACACCGATCAGATTTCCGGGCACTGCATACTGCAGTTCATTCTGTTCGGTGTATACCGAAACAATACATGATAAAATCGGTCTACACGTAATGCTGCCTTCACTATCCTTCGCGACAACACCCGGTCGCACCTCAATCTCCTGTCTATCTTTCAGTACGTCAGACTGAATTGAACTACCAGCTACATCTCCTTTTTTTTATTTATTTATTTATATGTATTTCGTCTACCGGGTTTTCCCCTAACAGATTACAAAACTTATAACCAAATAAAATTATTGTAAACATTCTTGCTTTTAATAAGCTCACATGTACAGGATAATCAATTTTTTCAATTCTGTTGATTGAGTTTTTGTAGGGCGGGTCCCAGACTATGCTGCCATACTCCAGAGTTGATCTTACTAAGCTTGAAAATATGGTTCTTGCTGTAAATGGGTCTGAAAACTCTCTGGAATTTGCCTTGGATATTATGTACTCAAACTAAGCATCAAAACTAAACTTCGAGTCGAAGTATACTCCTAAGTCCTTAATTTGGTCTTTTCTCGAAAATATTTCACCGTCATCTAACATATAATTAAATTTGATAGGAATGATTTTGCGTGAAAACGTTAAAATATAACATTTTGAAAAATTCAACTTCAGGCAGTTTATTCTACACCATTCTATTAAGGTAATGTCTTTTTGTAATCTATTACAATGATCTTCAGTTTCGATACTGCAAAAAATTTTCAGATCATCGGCGTAGAGAAGGCTCTCGCAGAACTGGAATATTTAGGGCAAATCATTGATAAACAGAACGAACAGCAGAGGACCCAAATGACTCCCTTGAGGTACTCCAGATTTGGCATTTATAATTCTGGATATTTTATCACCAACTCTAACAACCAACTTTCTACCCTGCAAATAAGACTCAATCCACCGTAACAACCGCGAGTGGACTCCCATTTTTTCGAGCTTGATCAATAAAATTGTATGTTGCAGGCTTTCAAAGGCTTTTGACAGATCGGTATATAATACGTCTACCTGTGAACCTATCTCTATTTGATTGATGCAAAAGTTCGAAAATAACGCTAAGTTAGTATTCGTAGATCGACCTGGTAAAAAACCGTGCTGTCGGGTCGAGATAATGTTTTGTACTTGATTAAACAACATCTTGTTAATCATTTTATCGAACACTTTGGGGATGACGGAAAGTTTAACTATAGGTCTATAGTTTTCTATAAGATATTTATGCCCGGACTTGTAAATTGGTGAAATGGACGCTGTTTTCCATTCCTCTAGGAAAACCCTCTCTAAAAGTGGCTTGTTAAAAGTCTTGCTTATGCCAAGGTGCAGTGAATTAGCGCATTATTTAAGAAACATTGGTGGAAGCATATCGTAGCCTGCACTTTTATTGCAGTCAAGGTCAGCGAGAGACAAGAGTACATCTTCGGCAAGAATTTGAGGTATGTCAATGTTGTCTAGTTGTCTTATATTGGAAAACTTTACCATGTGAGGTTCTCTGTCTATGTTTCCATATCCACTATCGTCGGCTATAACACCTATAAACTCCATGTAGTTTGGAAGACCACAAGTGTTCCTTTTAGAATTTATATAAAACCAAAAAGGTTTCGTATTGGATTTTCATACATGTCATTTTCAACTGGAAACATGTACTGTTTATATAAAAAGTTTGAAAGGAGCTCATATTCACGCCTACGTTGAAGGAAGATTGCTTTATCAGTCGTATGTCCCGTCTTTTTGAATTGGAAATGGGCTTCATTTTTAGGTTTTCAAGATTAACAAGTCTTTTATTGAACCACGGATGCTTACGATCGATCTCTAGCATTAATGGGTACAAATAAAAACAGACCTTCGTGAATGACTTTTTTTTTAATTCGTAGTGCATATTGTATAAACTATCCCGCCCCCACAACACAAAATCTGAATCAACCGAATTTAAAAACGTATTAAGAGCCTCAGAGTTGGCCTTCCGAAAGTTATAAGGCAAAGTTCGTTCAACATTCTCTTTATCAAAGACATAAAAACTGAACTTTAGAACAAGCACCTTGTGATGAACTGTTTCATTTGTGAGTGTCATGTCACATTTGGAATGCTCATACCTGAAATCGTTAGCAAAAAAATGAGATCGAGTATTCTAAAAAAGTCGTTAAAGTGACCATTGATTTGAAAACGGTTTAATGAATATAGGGTGTCCCATAGTGTGGACTCTTAAATGCTACTTACATTGAATGGCAAAATAACATTCTCTTCGGAAACAAATTTCCAGTTTATACTACCCAAATTAAAGTCGCCAAGAATACAAGGGGTTTGGTTTATACTTAAATTATTGACTATACACTCAATGTTGAAAAGGTGATCACAATATATATCCAAGCAACTCGTAGGAGGAATATAACATAAGATAAATATTATTTCATTTTTGTTACTTGTTTTTGACTTTTCAAAGGATACTGATGCACAAATTTGCTCGAGTATTGAAGATATGCGTAGGAGCTGGATTTCTCTACTAGAGAGTTTCGATGATATTGCGAAGAGAATGCCTCCACCACGTGAAACTCCTGATTCCAGTACTCTAAAAAAAAACGTTTTTATTTCAAAGATGGCAATTTTATTTGAAGGTGTTATTTTTATTTCAAAATTGCGCATTTTTAAATCAAAAAAGAGTAAATTTAAAATGAACAACTTTAAATCAAACATGATAGTTCATGATTTTAAAATGGATTTTATCGTTTAGTGTAATAGTTTCCCCCTAATACATATTGCACACTAAATACAAAACAGTCACAACTCAAAATTTTCCAAAATCGACTTTAAGTCATAAATCAATTCACAATACACATCTCCACCTGCTATTAAAATGTTTCTTGTGAGTTTTCTTATTTGATTGCTTATTAATCAGTTGACGAATTGGTATTTTTTAAAATGAAAGCAATTCTAATCAGTTAAACAGTTGCAACTTGAATTTTAAATGAAAAAAAAAACAGGTGCGTCGTTGGACACACGAGAGAAGCGAAGCTTCTTCGCAGTTACATAGATTTGATAGCTTGATAATTTTTTTCTTTTTAATAAATTAAATTTTAAATTCAAAACTTTAAAATAACATAAAATTTATAACATATATACAGAAAACATATTTACTGCTTATTTTTTGTTGTTGAATGTCAAATTTCCACGCCAATTACATACACGGGCATATAATGCCAGCGACTCTCCATTTTAACTCTCCACACATGGTTGTGAACTTGGCTGCACTGAAAAAATTGTTTCCTTCAACAGCGTACTACTTAGCGAAAAAATCTGTCGAAAATTTTTCAGATTTCACTCCAAGCAAATCACAGAACGAGGAGTAAAACACTTCGCTTCAAAAATATACATTAAAGAACGCACACGAAAAAAATTTAACAAACATGTTAGATACCTTGCTGATTTCATGCATGCGTTTGTTAATTCCATATTTATTTATATCATCTATTTTTTTGACGCTTAAAACATAGAGTGTGAATTATTATCTAGAGATTGCATCAACTCTGCTAACAGTGTTAACAGAGTTATTTCACTTAAAAACATGAAGAAAAGAAACTCTGTTAACCTCTGTTAACACATGCCAGAGTTGATGATTTAGCAGAGTTGATGCAATCTCTAGATAATAATTTATACTCTATGCCAACAACACCACAAACGCATTCACAATACAAACACACCGATGCTGGAGACACCTTGTGGTAAATAAAAGCAAATTTTTGTAGCATAGCAAATACACAATCCTCTATGTATTGATATTGATAGACTGCAGCATAGCTTCTGTTATAACTAATATTAAATTAACAACTTGTTCTCACAAGTCTTTGTGGCCTAGTAGGTAGTGTGCTGGGCTATCGTTTAAAAGGGCACGGGTTCGATCCCCACGGGAACCACAATATATTTTTGGTATTTAATATTAAACATTAAATTTTCTTGTAATAAGAGCTAGCAACAAAGAAACCATCAAAATTCCAAGAAAAAAATCTGTCGAAAATTTTTCAGATTTCACTCTAAGCAAACCACAGAACGAGGAGTAAAAAGCTTCGCTTCAAAAATTTCAGTTAAATGGTCATAACTCAAAATTCTTTTGTTTTTCACAATCAAAATATAAAACTACAAAAACTTTAGCAAAATTGTCTTCTAATAAGAATAAAGCTTTGTTTTCAATTAAACAAAAAGTACATTTTATGTTTCTTGGTAATTTTCTTAATTAAATGCTTGTAAATTAGGAGCTGTTAAAAATTAAAGCGGCTTTTATCAGGAAAAGAGGCACAATTTGAGATAATATAACCAATCATACTAGGGGCGAACACACAGGGGGTTGTATGGGTTATAACCCCTCTCCCGCTGTAATAAGAACGATCAACAATTCCCTGTATTTATATGTCATATCAGTATGTGCGTGTAGGGATATTTTAATATGTGTTGACAGCTAGCATAGAATGTCCCTCAGTTGAGCTTGGACCGTCAAATCAATAAGGAACAATAAACGTATCTAGTAAACAAATACCACTTATTACATGGTATTAGAAGTCAATCGTTACGGTGGTAAAACATATTTAACTAAATAGCAAGAACTCCAAGTAGTAACGCGTTGAAGGCAACAACAATAAAACACAAAGAAAGTTTGAGAACAAAGCAGCTTCGAAACAAATGAAAGCGCGCGGAACGAGAACACTCAAAGAACGTCGGAGGACAAAACAGCTTGGAATAACGGAAAAATTAGCGGAAAACAATTTCAAACAAAGCAATGTGTAAGCGAAGGGTAACGATTACAAACGGAAAACAGAAACAAATCTTCGGGATTGCTAAAATAATGGCTTCAAATGATCGATTGCCAAGTAAGCTGGATTGTTCAAATTTAACTTAGGAATGGCTGGCATGGAAACGTACATTCATGGTGTAAGATTGCGAAACCAGGTGATAGCGAATTTTTCACCACACTTTAAATTACCCCGGGTCTGTCAAAAAATTCTAACAGGGAGAGAGCAACTGTTGATTAGTGCCAAATTTTATTGGCTGCGTTCAGCAGGTAAAACTTTTGTGCAACCGATTAGTGTGTGCCTGCTGAACGAAAAAGTATCAGTGTCTGATCACAACATGTGAAAATTGTATGTCTTTTGCCGCACTTTATTTTTTTTTATACATTTACTCAACTTTTTGAGTATTTCCAGTTAAAAATTTGGCTTTTTTAGAATAAGTGTGCTTTTACAACAAATGAAATAAATAACGCAAAATAAAACGGGAAAACACAATTTTTTCAGTATTTGATCACTTTTAAAACAATTGAGATAAAGGCAATAAACCATACAGATGTATTACAGAGATGTGCTTTAGAGCCAGAATGTAGCTACAAAAAAATTGTATTACTACTACGCAGGTTTACATATACAAAGACTGCGCATGGTCATTGTGCTATGAAAACTCCATTGATTTTTTAAATATCATAATAAATTCGAATTATTTATTAAATTCATTTTATATTTATTACAAATTAAAAATATATTTTATCTGTTAAAATTTTAAAATTTCAAATTAATTTAAGATGTTTATAAGCTTTTTAAATGGAAATATTTATTTCCATTTACTAAACATAAGAATGAATTTAATTTATCACCAAATATATCAAACAAAAAATTCTACGTCTACGATAATATCGAACTGTGTCTTTTGTTTACATAAAATAAGGGTATGTCGAATATCTGGATAACCTTATAATGGCTGCATTCTATTCGAAAGAGCGCTCAGGTAACGAAGTAGTATAAAGTGATACTTTGTGCTGAATTATTTTTGTTCGAAACGTCAAACGGCAAAAAGCTGTTCTTCAATAAATGCTTTTTGTCTCAAATTAATTTTTATTATGTTCTGTGTGCACACGTTTCAAACAAATAGTTTTCATTAAAAGCACTATTAAGCAATTTAATAATTAATAAATTTAATATTTGGCATCGTTACACTCTAACAAAAATCCATGGGAATTTACAGCAATTATTGCTATCAACAGATTTCCTTCATTTAATATAGTTTTTTTTCAGAGAGCAAAATTCAAATCTTTTCACGGTAGTAATGCGTAAAAACTTTCTCCTACAATTATTGCTCTCGCACTCTCGTTAAATAACTCTCTTCTAAAATTGTCTATCTCTCTTGTCTTCGCTAAAAAAAAAACGCTAGAAATGCGTGAAGTCTCTTACACGCATCTCTTTTCAGCTCTCTGATCTATTCTGCAAAGCTCAGAAAACATTTCTTTATTGGGCACAAAATAATTGTGTGAAAGTTTGTCGGCTCATATGAGCCGTTATGTTGGTTAAACTATTTTTATACTCACAATTTTTTATGGTACACTTAAAAATATTATTGTTTTCAAAATTTTCCACACTTTTAATTTTTTGATGAAAACGAAACCAATGCACTTCGTAAGTCTTGTTGTTATAACTTTATTTTTATACTAAACTAGTTATTAAACAGGCAACAGGTTTTATGGAAGAGCAAATTGGACTGCGCTAAATAATTTTTATCGCAACTTCAATTGGAAATTATGTTTCGCTGACAGAAATGTGAATGCCGCGGCTGTTATGGTGCAAGAAATTATCTTATTGGGTATGCGGTCTTTCATCCCCAATAAGATGAGAAGCATCAAACCAAAAGACCACTCATGGTTTAATGAGACTTGCAGTCAGGTCCAAAGAGGAAGCCTTTCAGAATTAGCGCTCTGATAAGAATGCCGATACGAAAAGACTTCGCATTGAGGCTATGAATCGCTGTAATGCAATTTTAAAACGCGAAAAGTTTCTTCACGAAACTCGCATCAGAGAACAGGTTCTTCTCTGCCCCAAAGGGAGCAAAAACTTTTGGTCATTTGTTAAAAGAGTAAAGAATCAGACGTCATCGACTATTCCAACTCTTTTAAAAGATGATCAAATCTTCACGGACTCGGCTGATAAAGCGAACCTGTTGGCCGGATTGTTTGCACATAACTCCACAATTCCAGTAAGCAATCAGCCACTACCTTTCGTTGAAAGAACGTCTTCTGTAATGCAGGAGATATATTTTCGTACGAGAGCAGTTAAAAAAGTCCTTGCAAACCTCAACATAAATAAAGCGTCTGGTCCGGATGGCATACCACCACTTGTGCTTAAAGCGTGTGCTTCTAGACTGGCTCGGCCTTTGCGTAACCTGTTTAACATCTCCTACAGGACAGGAGTATTTCCATCTTGTTGGAAGGTCGCAAGGGTCCAGCCGGTACCAAAAAAGGGCGATGCCACGAACCCTGCAAGCTACCGACCCATATCGATATGCTCTTCGCTCGCCAAAGTTATGGAAAGCGTAATTAACTTCAACCTTATGAACTATCTGGAGCACAATGAATTGCTTAGTGACCGTCAATATGGTTTTCGCAGGTCCCGTTCTACTGGTGACCTTATGGCGTTCCTAACTGAAAAATGGAACCAATGCGTTCACTTATTCGGCGAGAGCAAAATTGTTGCTCTGGATATTTCTAAGGCATTTGACCGAGTGTGGCATAAAGCGCTCGTATCTAAACTAATTGCATATGGTGTCGGTGGTAACTTTGCTCGGTGAATCACGTGCTTCTGATGAATCAAACGATCCATGTTGTAGTCGATGGCATACCGTCCAGAAAGCACGCCATCAACGCAGGTGTACCGCAGGGCTCAGTTCTATCGCCAACTTTGTTCCTGGTTTTTATCCTTCTGTCGTTGACTCACAACCCAATTCATTCGTTTGCGGATGACAGCAGCATTTGCCATTCATATCCATTTAAAAAAAGCCCGAGCTCTTTGGAGATTGAGAGGAAGAGGCAACATATGAATGACACACTTAATAATGACTTAGGAAAAATCTTCGAGTGGGGTCTTGCTAATAGAGTAGAGTTTAATGCTAGCAAGACCCAGTGTTGTCTGTTAACCCACAAACGAATCAATTGCCCATTAGCTCCCCTCAATATGAACGGTGTAGATCTTACGGAGTCAGATGCTCTTGACGTTCTAGGCATTTCAATACAAACAGATCTTCGGTGGAATGATCACATTTTTGATGTGTCAAAAGAAGCAGCCAAGTGCCTTGGTTTTTAAAACGGTGTAAGAAATACTTCACTCCATCTGATCTTCGTTTGATCTATACCTCATATATTAGGCCGAAAATGGAGTACAATTCGCACATTTGGGCAGGGGCTTCAAGATCATATTTGGAGCTTCTGGACCGGATTCAAAGACGTAAGATATATTTGATAGGTGATGGAAATATTTCATCTTCCCTCAACTCTCTTTGGCATCGTCGCAATGTTGGTTGCCTAAGCCTTCTGTACAGGTACTACCATGGGAAGTGTTCATGGGAGATACATGGCCTAACGCCACCAGCTCGAGTGTTTCCTAGGTCCACTCGGGCTGCTCTTCAAGCCTCTTTGCCCAATAGAACATCGCATTACCGAGATAATTCGTTCTTCGGTCGCTCAGTAAAATTGTGGAACAATCTCCCTGCGATCGTGTTTCTCGACAGTTTCAATCTGTGTAAATTTAAATCAAATCTTTACCGACACTACTCCATCTTTCCACCCTCCATCTAACTAGCACCCGTCTTCCGAATCAACACAATGCTTTTGTATTTATAGGGGGCATCCCCTGAGTGCTGGTTAAGTCTAAAAAAAAAAGGCAATTAAAAATTGCATCCTTTTTATCTTTGTGCAAATGTAAATGCCTATGGTATATTTTATTTCTTTAACTTCGTACGCACATAGGTTACATTTAAACATTTTAGTTATTTTTTTCGTATGGACGACGAAGCTCCAGCGAAAAAGGTGCTCGAAGCGAGGGTCGCTGGTCAACGACGACGAGGGAGACCATGCCTCCGATGGATGGACCAGGCTGAGGAAGCCCTAACCGCACTTGGTGTATCCGATTGGAGAAGGCGCGCGCAAAGCAGAGGCGCCTGGCGAGAGCTGATGAGGTCGGTCGAAATCCGGACACGGGTTGTCACGGCCACCTAAGTAAGTAAGTAAGTAAGTTATTTTTTTAAATATTAACACTATCTATCACTAATTCTTAACACTATCTTAAATTATTTTATGCAAGTATTTTATAAATATTTATTATATTAATATATTACGCGATCAGTTATTCTTCCATCAGATGCTCACATCAAACTGATGAAAATTATGTATCTGTTAAAAAATACGCTCAATATCATCACTGAGAGAGCATAACACCCGCTCCAATAGCATAAAATATCGCTGCTGAAGCGTTTTTGGGACTCTCTGAGCAACAAACCGCTGGAATAGGGTGAAAAATAGAGAAAATATAACTATTTGAAAAAAATGACAGAATTGAAAAAAACCACTGCATAGCGTTTTATTTTTTTCAAAATCGCGCATATATGCCGTGAAATTTCACAACATTTATTGTAGTTTTAAGAGTGTATCTGACAAAATAAAGTTAGCGTAAACCGCTCAACTGAAGTAGCATAAAATATTCGCTACCTTAGATGATGACCGCTCAGGGAACATGTTGTGCGAGCACTTTATGCTTCATACCATTCAGCCCAATAGTTGTTCAACAGCTACGTAGCAATGCTGAATTTATTTCTGCTATTTTTGACAGATGCGGGGACAATTTTTGTGAGAGAGGTGAACAATTCGCTACCACCTGGTTTTCTTACACCATGCGTACATTCATCATGTACATGATTGCCAATGGTAAAATGGAATCATCAGATTCCACAAAATTGGTCAAGACAAAAAATGCAACTTTTCTTTAGTTAATTGGGCAACGTACAGTGGAAATCTATAACACACTGTTCCCGAATGATGGAACGACAGCTACATTGTTTGGAGCAGGAACAGATGCTGAAAACGCGGCAGCACAAAATGCGAATAGTGCTACCCAAGATGCAAATTTTTCCTCTCGCATTTATTTATTTTAAATCGTTAAAAACCTTAAATATAATTTTAAAAAAGTGCCCACATATTCAAAACTGGTGCGTTTAATGCGTATTTTTACTTAAAAGAATGCGTCGAGTGCTTTAGTCTTAACACGGACTTTAAAAAGTGTTAAACAAACATTAAATGAAAATATATTATAAAAAAAAATAAAACAAATAAATAACAAACTAAAATATATGAGTGTTCAGCGCTTTCCACAGTGTGCTCAAGGAAATAGGGAATTCCAGCAACAACAACAGCCCACAGCAAATAGCTCTACAGCAATTGCGCTCAAGACTACCGAACACTCGTGGGATGAACAGTGTGCATCTCCCGCCGCCATCGACTTAGAGGAAAATAAGCGCAAAAAAGCAAAAAATTTTTGGATGATTGATAAATAAAATATATTTTTAACAGAAAAGCATTTTTCTATTCAACTAACTATTTTTTCAGGTTGAAATATTCTTTATTCATATTGACAAATACATTTATCAAATGTACAATGCAAACGAGGCATTGTTGATAAAGGCTTTTATCAAATCAAAATATCCGTTTATCAAATAAACAAAATAAAATATTGTTAATATGATTGCAACCTCTCACCTTCAATCAAATTGAAAAACGCTTTTGTTCACTCTATACTGACAAAAAATTTATCAACTTAACCTAGGAATTTGTCAATATGAAAAAATACTTCTTTGAGTGTAAGCAGAAGGACTGCGGTTTTTCAGAAAATTGTGCAAATAGCAAATTGCAAGCACCAATTTTTTTTTTGGTTTTTTCGGACTCAGAAGAATTGTTGACAAAAGTACTTGATGTATTTTCAACAACTCGTTTTGCTCGAGATAGGCAATAATCAAAATATTCTTCATCTGCTTGCAATCCACTTTTACTATATGGTTTTATAAAATTTCTGTCGTGGCAAACGCGTCATCCGTAACGAAGGCAAATGGCAATTCCTTATTAAAATCTTTTATTTCTTTGGTGGTGGAATTTTAAATATTTTTCTTCGTATATAACGAAGCTTTGTAACAGAACGGAAATTGGATCGACGGGAAAAATAACAAAAAAAAAACACCAAAACATTTTTAAAATTCGCGTATGGTAACACTGAGCGGTGATGCCGGCCAGTGAAGCAGTAGCCCTGACTTTATATTTCAAGGGGGCATGATGAGAACACCCCTGTGAACTTCGCACAGATTAAAGGCCCAAACATAATAGGCACGAGCTGGCTGTAGCTAATGCCAATTTTATACGAATACATAGGAATGATATGTACAAACCATATAAGCTCAAGCCAGCTTTTTCGTCAAGTTTCGTTAACTTAATCTGGCTGCAGCCAAAACTATTCAAATCTAATGCTCCGAACGTATCTGTCAAACAAATAATATGCAAATAAATTTCTATTATATTTCTTTTTGTGAATTGTGAATTCTTGTGCTTTTGAATTTTAAATAATTAATTTATTTTATGTTGACAAGAAATTATCTTAAAAATATAAAAAACGATTGCTAACAATTGACATACATGCGAGCCAACTAAACTTTATTATTATGTGCAAATTAAATATTTGTCAAAAATTGAGCTGGCTGTTCGTTGAATTTTGATAGCAGCTGCAGCCAGCTTGAGCCTATTATGTTTGGGTCTTAAGAGTCAGGGCGCCTGCTTCCCTCAGCCGACCCCACCACCCCTGGTCAGGTGACCCGCGAGCCACTGCACGTGCCAGTGTGCTAGTAATTCGGGAGATGAGGGGAGCTCGTCGTAGCCAACCACGAGTGCCTTCCTCGCAAAAATATTTCACTTGTATTTTAGAAAAATTATCGCGTTTCAGATCCAAAACCAACTAAAAAAATATACCGGACCTGAAATGAAAAGAATAAAAAAATATGTAATTAAAAAAATTAAAGGTTGGGAGCTCCTGGATCATTTGCCTAACAACCAAACTCCTGAGCCGAGATGCACGGTCGAAAATTTGGGTTTAAATTTAAAACCTTCAAAACTCTTTTTGAGTTTAAAACTAATTTTTTAAACCCTAGGGTTTCTTTTCAAAACTCGTCAAGGTTTACTTTCAGAATACTCGCGAATTTTAAACTGTAGGGTTTAAAAAATAAACCCAAAAAGTTTGAAACTCTATGTATTTTGAAATTTAAACCCGAAAAGTTTTAAATTTGGCCATGATGTCTACTTTTAAAACTCTAGGGTTTAAAAAGGAAACCTAAAGAGTTTATATATTTTTTTGTTATATAATTTTCAATCGTAGGGTTTAAAAAGCAAACCCATAAAGTTTATAATTGCATATTTTTTTTAAGTTTAAACTCTTAAGGTTTGAAATTTAGACTAAGAGTTTATTTGTGGATATAATTTCAAACTCTAGGGTTTTAAAAGTAAACCCGTAAAGTTTTAATTTTGTAGAACTCACGAAACTTTACAATTAAACAGTTATGTGAGTAGGCTGAGAAATTTAAATATTCTTGTAAGTGAGAAATTTTCTTATTTGTTGTCAGTCGGTTACAATTGCTTGAAGAAATCAAAAATGGATATGTGCGGTCGATTTATTAAAGTGTTTTTTGTTGATACAAAAGAATTTAAATATGTCAAATTGTGTAAATTTGTTGCTGGTGAAATTTTCGAGTACGAGGATTTAATACAATCTGGTAAGTTTTTAAAATGCGGGTTTTTCGATTTTGACTTCTGTTTCATATTTAATTGCGAGTCGGTCATTGTTGTTTGCGGTCTTACTGCGTTCGCGTATATATTGTGCGGTATAAATAAATAAAAAGTCGTTTAAATAGTGATAGCTATAAACAAATATTGTGTAAGTCGTTCTTTTGAAATAAAAATGTGCTGTCTTTTAAAGTTGTTCCTAGAGTTTTGCACAAGATTTTTAAATGCCAGAAATTGTAAAGCAAAAACAAAAATAAAACATGAAAACACGCTGTCGCTAGCTTCCACATTTAACCACATTAAATTAAAGTCTTTGATTAATGTATCGAAAACACAACATCTTGATAGGGTTGTAACCTAAAACTATGTTTATTTAGAGTTTTATAGGGGGCATATAAAAAGGGGGGTCGGTGATTATGAATCTGATATCAGAATTTAAAAATTCCGCCATCTTATAGGGTTGCCACCTTAACAACATATTTTTAGGTGGCAACCCTATCAAGATGGCGGAATTTTGAAATTGTGACATCAGATTCAAAATCACCGACCCCCCTTTTATAAACTCTCTAAAATACTCTGAAAAAAACATTATTTTAGGTGGCAACCCTACTGTGAAAAAATGTTTGGAATTTTCAAACTCTGTCAACGGATTTGGAATTAGCGATCCATTTTTACCTAGTGTTTGCCGCGGTTGATCATAAATTTCATTTAAAGTGAGCGCGCTCACATTTTGAATAAAAGTTTTGAATAAATAAATTTTTAAGCAAAAGTGAGCTCATTAACAGCCTTGAATTTAACTCGAATACTTTGATGAATATTTTATTTAATTTTAGAAATTTGATGTCATAAATATATTTTCTTTTTCAGTTTTGACCTATACAGAAAATAAACAATTTGCTTTTTTTTGTGACAACACTGATACAAAACTGCCATCCGATGACATTATAAGGGTGATAAGTCAATTTTCATATTGCTCCTGTTTTTATCTTAAATGTCATTCCAAAGAAGCTGCAAGCAATCAGGTGGAGTTAAGTGGAAGTCAAGGAATTATTACCCTAAATGTAAGTTATCTCTTCCTTAAAATAACACAGTCTAACATCAAAACATGGGAGTTTGTAAAATAAATTCGCGTTTGTATTTAATGACCTTGAGCATAAACTGCTAAATTGCTGTTTCGATGGTTGACCGAATTTAGATCCAAATTGTTGCACTGTGTAAAAAATGTATTCAGGATCAAGAGTTTTAGTTATTTATCAATTATTTATTTAAAAAAGGAAGTTCAAAATTTTCTGCATGAGAATGAAGGAGGCCACCTTTTCAAAATATGCAACAACAATGCAGTCTTGGACGATAAAAGTAGAAGGCTATTGGTTCGAATTTTAACTCACTTTCTAACTTCGAAGTTTGGCGATTATCCAAACAAATCTCTGAAGTTGCGCATTGCTTCTATAGCTGTAGAGCTATTTCCTTGTCTCAGGGCGAGTTCGAAATATAGTGGAGCCGTATGTATTTAAAATAGTCTTGACGACATTCCCGTAGCCAGAAAATTTTAGGTTGGAGGGCAACTAAATTTTTTTCGAAATTAGAAAACCATAAAACTAGAATAAATTAAAAACAAAAATTAAGTGTAAAATTAGCTAATTTTTGAAGCATAAAAAAAATGTATGTTTAAAAATTATATAAAAAATTTTATTTTATTGATGATTAATTTTAAGGTCTATAATAGTGAATTTATAATAAATTTATTTTGTTTAGTGAATTTTGAAACAAAAATTTGTTGATATTTTAAAAAGTAGCTAATTTTACCCATAATATCAAATTTAAAAAATAAATTTAGTTAGAACACTCCCCATTTTTTTTCTAAATTAATTCAAATTTATTGGTTTCCTAATTTCGAAAAAAAATTTGTTGTTCTCCGAGAAAATTTTTTTGGCTACGGGCCTGCTTACTTCATTTCTCTGCTATTAATTTTATTATTTGTTGTCATTGCTTTCAGGAAATTTTGTTTAACCCTGACAATAACACAGGATTCATTCAGAGCCAGCTGAAAAATCGAAACTTCAAACGAAAAAAATTCGATTCCGAAGATCAGGATGTGGAGTCTCTTGAACACGATGGTGTTTTGGATGAATTATCGCAAGAAAATTTAATATTTTTCAAGACTGTAGAAATACCTGCAGAAAAAGAAAAACTCGTCAAAACATTAAGAGAAACCGTAAATCAGAGGCGAAAACTTTTAAAAAGAGAAATTAATATACAACAAACATTTCCTTTTTATTTGCTTGACCCCGAGATGGTTAGTTCTGATCTGCTTAAAAATTAAAGCAAATTTAATTCTATTAAGTTTTTATTTCCAGATTTTGATTGATTTCGGAATACAGTTTGCAGATATTTCCACTGACTTCAAAAGATCCTGGTCAGAAATAGAGAATGTTATCCATAAAGTTTTTGACTCAAAAGCAGCACCTGATACTTCGCCTCACGGTAATTTCCATTATTGTTATATGTTTTGTTTTATTTAGAATTGTATAATATTCTGTAATGTAATATTGTTTTCCAGATTGGACTGAAAAAGTCCAAAACTTCCTGTATTTAATTAAACTCTTGCCTTCGGCACCAGGCGCACGGAATAAAGGAAAACAAAACAGCAACTCCGAACGCAGCACCTCAGCTTTTATACAATTTTATGAAGACAAAACATTGCCTTGCCAAATCGAAACATCGATAACACAACGAGAGCCAATTATTATAGCAATAGGACCATCTAAGCAAACAATAACTCAGTGCTTCATTACTATTGATGGTAAGCTACTACCGATACCAGGACATTACGACTTTTATCAAGTTTTTGATATATATTTTAAAATATTTCATATATTCAATATTAAATATACGGCAAGTTTAAGTCTCTTTTTTAATTTTTTTGAGACATTTATATATACAATGGAAAATTCTAAACCATCTCCAAGAGTTTTAGAAATATGGACAACGGTTCAAAACTTTTTAATTCTAAACACTTCTTCATCTCATAATGAAATTAATATATAAACTAGATGTAAATTAATGCAAATGTTTTAATATCGATAATGCGTACTTTTTTTTTGCGAGCTGCAGTTTAAATGTCAAAATTCTATCATTATTTTATTTATATATAAATGCTATAAAATGGATAATGTATTTTGTTGCTTCGTTTGCAAGCGCAAGTTTAATAATTTTAATTTCATTATAAAACATTTAAAACATTGTCATAATTTGCAGAGTTCGAAAAATTTACAGTTGCAGTGTATTGCATCACAAAAATGTTCGCAAAAGTTTTTTACATATTCAGGGCTCAAAAAACATGTTCAAATTTGCTTGAAAAAAGTTCAAAAGAAAGCATATTGTAATGAAACTAATACATATCAGAATCAATTCGTGAATAGCCCTCTCAATTCTAGTTCCACAAATGAAAACAACTTTATCAATTTGTTGGATACGTCCTTAGTTCCGTTTGAATCAAAAGAAAGTACAGCATTTCAAAACAATGATATTGATAATTGCATGAAAAATATCTTTCACTTTCTTTCAGCAAGTAATATGGCGGATTGCAACATTGACAATTTCTATTCTTTATTCAAAATTTACACTGAAAAATTGTTTTCTTTATTAGCTGAAACCCCATCGCAAAGTTTTAATGAAGCACAATGTACTGTTCTTAACAATTTAAAAACTTATTCTACAAAATATTACAGGAAACAAACTTTTAATAATTCAGACTTATTTGTATCACCAATTGAACTAGATATATCGCTCAGATGGGAAAAAGTTTACAATGCTACGGTGAATTCTTTCGATAATGTTCGTAAACAAAGCAAATTTCAATATGTTTCAATTTTAAAAACAATTGAATGCTTATTTAAAATTAAAACCTTTCGCGATATTTATTTTTCTAACACTCACAGTTGTGAAATTGATTTTATCAGCAGCTTTTGTTGTGCATCTAATTGCCAACAGGAAATATTTTTTGAAACAAACCCAACTGCATTAAAAATTGGATTGTTTTATGATGATTTTGAGATCGTTTGTCCGTTAGGAAGCAAAACATCGGTTCACAAAATGGGTGCCATTTATTTTTCAATTTTGAACTTACCGGAATTCTGTTTATCAAAACTTGAAAATATTCATTTAGCTGCTATTTTTTATACTGAAGATATAACAAACAATAATTCGTTTAACACAATTTTAAAACCTATTTATGAAGACATTAAAACGTTGGAAGATGAAGGCATATCTGTTTGTAATATAGTTTTGAAAGGAACTTTAGTGGCTGTTTCACATGACAATCTCGGCGGAAATTCAATTTTTGGTTTTCGTAAATCTTTCTCATCTGGACAATTTTGTCGATTTTGTGAACTAGATTATTCAGAAATTAAATTCACTACATTTGAAAGTGTCGAAAAGCTTCGCACATACCAAACACTTTTGGAAGATGATAAAATGCTATTCAACAATATCTTAAATCATCTGCAGTATTATGACATAATAAAAAATGGAACCGTAGATATCATGCATGATATTTTAGAGGGCGCAGTTCCATTTGCTTTATAAAATTTTTTTCATACTTAACTGAAAATCAAATAATAACAATTAATAAAATAAATAGCATTCTCTACTCTTACAATTATACATACTTAGACAGAAAAAATAAACCTACTTTAGTTTCTTTAAAAAAAAAATCCAAAACTTCAATAGGGCTATATGCGTCTCAAAATTGGTGTCTTATTGTACACTGCCCTTTCATTTTTTATGAATATAAGAACAAAATAAAGGATGAACGCATATGGAATTTAATAACCAGTCTTTTAGATATCATGAGAATAATCTTTTCTAATAAAGTCCCAATATCTCTAATTGATTCACTGAGCGAAAAAATTCAAAACCATTTGGAAATCATTTTGGATTTAGGTGATAATTTGCTGCCGAAGCATCACTTTATGACCCATTACCCTAAAATCCTACGATGCCTCGGACCTTTAGTCCTTGTGTGGTCCATGCGGTACGAAAGTTACCATCGAAATTTTACTAAAATTGGTCGCTATTTAAATAATTTTTCACACTTAACAAAAACGTTAGCAAACCGCCATCAACAAAAACAATGTCATATGTTAAAAAGTATTTCTTTTGATCAAAAATTATTATTTGGAAAAAAGAAATTAATTGAATTAAGTGAATATAGTACTAAGTACAACTTTTTAGATCTCAGGAAATATAAATATACTACTTCATATGTGGTATTTGGATTTGAATATAAAAAGGGATTTTTCATTGTTCAAAATGAAATCAACTCAAACAATACTTTACCCACCTTTTATAAAATCCAAGATATTTTAATAGAAGAAAATTCTGAAATTGATTTCATTTGTATGTATTATAAAATAAGTATTTTTAATAAAGATGTAATTGCCTTTGAAATAAAAAAAACCAACATAATTTCTGTAATTAATCTTAAGTCCCTTTGCAGCAAAAAATCCTTTAACTCTGTAATAACATTAAATTCTGAATTTATAGTTTCTAAGACTTTAATTGAATAATGTATTAGTATTAAGTATTAATAAATACAATTTATAAAAATATTTTTAAAATTTTCTGTCTTTTTATTCATAGATTTGCAATTGAATTTTTTATGAATCTTGATTTGAAAAAATAAGCTCACAGTTTTTGAAGCGAATTCTTGTAATCGGTTTTAAAAAAACTACAGCCTTCAAAATATGAGTTTTAAGTGCAAATTCTGGGGTGTAAAAAGTAAACTTCGGGCTTAAAAATAAAACCCATACGGTTTTAAATGTAAACTCTAGGGTTTTAAAAATAAACTTCGGGTTTAAAAATAAAACCCAAATGGTTTTAAATGTAAACTCTGGGGTTTTAAAAATAAACTTTCGGTTTAAAAAACAAACTGCACTTAGTTTTTTTAAACTTCGGGCTTAAAATTAAAACTCTTGAAGTTTTAATTTCAACTTTTGGGGTTTTAAAAACAAACTTTCGGTTTAACAACAAAACCATATAGTTTTCATTTTAAACCACTTGAGTTTTAATAATAAACCTTCGGTTTTAAAAATAAACCTCAGGGTTTGCAAATGTATATAATCTCGGTCTTATGTACTTTTTTAAACTTAAGGGTTTTAATTTAAAGCCATTTTGGGTTTGGATAAATATAGAAACCCCCAAGGTTTTAAATTTAAACCAAAATTTTCGACCGTGTGGTCTGTCTCTGCCCACACTCTCCCCACCCTACCTGTAAATTTTGGGGCAAAAGAAAGACAATCCTCCCCTACGCAAACATTCTCCCCACCTGACCAAACAAAACAACTTATAGGTTAATTGTACAATGTCTTTTAATTACAATAAAAATTATAGAAGGAAAAAATTTACATAATTAGCTTGTGTTTACGATTGTTTTATTTTTATTTTAGTTTATTTATTAATTTCTTTATAAAAATTTTATTTTTTGTTTTTAGTTTATTTTTTAATTTTCCTTATAAACAATTATAATTTTTATTTTTAGCTTATTATTTTTCTCTTTTAGTTAATTTAAGTTTTAGATATTTTTAGTTTAAGTTTTATTTCAAGTTTTCTTTTAGTTCTAGATTAAAATTTTGATTTAATTTTCAATGTTCTTTGAAAAATATTTTTTACCGAATTTTTTTAGTTTTTATTATAATGCCTTTTTGGTTTGATTATTTAATGTTTAATTTTAGTTTCATTTTTTCAATTTTATTCTTCGTATTTATACATAGACTGTAGCGGAGCAAAAAAGGTCACCGAAAAAATTAAAAACAAAATAAAAACTAATTTAAAATTGTCGCGTCTAGCAACACTGAGCAGTGATGCCGACCAGTGAAGCAGCAGCCCTGACTTAATATTTTGAGGGCGCACTATGAGTGCGCCTCTTTCTATCTCACACAGACGATGAGTCAGGGTGCCTGCTTCCTCAGCCGACGCCACCACCCCTGGTCAGGGACCCGCGGACTCGTGGTTGGCCACTGCTGCACGTGCTTGCATGCCATAGTGCTAGCAGTTCGGTGAGATATGGGGGTTCATGGTGGCCAACCACGCGTGCCTTCCTCGCACAAATGTTTCACGTGCATATAAAAAATAGCACGACGACGATTCAAACCAAGACGAGAAAAAAAATTACCGGACCCCTGGCTCACCCAACCATCAACCAACTCGTGAGTCCAGGTGGTAGGGCTCTGCCCACACTCAAAAAAAAAATTCTAGGTAAAATTGATAAATAACTTTTGTTATTCCTTAACAAAACCAAATTGTGCAATCGATTAAATTTTTTCATAAATGCTTCATATTTTTATCAATTCGAAAGAAATTTTAGCCATTTGATTAAAAACTTAATAAAACGTTAACAAATTGAATGTGTTGATTTGAAGAAATGTGTTTTATTTGTTTGAAAAATGCTTTTCTCAACTTGATATAAACTTATTCACGATAACAAAATCGTCAATCAGTTGGAATAAAATTGTATAATTTTTATAAATAGTATCAACAAACTTACTTCATTGGTTTGATAAATAGGTTTGTTGTGCTGAAGAAATTATTTATAAAATTGATAATCGCTTGAGTCACGCGAATAAAATTTCAATACCGTGATGATGAAATGAATTATCAATTTAAAAAAGTTCAATTACAACAAAAATAGAGGTCCGTCATTTCGGTAGCGTTATTTGTTGTTCTCAGTAATTATAGAAAGTTATTTTGTGAGTTGTGTACATTTTATTTAATTTGTGAAACAAAAAAATTATTTCAATAACAATTCAGTGAGATAAAGGAGTTAAGGAGTGGAGCTAATGTAAAAATTACATACTTCTTAGTGATACATTATTAAAATTCATTTTGTTATTTTTTGTAAAATTGCTTAAAATAATAAAATATTTTATCAAAACAGCAAAACATTTTTGTATGATTGATAAATAAAATACAATTTTAACAGAAAAGTATTTTTCTATTCAACAAACCATTTTTTCAGGTTGAAATATTCTTTATTCATATTGACAAATTCATTTATCCAATGTACGCTGTAAACGCGGCATTCTTGATAAAAGCTTTTATCAAATCAAAATATCCGTTTATCAAATAAACAAAATAAAATTTTGTTAATATAATTGCAAACTCTCACCTTCAATCAAATTGACAAACGCTTTTGTTGACTCTATACTGACAAAAAATTTATCAACTTAACCTAGGAATTGGTCAATGTGAAAAAATACTTCTTTGAGTGCACACTATTCCCACCCTACCTTGGAGGATTGGTGCAAGCAAAAAAAAATTGAATCCCCCCTTATGCAATTCCCCCTCGACCAAATAAATAGAACTTTAATTGTTTATTTTATAAGATTATAACACTTTTAATGTAATATAAGCTACAAAAAAATTCTTTTACATATTTACTTCAGTTAGTTTAGGTTTTAAGCTAGCTTTAGATTTATTTAAATTTTAATTTAAAAATCATTTTCATTTTTAATTTTTAGTTTTCATTTAAAAATAATCTTTATTTTTAATTTAGTTTTTATTAAAATTTATATTAATGTGTCTATATATTTTTTCCATGTTTACTTTAAGTTTGCATATTATTCTAAGTTCAATTTTCCATATTATGTTAAATTAAATTTTTTGGATTATATTAAGTTAAATTTGGCATATTATATTCAGTTAAAGTTTGCATATTATGTTTAGTTTAGTTTAATTTATCATATTTTGTTAAGTTAAATTTTTCGAATTAGTTTTTAGTTTAACTTTTCTTATTATGTTTAATTAAGTTCTTTGTATTATGTTAAATTTAAGTTTGCATATTATGTTAAGTTTAATTTTTCATATTATATTACGTTTAATGTTTCGTACTTTGTTTTAGTTTAATGTTTCGTATTATATTGAGTTAAGTTTTTTGTAAAAAAATAATTTTTTAACTTGCTTTCTGAGTTATTTTAATTTTATATTTATTGTTCCTTTTTGGAGAGCGCAGATAATGTGGCGCGAATTATCTTCAGAAGATTGCGGCCGAAGCCCGCAATTTATGTAACAACGAGAAGAACCAGTTCTAACATAACCGCGGAACGCGTAAGTAATTATAGTCCACTAATCAATCGAATTCTATTCATGGTCCTAACGACCAAAAACCACGCGACTAAAAATCTATAAAATTGTGAATCAAAACATTTAAATAAAAAGAAAAAACAGCTTGCTGGCCAGCATATCGAAGTAAAGCGCAGTAAAACGCTTATAAAAGTGCAGTGAAATTCGTTTCAAATAGCGCAAGTGCAAACAATTTTCAGACAAAGTTTGATAAGCAAATAAGCTATCGAAAGCACAGAATATAATAAAAATTCGAAGTGAGCAAAGTGCATAAAGCGCAGTTAGATTCGAAGAAAAAAAAGAAGTTATAATTAAATAATGTTTAGTGCAGCGCTAAGCGCGAGGCAAAGTGCGGGCAAATTGTAATAAAAATTTCCGAACGCGCAGTGTAAATTTAAAAGAAAAAATTTATTAGCAAAGAAAACATTTTTTAAGAAAAACCACGAGTGCATAACCTCACAACTCGAGTTGAGGAGCGCCTCCAAGTCCTTGACTTTGATTGTCTTACAGGTAGGCAAGCACAGCGCGAGTAAAGAGTGCAAAAACTATTAAAAAAAAAAAAACAATGAAGCGATAGTGCGAGTAAAAAGCAAAAGGCGAGGTCTGAAATCAGACCACCAAATTTTTTTAAATAGGCGCGACAAAGCTAAAAAAAAAATCAACAGCCGTTAAGTTGAAAGTGAGCGCTGACATACTCCACGCCGGCAGCGACAAGTGCACATATTTGTATGTGTGTGTTATTGCATTTAAGCTCACTCAAAGCGTGAAAGAGCTCTCACTCATCGAGTGCGCAGAATCAAAAGTGTAATACAACAAAAAACAAACAAAATATAATAAATTGAAAAGAAAAAAAAAAGAGCAAATCAAAGCATAGCGGTTAAATCCGATTAGAGATAATAAACTATAATACTTGGAAATTGCATAAAATAATTGCGAATCAATTATATCTGCACGAATAAGTGGAAAGTTTTAAAAATTAAAATTCAATAAAGACTTTTTATGAACACAAGTGGAATCAGATTGCGCAGCGGGACAGTGATAAGCAAGCGCATGATGGCAAAGGCATTATGAGCTGCTGCCAAGCGCACAATGCAGAAACAACTAGAAAGGTTGCAAGAATCTATTGCAGCCAATGAAGGGATTGAAGAGCTTTTAGTACGTAAGCAGTTAATATTTGACGCATGGAATGATTACTGCGCAAAACATGCGGATGTTATCTCTGCCATCGAAGATAACACAAAGATCGAGTTAGAAAATGATGAGTGCGACGCTGCTGAAGAACTTTATGTCAAAGCATCAAAATTTTCAAATACTTTCAAAGCATTAGTCCACGACATCGACTCGATGCAGACAATGGAGAAATTCCATCGCCTCATCAACGCGCTGCAAGACGAGCCATCGAATCTGATGAACAGGTATGAAATGTCTCCTGAAAATTACTCTTTGGCTCGGAATGCTCTGAAAGAGCGATACGACAATACTAAAAAAAAAGGTTGATGCTCACCTGATGCGACTTTTCAATCAGCAGCAAGCTCCACGCGGCGATATGAGCACCTTAAGAACATTGATCGACACAACAAATATGGTTGTTCAGTCACTTCACGAGCTAAGAATTCCAGTGTGATGAAAAGAATCGACCAATCGATCAAGCATGATTGGGAGCTGACAAGATTGGACAAACCAAAAGGCGAAATACCCAAATGGAAAGATTTGGCAAAATTTTTGGAGCGGAGAGCAGCACATGGAGAAACAGCGCCAGATTACTGTCGTGAACCAAGATCAGCGCAAAAGAGCAACAATTATAACACCCCTCAAGGACGGTGGACCGACTAAGCTGCAGTCGACAACGAGGAGCGAAGCAAGCAGTGGGCATGACAGCCATTTCATCGATGCATGCTTAGCGACGGTGAACACCCCCTATACAAATGCCGCGATTTGCGCGATATGCCCATGAAGGAGCGCTGGGCACGTCCAAGCAAATTTGAAATGTGCAACAGCTGTTTCAGACATGACCACAAAACAAAAGAATGCGTAAAACCAGTCTGTCCAAAGTGCAATGGACAAATGCACAATTCTACGCTATGCCCAAATGCAAATCATAACAAGTCAAGAAAATACGCAATGGCCATAACGCAAAGGCCATTTCCAGTACGCGGCACAAACACAGAGGAACAAAGACGTGTAGAACTAGATAAAACACAAGCGCTGCAAGTATGCAGTTCACAAAAGAACGAGATAACCTTGCTTGCCACAGCTTGCATATTGCTCAAAACAAGCAATGGAAGCTTCATCAACGCAATGGGCGCTATGTGATGCAGGTTCGCAAATCAACCTTATAACGGTGGAGTGCATGCGCAGACTAGGCTTAAAAATGACTACAGCGCGAATTTCTATCACAGGAGTTGGCAAAACAGCTGTTCAAGCACACAGGGCAATAGTATGCTCCATAGCAAGCCGTATCAACGATTATCAGCGAGAAATTCATGCAACTGTGCTGCCGAAGATAACATCTGTGATCCCACCCACCGAAGCAATTTGAGACTAAATGGCCTGAACTCAACGATTTACAGCTAGCTGATCCACAATTTGGCGAACCACGCCACATCGATATTCTTTTAGGCGCAGCATTGTGGGCAGAAATTATTGGCGCAGAGATCCTACGCGGCAACTCTGGATAACCTACAATACATTCGGTAGCTGCAATGGATTAGCAGCCAGCGCATTGTGCAACCTCGCCTACGCTGAGAAAAATTATGAGAGCATCGAACAACTACTAAAGCGCTTCTGGGAGGTGCATGAGCCTTTAGAAGCAGAGACAAAAACGCCAGAGAAAATATTTGCAGAAAACCACTTTAAATCAACGCACAGGCGCACAAGTGACGGTCGATATGTGGTTAGACACCCATTCATCGATTCAACAAGCAACCTGAAGGGCACAAGAAAGATTTGTGAGCAACGATTTCATTCTCTATGCGCAAAATTCGCGCTATGTCCAACATACCGCAAAAATTACAAAGCATTCATCAATGAATTCACAGCGCTAGGCCATATACACGAGGAAAAACGTCATCCCGAAGAAGTGATATTACCACATCATGGAGTCGATAAAAAAAAATTTCGAGTGGTATTCGACGGTTCATGCAAGTGCGAAACCGGTAAGTCACTTAACGATTTTATGCATGATGGACCAACGCAACAGGACGATCTGATTGACATCCAACTTAGATTCCGAGCGCACAGAATCGCGATTACAGCTGACATCGAGAAAATGTTTCGGCAGATCTTGATAGATCCCAATGACGCAGTAGCGCATCGCATATTATGGTGTTTCACCTCAGGTGTTCCACTAATAACACTATAACATGATCGCATTGTATGTGGATTAAAGTCCGCATCCTATCTTGCGATTGCTGCCTTACGACAATGTGCTATCGACCACGCAGATGAGCACCCGCGAGCTGCAAAAATAGCGCTAAGAGATTCCTGGGTAGACGATCTTATAACCGGCGCAGAAATCGAACAAGGCGGAATCGAGATATTTCATGAGCTGACGGCCCTTTTTGAAAAAGGTAAATTTCCGCTAGCAAAGTGGACAACCAATAGCTGGCGAGTACTGGAGGAAATCGATGAAAAAACAACAACTACAATCCGTCCACTATCGGGTGAAGAAACTACACCAGTGCTGGGCATGCACTGGAATACGCTCGACGATGTTTTGTTATGGAAAGTACAACAAACAAAACACACTTCAATCACAAAACGCATGGTCGTCAGCCAAGTTGCAAAACTCTATGATCCAAATGGGCTTCTTGGACCAATAGTCATCAGAGGCAAAACTCTCGTGCAAGATATTTGGAAGCACCGGATGGGACCACCATGTAAGAGCAGAAATTGAACAGCGCTACAAGGAGCTTATGCCAGAGCTACCTCTAATTGAGACCATCAAAGTTCCAAGATGGATCTCAACAACAGCAACAGCGCAGTTCATTAAATTTTTTGAATTTGCCGATGCTTCAAATAACGCATATGGGGCAGCAATCTACATCAAGGTAATTAGAGACGACAACACAGCGCAAACTACGTTACTGTTTGCAAAATCAAAATCAAAAGCAGCGCCAGTAAAAACAGTCACAACACAGAGTTGCTAGGGCGAAACATAAAGCATGTTTAGCGAGTAATGACGCAGGTGATCGAGACACCAGTGAAGACAACAATATGCTGGAGCGATTCCATGGTCGTATTGCATTGGTTGTGCAAACTGCCATGCCAACTAAAAACGTACGTTGCCAATAGAGAAAACTCAGTGCAAACGACAATTAAAGGCGCCAAATTGCGATACGTTCCTACTGCATACAATCCTGCAGATATCATCAGTCGAGGCACCACTGTAGAACAGTTGATAGACAGTCGTCTGTGGTGGGGGGGACCCGAGTGGTTGACATCAGACGAAAACGAATGGCCGCAGAAACCGAACGAGATAGAGGATTACGAGGCCGTGGAAGTGCGCAGAGAAGAGAGAGCTCCAGAAATACTGCTGCTCACCACATTGGAAATTAAACATTTTATGAGAGGTAAAACAAACCTACTTGAATGCTACACATCATGGCGCACTACAGTGAGTGTCACCATGTACGCTCTTCGATTTATCTGAAACTGTCGGGAGCACAAGCGCACACGCCCAAAGGCAAACTTAGAGCCACGCGATGAAATCGCAGAGCAGCTTAGCGCAGAAGTTTTTATTATAGCGCAGGCCCAGGCGCAGTACTACCCTGTCGACATTCAGGAGTTACATCAAGGGAAACGAGTACCAGCGCGCAGCGAGCTACTTCAGATGAATCCGCGTACTATTGACGAAGAAGGAGTGAAGGAGGACACGCGCAAGCTGGTCATCGTGCCACCTAAGAGCCGGGCGGCATTACTTATTATTAGGGAAGCGCACCATAAGACATTGCACGCTGGAGTCCAAGGAACGATGCAATTTATCCGCCAGCGATATTGGATTCCATGACTTAGATAAGTAACACGCTCGCAACTGCGCAAATGCATTTTTTGTCATCGATATCAAGCGCAACCAAATGGCCAGATGATGTCAGCGCTGCCTGAATGCCGTGTCACCCCAAAATTTCCGTTTGCGCACACTGGAATTGACTACGCCGGACCAATCCGCCTTCGCGCATGGAATAACAGCCGCAAAATCGAGCTAAGGGGATCTATTGCTGTTTTTATATGCATGGTCACGCGCGCAGTCCACCTAGAAGCTGTCACAAATCTCACCACGGATGCATTTATGGCGGCTTACTACCGGCTGGCCAACCGGCGCAGATCTGTTTAGTGCTTCCACAGCGATAACGCAACAAATTTCGTAGGCGCGAGCAAAGAAATGGCCGCCATATGTGACTGTTGGACGAACGTAGATCTGGTCAGAGCGCTTGCTAAGGAGAGTGTTAGATGGGACTTTATTCCACCCGGCGCATCACACCAAGGAGGACTCTGGGAGGCCGCTGTGAAGTCATGCAAACATCACTTGCGTAGGCTGACTAACGGACACGCGCTAACTTTCGAGCATTTCGAACATTACTTTCGCAAATTGAAGCGATTTTGAATGCTAGACCACTGCATCCATTGAGCGACGATCCATCGGATTTTGAGGTCATCACTTCAGCGCATCTCATCAACGGGTGACTCCTCACAGCACCGCTCATGAGCAAGGAAGCTGTAAAAGATGTTTCACCAACCAAGCGCTGGGCCTTTATTCAAGCGTAAGTACGCATTTTCTGGGATGGCTGGCGTGCCGATTAACTTGTCTCGCTGCAGCTCCTAGCGAAATGGACAACGCCACGCGAAAACGTCAAGATCGGTGACCTTGTTCTCATTCTGGTATGACCGCCACTCTGGGCACTAGGAAGAGTGGCTGAGGCACGTCCCGATGCACAAGGCCTTGTGCGAAACATTACTATTCAAACAGCTTACGGACATGTTCAACGCCGATTCAGAAGGTCAGCGTCCTACCATTGGATCCTGATTCGCAACAACAACACACTTAATAACGTACAACATGGTCGAGCAGCGCGCTTGACAACCCGCAAGGCGCGGGGGAATGGCGCATTTTCCCATGCGCAGGGCCCTTTGCGCAGAAGTTGAACGAGATCAACTGGGCCGGCGCAGATAATGTGGCGCGAATTATCTGCAGAAGAGCCCGGTCGAAGTGGCTAGTTGGTGGTGCAGTCGCTAGTGCTGTTGTGGTGGCTGGGTTGTGGTGCGGTCGCTGGTACTGTGGCTGTTGTAGCACGGGCCGCTTAGAGTGTTGTTGCCTGAGGTGCTGAAGAGCCAGGCAGCCGCCGTGGTTAGTGCTGTTGTTGTTGCAGCAGTTGCCGTTTCGGTGCGCTGCTGTGGCGCTGTGCGTGAAAATATTATGTATTACCCCTCAACCAGACTTAACATAATAGGAGCACTTGCCTGGCCTTCCAGAGCAGCTGCTTTTGTAGTTAGTGCTGTTGTTGTTGCAGCAGTTTCCTTTCGGTGCGCTTCTGTGGTGTCTTAGTGCTGTTGTTGTGGTTGCTGGGTTGTGATTCGGTCGCTGGTGTTGTGGCTGTTGGAGCACGGGCCACTTAGAGTGTCGTTGCCTTAGGTGCTGAAGAGCCAGGCATCCGCCAATATTGGGTGCCGCTGCTGTTGTGCTGTGCGTGGAAATATTGCTGCTTGGATGTGTGCGGTTGTATCTAGTGTCCTGGTGCTGCTCCAGTATGTGCGCTTGGCCTGTTGTTAGGGAGCGCCGCTGCTCCTCATCAGCGTTGATAATGTTGGCGATTCTGGTTGCTGCTCACGCCCACGCTGTTCAACTCCACAAAAGAAAAGAAAATGCAATTTTCTTGCCGGAAGCTTGCCATTTTTCTTGCAAATTTTGTTTCACATTTGCCAAACCCAAAGGGGTGTGTTCAAAAATTTGCCTTCGGACAAATGTATGATGTATGGTACAATGCGTAAGATATTTGCACGCCTGTTTACTTATAAGGAATATTTACAGAGTTCACACCTAATGCGACCCTTTCAGCCCGTGCAAGATTCCTGGAAATGTGTCAGCCGACACATCCAAAATGTGACAGCTGTCCGATTTATAGTAAAAAAATATGTCAAAATTAAATAGGGAAAGATGAAAATGTCCGATTTGGATGAAATAAAACATGTCGGATTTAAAGAAGAGAAAACTAAAATGAACGAAAAATGTAAATTTTGAAGTAAAAGAATATGTCGAATTTGAATAAAAAGGAGAAATATCAGAATTGAATAAGAGAAAAACGTCAAATTTGAATGAATGATAATATCAGACTTAAAAGAAATAACACGTCCAGATTTGAATGAGAGGAAACCGTCAGATTTAAATTAACGAAAAACTGTCGGATTTAAATGAGAGAAAATGGCAGATGTAAATGAAGGAAAAATGTCAGAGTTAAATAAAATAACAATGTCAAATTTGAATAAAAAGAAAAATGTCACATTTGAATAACCGAAAACGTCAGATTTAAATAAAAGAAAAACTATCAGATTTAAATTAAGGAAAAATGTCAGATTAGAATAAGAAGAAATGTGAGAATTAAATTAAAGGAAATGCCATTTAAATAAAAGAAAAAATGTCGGCAGTCAAATTAAGCAAGTAGATTAGCTGTCAAAGTCGAAGTGTCAGCTGTCAAAGTCAAAGTATCAGCTGTCAAAGTCAGAGTGTCAGCTGTCAAAGTCAAAGTGTCAGCCGTCACACCTTGAATGCGTCTGCCGTGAGATGAACAGTATGTCCCTAAAGTTTGCATACTACACCGGCCTCTATTGCTTCGACGTCTATGGCTGCTGATGGTGCCGCTATTATGACGCACGGCTGCAACGTCTATGGCTTTGGATGGTGCCGCTGCTATGTCGCACGGTATTGACGTTTATGCCTGCAGATTTCTGTATGCCATAAGGACAAGAATCATTTTAACACTGATCTGCCGTTGTTATTGGTGTTGGATGGTGCAGCAGTAACGCTTTTCTGGCCGCAATGTGGGCGCTTCTATTCTTGCGGATGGTGTTGGTGGTGCATTGGCGCGTTTTGATGAGTGGCGCTGTGGTTTGGTAGCTTTGGGTGGCCGCTGGTTGCTTTTCTTTCGCCACGCTTATGGCAGCGGCCATTATGCAAGTGGAAATGGCCTGTACCGTTGATAATGCTGTTGTAAGCTTTTCGAATGTGTCAGCTGTCAGATGAACAGGATGTCCCTGCTGCTTGCATACGATAACGTCTATGGTGAATTCTGGCAGCCATATACAAATTTCAGTTAAAAACAACTTCAAACATGGAAGCAAGAATTCACCTCATTTAGTGCCGTTACAACTGTGTTGATGAAAAAACTTCACTATCAGAAACTCTGCCATTTGCTCTAACTTCAATCATTGTGAATTCGTATTTGGCATTTACAAGTGCCATAAGAACAATGCTGTATGAGTTTTATAATTGAAATAATAAGCGCCTGAACCCTGAGGCTTGGTTAAGTTGATATGCTTTCCATCGATGGCACCAATGCAATTTGGAAAATTCCACATTCTGTTAAAATCTTCTGCTATCATTGACCACTCTTCTTCATTTTGTGCGATCTGTAAAGATAACACACTGTGACAAAAAAAAATCAAAACAAAACTTCTGGGATGGGACATAGCGTAGGTTGTTGGTATATGGACAATGAACATACATATATTCTATGATCATGAGTGGCCCAACATACATAGCGATTTTATTTTAATTTTTTACAATTTCATCGCATTTCATACACCTAATTTAATTTGTTTCTTTGTTATATTTCTTTGATATTCGTTGCACAAACGGAAGTGCAGTGTCAGCGAATAGATAGTTATTTTGTTTAGCTCAAGTGTCTGCCTAGTGCATTGACAACTTTGTTGTTCTCGTTCAATGCCCTGATGGCCATGAAATGTGTATTTTGATCATTCTGTTTGTTGGCTAGGCTAATGCACTCATGACCGTCAAAGTTTCATTATTCTGATTATTTATTTACTTATAAATATTCATGTGTATTAAGGCACATAATGTATGTTCATGTATTTGTTAGTTAAGGTTAAGTTGTTGGTTAATTTTAAGATACATTTATAGTAATAAAAGTTGGTTTCAACCGATCAGAAGGTTTTTATTTGTGCGGTAGTTTCTTTTGGTTTTAGCTGTCAGATTTCCACAAAAGAGTGGACAGTATATTTAAATAAATTTTTGTGGCATACTAGAATTTTTTGGTGCACATCGAAATTTTTACTAAAGGCAAAAAAACGGTTTTTTCGCACATGCGCTCACTTATACGCCCATAACGTCAAATATCCACTGATTTTCATTTTCCTACCGATTTTTAAAAGAAAAAAATGTAGGTCTTGAAACATTTAGTACAGGATTTAACAGGTTTCATTTTCTATATTGTAGTATTTGCTAGGTAAGCCTATAAGTATTTTTTTTTTTAATTTTTTGACCTTGGTGATGTTTTTGAACACGTTTTTGTTAGAAACTCTTCAAATTTGATTTATTACTTAAAAAATCACATTTTCACGAGTAAAACGTGTGTCTTTTATCTAAATTCGGTGAATAATATATGATAATATAATCCAAATTAATAAAAAACATTTTCTGTTTATTTGTTCATTTGTGTGTTTGTTTGTTTGACTTTTATACAAATCAAAACGGATTTCGCTTAAACTTAAAGCGTGTATTGCTTGCATCGTAGATTAGGTTTTTGCATACTTAGTTTTAACCACGCCCCTCTTTACCGCAAACAAATCAATAAAAATGCGATAAAAAAGGGTACACACCCCCTTTTATTGACCCAAATCAATGAAAATGCTATTTTCCAGATGGTTTTGGTCGTATAAGACTGAAATTAAGTAAGTTAAGGATGGTGGTAATTAAGTTTGTGTGCTTACCATCGGCAACTGTATTAAAAATGGGCATGGTGGAACTATAATTACGCCTACTTTTAAGAATCATTAAGATTTCAAAACTTCTTGGCCGATTGCGCTGAAATTTTGGCAGTAGATTGTTTTCGAGTACGAGATGGTTTGCGGGGTAAAATGTTTGCCATACCCCCTTCACCGCCCACAAATAAAAGATTATGGTTGCTGGAACGTCCGTGGCAAGGCCGCGGACCACTGAGTCCTGCTAGTATTTAATATAATATATAATATTGTTGACCACTTTAAAGTAAATTTTTAAAGAATTTTGTTTTTTAGAATGAGAATGTCTCTAATGGCCAATTTCTTCACAGAGTACTAGCTTTCGCTATTTCTCGGTCTAGCTGGTTCGTGAACTAACTCTGTAACCTAGGATTAAAAAAAGCTAGTACTCGGTCATTTCTTCACCATCTTAGTCCGCAGATTAATTTTGCAACGGAGTATTAAGCACTTATACTCCGAATTTCTGTATATCAGTTTTTATGTCAAGTTTGACAACAGTTTTAACATCCGGTTGTCAGAACTTGTTTGTAGTCATGCATTCCTAAATATTTTTTGATATTTGGTACGACAGGATATTTTTGAGAAAATACTGAAAACTTTTTTTTTACAAAATGATTCAATATCTATTTCTGAATATATTACATTTGTATAAACGCGATATAAACAAAAGAAATCGTAACGCGATTATCTAGTATAAACTCCGGTATCGAGTACAATTTTAGTAACAAGTAAGAATATAACGAATCGAAATATTTTTTCATCATTGCAGCTGTGTTTACAATTTCTTGTGGTTTAGTTATGTTTGGTTCATCAAAAGAGGAAAACCTCCCAAGGAGGTGAAAGCAAACGTGCCCCCAACTGGTCTCAAGGGGGGACACACAGCTGGTTGGTACATTGATAATGAAATTGTACAAAAAGGCATCCTCAACAAAGTCACAAATGCGACAACAAATGATATTAAAAAAGCTGAGTGGGACAATATTTGTGTGCATTTCAACTCAAGTCCATCGGTAAGTGCGCTATGTTTTTTACGAAAGCGCGTTACAAAAAAATAATACAAGCCATGAGCTTTAAATATGAAAAGGTGAATGCGAAGGCGACTGGAGGCGATCCGGCAGATCGACCCCCCCATATTTACGAATTGAAGTAACCGGCGAGCTGTTACAACTTCAGCAATTTTTCGGACATTTCGTCACTGGTCTTCCCTCATTTGACTGCGGCAGTGTCGATGTAAATACAGAAATTAAGCCAATCGAAACTTCAGTGCTGGACGTGACATGTGAGGACGATAGTCAAAACGAAGATTCAACAATGTCGACAGTATGTGACCTCAAAATGCCAACCTCAACAGTCACATCAAATGTGCGCACTCACTATGAAACTTCCACTAGTGCACATGCATCCACATCACGCTCACAGCACCATAACACGTCCTCAACACCGTCGAATAAACCGTCGCAATTTTTCCCGACCAACAGCCAACAAAGACCAAGAACGTCTGCCATTTCTTCTAGTTACATCTCCGAATACGACGAAGCTCGTTTGCAGTTGCTACAAGAAGTTGCAAATGGCATTTTGAAACGCGACAGTTCAGCATGAGCGAGGCAATACTGCTCCAAATTGTGAAGTGAGCAAAACTGCCCGAAGAGTTGAAGAAGCCATTGATACAATTGAGTTTTTAGACGACGATTTAATTGCTGACAATGTGTCATTCAAAGAGGAATAGGTTTAGTTTGGTTTTTGTTTTTTTATTTAACGTGAATTAAGTTTTTTATTTAACGTGAATTACGTGCTATTAATTTTTTTATATTCAGCCCTTTTTCACAAGAAAAACTTCGCTCGGAATTAAAAAAGGGTATTTCTGTATTTTAAACAATGTCCACCGAATTTTTAAAAAATTTTAACATAAATATTTGAATTCATCGGCAATTTTTAATATCAAAAGAAAAAAATGTTTAAAAGCATTATCCTCTGTCCTTTCATCTATCATTTTACAATTCCGGGGAAAATTTTATTCATAAAAGGGCTGATTTATTACATAAAATGTATTTTAAGCACCATAGGCTATAAATTACAAAAAATTGTATCGCAGGCGGAAATTTTTTTAATATGTCTAATTTATTTTAATTTATGTTTTATATTATATAAAATAAAGAGTTTGGGTTCATTGTTGAAAATAATTCTATGCTTTGAGTTTTTTTAAGTTTTCCCTTCTGTATGTCTGTGCCCCTCTACACTACTTCCTATATTAATTGTGGCACGAAAATTTACAAAATAATGATGCGAAGATATTGTATGCAGGGGCAGGGCCTCGGAGAAATTTTGTTCGCATAACTTACAAATTTTTTTCAAATTTAGAAAACAGTATAATATGAATCTTTATCTATATATCTATATATATATTAAAATTGTAAAAAAAAATCTGCACATGAAATACTTTTTTGAAATTTTTTTTACGTTGAACATTTTGCATGAGGAGGAGTCCGAAAATCGCATTTTTAAAATTTTTGTCTGTCTGTCTGTCTGTTACAGCATCACGCGAAAACCACTGGATGGATTTAAATGAAACTTGATACGGTGAACTTTTTTAACTTATTTACTCTGTTCTATTTTAAACTCCAGAGGGCAAATATTTTAAAAAACTTCGAAAAACTCCTAAGCTGTTTATTCGGTTTGCATGAAAATTGGTATGTTAAGCTCACAATTAAGTACTCTGTGCTTGTTATTATTAGCTCTTTATATATTTTCTTTTGGGCAGCGCTTCTCGCTGCCTTGTTTTAAAACTCTGTTAGTTTTAAGAGTTAGAATAAAATCTGACATCGGCAGACAAAGTTCTCGTTTTAAACCCCGTGTTTTCTTTTATTTATTTTGGAAAGTTAAATATCCCCCAGTTATTTAAATTAGTGTGTAATAGTTCCCCCGTTGCGAAGTATTCATGGTCCATCGCGAGCCGGGTTTTGAATAACAAAAAAAAAAATCCGCGATTAAAAAAAAAGTTATATATATATTTATAAAAAAAACACGCAGCGAGTGCTAACAAAAAATCAAAAAAACAAAATTTAACATCTACAACAATCAACAGGAGCATCAACAGCGGTAACAACAACATCATCAGATTCAACAAAGTCTTGAGTATAAAAATTCAGGTGAGTTTTTTATTTTAATAAAATTTATAAAAATATTGCTTATGATTAAAACCAAATAAAAAAATAAATAATATTTAATTTAATAAGTGAAAAAGTTACTCGTTGTTTTAAATTCGCCTCATTCACGCGGTTCGATTCGTTAATAATTATTCTTATAATTATTTTATCCTCAAAATAAAGTCTTTTTATACCTAGTATTGCAAGTGACAGTTTTTATTAATATTTGAAGTCTTGTATGTATATATTTTACCAGCAAAAATTGTTTTGGCGGTAAAACAAATTATATATATACATATATAACTTCATATAAAAAAGTTTCTTGAACTTGTCATTTGCAGTACATTGTTTTTTTTATTATTCGGTAAAGAGTTAAAGTTTCAGCTCTCGATCGATCTCTAACACAGAGATCTTTAACGTTTTTTGTTTTTGATAAAAATTCCAAAAAAAAAAACAAAACAAAAGTATCAGTACACTGGGCTGTATTGATATTTTAATCAAGAGTCTAAGCAGCGTTTCTGCACTCTTGTCTAAAATTTTTTGCATTCTGCTTTGTGCGTTGTACGCACTAATCGAAGCCGAAACCACGCTTTCTGCTGGTAAAAAGCAACCCCAACTTTGTGTTTATTGCATTTAGCTCTCTCGCGCACTCATTTCCTTTGTGTGTGTTCGAAGCTGAGACTGCATCTCGTGCCGATTACGCTTGTTGAACAGCTCTTCAGCCGACTGTATATAATTGCAGTGAGAGAGCAAATAAGCCGCACAGTGGGACTAAGTCGTAAATTTGCCATAAAAAATTACTTAGTCTATTTTCGTAGGAAAAGTGCACTGTGGGCCAAGCACATAATTTTGCAAGTAAAACTTTTTATTATTGAACTTGCAAAAAAAAAATTAAAAGTAAATAAATAGTCAGAAAATAAAGTTTAAAAAAAAAATTTTGTTTCTATTAATTAATATATTATTTTTGGCAAAATATATATCATATATTAATAAAATTATATACAATTTCTTTTGGTATTCTTCTCAAATTTAAAAAAAAAACTTTTTTATTTTTAATTTAAATTTACTGCC
This sequence comes from Coremacera marginata, assembly GCA_914767935.1. Taxonomy (NCBI): domain Eukaryota; kingdom Metazoa; phylum Arthropoda; class Insecta; order Diptera; family Sciomyzidae; genus Coremacera; species Coremacera marginata. Next base: position 120,874,191 of record OU612043.1, read on the forward strand.
GTGTTGTTTTGCTGGATTTTTGTGATATTTTTAATCCTACAAATTTTTATAAACATTCGAAAAGCGACGAAAATTTTTTTTTTTTCTTAAAAAAAAAGTGAAAAAATGTAAACAAGGGAAATAAAATGTCGCATTTAGAGATATTTATACGTTTGTCCGATGCTCTCGTCGAATTCGAAGCGGATTTTAATGCCGCCGAATATCACGACGTTTTCTCCCTGGAAGCTCAAAGCGAAAAGTTGAGAGAGGAAAAAAGTAAAGGCTGCTTATGATGCCTGTTTGGATAAAATGTCCAATGACGAGGATTCAGACCTCGAATCAATAAAAAATAAGTATCGCAGCTGCTACCAGTCATATATACGGGTAGCAGGAAAAATTTCTGAACTGACTCAGAATAAGCCCTCAAAGCAAACAATTGCTTCAGAGCCGGCGGCGGCAATGGGCCACAGTATGCCTGTGCCGCCATGCGATACTGAGGTTTTCAGTGGGATTATCTCTCACGGCCGTCCTTCAGGTACATGTTTACGGCCATATATATTACAAACTCGCGGCTAACTGCCAGAAACTTAAACTTGCCACAGAACTTAAAAAACTTCAACGAGATATCAATGGATGCATTTTTGTTCAAAAAATGCACAATATTGATATAAATAATTGGGATGCAATCTTCATCTATCTTTGCTCTACAAGATTACCAGAGGTCACGCTCTCCCTATGGGAGCAGCCCATTGTGAATAAAAACGAGATTCCAAAATGGACAGACCTCGATTCTTTGCTCACAAGTCGGTTTCAATCTCTTGAAACCGTGTCTGACATTCGCAGCTCTAGCGGCGCGATACCAAGACAAATTTCAATCTCCTCCAACTCAAAACAAAACCAGAGCAATTCATCTGGTAAAAAGGTAAATAATTACCAAATTAAAATCTCTCCTGACAATTGTAAGCTGTGCTCTTCAGAACAGCATTCACTTCGCTTTTGCCCTCGATTTCTTAGAATGGATACCAATAATCGACTATCAATTGTTAGAAAACATAAGTTTTGTATCAATTGCTTAGCTCACTCTCATGAGGTGAAAGAGTTCAAGGGTCAATATACGTGTGTGATGTGCAAACAACGTCAAAACACTCTCTTGCATCGAGACTCGACTCCACCACAATCTCCTGTTTCGAGTACTGACTCAGGTCGGTCAAGCTCTCGACCCAACCCCCCGGGCTCTAACACACATTCTCATTCCACTCTAATACAGTCCACTAGCAATGACATTCATTCATGCTTCACTACCAGTACCAAACACGTATTGCTTGGTACAGCAATGGTGACCATATGTCACCTAGGATCGTCGTACACAACTAGAGCTCTTATCGACTCTGGCTCTGAAGGTACGTTCATATCCGAAAGATTGCAGAAGGTGTTGAAGTTGCCCACAAGAGCCGTAAACACTCAAGTTTCGGGGCTTAGCAACGCAGTTTCAGCGCAACTGACCAAAGCTTGTGAAATTATTCTCAGTTCGCCTAAAAATAGGCAATTTCAAATAGAAGCTACGGCTTTTGTGCTGTCACGCTTAACTGGGAATCTACCGTCATGCTCCATTGATTCTTCATTGTGTAAGAGCTTGCCAGATTTACAACTGGCGGACCCACATTTCTTCAGAAGTGATCAAATTGATGTACTAATCGGTGGCGATTTGTACCCTGCCATAATTCTCGATGGCATCCAAAGAAATATTCTTGGATCACTATTGGCATAAGAAACAGTTTTTAACTGGATATTCACAGGCCCTATGCCTTGTAACGAAATATCCAGCTTTACTACCTGTTTGAGCCATTATAGTGAAGTTGCGATCGATCAACAGATCGCACTTTTTGGGAGTTGGAGGAACTGCCTAAAAAACCATTTTTATCGCAAACTGATAAGTTTTGAGAGGAAAACTATCAGAAAACCACTAAACGCGATAACAATGGTCGATATATACATCCACAATAAAATATATAAATGTGGATTCCCGGATGATATTAATCTTGGATTTTCTCGAGGCATCGCTTTCAAGCAATGGGCTAGAAGTGAAGCTCGATTGCACAAAAATCCAGAATTTAAGACGCAGTATGATGAAGTGGTTAATGATTACCTCAAAGTGGGTCATATGGAAAAAGTTTCTTCCCCTAAATTTGAAATGTCGCCATCTCATTATTATTTGTATTACTAGTACAAAAGTTAGGGTAGTATTCAATGCGTCAAGTCCCACATCAGATAGAGTCAGCTTGAATGATGTCCTGCACGCAGGTCCAATTGAGTTTAAGATTAGCAAGTGCGCCAGCCGTTAGGCTTTAGCAAGTTTGGGTTATCCAAAACCTAGGGCAATAGTTCATGATACAGACAACCATGAACTTTGTGTTGAACCACAACACGAACCCGTTTACGTTTTAACAAATAAAACATACGGGGCATCCGGTGTGGCAACATGAACATGGAAGCTGTTTCACAAACACAAAGCATCACCCAGTGCCCTGCTGATTAGGAGCATTATGAATAATTACATACTGCCCGTAATAGCAGCACCAGTTTAGACTTCCGTAGCGACGTACTTCCATCCATCTACTGGTGGAGACGAGACCTACCCAATCTCTTGCATATTAAGACAGATATGCCAGCCCGGTCGTACCATTACGCGACCCCGCCGGTCAATCTAGACCTGTGTAGCATTCACACAACCACAACCAGTACGAGACTCCCCGAAGGGCCAGCCCACGACAGTCATCTGGGCAACTCGATCCCAACAGATGAGGATCCACAACATCCCCGCAAAAAGACCAAAAATACTCAAATGCAATTATGAAAAAGTGCATTGTTATGCATCACTATGCTCAATGAGCACTTAACGGCTAGTCTAACAACTTGCAGTTGCCGACTCAACTGGAAAATTATTGCGCATGACCGGTACCTACTTTGGAGGACCTTTGCAATTGCTACTCTTACTCTGGCCGTTCGGATTACACTATCCAGACATAGAGTGTTGGCCATTGTCCAGTTTGGGGGTGCGAGTCAAACTCTTGACAAGCAACACTTCAGAAAGCCGAAGAGTTGACACTTTTACGAACACATGCCAACACTTCACATCCAGTATTTCCATCCGAATTAAGATCTCCATGCGGTGGATAGATAGTGTCTACCCCATCTGACGGGTAAAGACTGTCCCCGTACTAACAAGTTTTAAGGTCAATTGCTATACCTTCGCAGGCTTGTTTTATATCGATATACCGAATATGACCTGCTACCAAGATGGGCGCCACCCCGAGCTCTTGGTTGGCCCTATCAGTTTTTCCGTTTGCAGGACGTATCCTACAAACAACTCTCCTCCTTTATCCTGGCTTGGGACAGGCAGGCGCAACCCTGGCGGAGTTTGCACGCAGGTCCAGTTCTTCAAGCTGACTTGACGCTTCTGGTATTGAAATGGCGGTTCTTGAAATATGTATTTAACGGTAACATTCAGCAGATATACCGCCAGATTCTGGTTGATCCAAAACATTCCGTCATTCAACGAATTCTGTTTCGAAGCTCACCTGACGATGTCATTCAGGATTATGAGCTTAAAACTCTTGCTGCATAAATTTTGCGACATTACACATATGTCGACGATGCTCTTGCGGGAGCTCACAACGTGGAAAGCGCAATTAAGGCTAGAAATTAGCTTATCGCTGCCTTAGACTCTGCAGGTTTTACTATGCGGAAATGGACGTCAAATGCTTCAAGTATTTTGGCAGACCTACCTACAGAGCATCTTCTGCATGAAGACTTTTTAAAGTTAGAAGAAGAAAGCTGCGCCAAAGCGTTGGGAATTCTTTGAAATTCCCCATTCAGATCTATTCTATTTTTCTGCTAAGCGTCTTGAGATTAATTCGTCATACACAAAACGTGAAGAACTATCTATGATAGCCCAACTATTCGATCCTGCAGGTTGGTAAGCACCTACAGTGGTGACAGCAAAAATTCTAATGCAGCGCATCTGGTTGGATGAAATAGATTGAATGGGATGAAGATCTCCCATTGCACAGTTTTCAATCTTGGCAAAACTTTTTTCTTGATTATGAAAACTTAAATAATATTCGCATACCACGGTTTGTTGGATTTTCATCTGAATCCGACGTAGAGTTTCACGCCTTTTGCGATACGTCTGAAAATGCATACGCAGCGTCGGTTTACATTCGTGTAAAGCAAAATGATTTTATTGTCAGTCATCTGATTTATGCGAAAAGTAAAGTTGCTCCAGTCAAGACGATCTCGCTACCTCGTTTTGAATTATGTGGTGCAGCCCTTCTCGCGGATATGGTAGATTCTTTATTATCGCACCTTGAAATAGAAAGGCATCGCTTGTATTGTTGGACTGATTCTACAATAGTGCTTGCGTGGCTTTGTAAGCCCCCATGTTCCTGGACAACCTTCGTAGCCAATAGAGTTTCAAAAATGGCAGAGAAGGTAGGAATTCACAATTGGTTTCATGTAGATACACATGAAAACCCTGCTGACTTAGCAACGCGTGGAGTTACGCCACAAGAGCTAGTTGATATTGCTCTTTGGTGGCATGGACCTTCTTGGCTCACGATCGAACGATCAGCTGGGCCAAGTAGGCTCCAGCCCCAGCTCTAGAAACTTCGCTTGAGCGCAAAGCTGTAAAAGTACACTTTGAATATTTTTTGAAATATGAAGACATTCTGGAGCGCCTTTTTTCCCTATCGCGCGGACTGAGAGTACTAGCTTACGTGTTTCGCTTTCTGCATCGCACCCATCCTAAGTGTCGTGCGTCTTTTTAAAAAAAATCAGCATGTCTTGAAACAGCTGAAATTATATTCGTCAAAACACGATTGGGAGTTCTATTTCAACAAATAGCTTATCCCAACGAATATCACAGTTTGGAAACTAACCAAATAATTGGAGCCAAGAGTCCCATTCGTGCTCTTAATCCCTTTATAAAAAACGAAAAATTAATGCGTGTTGGTGGACGGCTCGCCTCGTCACCAATATTATCATTTGATGAAAGGCATCCAATTATATTACCATATAATTTCCACTTTTCACGCCTTTTAATACGTTTCGTCCATGAGATTTCGCTTCATGGAGGGAACCAATTAGTGCTGCGACTTATTCGAATGCAATATTGGATCCCAAGTGCAAAAACCCTCATAAAATCGACTCTGCATAATTGCAAAACTTGTGTTGTACACATGAAACGCGAAAGAACGGAAATAATGGCTGCGCTGCCAGCTGAGCGAACTGTCAGATCACTACCATTTGCGTCCACTGGTATCGACTTAGCCGGCCCATTCGACATAAAAAGCCACATGGGCAGATCTTGCCGAATAAGTAAGGGCTATGTTCGTTTATTTGTGTGCTTTTCAAGCAAGGCAATTCATCTCGAGGCCACGAGCGACTTATCAACCGCTACCTTTTTAGCAGCTTTCTCGCGATTTGCTTCTAGACGTGGCTGCCCCGCAAACGTGTACTCTGATAATGGCACAAACTTTGTTGGAGCGTCCAATTTGTTAAAAAAGTATTTCAAAGCCTTTTTAAGTGCGTCACATGATGCCATACTAACCAACTATTCGCATCAAGAAATTGCATGGCACGTCACTCCCGCTGGCGCTCCCCATATGGGAGGATTATGGGAAGCAGGAGTGAAAAGCTTTAATACCCACTTTAAAAAGATAGCCGGAAGTATGAAGTATATTTTCGAAGAATTTACAACTTTGCTTAATCGAATCGAATCGTGTCTTAATTCGAGGCCACTTTCCGCCATGTCCGAAAACCCCTCTGATTTTCAATCTCTTACTCCAGGTCACTTCTTGGTTGGCAGTCCATTCCTATCGCCAGTAGAGCCAGAAATAACTGATCAGCCTCTGTTTATCATCAACCGTTGGCAAAAGGTCAAGGCTATGCATCAGCACTTTTGCCACCGATGGAAAAATGAATACCTAAAAGAGATGCATCGGCGTCCAAAGTGGACAACTCCTCAATTAACTTTCAATGTTAACGACTTCGTCGTTGTTAAAGAAGACAATTTACCTGCGAATGAATGGAAAATATTAAAAACATATGTTGGCACCGATAATGGCTAGTAGCCATTCCGACGAGCTAACTCAGTCACTATTTTCTCGCCTAACCCATTCTCTTTTTTCTTTCTTTTCTTTTCTTCTCGTTTCAGAATGCCAACAAGCAACTTAGTGCGTGACCTGCTCGAGGAGATGATCCTCGCTACTGATACTGAAATGGCCTTCAGCGAGACCGACACGGTGCGAGAGAGTACGATAGCTCCTGAAAGCTCCCTGGGACGCGCAAGTCCGGTGCGAAGCGCGCTGTCGAGTGTGGTTGCCGTGGTGACACGCGACGACGCTCGTCCGAAGTGTCGCCTGTGCTCAAAGGAGCACTACCTGGCATCGAGCCGGCAGTTGCTTGACATGAACCTGGAGGAGCGGTTGAGAGCGGTATTAATGCACTACTACTGCTCCAATTGCCTCTCCGCGGTTCATGTGCGAAGGGACTGTCGATGCAATGGCAGATGCCGTCATTGCGGTGATGATCACCGCAATCTGCTCTCTCGCACTCGTGGCCGAGCAGGTCGAGTGCACTTGAAGAAGTCAAGGAGCAGACGTTCTCGGGGACGAAAGACAAAGAAGCAGCCTGAAGCTGCACCCGCAACGAGGCCAGGGCCAAGGCGTCCGTCTTGGAAGGGAATGCAGTCGACATTACCGTCTGCGTCATCGCCTAGGGACCATTTCCCAAAGCGGTTCCCTTCCAAGAAGAGACCGAAATTGAATGTACCGCCAGCGTCTTCGTCGAGGAACGTGGTTCCGAAGCGGTCTCCCCCAGCAAGACCTTCTACGACAAGCCTCCAAAGAGTCGTTTCGCTGCTCCCCACTGCTGTGGTGAGTACATGGACAACGGGTAGCCTGGTACAGGAACATGCCATCCTGGATGCGTGCCTTCCTCAGTCGCGGATCGCCAGCCAGTTGGTACGACGTTGGAAGCTACCAACTTCCTTTGTTGACGGGATCGAGGTCTGCACCCTGATGTTTCGGGGTCGATACGGATCCAGTGCCCACCTGGAAACAACGGCAAGGGTCGAGCGGCATCTAGAGGTCGTCCCTCCGTGCAACGATATCGACAAGCGGATCAACCTGAGCTACCCAAATATCAATTTGGCTGATCCGCTGTTCTACCGAAGAGCACCAGTTCGACTCCTGTTGGGGGTCGCTGTGTATTCCCGGCTGATGCAGCCTGGCAGCCTTCCGATGGGGTTTAGCATGCCGTTAGCCCAGAACTTGATTTTCGGCTGGGTTCCATCAGGACAGGGTGCCTGGTAGCGTCTTGCATTCTTGCAAGGCGGGCGGTATGTTAAGCTCACAATTAAGCACCCTGTGCTTGTTATTATTAGCTCTTTGTATAATTTCTTTTAGGCAACGCTTCTCGCTGCCTTGTTTTAAAACTCTGTTAGTTTTAAGAGATAGAATAAAATCTGACATCGGCAGACAACGTTTTTGTTTAAACCCCGTGTTCTCTTTTATTTATTTCGGAAAGTTTAATATCCCCCCGTTATTTAAATTAGTGTTTAATATTCCCCCCGTTGCGAGTATTCAGGTATATAGGGGTTTTCTAATACGGTGTGTGTTTTGGACTTATCTTTTTTGCGCTATCTTGAACACCAGAGGGCGCTGTTATACAAATACCACATTGAACACATTGGACGCTACCAGTAAGATTATATCACGAGGTCAAAAGAGAGAATTTATGTAGGAGACAATTTACATAAATGATTGCTAAAAAATAGTTTTTGCTCTGATGTTTTCAAGAATGTCCAGTCTATCGAATACAATATAAAACTTGAAAATATATTTTTGCAAGCGATCGGCGGCACGCACACTCAAATCTCGATTTCCCTTACTTTTTCTCATAATATTCAAATGTCGAAGCTACATCTTGCTCATTTCGCTAAAGTTACCAGTTTTAAAGATGCACACAAAATTCCTTCTAAAGTTTGTGAAAAGTTTTTTTCAAATAGACGAATGAAATCGAAAATTATTTATATCAACTCCCGAGTTAAGGCGGGTATTCAGCTAGTATATATATAAAATTGTAAAAAAAAACATCTGTACATGAAATATTTTTTCGAAATTCCTTTTGCGATGAACGTTTTGAATGACGCTGAGCCCGAAAATCGCATTTATAAAATTTTTCTCTGTCTGTCTGTCTGTCTGTTAAAGCATCACGCGAAGAACACTGGATGGATTTAAATGAAACTTGGAATCTAGGTTCCTTATATACTCGGTCATAACATAGGCTACTTTTTATCCAGTAAAAAAGGTTGAACCCGGTAGGAGGCGCTGCGATCGAATTCCAGGCATTCGTTTTTTTAGCTTATCTCCGAAACCGTTCATTCGATTTGCATGAAAACTTGTATCGAGAAGTTCTCGGACACTCTGAGTTTTTTGACTTATCTACAACGTTCTATCTTGAACACCAGAGTAGTACACCGCTGTAGTACAAATTTTTTAAAAAACGTCGTTAAACTCCTAAGCAAGGTGTCCGATTTACATGAAAATTGGTATATAGAGGTTTTCGGATACGGTAAGTTTTCATGACTTATCTACTCTGTTCCATCTTGAACACCAGAGGGCGCTGTAGTACAAATATTTTCATAAACCTCAAAAAACTTCCAAGTCGGTCATACGATTTGCATGAAAGTTGGTATATAGAGGTTTTCGGAAACTGTAAGTGTATATGATTTATTAACTAGGTTCTATCTTGAACACAAGAGGGCGCTGTAGTACAATCATTTTAAAAAAGTCGAAAAATTAAAAAAACCGCTCATCCGATTTGCATGAAATTTTGTATGTAGAGGTTCTCGACACGCTGAGTTTTTTTTACTTATCTACTCTATTCTCTCTCGAACACCAGAGGGCGCTGTAGTACAAATATTTTGAAAAACCTCGAAAAACTTCTAAGCCGTGCATTCGAATTGATGATAATTGGAAAATAGGGGTTTTCTGATACGATGAGTGTTTTGGACCTTCTTTTTTTGTGCTATCTCTAAAATCTTCTTCGAAACTAGAGGGCGCTGTTGTCCAATTTGTACGTGTGCATATTATTAAACTGTTCCTTAACGGCTGCACTGATATTGATGAAATTTTTTGTGTGTGTTTGAGTGGATCCCTGGATGGTTCAGATTCACAATTGGACCCGGTAGGTGGCGCTGCGATCGTGGTTAAAGTATTTTGTTTTTATAGTTTATCTCCGAAACCGTTCATGCGATTTGCATTAAAATTTGTATGTAGATGTTTTTGGATACGTTGAGTTTTTATGACTTATCTACTCTGTTCTATCTTGAACACCAGAGGGCGCTGTGTACAACTATTTTAAAAAATTTCTTAGCTGTTTATCCGATTTTTATGAAAATTGGTATATAGGGGTTTTCTAATATGGTGACTGTTTTGGGCTAATCTTTTTTATACTATATCGAACACCAGAGGGCGCTGTAGTATAAATCTCTTAAGAAATCGTGAAAAAGTAGAAAGCTGCTCATCCGATTTGGATGAACAATTTTATTAAAGGATTTTCGTGTACGGCAACTGTTACTGCACGGCAACGTTACGGCAACGATAACTGTGGCGTTATCTCTTTTGCTTTGTCTCGAAAATAGATGGCGCTGTTGTACAATTTGTACGTGTGTATGTTACTAAACTGTTCCTAAACGGCTGCACTGATTTTGATGAAATTTTTTGTGTGTGCTTAAGTGGATCCCTGGATGGTTCAGATTCGCAATTGGACCCGGTAGGTGGCGCTGCGATCAGATTCCACAAATTTTGTTATTATAGCTTATCTCCGAAACCATTCATCCGATTAACATGAACATTTGTGTTTAGGAGTTTTTGGGTACGGTAGTTTTTATGACTTATCTATTTTGTTCTATATTGAACACCAGAGGGCACTGCAGTACAAATATTTTAAATATCTCGAAAAACTCCTAGCTGTACATCCAATTTGCGTGAATAGTTTTACATAGAAGATTTTGGATACGGTGGGTATCTTGGACTTTCTTTTCTGCGCTATCTTAAACACCAGATGGTGCTGTAGTACAAATCACTTAAGAAATCCTCACATGAATATCAAGGTCCGTATTTGGATTGGAAGGTAAAGATTTTGGTGCTGCAAAAGAGGACGAAGAGATAACTGGACCGAGTGAGTCATTAACAGTGCATGAAAACGACAGCAATGATGTAAGTTTCAAACCATGCATCAACAGCTTGCCAAGCTCCTCCGGTGCAAGTCGCAAGAGAGCACGTCCAACCACTCAAGCTTTAATTTATAAAGAGCTTCGTGGCCAAAGAAAAGAAAGCAGTAAATTTCAAGAGAGTATTTTGTCTCTGTTGAAAGAAGCCAATGAGATTAATGCCAAGCGACTCAAAGTTGAAGAGCAAATACTCTCACAAAAAATTGACGAAGGAAACAATATTATTCAATTAATTATTCAGTCCTATCATGAATCATTTCTCACGCAGAATCGGAAAAGAGCTTCCGTTTTTCAGATAAAGCTCCAGAATTTTTTGATAATTTTAAATTTAAATATTCATTAGTGTAAAAACAAAGAATGTGATTTCCTTACCTGCTATTTTTAAAACGGAAACTCCCTTTTCCGATTCCGCGTGAAAAATTATTCATAATAGGTCAGTTTTCTTAAAATTTACATGTTACGCTTTGCAATTTACATGTCCTTTGAAATTGATTTTTTTTTTTGTTTTTGGACTATTATATAGTTACCTGAGCTTATATAGTTACCAAATGAAGTTCCTTATTTTTATTAAAAAAGACATATATGTGTATTATAATGGAAAATATATTTTATATAATAGAATAAATTATATTCATAAAAAAAAAACTAAAATATTATTTTGTTGAAAAGAATTAAATTTAATAAAGAAATTCTTAAAAATTTTTAAGTTATGTGTTTATATAACTCCAATAATTTTTCAATTATTAAAGGTTATATTTTATCGAGCTCAAGGTCAAATGTTGCTTTTCGAAGAAAACAACTGAAGGAATAACAACTAACAACAACAATACCCTATAGAGTATCAATCACATAGCAGACTAGACAGCTGTTTTGTTGGCCGCTACACCAACTCATCAGTAGATTTTTATCGTGATTCTTTCTGTGATCCACTAAGCTCTTAATTTTCTACTTGTTTCACGAATGCAATTAGTAAATTACCCTGAATTGCGGTACGAGAACACAAATGATATGAAAGCAGCTTAAAGTTCTTCTAATTTGTGAAGCATACTTTCAGGGAAAGTATGTTCTGTTATTCGAAGATAGATCAAAGCTTTTCTAAATACTCAAAGATTTTGTTGTGCTAGTTGTTGTTGCTCTTTTATTTCACAGTCGATCTTAGCTTCAGCAATTAGCTGATATTAAACTATAACGACATGAAGATTTGTTTCTTTTGAAAACTTCGATTTTTAATTTATTGTGTGTAAACACACACAAATAATCATATTTTCAACGGCCGGGCTCTGCCATAGAATTTATTTGTAAATTAATTACGACCTTCTTTCATAAGTTTTTAAGTTATGTGTTTATATAACTCCAATAATTTTTCAATTATTAAAGGTTATATTTTGTCGAGCTCAAGGTCAAATGTTGCTTTCCGAAAGAAACAACTGAAGGAATAACAACTAACAACAACAATACACTATAGAGTATCAATCACATAGCAGACTAGACAGCTGTTTCGTTGGCCGCTACACCAACTCATCAGTAGCCTTTTTTCGTGATTCTTGCTGTGATCCACTAAGCTCTTCTAAATACTCAAAGATTTTGTTGTGCCAGTTGTTGTTGCTCTTCTATTTCACATTCGATCTTAGCTTCAGCAGTTAGCTAATATTGAACTATGACGACATGAAGATTTGTTTTTTTTTTAAAACTTAGATTTTTAATTTATTGTGTGTAAACACACACAAATAATCATATTTTCAACGGCCGGACTCTACCATAGACTTTATTTGTAAATTAATTACGACCTTCTTTCATAAGTTTTTAAGTTATGTGTTTATATAACTCCAATAATTTTTCAATTATTAAAGGTTATATTTTATCGAGCTCAAGGTCAAATGTTGCTTTCCGAAGAAATTTGCAATAATTTAATTAATTTACAAATAAATTCTATGGCAGAGCCCGGCCGTTGAAAATATGATTATTTGTGTGAATTGTAATTAAATTTTGTAAATTAAAAATCTAAGTTTTCAAAAGAAACAAATCTTCATGTCGTCATAGTTTAACATCAGTTAATTGCTGAAGCTAAGATCGACTGTGAAATAGAAGACCAACAACAACTAGCACAACAAAATCTTTGAGTATTTAGAAAAGCTTTGATCTATCTTCGAATAATAGAACATACTCTCCCTGAAAGTGTGCTTCACAAATTAGAAGAACTTTAAGCTGCTTTCATATCATTTGTGTTCTCGTACCGCAATTCAGGGTAATTTACTAATTGCATTCGTGAAACAAGTAGAAAATTAAGAGCTTAGTGGATCACAGCAAGAATCACGATAAAAGGCTACTGATGAGTTGGTGTAGCGGCCAACGAAACAGCTGTCTAGTCTGCTATGTGATTGATACTCTATAGGGTATTGTTGTTGTTAGTTGTTATTCCTTTAGTTGTTTTCTTCGGAAAGCAACATTTGACCTTGAGCTCGATAAAATATATCCTTTAATAATTGAAAAATTATTGGAGTTATATAAACACATAACTTAAAAACTTATGAAAGAAGGTCGTAATTAATTTACAAATAAATTCTTAAATATTATTAAAAGATTTGCATCTTCATTTTTGGATTTTATTATAATAATCCTTCCATCAATCTTTGTCGAATAGCAACAGCTTCCTCATCATTCTGTTGATATTCCATATCGAAATCATTTATTATATTGATGCCATCTTCAGTTATGCCTTCATCAATGTATTCTTCGAGAAGTTGGAAGTGATTTTCAATGCAAATATTAAGCAATGCGCAACAAACATTCACAATGCGAATGACTTTTTTTGGCTTGTATCTAAGCTTTCGTTCGCCAAGAATACAACGAAATGTGCCCTTTAGTACGCCATTGCATCTTTCGACAACATTTCTTCCTTGCGAAAATTAAACTTCCGCTGCTCTTCTGTTTGGACACTTGCTTGGACATACGAAAGGATTGCCCAAACCTGAGATTAAAGATAAATAAATTAAATATTCTGGCTTTCAGACCGCTTTGTAAACATTGCACATTTTAGTAATAATTAATATCTTGCACATTATTACTTCTTATTGGGCATAGCCATAACATTAAAGCGCTCCCTTAAATATATTCTTTCAGCCCGATAGTTAATTAACTCCTCTTCACTTTCACTTTCTTCAGTAAACAAAACAATAGCACTTGAAGAGTTCATAATTTTCCAACTTTGATTAAATATTAAAAAATATGTGTGCAGCAGCTGTCAAACATTCGAACATAACTTCGAAATCAACCAAATCGCCTGTCGAATGAAAATGTTACAACATACTGCTAGAGCGAAAACTTCGCTTCGATGTTCGCTTCGATAGTGAAGTTATAACATGTCACCACAGAATTCCGAAAAATTGTTTGGTCGTGAACTGACCCTGCCCAGCCCGCAATGTTGTTTAACACTTTCAGGTTGGCAGCTGATACTGCTTGTACGTTGAGCGAGAAGTATCCTTTTCGATTTCGAAAACCTTCGCTCTGAAAAACACAGAATAAGTTGAATTTTTCATTCACAATATGCACATAGTCCTATCAATTGCTCACCAGGCGATTTTGATTTATTTATATAAGAGTGTAATATAACTCTTATTTAATTTTTTATATTTATTTTAATTTTTATAGGATGCACTACGTAGAAGTACATCTAAAAAACAAAGTAAGGAAGAAATTAAAGTTCAAAGAAATTAAATTCTACTTAAAGCTTTGCAGCACTTAGAAGGAGCAATGAAAATAGAAGACGAGGCAACGGTTTTTGGCACCAACTGGGCAACTTCGTTTCGAAAAATGGATGAAAGACAGCAAAAATACATGCAAACAAGGCAATAGTTGAAGTTCTCAGTCAACGCCAATTAGGAAAGCTGCATGAATCCTCCTACAAAGCATTTGAAAACCCGGTTATCCCGGTTAACAAAGGTCTTCATCCAACACGATGTTTTCCAATACACAATCACCTATATTTGTAGATGAAAATAGCTACCAATATAAGCCCATCGCATACTCTCCGATTCAAAGATCCCAAACCTTCACCAATGTTTTATCACAACCACATACATTCCTTCAACAGCATTAACCGAAGCGACAAAAAATCATTTCATACCCGACAACAAAAATACTTCAACCATCTACCTAAAACAGAAGTTGAAACAACTGAAGTACTTCCAACCCAATACAACAATGTCCAAGACCTCCCTTCTGATACAGAATTTTGTTAAACTTTGTTTAAATTTGTATATGCTTAATTTTATATGCTTTTTATGTGCTTAGTGGCGACCATGGCGCAGTGGGTAGAGTGTGAGCCCTGGTTCGATTCCCACCTTAGAGCCGGAACGGAATCAAAGCGATTAGCGATTGGCGATATTTTCAAGCAATAGAATGTATGAAAACGTATCAACACGTCTGAAATGAAATCGCTGATCGTCGGTCATGGCGCACATACACCAGATTAGAATCTATTCTATTTTTTTATTCGGTTTTTATTAGCGATCCTCTCTTTGAGTACTGTCAAACATGATAAGATTGCCATATTTTCCTAATGATAGGGGTACGTTCAGCGCTATTTTATTAAGTTTTATTATCTTCTGACATTTGTTATGAATGGCTATGTTTTCTGCATGCCAATTGAAAGCAATATATTACAGAGAACTGTAAATTATTTTTAATTTTATTAACATTCGCTCGAATTCTTCAAACACATTTAACTTTAATATTATTTTCTATAATAATTAAAACTGAAACAAATCACAAAACTAATTTTTCCCAAAAATACAAATGAAAAATGGAAATGATGAATATATTGAGAATAGTTTGACAATCGCCAGTCGCTTTCATTCTGGATGTGTCTTCAGCGATTGGCGAGAAGAGAGGATCGCTAATCGCCAATTGCTTTGATTCTGTTCGTGCTCTTACACAGAAAGTTTTTTCAATTGCATTAATTTTTCTGTTCGGCCGTCAAACTCCGCCAGGTCTAGCTTGCACCTGCCTGTCCCAAGCCAGAATAAAGGAGGAGGATTATTTGTAGGATACGTCCAGCAAACGTAAAAACTGATAGGGCCAACCAAGAGCACGGGGTGGCGCCCATCTTGGTAGCAGGTCATATTCGGTATATCGATATGAAACAAGCCTGCGAAGGTATAGCAATTGACCTTAAAACTTGTTAGTACGGGGACAGTCTTTACCTGTCAAATGAGGTAGACCCTATCTATCCACCGCATGGAGACCTTAATTCGGCTGGTTAAAACAGATGTGAAGTGTTGGCATGCGTGCATCAAAATGTCGGCTCTTCGGCTTTCCGAAGTGTTGCTTGCCAAGAGTTTGACTCGCACCCTCATACTGGCACGGCAGTCACTGAGGGAAGTGTTGACGTTGGTTGTTTTAACTAAGGGTTCTCATACTGAGCACGGCAGTCCCTGAGGACAATGGCCAATACTCTATGTCTGGATGGTGAGATCCGAACGGCCAGAGTAAGAGTAGCAATTGCAAAGGTCCTCCAGAGTAGGTACCAGTCATGTGCAATAGTTTCCAGCTGAGTCGGCAACTGCAAATTGTTAGCCTAGCCCTTAAGTGCTCATTGAGCACGGTCATGAGTAAGAATGCACTTTTTCGTAATTGCATTTGTGTGTTCTTGGTCTTTTTGCGGGGATGTTGTGGATCCTCATTTGACGGGATCGAGTTGCCCAGATGATTGTCGTGGGCTGGCCCTTCGGGGAGTCTCGTACTGGTTGTGGTTGTGTGAATGCTACACAGGTCTAGATTGACCCGCGGGGTCGCGCAATGATACGACCGGGCTGGCATATCTGTCTTAATATGCAAGAGATTGGGTAGGTCTCGTCTCCACCAGTAGATGGATGGAAGTACGTCGCCACGGAAGTCGAAACTGGTACTGCTATTACGGGCAGTATGTATTTTATTACATAATGCTCCTAATCAGCAGGGCACTCGGTGATGCTATGTGTTTGTGAAACAGCTTCCATGTTCATGTTGCCACACCGGATGCCCCGTATGTTTTACTTGTTTAAAACATAAACGGGTCCGTGTTGTGGTACAACACAAAGTTCATGGTTGACTGTTTCATGAACTATTACCCTAGGTTTTGGATAACCCAAGTTGCTTAAGTCTTACGGCAGGTGCAGCTTGATAATCTTAAAATCGTCTGTTCGGCCGTCACCTCTCAGGCAATGGCAAACCTGAAAGAGTAAAAACTGCCACGAAAAGCTTCTTGAAAACATGAGCCATTCAGAGTCAGTATAAAACTAGTAGGTCCCGTTCTCGATCATTTGTGTTGAAACATTTCACAACACACACAATACAATTGATCATAAGAATCTCGGTCAAAGTCTTTCCAAGGGCTGAAATGGCCATTTACATTTTTTTTTGTTATTATTTTTTATATGCTTAATTTGAAACTCTATTTTGAAATTCTTTATTTATTGTTATTTTAAGTTACCAATAGTAAATTGAAATCAATGTGTTTACTTATGCGAATTAATTCTTTTAAAACTTTTATGATGATGATATCACCATTAAATGTCAAAAAGGATATAAAATAGAGAACAATTGAAAATGACAAAGAGATGATGCAGAGAAATGACATCCTACGGTTACCTCTCGGTAATTTAAACGATAATTAAAAAATAAGAGTGGCAAGGGGCAAGGAAAAGTGGTGATGTTTTAAAGTATCGAACAAAATTAATCGTATTATTCGATATTTCAATAATTTAAGGGAAGTTCAGACGACACATTTTGTGAATCTGCCATTTGAAGGTTAATTTCTGACTTCGGAAAATCTGTACAAATTCTATACGATTTTTGTTTTCTGTACTCCGACACAAAATTCTGTACTATACAGAAAAATCGGTACGGTTTGAATGCCTAATCATACACTACCGCATCCATCCTTAAATAATTTTTGAAATCCTCTGCACAAGTTCATTCTAGTTTCTTTACAATCTGTGTATGCGCATAAAAATGTCTATCTTTTCTCTACTCCTACACCCACATTGTGTTTTTTCCTTTGTTTTGTTCTATTTCCTCTTCTTCCAAAACTTTATCAATTATTAGAGCAGCAAAACATTGTTTTGCCATATTGGACGATGCTATCTTCTTGAACGCTGAAAAATAATTAAGTCCATCCGACATGTAGGATAGTTCGAAAGCTAGAACAGACTTTCCGGTTATTCAGCCGTTCTACATGTCCATCCTACAAGTAGCGTAGTCCGAAAGCCCCTAATGACTCAAATTCTTCTGACATGGCTTTGTTCCAGTTTTCATCTTTAAGAGCAGTAGCATAAATATCATTCACTTCACCTATTATATCAGTTCAAAGTCTTGTATTATTAACTTTGTGTCAGTGATATAGTCGTTAAATCTAGCTGGTGCTCTTATTGTGCAACGGTTTCTTAAATTTCTTCCCCCAGGAGTCGTGATTGGACTTTCGGAGCTGTCAGATTGGCTTTAATTTTCTATATTTGGTGACCAGTCTTAAGCTTCCTTAGCGTGAAATCTTTCATATTCATTTCAGTTTACATTTTAAGATGTTTCAGCATTCATTTCAGATGGTGGCATTTCTACTTCAGTAAAACTTTTAAGTCTATCATCAATTACTTTATTACTTAAATTTCATTGATAAAACCCCTAAAACCGAAGAATCTATATCATAACCGACGAATAAAAATTTCATTGACTTCTCAGTTTTGCTTCTCTTATTATCTTTTATTAGTACGTAGCAGTCACATCCAAAAGATTTCAATTACAAACTACAGATCAGCTGGACTTTTACCTTTCACTGTACTTGTTCCGGCGTGATTAATTATGAACACGACATAGTTGACGGCTTCACTCTACAAATTTTCATTCAGACTTCGAGCATGTATGACTGTTCTTGCAGCTTCGAATATAGTTCTCATTTCTGTTTCAATACGACCATTCTGTTGTGGCGTGTACGCACTGGATTTGCTATGAAATAACCAAGACTTTTCAGAATTTGTTGTGTGTCACGATACACAGTGCCATTGTCTAAACGCAGTACCTTGAATCTCCTGTAAAATTAATTCTCAACTAACTTCAAAAAATGTTTCAGTTTTTCAGCCGTCTCGCTCTTAGGTTTTGAAAAGTACACCATCCTCAAGTGTGTGTAGTTATTCTTGAAAAGTAAATAATACTTTGCGCCTCCTAAAGAGTGAATATTCATATCGCATAGATCTACATGTACCAGATCAAGTGGCCTTGCTGATGTCTTTGAATTTAAAGGGTTCGATACCCTATGCTGCTTTCCATAGATACATCCTAAACATACATATTTATTCCAATCATCTTGAAACTTGATTCTATTCCTAGTCATTACATCTCGCACTTGTGCAACATTTTGATGTGCAAGATTTTCCTACCATTTTACTTGTAAGACATTTTTCAGAGACTTTGCGGAATTGCATTTTATACACTTTACCTTCCCTTACTGTTATCGCACCGACATTGCTTTTACAATCTTTGAAAACTGACTTGTCTGCATCGGCTGACTGTTTGTATCCTTTATCCAATACAGAACTTACTGAAAAAAGGTTGAATGGCTTCTTTGGAGTGTATAATATTTCTTTCAAGACGATTTTTCGCCAGCTATAGGGCAAAACACATTGCAGGCATCGCGCATCAAGCATCGCCGCAAGCCTTTCACGGTTCTACGTCACACACTTTTAAAATACATTAAAAGCATGCATCATGCCTAAAGCAACCATCGTGAGGGTCATAAAAGAAAATATATGTTTTCTGTCAAACTTTTGAAAGCTAAAAACGTTTTGTGATTCAATATTTTGTGCTTCAAAATTAGAAATAAAATACTAAAAAGTGAAATACTTTAAACAAGTTAGCTCATATTCGCGGACAGCAAACCAGAAACTTACCTGGATACTTGGTAGCTCCTGCAACTACAGCCCAAGCTTTATCCTGCTGCAGTTTGTTTTTAAATTCCCAGTTCTTCTTGTCGAATATGCATGGGAATTTATTTATCTCATTTATGAGCAGCTCTTAGAATTCGGACATTTTTTTTAATTTTAATTGAAACGTCTTCTAAAAAACGTTTTCACAATCAGCTGTTTTCTAGCTGTCAATGCCTCAAAGCTTGGAAAAAGTTGAAGAGTTGCCTACTTCAGGCATCAAGCATGCGATGCCTACATGCCTGGAAGTATAATGTGTGTTGCCCCGTAAGCATTCGTGTATTCAACTGAAATGTCAAAGCCTTGCTGCGATGCTTGATGCGCGATGCCTGCAATGTGTTTTGCCCTTATGGCCATCAAACGCTTCAAGTTCAACATCACCTGTGCCAATAGCTTCCAGCTCGGTTGCATATAAGAGTAATTTAAAACTTAAACCACTCCTTACGTGAACTCATATGCTGCGTTGTAGCACAGTCTTGATACCAACAATCCAATTTCTGCTAGGAGAACTTATAGATGATAGGCTTAATGTTATAAGAGCATATCTGCTGCTAGTATTTGTAGTACTATTTCTACTTGGCCTATCTTCTTGTTGACTAGTATCCGTGCTTGGGCAATCTTTGGCAAAATTCCCCTTATATTTGTACTTGTTACATCCATATATATTTTTACAATACTCCAAATATTTTGCAGATGATTTACGATGACATTGTGACTTTATGTGGCCAGTCTTTCCACATTTAAAACATTTTATGTGACTAGTTTTCGGACTTCCAGCAGACTTATCTGGTTTATTTTTCTGCTATCAAATGAGGGCATTTTGAGATGTAGGCTCAAAATGTAGGCTAGCAGCTGACTGATCTCCATTAACATCTCCTCTTCTCATCTTAAGCGATCAAACAAGTGACTGAGGCTCTTGTCCGCCCCACTGATATTATTCCAGGCAGTTCGAAAGTGTTAAAGTTTAGGTGGTAGTATACCGAAAATTCTCTGCATGATCAAAGTCTGCTTTACTTCTTCACCTTCAATAGACCAACTATCAACTACCTGTTGAATCTGCATACAATTTTAAATAACGGACTTAAGGCCTCTGCCCACTTACGGCACGTAACGAAACGAAACGACAAGCGGGTCAGAACTCTTTTGTTTTATAGCCACCGAATTTTTTGTCGGACGTTGCCGTTTCGTCGCCAGTTAGTGTACATGAATACATAAGAACACAGGGTAGTTATATTTTGTAGTTTCGTTACATGCCGTAAGTGGGCAGAGGCCTTTACTCTCATTATATTTTTACCCAAGAAATTGTCTTTTTAAACCTTCAATAGACTTCTGACATTTTGTCATACACGGTATCTAATTTGCGTAACATACTGTAAGCAGACGAGCACTTCGATATTTTCATCGCAATGGAGCTGCTAGATATCAATGCAAGAAGTGTTTGTGTTTCCATATGTTTTGTTCACCATGCCGACAAACTTTGATCATCTTCTCTCCCGTCAGGCTTTACTTCAACTCCAGTGGCAACATCAAAAATGTTCTTAGAGTGTGTGTCAATCGGAAACTTTTCACTCTGATGATGAAAGTTTGACAGTTGGTAGATCAATTTTTGGCAATTGTGAGGTGAATATAATTCGAAAAGTGAATTTTTGACACATCCAAATAGTGAGAGAAAAAACATTACATTCATTTCCGTGCTGTATTTCGATTTGATTAGCTATTTTAATTTGTGAATTTCTTAATTAAACTATCGTTCTTTTAACGTAAAGATAAAACCGGAATAAATAAAAACTAATATAATTTTTAACTGTGAGTTTTTGTGAAAGCCGCATTTTTATGTGTTTAGTTCTGTGCGGTAAAGTTTATAATGAATTGTGGCTTTTAACGCGAGATGCTTTAGTTGTTCCTTTTATTTCCAGTTAAATATATTTTAAAGTAAATTGTGCTTTAGAAGTGTTGTTCCTTTTGTTTTAAGCGAGTACCAACAAAGGGCAATCCGAGTGCTGTGAAAATATTGCAAATGGAAGATAACAAAGAATGATGGCACACTCTCGTGGATATCGCGGATCTGCTGGTGCATGCAAATGGGAAAAGGCTATTGCAATGATGCACGGCTACAGCATACATCCGCTCCGCTGCCAAATGCAATCCGCCTGCAGGTAAACATTCCGCCTGTCCGCAATTTCCACGCGATTGTTCAAAGCTGCCTTTGAAGCGCCGTCGTATGTGTGTCTTCCAATCCAATCGGTCAAAATGCTATAAAACACGACCGAAATGTTGAACGTCAAAATTTGTAATTGTCAAAATTTCATCGTCCATTTGACACACCAAAAAATATATTTATTTCAACACACACAAATTTTATTCAACTGGCTATTTTCTTTCCTACCACGAGTGAAAAGTTTCCTTTTGACACACACCCTTACTTTTTAAGGTTAAGTTTAACTTGAACCTCCTTAACTCGTAATTTACATTTCATTGAGCATCTACCGTTAGACATTCTAGTTGAGATCGGATGGCTTCTGCTTTTTTCTTTGCAGCCTTTTAAATGTGCCTGGCGAACACTTTTTTACATTTTATTATTTCTTTTATTAAATTTTATCATCAGTTGGCAATGGCCGATGCAATATAATAACAGCAGCCAAATTTGTGTAGCAGACAATAGCAACATTTGAAAGGACTGGATTTCATGGATTTCAAAGGACATTTTCGCTCTCTTTTGCGAATTTTTTGGTTACGGGGACTGGAAAAAGCAGGTTATGTCAGAAAATAGTACGAATTCGTACGCATTTTCAAGTACGGGAACAGACCTATATTTTCACACTGTGAATTTTCCCACCAAATTTTTTTCGTGACAGTTCTAGCAACGTTGCCATCATGATATAATAATCTAAGTAGATGTGACAGTTTCATTATAAGCTATTGTCTGTCAAAAAAAAAAAATGTACCAAGAATGAGAGCGTATTGATTATGTTTTAGCCATTGTTTATGTTTCAATGTTTTCTATTTTATTTTATTATCAATTGTGAGCATTGCAATAATAGTTCGATTTTATTAGTAGAACGAAAGCAATTTGTTAATTAGTTATTTAGTGCAACACAGATCACCTCAGCAGCTGCAGATTCATATGGGTAAAGTTAAATCCACCGTTGGCGACGACTTTCGTTTTAGGCACTGCATAAAATTTAGAACTACCGAATGGAAAACGTTTAGCATAAATCATACAGTGTTTCCCTACTTTTTTGATTATAAATGTGTAAAGCACGATTTTTATAGAACTTATGTATTTTTATATTCACTTCACTTTTAGCTTTGTTTGACAGCTGTTTTTGGCAGAGCTGGTTTACTCGTAGATAAGAAAATATAACCCATTATATAATAATTTCAAGGTAGGAGTGACAGTTCTTTGGCCGACCAGCATTTGTCAAAAACGCATAAAAAAGAGAAAACTAATAAGCAACAGTTGATGACAAGTTAAACTTTGTATTGATTTTGACAACTGTTGGACGACGTTCTCAGAAAATAACCAATTGTCAAGGCCATGGCAGAATTATAAGGTAGGGCCGATTCGGAGAGGAATGAAGTAGAAAGCAGAATAAAGCGGGCTAGACGTCAAAATCGGCTATTCATCTCGAGTTTCTTTATGTTCATGTTACTCAGTTGATTTTAGGTTAACATTTTTACATTTTTTTTTTTGCCAATTTAAGACTTCTTTCACATTTTGTAGTTGTTACTAAACTGTTTTAATATTTTCACTCAAATTATCACAAATTTAACACACTCGACTGCACTGTTTGCAACTTGGAAACATAAAATATTTTCTTCATTTACAATTTCTACGAATTTCGTCGTTTTGACAACTAACAAACCTTTTCATTACCCACTCTTCGTTGACACGTGATGACACTAAGCAAATCGGCCCTACCTTATAATTCTGCCATAATCAAGGCTACCTGGTTTAATTATATCATTGCAAAACTTGTGAGTGGCAGCGAATTTTTCACAATACGTATGCAATACGTATGCTTCGTATGCAATACGTATGCAATACTTATACGTATGTTTCCGTACTCGATTGAAGTAACTTGCAATGTGCTTTTTCTGTCTAGAAGAACAAGCACAAAATCGCTCTCGAGCTCGAAGTGTGCTAGAATAAATTTGTTCCAGCTGCGTAAGAACAAGCATCAAGAAGAATAAGCAACAAGAAGACCAAGCAAATGTCAATTTGCTTATGTTGTGCGATTTATTTATTTATTTATTTATTTTATTTATTTATTTGAGATATTAGTATAATAAGAACAAGTTCTTTTGCTATACAAAGATATATACTAAGAATAATGAATTTTCTTTTAATTAAGAACATTAAATATTGCAATTAATTGTAAATTACAAAAAATTTTATCAGAGAATTTTTTATTGCCTGACTTAAATTATTTAATAAGTTTTTAACATATTAAAAACTAAAAAATAGATTGAGAAAGGAAATATAGAAAAGGAAATAGAACGGAAATGGAGAAAGAGAAATAGGGAAAGAGAAATCTGGTTCTTTCTTTTTAAAATGATTACATACGGCCTAGATTAAAAATTAATATACAAATTTTTAAATTTCAATACAAAATATTTTTGTGCTTGAAACTATCGTTTCAAGAAGTCGTTTCGTTTCGTTTCAAGAAGTCGTTTCCGTTTGACATTATTCTCAAATTTCATTTTACTCATTCATATTGAACTTTACTCGACTTTTACTCGACAATGTGTACGGAAACAGACCTAATAATAAGGTAGGGTATGGCAGAATTATAAGGTAGGGCTGACTCGGAGAGGAATGAAGTAGAAAGCATAATAAAGCGGGCTGGATGTCAAAATCAGCTGTTCATCTTGAGTTTCTTTATGCTCACGTTTCGCAGTTGATTTTAGGTTAAAGTTGTTACACGTTTCTTTTTAATGTTAAGACTTTAACGTTTTATAGTTTTTATTACACTGTTTTTATAATATTTTTACTCAAATTGCTCGGGCGAGATGTTATAACTTATACCATGTTCTCACTATCGTAATTTACGGTTCATTCATAATTTATGTATAAATCCTGTCTAAATTAAGTAATTTCGTCGTGGAAAAATTGTCACTGAAATTACTTTGAAATTAAGAAATTAAGTTGGCACCAAAATAAGAGACAATCGGTGCCAACACTAATTTTTTTCGATAAATAATCGAAGAAACCGATTCACAAGCTTGGGAAATTTGTGGGGAAATGGCGTCGAGGCTGTATTAATAGAAATTTGTTGGTCCAAATACAGCAATTAAGAGGCGAAGAAGGAGACCGGAATTCGGAAATTCGCGAATTTGGGTGCTTCAAGATTAGAAATGATGACCATAACGAGGAAAGCATATGCTGCACTGTGGGTGGAAAATACATGGTGATGATAATTGACTCCGGGTGTCGTTTTAACCTGTTAAGCGAACACGATTGGAACCTGTTGAGGAATTCAGAGGCAGTCATGTGGAATATACGTTTACATTCTGCAAACAAGTTTAAAGCATATGCTGCCAGCTATCCATTGGAAGTCGTTGGGATTTTTGATGCCCCTATATGTGTGAGTAACCGAAATGAAATTATATCATCGTTTTATGTCATCAAAAACGGGAACCAATCTCTCTTGGGAAGAGAAAGAGCTCTCCAACTCAGAGTACTGAAGCTGGGGTTGGATGTTAATCACATCCATGAGGAAGAACAACAACAACCCTTCCCAAAAATACACGGCATTAAAGTGTCCTTGTCTATTGACCATACCATAAAACCAGTTCAACAACCAGTTCGCCGTGTTCCTGCTGCACTGGAGGAAAAGGTGGCTAATAAAATAGAGGAAGCTTTGCGACTTGACATAATAGAACCAGTTTCCGGTCCCAGTAGATGGATATCTCCAATAGTCATTGCATTCAAAGGAAAGGACGACATACGCCTTTGTGTCGATATGAGATGCGCTAATCGGGCCATTCTTCGTGAAAATTATCCCTTACCAACCTTTGAGGCATTTATGAGCAAACTGAAATCAGCAAAACTTTTTTCTAGACTGGATCTTAAGTCTGCGTATCATCAACTGGAACTAAATGAGGAAAGTCGTGAAATCACAACCTTTGTTACACATAAAGGTTTGTTTAGATACAAGCGATTAATGTTTGGCGTAAACTCAGCTCCCGAAATTTTTCAAAAAATTATCGCAGGGATGCTTTCTACATGCCGAAACACTCTAAATTATATCGATGACATTATTGTATTTGGGAGCTGCAACGAAGACCATGATGAAGCATTGAAATCGGTCTTAGCTGTGTTAAAGGAAAACAACGTCACCTTAAACCAAGAAAAATGTGTTTGGAAAACTAAAAGGCTCACGTTTCTGGGACACGTACTTTCGGAAGATGGTTTCACTGCAGATCCTGAAAAACTGAAAGTCATACAACAGTTCCGAGCTCCAAAGTCAAAAGAGGAGGTCCGCAGTTTTCTAGGTTTAGTAACCTAAATTGGAAAGTTTTTACCAGACTTGGCAGATACAACCGATCCACTAAGGACGCTGCTAACAAAGGATGCACAATTTGTTTGGGACCATAGACAAGAAGAAGCCTTTTGCAAATTAAAGACGATGTTATCCGGAATAACGAACCTAGCGTATTTTGACCCAAAATTGAGAACCCGAGTTATAGCTGATGCAAGCCCTGTGGCGCTGGGAGCTGTCTTGTTGAAATTTAATGATAATGGAGAACCAAGAGTTATCTCTTTTGCGAGTAAGAGCTTATCTTCCACTGAGAAGAGGTATTCTCAAACCGAAAAGGAGAGTTTGGCTTTGGTGTGGTCGGTAGAACGATTCTATTATTATCTAGCTGGAATCAATTTTGAACTAGTGACTGACCACAAGCCTCTGGAAACCATCTTTAATCCAACTTCAAGACCCCCGGCTAAAATCGAGAGGTGGTTACTTATACTACAGGCTTTCAAATTCAAGGTGATATATCGCTCTGGAAAAGATAATATTGCAGACTCAATTTCCAGACTCTGTAAGATCTCCAATGAGGATTCGTTTGATGAGGCGTGCGAAGAGTCAATTTGTAATGTATTGGAAAAAACAATCCCTGCCACGCTAACGATTTCCCTAATTAGCAAAGAAAGTAGCAAAGACATGGATATTCGTTACGCAATTGCCAGTATGGAGACTGAAGGTTGGGACTCGAACATATCAAACCCATATTATGTTTTTCGGTTGGAATTAGCAGCTATTGGAGCAATTTTGCTGCGTGGAAATCGCATAGTAATACCGAAATCATTAAGACCAAAGGTATTAGAGTTGGCACATGAGGGCCACCCTGGAGAGTCGGCAATGAAGCGTCGTCTTCGTTCTAAGGTCTGGTGGCCGGCTATTGATAGGGAGGCCGAAAATTTCGTAAAATCATGCCATGACTGTCTTTTGGTTTCACAACCGTGTAACCCAACCCCAATGCAGAGACATCCTTTTCCTAATGGCCCCTGGCAATTCTTGGCTACTGATTTACTAGGACCGCTGCCAAATGGCGAATACGTTTTAGTACTAATCGATTACTATTCGCGATGCCAAGAAGTTGTTTTCTTAAAACGCATTTCTTCTGATGCCATAATAAAAGCGATGAAGGAAATTTTCTGTAAACTTGGATTACCCAAAACAATAAGAACCGACAATGGGAGACAATACGTCAGAGATGAGTTTAAGTGCTTTTGTACCGAAAACAACATATCTTTAATCAGAACACCACCCTATTGGCCTCAGGCAAATGGCGAAGTGGAAAACATGAATAGGTCATTGGTAAAACGATTAAAAATAGCCGCGGCAAATAGGCGAGACTACAAGGAGGAAATCCAAAAGTTTATTTTGATGTACAACGTGACAACACATGGCACAACGGGCTCAGCTCCGAGTGAGCTAATGTTTAACAGGCGTATTCGCGATAAGATTCCAGCCATTGAGGATATAACCGAAAAAGTAATTAATTCGTCTGCTAGGGATAACGACCTAATGAACCTGACGCTAAGAGACATGCAAAAGACCCTAACATTCACGTAGGTGACGAGGTGTTACTGAAAAATGTGATTTTCCCCAATAAGCTCACCCCGAACTTTGATAAAACGACTTATAAAGTTGTAGAGAGAAATGGAAGTGAAGTTAAAATCGTTGGGGGAGGACGAAAATATACGAGAAACATTAGCATGGTGAAAAAGATTCCAGACGCTCAACCTGCAGAGGACGCAACAGCCCAACAACGCCTTGGCAAGGAACAAGCTTCGGTTGTCAAAGAATCACTAGTGCCTATCGACGAATTGGTTTCATCGCCTACCAACAATCAAACACCACCAACTGTCTTAAATTCACTGGAAGCGTTACATGACCCACAGGTCAGCAGCGAGCGTGATGCCTTACAGTCGGAGTCGTCATCATCTCCAGTTCAAGGACCGTTGAAGTTGAAGCTGAAAAAGGTGGAAGGGGTGTGGCAACACTGATCGTGTCCAGCTGTTATCGCAGATCTATCGTTCTGGCATCTCGAATGATATACAAGAAAAATATAGTTAACGTGGTTCTTGGCTAAGAATAAAATATAAGCAATAAAAGAAATATAATTAATAAAAGTGAACTACTGGTGGTTTTATTCAAGTCATTACAAGTGATATTTAAAAATTGATGCAGTTTATCTTTAAGTGAAGCTATTAAGGACAATAAAACTGATTGCATCACTATAATCCTTTCAGTGGCTAAAAAGAAATTTAAATAATTGTTACATGCACTTCTGGTTATTAAAAGCGATCAATAAAAGTTTTTTGTTAGAGTTCAAGCTTAAAATTCTGCAAATGGGCTAAAGTCCTAAACAATAAAGTGTGCCACGCTATCAACAGTGTCTCGAGAAATGGCAACGTATTCCGGCAGATATAAGCATCTTAATAACACTCATACCGCCTGTAAGACATGGCGATCTCTGTTGTTCAGGTGTACGTGCGAGTTGTGTAGAACTATTGACTACGGTGCAGCAATGTATAATGTAATCAGTCATATCATGAAGGCTATGGCTTCACGTTCAATTGGGCGCTCCATCTATGTGAATGGATCTGCATGTGCATCAATTATTTACAAAATAATCCGTCAATTGCTTTCGATGTGGCAATACCGCCGAACAAAATACATATTTGTATCAAAAAGCCATTTTTATCAAAAAAACCATTTGTATGAAAAAGCCATTTGTATCAAAAACCAATCATTTTTGTAAAAATATTTTTTCATTTGTCATTGAATTTATATAGAATTTTGTAAAACTGCAAAATACTGTATAAATAAAATTTTAATACTTACTTTACTTAGGTGGTCGTAACAATCCGTGTCCGGGTTTCAACCGACCTCATCAGCTCTCGCCAGGCGCCTCTGCTTTGCGCGCGCCTTCTCCAATCGGTTACACCAAGTGCGGTTAGGGCTTCCTCAGCCTGGTCCATCCATCGGAGGCATGGTCTCCCTCGTCGCCGTTGACCAGCAACCCTCGCCTCGAGCACCTTCTTCGCTGGAGCTTCGTCGTTCATACGATGGACATGACCCAGCCAGCGTAGTCGCTGCACAGTTATACGCCGAACTACGTCAATGTCACCGTAGAGCTCATACAGCTCGTGGTTCATTCGGATGCGATAGTCATCGCCGACTCGAACAGGACCGAAGATTTTGCGAAGAACTTTTCTCTCGAACACCCCCAGAGCGGCTGCGTCAGTTTGCGAAACTACCCATGCCTCAGCGCCATAAAGCAGCACACGTAGAACGAGCGTCTTGTAGAGTGTTAGTTTTGTCGATCGAGAGAGGGCTCTGGAACTTAGTTGCTTACTGAGCCCGTAGTAGCACCTATTAGCAATTATTGTTCTTCGCTTTATCTCCAGGCTGATTTCGTTTTTGGTATTAATGGCGGTGCCAAGGTAAACGAACTCCTTGACTACTTCAAAGTTGTAGCTGCCGGATGAAACGTGGGAGTCTAAACGCCGAGCTCCCTTGTTTGCAGACAGCATATATTTTGTTTTGCCCTCATTTATCGTCAAACCCACTTTGGCTGATTCCTTTTCGATAGCGGCGAATAAAATTTGAATACAATAAAATTTTTTGTAAAACCAACAAAATTGCTTGAAATGAGAAAATATTTTTATCAGAACAACAAAACATTTTTATATAATTGATAAAAAATATGTATTCAACAAAAAAGCATTTTTCTATTCAACAAACCATTTTTTCATGTTGAAATATTCTTTATTCATACTGACAAATTTTTTTATCAAATTTACAATGCAAACGTGGCATTCTTGTTTAAGGCTTTTATCAACTTGAAAAGTCCATAAATATTTCTTTGAGTGTACTTGGATCATTGGAACTTTCTTGGGTTTAATGGACTACTTAGACAAAAATCTTGGATTTATGACAAATACGTTCGTCTTGAACAGATAATTTCCAATTGTATTATTTTTGGAACTAGTTGGGTCATTGGAAATTTTTGGGTTGAGTGGCCTCCTTAATTAAAATTTTTTGAAAAATATGTTTTACTTTCAATATTTTTAGAGCAAGTTGGGTTTAATTTCTTTAGACTTAGTGAACACCTTGGACAAACATTTTTTTGAAAAATAGGATCCACATGGACAAATTGGTTCCACTTAAACTGTTTTTGGAACTTGATTTTTTGAGAAAATGGTTCCACTTGCAATGTTTTTTGAAATAATTGGAACTTTCTTACTTTTATGGTTATGTGAAGTTCTTGGACAAAAATTACCTATTTGTCAAAAAATCCAAGAGTTTTGTCCAGGAAGTACACAAAACCCCTGAAGTTCCAATGACTCAAGTAGTTTTAAAAATAGTAAAAGCGAACCTATTTGTCAAAACCATTTTATTCAAGGATCCCACCAAAACACAAAAAGTCCCAATAGCCCAATTAGTTCCAAAAAAATCGAAATTAAAATTTATTTGTCCAAGTGGAACTTTTTGTCAACAATTTTTGTAAAGGGGTGTAATAAACTCAAAAAAGATCTAAGATAAAAAACCCATCCAAGTGAGACCTATTTTGCAAAAAAATCCAGATTTTTGTCTAAGAAGTACAGTTAACCCAAAGAATATCTAATGACCAAAGTAATGTCAAAAATAATAGAAGTGCAACCTGTGTCTCAAAAAAAAAACCAAGATGTTGCTCCAAAAAGTTCACAAAACCAAAAAGTTGCAATGACCCAACTAGTTCCAAAATATTGGAAGTTTAATAACAGCTTTTGTTTTTATTTTCAAACTTTTATTGCAACCACTTGCTCTGAAACTCTTTCAACAACTAAACTTTGAACAACGCAACGAAGAAGAACAGACAAATCAATCAAGAAAACGAAGTAAGTAAAAA
Source organism: Coremacera marginata (assembly GCA_914767935.1). NCBI lineage: Eukaryota > Metazoa > Arthropoda > Insecta > Diptera > Sciomyzidae > Coremacera > Coremacera marginata. Next base: position 120,904,824 of record OU612043.1, read on the forward strand.
CAAAGCAAACTTTGTAAAACTTTTAAGAACTGAACGAAGCGTTTCTTTCTCCTTTTCTTTCTGTTCTTCTTCTTTGAGTGTTTGACATTAAAAATACAGGGTACACATTAAATATTTGAATAAGTAACATTTAAAAATTAAATATATTACAGATCGGCCAATCTGACAATTGATCGACTTGATCATATAACTAAATGGTTTCAACAGTAATCATATTAAGTAAATATACAGTTAATACATAGCTTGCAAATATTGCTTCTTGTACTACATATTATTAAGATTCGCTCTGGTCTGAACTATTCTCTTTCCATAAACGTATAAAACGTGACTCAATAATGCCATTATATGGTAGTTGCGTAACGTGACAGTTTTCAATATCTTTTATAAGATATCGATCGTTAAGAAGTTTTTTGCATATTACGTAAGGACCTTTAAATTTTGGAATGAACTTTTTATTGGTGCCAACCGTAGAGTCGACATTTTTTATAACTACATAATCACCAACTGAGAACTGTTTTGCAGGTCTATGATTACGTTCAAAATAGCTCTCGTTACGCCGCTGAGAATCCAGTATTGCCTCACTAGCCTGCTGTCTGCATACATTCAAATCACGCGTTTGGACAGCTAGCTGATCTATAAAATATTCGGTGAATTCGTCAACAACAAGGCCCTTTTGGTCTACACCAAATAACAAATTTGCAGGTGTTTTTCCCGATGACGTGTGAACTGAATTATTAATTGCAAACTCAACCATACCCAATTTTGAAATCCAATCGGAGTGCTGAAGAGGTTTACTTAACTTACTAAGCATTGGAGTTAAAACTCAGTTGACTCTTTCAACTTGGCCATTGGCCTGTGGGGAACCCACACCGACTTTCACATGATTGATATTATTTTTTAACAAGAATTCGCCAAAGTCCAAGGAAGTAAAACAAGTACCTCGATCAGATACTATTCTGCCTGGTCTACTATAATATTGAAAATATTTTGTTATGACTCTATAAACTCCTAAGTGCTCGTGGAATTAACTGGATATAGCTTAACATGTTTCGTAAATGCATCTATTACTGCTAGCAGATGTTTTCTTTTTGATTTCAAGGCAGGTAAGGGGCCTAAATGATCAATATGAATAGTGTCAAAAGGAAAAAGTTTTATGGGATACTATAAAGGTTTCGTTCATCTATTCGAGCTGGGGCTGAATATATTATGCATTTCAAACAATTTTTGATAAAGTGGTCAATTTTTAACTTCATATCAGGGAACCAATAATGCATTTTTATTTGGTCATAAGTTTTATTTATGCCTAAATGAGCAATCTTTTCGTGAATACATCGTAATATATTTTCTTCCATTTCTTGAGGAACGTAAAAATACAAATTACCGCGCATATCCTTTCGATACACATCGATATACATCTTTAATATCAAAAAGTTTGGAAGGCTCTTTTTCCTTCCAAATGTCCATTTGTCACGAATACTGACTATTCCAGGGTCCCAACTTTGAGTTGCATGCAATTGAAATTCAATATCCTCTTCATTTACAACTGATACCACTTCACTCCAAGGGCGTCAACATGACCCATACTGCTACCACCTCTATGCTGAGCAACGTAGTCATAATTTTGTAATTCAAGTGCCCATCTTGCTATGCGTGCGTTAAATGTTTTCCTGTGCATTGTCAATTTCAAGGAGTTGCAATCAGTAATAATTTTAAATGGAATTCCCTCCAAGGAAACTCTGAAACGTCGTAATGCATAAATGATAGCAAGAGTTTCCAATTCGAAACTATGGTATTTGCTCTCAGCACTTGTAGTGGAAAAATAAAACACCGGGTGAAATTTACCATCATTATGGCGTTGCATTAAAACTGCACCATAGCCATGAGCGCAATGCAATTCAGTTTCCCTCTTTGGATCGTATATGGCTAAAACTGGTGATTCAACAAGTTTCGACTTCAATACCTTAAATGCATTTAAACAATTTTCGTCAAATTCAAACTTTGAATTTTTTTTAATAGATCATACAACGGCCTTGCAATATTTGAAAATTCAGGAACAAATTTCCTGAAATAGGCACAAAGTCCAATGAATGAATGCAATTGCTTAAGAGTCTTTGGTATAGAATATTTCTGTATAGATTGTTTATGATGATCATTTGGTTCTATTCCTTTATGACTGACATCAAAACCAAGATACTGAATACATGTATAACAAAATTTACATTTTGATAATCTTAATTCAAGCCCTTGTTTGGCCAATTGTTCTAAAACCGATTTTAAAATTAGCATATGTTCATCTAGGTCAACAGTCGCTAATAAGATGTCGTCCATTTAAACTGTTATCAATCCTTTTGCAATAAAATCTTTTAATATGAACGTTATGAACCTTTGAAACACCGAAGGGGCGTTTTTAAGACCAAGTGGCATCATAACATATTCATATTGCCCACTTGGAGTGACAAATGAAGTATATTTTATCGATTCTTCTGATACCTTGATTTGGTGGAAACCACTTTTCAAGTCCAACAATGTAAAATACTGCTTTCCATCCAAATATTCGAGACAGTCTTCAATTAATGGTAGAGGATAATTATCTCGAGCAGTAATTTTATTTAAATCCCTATAATCGATGCACATACGTGTTTCACTGTTTTTCTTTTTAACTAGCACTATTGGTGAAGCATGCGAAGATGCGCTATGCCGAATTATTCCTTTATCTAATAATTCCTGAGCAATATTTTGAACTACAAATTTATCTCTATACGATAATCGACGTGGAGGTAAAAAAACAGGATTTTCAGAAGTTAACTTAATACTCATTTTAAATGGTTCGCCTACATCTTCTATTGAACAATTTAAGTAAGAGTTTTGCACTATTGGCTCAATAGCAGATCTAATATCCTTGGGTAATGAACAATCAATGCCGCACTCTTCAATATTTCCCTGACATATGGCGTCAACATCCAATGCACATGCGATAATTCCATTATTATAATAAAAACAATCTTCTTCATACTGCACACTAACAGGCGGCTGTTCTAAATCACTACTTAACTTGTTGCAGCAAAATTTTGACTTAGCAATACCAGAAGCGCAACAATCACTAAACGGAAGGCAACCACAAGGCAATTTTACTTGGGTTTCACTGTTTACAATATCATTATCAAGTTGCGCATTTGAGAAACAATCACTCAATACATCACCAGAGCATCTCCTAAAAATATCGTTATTTCCAAATACCTGCGGAACCTGAAAAATGTTTCTAAAAAATAAAGCAAAATACGTGTTAGAGTTTAACATATTTAATTCATTTTTTCTTTCAGTGCATTCATTCATATATAATTTAATATGAAATAAATTAAGAAAATCTCGACCAAGCCATGGTAGAATAAGACAAGGTAGTGTTAGTAGTTAAAATTCTCTCTTGTGTTGGGTACCGCACATGTCAATAACAGGTTTTTACGAATAAAAGCAAACAAAATAACACAATTTGCAAATTATAATATTATATGTGTTTGACAGCTGCGGTACCCACCGCTCCGAGACGACACTACCTTGTTGAATATACCTTGGACCAAGCAACAGTGGCTTAGGTAAGAGATCACCCGATACTATTAATAAAGGGAAAACATTTTCCATTAAGTGAAAGTTCACAATCGATTTTACTATATACTTCGGATTTATGACCACCAAGGCTGCACAAATCAGATGTTACTTTTAAATCTTTGTCTATATCAAAGGGTAGCAACTTTTTACTTATAAAACTGTACGGACTACCGCTGTTAATCAAAGAAATGCACTTTTCAAATCTATCATTGTTCAGATTTCGATTACAAAAAGCAATACTTACAGTTTGGAATGGTTCTACAGGATACATATTTTCCGGATAGTATTGTTCATCAGTAACAGCGTTGATTATCTTCTTCGTTGGCTGCTTGCAGTCCTTTAAAATATGGTCCTTACCACCACGTTTCGGCTGTTTGCATTGATTTGCAATATGCCCATATTGTGAGCAATTGAAACATCGTATGTCAGAAGTCATTGAATTAGCAGGAGCTCCAGCGCGCTGATTATGGTACCTCGGAACACGGTCACTCACTCGTTTTTTGTCGTATTTGATTAACAAATCTTGTAGCTCTTCCAAATTTTTTGCTGTGTATAGCATTGAAGTGTAAGCAGTGTTCTCCCTTAAGCCCTCGATCACAGCGCTGATAACTTCATCCTCACCAAGATTGCCCTGTGCAGCGATCTCCTTCATGGATAACATGTAGCAAATAATGCTCTCATTTGGTAGTCTATGATGGTTGTACAGTCCCCTGTATATATTGTTGTTTGAAACATTTCGCTTAAATTGTTTTAACAGCTCCTCCTTCAATTCGCTATAATTTGCTGCTGACGATGTCCCTAAAAAAATTGAAGCAGTACCGGTGAGCAATCGGCAAATGCACATAAATGTAAAATGATCGTTTTTCTTGTCGATTTTAACTGCATTGTCACCAGAAACTTTGGGACAATGCAGTCTACATCCACAATGGACAGACGCTGAATCCCACCGGTATTTTCTTCCTCCATTGCGTTTAACTCACGTTGAAGCAACAGCATTCTTTTCCTTTTTTCTAATAAGGCAATTGCTACATCTAAATTATCAGCATTTGCGCCTTCCAAAAAGCCGACAGGAGCAGCAGCAGCACTATCGTTAACAACTGTTTCATCACCTTCTTTTTCATCTTCAGAATTTGTTTCGGAAATGTTTTCACTCTTTTCAGCTACAAATAACAATTTGCGCAGCTGTACCACACTTGCGCTAGCAGGGTATTCAATTCCTGCATCATCTAATGCTTTTACGTATTACATCGGCTTTTCTCGACACCATTGTGCAATGGCAAAACAGATATATGTACTTCAGTAAATATTGCGAAAAATACCAATAACTTAGGGAAAACAAAATTTTAGGCTTTTTATCCCACTTCTGATTTAATAACAGCTTTTGTTTTTATTTTCAAACTTTTATTGCAACCACTTGCTCTGAAACTGTTTCAACAACTAAACTTTGAACAATGCAACGAAGAAGAACAGACAAATCAAGCAAGAAAAGGAAGTAAGTAAAAACAAAGCAAACTTTGTAAAATTTTTAAGAACTGATCGAGGCGTTTCTTTCTCCTTTTCTTTCTGTTCTTCTTCTTTGAGTGTTCGACATTAAAAATACACGGTGCACATTAAATATTTGAATAAGTAACATTTAAAAATTAAATATATTACAGAACTGAAATCTATTTCCGAAAAATTTTTTCCCAAGAAGCTTATGAAACTCAAAAAAGTTCCAATGGAACCCATGAAAATTTGTTTTACCTATTTGTGAACTCTACTATGCTCTTTTTTCATTCATTGCCATGTACGACTAATGAAACATCCCATGACCATCGAACAGTTGACGTAGTCTGAGTGATGGTGGGTTTTGGGGCTGGTTCGAATTTCCAGCTGGAGATGCTAAATACCTGTTCCCTTGTTATATTTTCTTTATTTGAAGAAAAACGCCCGAAGTTTAATAAAATGCCTTATGTGAGACGTTATAAAAGATACACGAGCATGTACCAAAGTGAAATGTGTACTAGTTCGCGTGCGTTCAAGAGCGGACCTTGTCTTACCCTTTATAATGAAATATGTAATATATTTTAGCAATTTTTAATCCATAGATAACAATATCTCAATGTCGGAGTCCATAAATGTAGAGGGGCCAGTTTCTCCACCTTCTTCCGAGACTATTGCAGCACCATCACCATTGTTGTCGCCATCACCATTGCCATCGTCGCCACTAAAATCTAAAAGTAAAATAAATTTTCTAAAACAACTATTAAAAAATAGAAAGTGAAATGACGAAATATTGCAATGAGTTTGCAGAAACAAACTATGAACTTAAACAAGTAAGCCAACAAATATAAGAAACGGAGAAAACGAAAACGGATTTATTGGAAGATTTTGTCAAAGACAGTAAGGAAGTACACAAATGTGTAATTGAATTTTTAAGGAAATAAATTAAGTGGATAATTGCCGTTTGTTATTGTGTTTGTTAATCTTCAGCGAGATACAATAAATAATATAGATGTATTACAGAGATGTGCTGCAGAGCCAGTATGTAGCTACAAAAAATAGTATTACTACTAAGCAGGTTTACATATACAGAGAATGCGCATGGTCATTGTGCTATGAAAACTCCATTGGTTTTTAAAATATCATAATAAATTCGAGTTATTTATTGAATTAATTTTCTATTTATATAAAAAATATATTTTGTTTCCTGAAGCTTAAATTTTTTTCTGGAACAATAATAAATTTATTTATTTTTTATTAATTATTAATTTAAAAATAAAAATAAACAATAATAAATTTTTCGGCTATATTTATCCATTTATTAAACATAAGTGTTAAATAAAGTTATTAATGTGCGATAATCTCATGTATCACTGGCAACTCTGAATTGACCAATGACATTTGCGCTCTTTTCTTTATTATCCTTCTATTTTCTCTGATACATTTTTTCTCTCTCTTGCAATTCACATTCGGCTAAAAAAGGTTGTTATAAAAAAATGTGCTCTATTAAACTCTTAGATTTTAAGATACTTAACTTAAATTTTAAGATACTCTTAGTTAAATGCTGAAACAGAAAATAAGCAAAATAAATAGTTTAAATTAAAATAAAATCTCCTACTTTGAATTAAATTTATTTTTACCCAAACTAAAAATTAATAAGAACAACAAATTCATCACCAAATATATCAAACAAAAAAATTCTACGTCTACGATTATCGAAACTGTGTCTTTCTTTACATAAAATCAGCGTATGTCAAATATCTTGATAACCCTATAATGATTGAATCATGCTTGTACCTGCTGAACGCAGCCATTTATTTCAGCTGTTTTTGACTGATGTGGACATAATACAATAATAAGGTAGGATAAGGAGATTCGATTCACCACACCGAACTCGAATGTCAAAATGTGATTTAGCAGTGCCACTTTTCTGTATTATTCATAAATGTGGAACAAATAATAGGAAAGGAAAGTATTTGTAGAATAATAGGATAAATTCGGACAAATGTATTTACAATGGAATAAATTGATGTTTTGTATCTGTTCACATTAGATTGGAACACAATGTGATTCTCCAAAGAACTGCCAGGATAAAATATAAAATAAGTCAATGTTTTTAGGTATTTAATAGGATAGGATATGTATGAGTATTCTTCTATGTCTCGTTGAAAGTCGATCTAAGAAGAAGTAATTTTTTAGATCTTCGTTCAACGGAAGCTAGTTAACCGAGAGATGATATAGTCCAAGGTTCATTAATATAGGTTAAGTCACTTGAGAGAAGCTCGGTCGAACTGTCCGATTGGATAAAATGAAATCAGGAAAAAAAAACTGAATCTGTACAGTTTTTAGCTAACAGGTACTTTAACAGTTCGAGCAAAGGCGGAAAAAGAGTGCTTTTTCTCTCAACTGACTTAACCTGTATTAATTAACCTTGATATAATCTGTTATTATATGTTAAGAAATAACATTACGTTTTTTCTTTGTAGTATATAGTATTTGTAGTATATGAGAAGAAAATGTAATAGCACGAAATGAAGTATTCCAGTGCTTTTTAAGATAATTTATGTTAATGGTGTTTGGCTTAAACATTGCCGCCCACCTTGCAGGACAAGTACTGCAAACTAAGATCTATATGAATACAAGGCTTAAAAAAATGCTTAAAATAAGGAAATACGCATAGCTTTCATACATTAATATGATATACTTCACTGAGCTTTAATATTCATTTTCAAGTAAAATAAATCAAAATTATAAATTCAGATTCAAATATATAAGTATAGATAAAAATATATAAAAAAAAAGAATTATGGTTGACTCAGTTATAGCATGGACCCGAGAGAACCCATCCAAAGATAGTGTTTTATGCTAGAGGGAGCCCAGGGCTTATCATCAGACCAGGGCGAACCAGTTTTGGATACACACCAGATCCAAGAATCAGTGATACAGCCGAGGAAATATAGAATTTCGGATCTGCTAGTCGGATATTTTCGAATTGCACATTAAGGCCTACGTCGACATTCCGAGGGTGTTTTGAAGAGAAAAGTTGGATACAGCTTGGCATGAATCTGTACTTGCTGAGAACGATCATGTAGCGATTGAAGAGAAAGAACACAGATTTTGATACTGTCAACATTACTGGTAGGAATACCCAGCTGAGAAACAAAGAACTTTGAAACTCTGCTGACGTCAGAGCAAGGATCGATTAGCGCGCGAGCCAAATATAAATTTTGATGAAAACATATTTTGACTTGTACAGTGGGCGACAATGAAGTAACGCGCTGCAGTGAAGAAAGAGCTCCTCGTTGTGGACTCGTTCTTGCACTAGTTGGCTTAGCAATCAGTTTTCTGACACGTTTAGTGTTGGATCTTGTGCTACTGTGTATGAGCGTATTATGTCCTTGTTTACAATGTTGACAGCTCGAGTTACTTTTGCAGTTTTTCGCAGTATGGGATTGAGCAAAACATCTCGAACAATAGCCATGAAGTAATGTCGCTCGCAGACGCTTCTCCAAATTCATGGCTAAGAAAATCTTACAAAAGCGAAGCGGATGGGATGATCGCTTGCATACTTTGCATGTAGTGTAGTCACATTTAGGTTTTCCCGTGGTTTGGTCCATGATGAACTGGATGTAGATGTAATAAGACAAGAATACAAACGGTTAAAAGTAAGGACAGCGAAAAGGTAATGTTTAACAAGTTGATGAAGATATTCAATTATGGTAAAACTATAAGTTTTAGCAAAGGACGCGTAATAATACCACGTTCGGTTCTAATATCGGCAACTCGGACGCGCTTGTCACTTCCAAGATATATTTTGACAACTCTTCCTAAGCGCCTTCGGTAGAAGGTAAATTTTCTTGACGTACTACGACTAAATCATCTAAAAACAAGTTTCTGGTTGGAAATTTCCATTTGTACCATTTGTAAAGCTCCTTCAAATATTCCTCTTTCCATCTTAAACAAAATTCCTGACTTATCGCTTTTAATTTTTGCCGTATGTTAATAACACTTATAGGGCACCCGATTAAAAAATGTCCAGGTGTTAAGGCAGATGCTTCAGAAGAATTTTCAGATATGGGACTAATAGGTCGAGAGTTGAGACAAGCTTCGATATGCGCAAGTAAAGTGGAAAGCTCTTTGAATGTATATTTATGAGGAATCGCTAACTTTTTAAAATTAACTTTAAAACTTTTAACTCCAACTTCCCATAGACCACCCATGTGAGGAGCTCCAGCCGGTATAAAGTGCCAAGCTAAATCTTGATGATGAAAAGACTGACAAATCGTATCACGAGATTTGCGAATGCAATCACAAAAATCTTTTTTTAGTGTTTTCGCTGTACCAACAAATGTTGTTCCATTGTTGGAAAATACTTTTGTCGGGCACCCTCTTCTCGACGCAAGTCTAGTAAATGCTGCTAAAAAGGCAGCTGTTGACAAGTCGCTGGTTGTCTCCAAATGTATGGCTTTGGTAGAGAAGCAAATAAAAACGCAGACGTATCCTTTAGTTATCCTTCAGTCTAAATTTAGCTGTCGTTAGATTCGGTCGTTTTTTAAAATGTCGCTACTAAGATCAAGGTGCCAAGTGTGCAATAAATCTTTAGTTAAAGACAGCTTTTTATCGTGTAATAATTGTAAAAACTTTGTGCATTTTTCATGTGCTAACATTAATGACAATAATATAATCTCGTTTTTAAATTCTAATGCAAATATTGTTTTCATTTGCAATGAATGCATAAATAATTTCTCTAATTTAAATGCCACGGTTGCCCAATTAGTCAACTAAGTAAGAGAACTTAAAACAATTATAAACTCTTCCAATGTTGCTGGTGCGAAAAACAAAAACATTAAAAAAACTGTTGTCAAGCCAAACAAAAAACAAAATAGTGCGGCTTCGTGCTCTGATCCGCAAACTTCTAATAATGTTTTCATTACTGAGCAAAGCAAAGCTTTATCAAGAGCTGTTTCTCTGTGGTTCTAATTAACTCGTCGCGTGCTGGTGTTGTTGCTGCCTCTGTCGAAGAGATTTCTGTTTCTAATGCAGATATTACCTTGTCTGCTTTGAGTTCAACGTCTTCTATTTCTCCTACTGGTTCTGTTGCTGATGCTGTTGTTGTTGCTAACGAAACCGGTTTTGATGGTGCTGATCTAATGAATGTGACTAAAGTGTCTGCCTCTGTTGCAGCATGCTGTAACTCTTTCTAATAATAAACAATCTAATGAGAGTGATGGATGGTCGGTGGTAAAGAGTAGAAATCAAAATAAGCGTTCCCTTGTTGTTGGACAGAATGTAAGCAATGAGTTGGCTGTTTTTGATCGTAAAATGTTTCTACATTTATCTTCGTTTAAGCCATCAGTGTCGGAAGATGACATTATTGAATATATTATAAAGAATACTAATGTTCCTAGGGATACTATTTCTTGCAAAAAGTTAGTAAAACGGGATGCAGATCTGGAGTCTTTGCGTTTTGTTAATTTTAAACTTGGGATTTCTAAGTATTTTTACAATGAAATCGTTAATCCAAATCTTTGGCCGGTTGATGTAAAAATTAAAAGCTTTCAGTTTTTTCAAAGACCATCAAATCAACAGTTGCTGCCGTAACGAGCTTTCGCTCTGTTAATGATATTGATTCTTTAAAAATTTACTATCAAAACGTTTCTGGATTGAGAACGAAATCTAATTATATTTTTATGGCCACTTCACAGTATGACTTTGATGTTTTTGTGCTTGTGGAAACATGGCTTAACGTAAATTTCAATAATGAGGAATTTTTTGATCCGCATCTATACCATGTGTTTCGTAAGGATCGGGATTTTTCTGCCACTGGCTGTCTACGTGGAGGTGGTGTTCTTATCGCCGTCAAACGTAATTTAATTTCCTCGGGTGTTACATTACCTAACACGGATGCGGTCGTTGACCAAATTTGTGTAGTACTCAAAGGCGTGTCTGAGTCCCTCTACATTTGTGCTTCATACATTCCACCTAGAAGTTCATTCCAACTTTATAAAGCGCATGTTGATAATATTTCATCTTTATATACAGATTTAAAAAATCAGAGTGATCAGCTTATAGTTCTTGGCGACTTTAATCTGCCTTCTATTTGTTGGAACAGTAAAGCTTTGGACAACTATCTTATGCCTACAAATATTAAAAGCGATATTGAATTGTATCTTATTGATAATTTTTTTAATATTGGTCTTTTTCAAATAAATTGTTGTTTTAATTTTTTGAATAGATTATTAGATTTAGTTTTTATTACTAATAATTTAAATTTCATTGTTACTGAATCGCCCTTTCCAATTAATGCAGTTAGCTCTCATCATGTTCCTATTGATATTAATTTAATTTTCTATAAATACTTGGCTAATTCTTGTGATACCGTTGCCAATTTTAATTACAAAGCGTGTAATTTTGAAATTTTAAATAATGTTTTTAGTCACATAGATTGGAACAATAAGTTCAATCATTTGGATATTTCTTCTACTTTTAATGTTTTTAAGCTTCTTATCTCTTCAGTGTGCAATGATTACATACCTAAAATTAAGAAACGTGTTGGCAAGATACCTTGGTATACTCGTGGTGTTAAAAAATTAAAAAATCTTCGTAATAAGTTTTACAAAAAATTTTTATTAACAAAACAAAATTCGTTTTTTCTTAAATACAGGCATTATATGAGGGCGTTTAACTTCCTCGATAAATTTTTGTATAGGCAATATATCTCAAATTTTGAATCTAACATTAAATTAAACCCAAAAGCATTTTGGCATTTCATCAAGTCTAAAAAGGTTTCATCTAATATTCCATCGTCAATGTATTAAAATGACGTAACGTCAAATAATGCATTAGGCATTGCGAATTTGTTTGCAGATTATTTTTTATCGAATTTTGAGAAAGATAATTCTAGTTTTAATTCTGAAGCAGTTGAAAATATTCATTCAGTTTTTGATTTTGGAGAATTATCCTTAACAACTGAGGATGTTTTTAATGGTATTATGAGTTAAAACCGTCAACTCGTTTAGATGCTGATGGAATCTGTTCTATTTTTCTGAAAAATTGTGCTTTAAGTTTAGCTTACCCTTTAACTTATATTTTTAATAATTCTCTCCGATCTGGTTGTTTTAATGATAGTTGGAAAATTTCTTATATTACTCCTATCCATAAATCTGGTTCTAAAAATAATATAACTAATTACAGACCTATTTCTAAACTCACAACTATTTCTAAACTCTTTGAGGCTATAATAAAAGTAAAATTGTTTTTTGCTGTAAAAAACAGTATTTCTAATTTTCAACATGGCTTTGTTCCTGGTCGTTCAACTGTGACAAACTTAGTTCTTTTTACAGAACATTGCTTATCAGCTTTCAGTGAGGGTTCTCAGGTTGACGTTATATACACGGACTTTTCTAAGGCTTTTGATAAAGTTTCACATGCATTATTAATTAAAAAGTTAGAAAAATTGGGTGTTCATTCCAGTTTTTTTGAAATGGATTGATTCATATGAAGCTAACAGACAATGTGTAGTAGCATTTGACAATGTCAAATCATTTAAATATTTTGCTACTTCTGGTGCTCCGCAAGGAAGTATTTTGGGTCATCTTCTTTTTGTCTTATTTATCAATGACATAACTTCAATTTTTACTCATTGTAAATATCTGCTCTATGCTGATGATTTAAAAATTTTTCTTAAAATTAGTCACAGGAATGACCAGGCTCTCTTACAGAATGAACTTGATAAACTGTATATCTGGTGTTGTGAAAATGGTCTTCATTTAAATCTTAATAAATGTGTGTTCACGACTTTCTCTAAAACTGACATGTCTTATCCGTCCGCTTATACTATTGCCGATTCTGCTCTGTCCTCCGTACACAATTTCAAGGATCTTGGGGTGGTTTTTGATGCTAAATTTACTTTTATTCCTCATTTAGACTATGTTATTCCTAAAGCGTATGCCATGTTAGCATTCATTAGAAGAAACAGTACTTGTTTTTTGGATCCTTACACTTTAAAAATCCTTTTTAATTCTTTTGTCAGGTCTAGATTAGAATATGGAGCTATCATTTGGAACCCTTTTTATGATTTCCATAATTTGGGACTAGAACGAGTTCAAAAATCTTTTACGAGGTTTGCGTTGCGTTCCTTTGGAACAGATGGTTCATCTCCTTCATATAATGCCCGATGCCTTTTATTGGGCTTAAAATCTTTGGAGTGTAGAAGAAGTATTTTATCGTTAATTTTTGTTTTTGATGTAAGTAATGGGTCTGTTGATTGCACTATTGGAAATGGTTAATTTCAATGCTCCAACTAGAACATTAAGGAACTATGATCCTTTTTATTTGAATCTTTGTCGTTCTAATTATGCGGCTAATGCGCCTATTAATCGTACATTACAAATGTTTAATTTAATTAATAAAGATTATAATTTAGATTTTTCTATTTCAAAAAATGAAATGAACTTTTTGAATTATATTTTTTAAATTGTTTCTATACTATTTTTTTCTAAAATACTATTGTTATTTTTCTTTATTGAAATAATTTTGTACTACTTATTATTATTGTTAAATAGTCTGTAGGAATTATATTCATAGACTGAAAGAAATAAATAAATAAATAAATAAATTAAAAGGCACGATCGTCTTGTATAATTTTTGACGTCAAAAGGTCCAGCGAAATCAACTCCGGTATTTTGAAAAGGCCGTTCAAGAATCGTACGTTCTGGCGGTAAAGCAGCCATGATTTGAGTAAGTTTTTGTTTCTTGTTAAGTAAACAAACCTTACAGTTATGAATAGTTGTTTTAATTAAATTTTTTAGTTTTGGTATCTAATAGGTCTGTCTGACTAATCTCAACAATAATTGGTTGCCTCCATGAATGGTATTTTGGTGATGGAACTGCACTAAGAGCTCGGAAAGTTTACAATTATACGGAAGAAGTATAGGATGTCGTTCTGAAAAAGACAATGTAGGAGAATGGGCAAGACGACCGTTTATTCGCATAACGTTGCTCCAGTCTAAGTAAGGATTAAGTGTTAATATGGTACTTTTAGAGTTCAAACTACGTTTTTGTATGAGGTTTTGGTAATCGTCTGCAAAATGCGTTTTTTGACATAAAATATACAAACGATCTTTCACTTCATTGATTTCTACGTTGGTAACCAAATGCGTTTCGAACTTGTCCTGAGATCGTAAAATTCGATTATAAAATCGAGGCATGTAAGCAATAACTCTCAGTGCTCGTGGCAGCGAAGAAAATCGTTCAAGAATATCTTCACACACAGTGATAGAAGCCGCATGTGCTTTTATAGGCTTAAGATCAAGAGAGGTATTAAAATTGTTGAAGTCAGAACTGGGCCATTTGGTCATTTCAAGATTTAGCCATTTTGGACCATTCCACCATAATGAGTTATCGACAAGATCTTTAGGCGAAATTCCCCGGCTTCCCAAGTCCGCCGGGTTATCATGAGTATCAACATGATGCCAGCATTTGCTTTCTATGGCTGATTGGATTTTGCATACACGATTTGCAACAAAAGTTGTCCATGTGTATGGGGGTTTTTATAACCAGGCAAGCACTGTTGTAGAATCAGTCCAACATAGTATATAGTACAAGTATAGTACATAGCTCCATCCTCGGAAGGGAAATTGTTTTTAATGGAGCGATGGATTTTAATGGAGTTTAGTTTTTGACGCAAGCAAATGAGTAGAGACTTTATTAGAAGCAGTTTGAATACGTATGTATATTGCCGCCGCTTATGCTTTTTATGACGCATCGCAAAAAGCATGAATTTGTATATTACTTTTAGGGGTAAAATTACCATCTTTTCTCTATGGTATATGGCAAACAATCATCCCATTTCAGATTATCTAGCCATAATTGTTGCATTATCATTTTCGCAACTATAAATATTGGAGCTAGCCATCCAACAGGATCAAAAAGTTTCGCAATCATAGAAAGAACTTCTCTTTTGGTATGGCTAGGTTTTTCTTATATAGGAGGAACCAAAAAATAGAAGACATCAAGGCGTGCATTCCAGCGTACTCGAAGAGTCTTAGCATTACTAGAATCATCAAAGTCTAAGAGTCAACATTTAATAGATGTTCTTTGGGGATATCATGAAGGATTTCTTAACGTTTGATGTCCACTTACGAAGAGAAGAACCAGCCGTCCTTAGAGCAACAACAAGCTCATCGCGAGCTTTGATAGCAGTGGCTAAATCATGGGCTCCGGCTAAGGCGTCATCAACGTACATAAAGTTACGTAAGATTGAAGCAGCTAAGGGATAAGAATCTTGACAATCGTCCGCAAGTGGATGCAGAGTACGAATTGCAAGAAAAGGACCACAATTTTCTCCAAAGGTAACAGTCTGTAACTCGTAGTCACAAACATCGTCATACGGTGATGTTCTAAATAAAATTCTCTGGAAGCGAGTATGACGTGGATCGACTACTATCTGCCTATACATTTTCTGTATATAACTGTTAAAAACAAATTAATAGAGTCTCCATCTTAGAATTAAGATAACAAGATCAGCCTGTAGAACAGGCCCAACATATAACATGTCGTTGAGGCTTTGACTGTCAGAAATGGCGTTGGATGCATTGTAAGCAACTCGAATTGCAGTTGTTGTACTAGTTGGTTTTATGACTGGGTGATGAGGCAGATAGCAATGCATCGGATTGTATTCATAGCCAGGAGAAGGTACTTCTCGCATGTGGCTTAGTTCAAGGTATTCTTTGATAACTTTATCATATCAGACTTTGAAGTCTGACTTTCTTTAAAGCGAACTTTCGTTTCGAGAAATTGTTTCAGTGCGATATTTCGAGAAATGCCAAGTTTTATGGTAGACGGAAATTAATTTTTAAAGGACAAGGTTACCATATAGCGCCCATCAGTGGTTCGCTTAGTCCTTTTTTATAATTTTCTTCGCAGAATTCGTCTGCGGTGGTTAAAAATTTCTTTTTGGGAGTTTCTTCTAATTCTCAAAATCGCGATTACTGTTTATCGATATTTTCTGTCTCGCTGAAATATGAGAAGTTTGTAGAAAAACACGAAAAGATTTCACGTAAAAGTGGACCAGTGAAGATCCAGCCAAAAATAGTCTCTTGTGCTATAAGGCTACCAAGAACTTCGCGTTTTATTCCGTTAAGAATGACATGAGGATAAAGATCTCTACCAATGAGAATATCAACTGGGGCACTTCTCCAGAAGAAAGCATCAGCCAATGGGACATTGGGCAACTGATTTTTGAAATATGGATCAACCGAACGAGATGGTAGGTTACCAGTTACTTGTAGTAAGACGATGGTTAAAGCCTCAATTCATATATTTGGATCGAGAGGAGATCCAAGTATAATGGAGCAAAGTTTGCTCGAGTTCGCTGAGATAGTTTGATTTAAACTTGATACGGTGGCTTGAGTTGGAGAAGTTGGTAATGTTAATAATTTACGAAGTCTTTCCGTTATAAACGAGGCTTCTGATGCGGAGTCTTTCAGCGCACGCGTAGTATAAATATTACCTAGATGACAAATGTTTACTATAGCCGTTCCCAAGTAGACATTTCAATTTCGGGAAGCATAGCAGGTTTGAATGTTATTAACGCCAGCGTATGGTGACGTTTATTACATATTGAGCAATTATGAATGCTTTTACAAATGTTAATGCAGCATTTAATTCGCTTTACATTTAAATATCTATCGGTAACGTTCATATTGATGAACCGTTTGCACACACGTAAATTACGTTGTTGCTTTGGACATAGAGCACAACAATTAGTTGATAAATTAGAATGATAAGCATTCATTTTTTTTTAACTTGAACTGTTAGAAGTATTAATTACAGGTTTTTTCGAAAAACCCTTGCTAAAGCTGGGACCCTTCATATCCTCTATGCATTTAAGGGTTCGAATCCTTTCAGTAAGAAATGAATCGAGACCTTTCCATGACGGAAGATCGGATTTATTCTGTATGCCTTGTTCCCATAAGGCAATGGTCTGTTGTGACAATCTTTGTCCACATAGATAAATTAAGATAGGATCCCAATGACTTACATTAACCTCAAAAAGCTGAACACTTGACAGACAATTATTTAAACCGTGTTGGATTGTTTTAAGACCTGAACCAGTTTCGTAGGAAAAAACAGGAAGTTCAAAAAGTTGCTTTATTTGGTTATTGACCAGAATTCGCTTATTATCATAAGCTGTTTTCAAGGATTTCCAAGCTAATTCAAATCCTTGACTTGTAAGAGGGCATTTCTGAACTATTTCTCGAGCTTCTGCACTGGTTTTTTTAATGAGATGATATAGATATAATATAGTTATATATAATATAGATATAACATTGCTTGAAATTTTATAACATTGCTTGACCATTGAAAAGGTGTCGAAAAGTGGGCCATGTGAGATAACCTTAATCAAAGATATCAGTGTCACAGGGCGTTAAAGTTAAATTATTAAACCGTTCATCATTTGATGTATATGACGAGGAATGAATATTAGATACACGATACATAGCTTCGATATGTTGCTATATATTTAGACTTGACGACGCCAATATCATTGCCGTCTTCATTGTCATCGCTGGTTTCCAGATAGTTCAGACACTCATCATACAACTCTTTAACCTTTGCCCATATAGTTTGAAGTTCATTAATTTGAACATCCAACTGAAAGTTCGTAACATCGCGCAGAGTGTTTTCTGATAATGAAGCTTCAAACTCAACTAACTGTTCTGAAGCTCTAATGAATTTGTCTAAAGCAGTCATATCGACTTATTTAGCAAAGGTGAATTTGCAAAGCAGAAAGAAAAAATAAATGAAGAAAATTAATGTTTAGCTTTAAGTAAGTAAAATACTGATACTCGATAAGGCTAATACACAGGTATTTCAACGAAAAGACACCGACTTAAATAACCGGACAGAAAAATGAAAAAACATTCCGAGTAATTAAAAATTTCGCAATTTCAATCAAATGTCCTAAAAAGAAGTTTAAAAAAATCGAAAAATCCGAATTACTGCGAAAAAATCACTTGGCTTATGTTTAAAAAACGGTTGAAGAAACAAGATGTTGTACACTAACTTCTTGGTAACCACCTAGGTTCACCTTTTGAACCTATGTTAAAAAAAAAACTTAGTAAGAAATAGAATATTAAATCAATTGCTAAAAAAAATTATAATTTAGTTGAAGAAATATGCACTTTGCTATATTAGTACAAAGAATATGATTCAACAAACCGTTTGTTGAACAATCGATTACTAGGTAATGCTTGAGGTAAGTAACTAACTTGATGACTTATAGTATGTTTTGCTAGCATTAAAAACTTCCAATAAAATATAAGCACTAACTTTGTACACAAAAATTTGCTTGTACCAAACCTTTGAGAAAAAGTAATCACTTGCTAAAGCCTAGTGGTATAGTAGAACTTGGCTTTTTCCTATCAAAGCTACTTTATGGTGTTTAAGTGCTTGCTCTGAAGCTTAGCCAAATAAAAGCACTGAACGAAAGAAAAACCTAAAGTTAGTCTGTGGAAGTTGGCTTAGGAGCGTAAGAAACTTGTATAATCCAAGGAATAGCTTATTCCACTGTTACGAGTTTGGTCAAGAAACACCAAGGTTAGGAAATTATTGAAAGTCCTCAAAAAACCAAAATCGAGCTAAAATAACCCAAGATGAGTTGTCATATAAAAAATCAAACGAGAATTTGTAAATTTATTTTTATGAAAGTTTTGCACGTTAAATTGACAACGAAAACTAGTTAGAAAAAATAATGTAAGCTTGTATAATATTATATATTAACGAATATTAGCTAAGCTAACTTGGGTTTTTTTTTTTTAATTTATATTGTTGGTTTAAAGGCTTGAGAGATTTTTTTTTCTTTTGTTGTTCTAATTATATAAAATCAATGTCGACCGAATTGTAGAAAAAGTGTAGTATTTATTAACACTTTTTAAATACTCCACATAGCTTTCGACTCGAGTGACAACTAAATTAACAAGCACAAAAATAAACGAAAAGGACACACCCTGTAAGTGGATGAGCTTCTTGTTGGGACGCTGCTTTAAAGTCTGATGTTAATTTCCTTAGTTCATCACTTGATTTCACTACATTTATATTTTACTACATTTACTTTATTGTTTTTCACGTTTTTCTTTTTTTATTTTAAACTTTATATATGTATTTTTTGTTTTAAAAAACTTTGAAACTGTAGTATCTTAAACAGTAATAACAAAACCACCTTGATTATCATCTCTAAGTATAAACAGTTATGCAGAAACTCAATATAAAGTTGAGTCTTAATCTTAAGTTTGCATTGTTATATATTACTTTGATGTTACTCTCTCTGACATAAGTTAAGCACAGTTAATTTAGACTGCCTTTATGTACCTAGGTTATTTGCTTATTAATATATAGTTTATAGATCAGTTTTAAGTCAACTGTTCACCCGAATAGAACTGAAGTTTATAACGCGTGTTTTACTAAAATATTACAGTGGCGACGAGGACAAATATTAAATAAAAATAAAGTTTAAATATTAACTTTTTATTAGAAAATATTATTAAAAAATATAAATGTCCATTATTGGCAAGGCAGCCCGGTTTGATTACGCGGTAAATTCTTGGACCGTGTTTAAAGCACAGTTGGACCAATTTTTTATAGCGAATGGTATAAATGATGAAAAAAAGAAAAAGGCCATTTTGCTCACGTCAATGACAGAAAAAACATACGTATTACTTCAAAATTTATTAAATCCAAAGGAAGTTGAGGATGACACGACAAAAGTTGACGAATGCATTAATGCATTGCAGAACTACTTTAAACCACAGACGTCTGGGTTTGCGGAGCGCTAAAATTTTACAGCGCTAGCAAACAATCATCAGAAACAATCAATGAATGGGGTGTAAGAGTACGTTCACTTGCAGCAAATTGTGATTTTGGTGTACTCCTGGCAGTAGCAGTAAGAGATAAATTTATAATGGGTCTGGAAAAAGGTCCAGCACGAGATAAAATATTTCTTGAAAGTATGTCAACGTGCGATCTCAACAAAGTGATGGACATCGCAAACGCAACTGAGTATATTCGAAACCAGTATGAGGTACATGATATAAAAAAAGAAAAGGATGAAGAACTCTATTTTTTCAACAAAAGAAATGTCATGGAACGAAAAGGTCAAAATAAGCAGCCAAATCAACAACACCAGCAGTTTCCACAAAATCAGCAACGTCAGCAGAAGCAACAGCAACAAGCTTGTACAGTGTGTGGGTATAGCAATCATGCGAAAGAAAACTGTAAATATAAAAATTATAAATGTAAAGTTTGTAATCAGAGAGGGCACTTAAAGAAGATGTGTAAAAATAACTCGAAAAGAGAGCTTAATTATTTTTCTAATGCAGATGTCAGTTTATTTTCGTTGTCAAGTGAATATGATGGTCCAATTAAAGTAAATGCTAAGGTAAATAAGATTCCGTTTGAAATGGCCTTGGACACGGGCTCCGAATATAGCGTTATTTCATTATGTACATATAAGAGTTATTTTTGTGCGTGCAAACTTAAATCAACTGATATACTTTTAAAAACCTATCAAGGTGCAATAATTCACCCTGTAGGTATTTGTGACATGATGGTTGAATATAAAGAATTAGATAAATTAATTTCAGTGCTCGTAATGAAAAATGGGGGCCTCCACTGTTAGGTAGAAATTTTTTAAGAGCATTCAACATAACAATTGAAAATTTTAATTATTTAAATTATGAAAAAGTTGATGCGTTAAAACAAGTAATTTTTAAAAAATATAACTTCTTGTTTAATAAAGGTTTAGGTTGTTTCAATAAAGGTCAAGCACGACTTCGACTTAAAGAAGATACTTTTCCAAAATTCTTCAAGCCAAGGCCTGTACCTCTGGCCATTCAAGATAAAGTGGAAAGGGAAATCGATAAATTGGTGGAGATGCGAGTCTTAGAGCCAGTTGATTTTTGTGAGTGGGGTACGCTAATAGTTCCGATATTAAAAAGAATGGTGATGTTCGAATTTGTGGAGATTATAAAGTTAAACTCAATGCTTCATTGGTCATTGATAAATATCCGCTAACAAGGTGTTGTGGACCAATGGCATCCCTGAATCAATAAAGTATCGATACCGATTTTATTTTAATTTTTATTGCAACACTGAACTCTGTAAGCAATCACATTTTATTTTATCACTATTCTGATTTCGAATTTAACGTCAGGGCAAAACAAAATGTAAGTTTTAAGCCTTTTAATGAATTATACTAATTTTATTAATATTACAGTGAAATAAACACTTTGTCAACACATTTCAACATGTAAATAAACGTTCTTCAGTAAAAACCATAGTTGACGTTAATTTCTTTGTTTTCGCCCGTAACAATTTTATTTCAATTTTATTGCATTGGAGCGCCATTGCCGGCATTTTGAAGTCACGTACGCATTTCTTGTGAAGTTTTCAAGGCCATGCGCAGAAGCAAGCGCATTAATAAGGGAAAACTTCCAGAACATTTTCAAGGATTTCAAGTAAAAATGACCGACACATCAACGCCAGAGCATTACTCAGATGCAGAAACTGAATCGAACGAAGATGAATCAAGCCTAAACGCCACGTTATTACCATCGAATGATCTGACTGAGGAATTAATGAAACGACTTAAGCAAACTGAACAGAATCAACAATGCACTGTAGACCAGGTAATTGAAAGTAAATCCAAGTGTGCCCAGCTTCAGGAGCATATCAAAAACAGCATTATTGCATCACACCCTTCCCCGCTAGCTAGCCCCAGCTCTTCCCAAGAATCCCAGACATTGAAAGCCGCTGCCACACATTGTTTACCGCCTGTGTCAGCTGCTGGTCAATATATTAAGCCACTCGGGTTGACGGCCGCTGCCACACATTGTTTGTCGCCTGTGTCAGTTTCCTGTCAATATTTAACATCACCCGAGTCGACGGCTGCTGCCACACATTGTTTTCCGCCTGTGTCAGCTGCTGGTCAATATTTAAGGTCATCCGAGTCGACGGCTGCTGCCACACATTGTTTGCCGCCTGTGTCAGCTGCTGGTCAATATGTTACGCCGCTCGGGTCGATAGCTGCTGCCACACATTGTTTGCCGCCTGTGTCAGCTGCTGGTCAATATGTTACTCCACTCGGGTCGATGACCGCTGCCATACATTGTTTGACGCCTGTGTCAGCCGCTGGTCAATATATTACGCCACTCGAGTCGACGGCTGCTGCCACACATTGTTTTCCGCCTGTGTCAGCTGCTGGTCAATATTTAAGGTCTCCCGAGTCGACGGCTGCTGCCACACATTACTTGCCGCCTGTGTCAGCTGCTGGTCAATATATAACGCCACCTGCACCGACGGCCGCTGTCACACATTGTTTTAATTTTCAGACTGAGGCACCTGCCGAATCAAACATTTCGTTGCCTATTGCAGCTCAAGCCACGTATTCATCCATGCCTATAGCCACCGATACCACATATAGTCAACGGCATATGCCATCCGCTGCACCAAATTCGTGCGCCGTACATGCTAATGTTCAAAATCACCCTTATGGGTCAGTGCCAATGTATTCAATACAAAATAACAATGTCTATGGTGCAGCCACCGATTCGACATATAATTCGTCGAGCTATCACGTAAACAATAACAGGTTGTACTCGCAACTAATTCCAAGTCATGCTATTCGAAAGTTATACGATTTACCTGATTTTAGTGGACGTCCTGAAGAATGGCCGGTTTTCATTGCCACCTTTCGTGAATCCTCATTAGCTTACGGATACACGAATTTAGAAAATACCTTTAGGTTACAAAAGTGTCTGAGAGGGGCTGCTCGTGAGGATGTGGAAAGCCTTCTTATAAGTCCACAAAATGTTTTAAGTATCATTGATTTACTTGAATTTAAATATGGCCAGCCTGAACTTCTGATCAAAAGTCAATTGTTAAAAACTAGGGAGATTCCCATTATACCTGAGAGCCATTTGGAGCGTTTAGTGCCGTTTGCTACCAAAGTTCAGAACTTGACGGCTTACTTAAAGAACGCCAACGCAATCCAACATTTAGGGAATCCAACATTATTAGAGGAGCTCATATCCAAGATGCCTTTGACGAAAAGAATAGAGTGGACATCATATGCCACACAGATAAAACCATATCCGACCCTGGAACATTTTACTGACTGGATAAATCAGGTAGCTAGGGTCATATCTAAAGCGACGATTTGTATGCAGCTCACGACACCGACAGCGGCAAGAGCACAGACCTTTGTGCAACGCGAAAGCACGAAACCATTTATAACACTGATAGAAGAAACATTAAATAAGGAAACAAAGATATTTGCATGTTATGAATGCAAGGGAAATCATCCTATCACGCAGTGTGATAAATTTTTGAAAAATGATACAGATAAAAAATGGGAAACTGTAAAAGTGAATAAACTCTGTTTCAGCTGTCTATCTAAGGGACATACTGTATATCAGTGTAGGCGTAAAAGGGTCTGTCAAGTCAATGAGTGTAAAAAGATTCACCATCCAGCACTTCATCCCAAAAACGATGACCATGCAAATATTGAGCAACACAATCTCAACACTGTGCAAGAGACGTCATTAAGCTCAAAGCCAAAAAAGTTACTATTTAAAGTCTTACCTGTAGAGTTACGAGGTATCAACAATAAAGTAGTAAAAATTTTCGCATTTTTGGATGAAGGCTCATCTGCAACGTTATTAAATGAGTCAGTCGCCCGTGAGTTAGGATTCAAAGAGAAAATGAAACCACTCTCTCTCTCATGGTTCGGCGGAAGATCAACCGACGTGACTTCGATGGCAGTGAATATCGACATTAAAGGTGTTGGAAAAAACAAATGGTATAATATTCATGCGCGCACCGTGCCAGACTTGGAGCTACCCAAGCAGACTGTCAACTTAGGTGACTTGACAGACAAACACGATCGGTTACAGAATTTCCCAATAGTGGACTATATGGATGCCAAGCCCCAGTTGTTGATAGGGCTGGATAACTGTCACTTGACTTCTAGCTTGAAAAGCCTGAAATGTGAGCCAACCTTGATAGCTGCTGAAACACCACTTGGGTGGTTGATATATGGAAAACCATCAGGAGCTGAAGTATCTTCATCAAATCACATATCTATTGTGCTGCACGCAACTGTAAAAGAGAAAAATATGGAAGATTTAATAACAGATTATTTTACGACGGAAAACTTTGGCGTTTCTGTTCCAAAGAAACAATTGGAGTCTAAAGAGGTTATTCGTTCCCGAAAGATTTTGAACGATACGACAAAAAGGTTAGGCGAACGATACGAGACAGGTCTTTTATGGAAAAGTGACAATATAATTTTGCCAGAGAGCTACAAAATGGCTGAGCGTCGATTATATTCCATTGAAAATAAGATGAACAAAGATCTAGAGTTTGCCAAGGCGTACACAGCTGCGATGGAAAATTATATCTCCAAAGGCTATGCAAGGAAGATGTCGTCAACTGAAGCAGCAGTTATAAGTAACCGAACTTGGTATTTGCCACACTTCGCTGTGTTTAACGTTAACAAGCCGGGAAAGTTGAGGTTGGTATTTGAAGGTTGATGGAATATCTTTAAACTCACAGTTGATGAAAGGACCAGATGAAAACCAAGCGTTAAATACAATTTTATTTAGATTTCGAGAAAAAAGCATAGGACTATGCGCTGATATAAAAGAGATGTATCTGCAAGTTCAAATAACGAAACCTGATCAAGAATCACAGCGCTTTCTTTGGAGAAACAACGACACACAAAAACCAGTTGATATTTACATTATGGAAGCCATGATCTTCGGCGCCACCTGTTCACCGTGCAGTGCACAATTTGTTAAAAATAAAAACGCAGTTGAAAGCGCACCTGATCAGCCGAAAGTCATCGAAGAGATTGTGAATAGCCACTACGTGGATGATTTGTGAGCAGCTTTTGCAGTGAAGAGGAAGCGCTTGACATTGGGCAAGCTGTGAAAAATACACATCTTAAAGCTGGATTCGAGCTTCGCAGCTTTATTTCAAATTCCGAATCGGTTCAAAATCAATTGAATGGCTATGCATCATGCGAACAGTCGATTGTGAAAATGGATACAACTGACAAAGTAGATAAAATATTAGGATTATTTTGGAACAGTATCGACGATACCTTTGTTTTCAAGCTTTATTTTCACAAAGTTAACCCCTTGATAGTGTCTGCATTAAAGATTCCGACGAAACGCGAGCTTTTAAGTCTGGTCATGTCCGTATATGACCCGTTTGGCATGCTCGCCAACTTGTTGATCTATTAAAAGGTGATGCTGCAGGACGTGTGGCGATCAGGTGTCAACTGGGACGAAGATATACCGCAGCGAATATTTGAACGCTTCGCGCAATGGGTAACAAAGCTTCAACTGGTCAAACAATTTCGACTGCGCCGCTGTTACTCGCCATCATTACTGCATTCTGACACTGTCGTCGAGCTCCATGTATTTGTCGATGCTAGTGAGACAGCCTTTGCGGCAGTAGCCTACTGGCGCATCGTTATGGCAGACAAGATCGAGATCTGTTTCATCGTGGGTAAAACAAAATGTGCGCCTCTAAAGCTTTTATCGGTGCCACGACTAGAATTACAAGCAGCCGTATTAGGCGCACGATTAAAAAATACAATTTTGGAATGCCATAGAGTGAAGATTTCAAAAATAGTGTGCTGGAGCGATTCGAGAACTGTGCTAAGCTGGATAAAATCTGATCATCGGCAGTTCAAGTCATTCGTGGCACATCGCGTTGGTGAAATATTGGAGACGACACATGAAAATGATTGGCGCTGGGTACCAACAAAATTGAACCCAGCCGATGCAGCGACCCGAACAGTGTATCCAGTGGATTTTGTCCCAAAGAATCAATGGGTGACTGGACCTGAATTTCTTAAGACAACCGAGGAGTTTTGGCCAATATCCGATGCCACACACGAGCAAACAACAAATGAAGAAGTACGTAGATGCCTTGTAGTGACGACAGACAAAACATTCATAGATTTAACGAGATTTTCAAGCTTTCTTCGTCTCAAAAGGACAATTGCGTGGGTGCTGAGATTTATTAACATAAAATGCAGAAAAAATGACCATCCAACGAAAGGCGCGTTGACAGCAGACGAGTTGAATGAAGCAGAGAGGGCACTATGCCGAAGCGTTCAGAAGCAGATTTATGGCAAGGAGATTAATGATATACAAAGCAACAGGATAGTAACAAAGGACAGCAAAATATTTACGCTTAGCCCAGGAATAAACAAATATGGTGTTTTATGTGTTTTTGGGCGACTTAGTTACGCTTTGGCGTTGCCCGAATCGACACGAAATCCAGCTATTCTTCCAAGCCGTCATAGTTTAACAGAGCTCATGGTGAAGGAATATCATGATAAATATTTTCATCAGAATGATGAAGTCGTAGTAAATGAAATTCGAAGGAAGTTTTGGATTCCTCACTTGCGAGCCGTAGTGAAACGTGTACAATCGAGATGCCAGTTCTGCAAGAACAACCGTGCGCAGCCTAAGCCGACACTTATGGGCCAGCTACCGAGTGACCGTGTTACACCGTTCGTAAGGCCTTTCACCTTTACAGGAATAGACTATTTTGGGCCCTTATATGTGACGATTGGAAGAAGACGCGAAAAGAGGTGGGCAGCGCTGTTCACATGTATGACTGTCCGAGCCATACACATCGAACTTGCGGCGGATCTATCAACGGATGCGTGTATTTTATGCATCAGAAATTTCATAAACAGGCGTGGAGTCCCGGTGAAAATACGCTCTGACATGGGCACAAACTTTGTTGGCACGGATGGCGAGCTAAGAAGAGTGAATGACTTTTTGGATATGAACTATTTACAAACCGAACTGTCGACAAAGGGCATAACATGGGAGTTCAACTGTCCGGCAAATCCTAGTAGCGGCGGATCCTGGGAACGACTTATTCAGTCGACCAAACGAGTATTAGCAGTCACTTTGAAAGAGTCGGCGCCACAGGTCGAGACGCTTCGCAGCTTATTGATAGAGGCGGAGAACATAGTCAATAGCCGCCCTCTGACACATTTACCAGTGGAGAGCAAGGATTTGGACCCTTTGACGCCGAACCATTTCCTCCTGGGTACTACCAACTCTACGCAGACGCCCGGAGATGATAACCCGATTTGTACACGGAAGCAATATAGAATTGGCCAGCAGTTAAAAAATAAATTTTGGCACCGTTGGATTAGAGATTATTTGCCAACAATAACCAGGCGAACAAAATGGTTCACTCCTCAAAAACAAATTCAAAACGGAGATATAGTACTTATTTGCGATGAGAACGCTCCGAGAAGCAGCTGGAAGCGGGGAAGGGTGATCAGCACGATTAAAGCCAAGGATGGCCAGATTCGAATTGCCGATGTGAAGACTAGCAATGGTACATTGAGGCGTCCGGTCTCAAGGCTAGCAATACTGGACTTGGTGGGTGAAGCCCCGCAAGACCTTCACGAGGGCGGGAATGTTGTGGACCAATGGCATCCCTGAATCAATAAAGTATCGATACCGATTTTATTTTAATTTTTATTGCAACACTGAACTCTGTAAGCAATCACATTTTATTTATCACTATTCTGATTTCGAATTTAACGTCAGGGCAAAACAAAATGTAAGTTTTAAGCCTTTTAATGAATTATACTAATTTTATTAATATTACAGTGAAATAAACACTTTGTCAACACATTTCAACATGTAAATAAACGTTCTTCAGTAAAAACCATAGTTGACGTTAATTTCTTTGTTTTCGCCCGTAACACAAGGATCGAAGTTATTTTTTCAAAATTACATGGTTGTGAAGAGTTCACAAAACTAGATTTGACAATGGCGTATCAACAAATAGAATTAGATCAAGAATCACGTGTTTTAACTACAATTTCAACTACTAAGGGCTTATTCCAATATACCCGATTGATATATGGTTTAGCATCAGCTCCGGCTTTATTTCAAAAGATTATGGAAAGTTTATTGATGAATCTGAAGGGAGTTGTAGTATTTCTTGATGATATTTTAATAACGGAGCCAAATAGAAAAGAGCACTTTGAGCAAGTTATAAATGTTTTAAAATTATTAAAAAAGGCAGGGTTTAAATTAGCGCCAGAAAAATGTCAGTTTTTTGTAAGAGAATAAACTACCTAGGACATGTTATAGACAAAAATGGATTGCATACTAACCCTGAAAAAGTACAAGAAATCAATAAGATTCCAAATCCAACAAATTTAAAAGAATTGCAGGCATTTTTGGGTGTGGTGAATTTTTACAGAAGGTTTATACTAAAGGGCTGCACGAATGCATTCAAAAGCCGTTTCAACACATTCTCAAAAAAATAGAATGGAATGGAATGATCATTCTCAGCGCTGAGAATGGAATGGAATATGCATTCGAAGCGCTTAGAATGGAATGGAATATGCATTCGAAGCGCTTAGAATGGAATGGAATGTGCGCTTGTGCGTTGAGAATGTTTAGAATAGAATACTCAACATTCTCAAGTGTTGATTTGAGAGTACTACCAAATGGTTGATGAAAAAAGGTTTTACGTAAAGGGATTTCAAAGGGGGGTTGCTGATGTCGAATCTGATGTCGAATCTGATGTCAGATTTTCAATTTTCAAGATGGCGGATAGGGTTGCCACCTTAAAATATCTTATTTTCGCGAATTCGAGGCTGGGGCAAACACTAGGTAAAAATGGGTCGCTGATTCCGAATCCGTTGTCAGAATTTTAAAATTCCAAAATTTTTTTGAAAATAGGTTGCCACCTAAAAATGTGTTATTTTGCAATTTTTTTAAATGAGCATTTAGTAAAAGGGAGTCGCTGATTTCAAATCTGATGTCAGATTTTGAATTTTCAAAATGGCGGACAGGATTGCCACCTTAAAATATCTTATTTTCGCGAATTCGAGGCTGGGGCAAACACTAGGTAAAAATGGGTCGCTGATTCCGAATCCGTTGTCAGAATTTTAAAATTCCAAAATTTTTTTGAAAATAGGTTGCCACCTAAAAATGTGTTATTTTGCAATTTTTTTAAATGAGCATTTAGTAAAAGGGAGTCGCTGATTTCAAATCTGATGTCAGATTTTCAATTTTCAAAATAGCGGATAGGGTTGCCAACTTAAAATATCTCATTTTCGCGAATTCGAGGCTGGGGCAAACACTAGGTAAAAATGGGTCGCTGATTCCGAATCCGTTGTCAGAATTTTAAAATTCCAAAATTTTTTTGAAAATAGGTTGCCACCTAAAAATGTGTTATTTTGCAATTTTTTTAAATGAGCATTTAGTAAAAGGGAGTCGCTGATTTCAAATCTGATGTCAGATTTGAATTTTCAAAATGGCGGACAGGATTGCCACCTTAAAATATCTTATTTTCGCGAATTCGAGGCTGGGGCAAACACTAGGTAAAAATGGGTCGCTGATTCCGAATCCGTTGTCAGAATTTTAAAATTCCAAAATTTTTTTGAAAATAGGTTGCCACCTAAAAATGTGTTATTTTGCAATTTTTTTAAATGAGCATTTAGTAAAAGGGAGTCGCTGATTTCAAATCTGATGTCAGATTTTCAATTTTCAAAATAGCGGATAGGGTTGCCAACTTAAAATATCTCATTTTCGCGAATTCGAGGCTGGGGCAAACACTAGGTAAAAATGGGTCGCTGATTCCGAATCCGTTGTCAGAATTTTAAAATTCCAAAATTTTTTTGAAAATAGGGCTGCCACCTAAAAATGTGTTATTTTGCAATTTTTTTAAATGAGCATTTAGTAAAAGGGAGTCGCTGATTTCAAATCTGATGTCAGATTTTGAATTTATGTCTCTCATTCATTCGTTTCGCTTTGCAAATGATTTGCAAATATGGAATACTCGCATGGAATGCGTAGAATGGATTCCAAATGGAATGTATTCGTGCAGCTCTTTAGTTTATTCCTAATGTATCAAATGTGTGTGCACCCCTGTATGACTTGAAAAAAGCATAACAAATTTAGTTGGTCCGAAAGTTGTACAAAAGCAGTAGATGAATTAAAACGAAGGTTAAAAGCCGACACATGCTTAACTCATTTTAACCCCATTTACAAAACAAAGCTCACGGTCGATGCAAGTCCAGTAGGGGTAGGAGCCGTTTTATCGCAAATATCGCCACAGGGTGTAGAAAGTCCTGTTTCTACACAGGGTGTAGAAACACCAGGCAAAGTTTTGTGGACAAAAGGTTCGGTAATGAAAAAAATTGGTAAACAAACATATATTGTGAAAACGTGTAAAAATAAATTATGGAAAAGACATGCGAATCAAATTATCTTATGTAATTCAAATTATGACAAAGTAGATTATGTTCCAAACACCATTTTAGACCCAACTCAAAAAATTTGTTTAAATGAAAATGCAGGAAAGAAATGGATTAATGCACAAAACAATGAGAAAGAAAAAATAGATAAAAGCTCACAAAGAATTGTACAAAATGATATTCTCGAATCTAAAAATAACAAATGTAAATATAATCTTAGGCAAAGAAATAAAAATTCTAGCAATTAATTGTAATGAATTATTAAAAATTGAATTGTAATTTTACAGAATTTGTCAAGTATCATAAAAAAATTAATTGTAATTTTAAAAACTTAAAAAAAAAAACAAAGTTAATTTTCTTAAATTAAAGAGAGGGTATTGTAGTATCTTAAACAGTAATAACAAAACCACCTTGATTATCATCTCTAAGTATAAACAGTTATGCAGAAACTCAATATAAAGTTGAGTCTTAATCTTAAGTTTGCATTGTTATATATTACTTTGATGTTACTCTCTCTGACATAAGTTAAGCACAGTTAATTTAGACTGCCTTTATGTACCTAGGTTATTTGCTTATTAATATATAGTTTATAGATCACTTTTAAGTCAACTGTTCACCCGAATAAAACTGAAGTTTATAACGCGTGTTTTACTAAAATATTACAGAAACAAAACCACGTGCAAGGAAAAATAAATTCAGCTTTAGACTTGCACTTCCACTATCAGCAAACTGTCAAACTCATACCCAACGTTTACACCAGACACTAAAGTTAAGACAGTTGCAATACACTCTCACTTTTTTACTAATACTCTCTCACTTTTGTATTTTGTATCTTTTGTATTTTGTAAAAACGCCTTTCCAAACAGGAAATTATTAAAATGATCGAGCTCTACAGGGAGAATGACATCCTTTGGTATATGAGCTCCCCTTCCTACCGAAGGAACGACCTCAAGAATAAAGCGCTGGATGAAATGGCTAAAACAATGGCCATGCGGAGCAGGTGAAAAAAAAAATCAAGTCTCTGCGTAGCACCTACCTGGCTAAAAAAAAAAAAAGTTGACCAAAGCAAGAAATTGGGATGCGATGCAGACAGCTTGCACGAACCATCCTTGTTCTGGTTCAACGAAATGAGTTTCATCGACAGCTCAATTGTGGTGCGGAAGCCGACGAACAATATTCCAGAGGCAAGTTATAAATTAGGATATCCTACAATGTAATGAGAATCCAACAGCTTTAATGGATAAGACTGTTTTAAGTGCGAGCATAACTGAAAATAAAGTTGTTCAAGGAATATTATAGTTTTCCTTTTTCTTTTTAGAACAGTGAAAATTCGAATGCATTTGATTCAAGCACAATTATTTTTGACGACGAAGTCATCGTACCAATCCAACATACGCCATCAAAAATGAGAAAAACTTCGGAAAAACCACAATCGAAGTTTGATGAAGCAGTGGACACACTCTTGAGCTTTGGACAAAGGGAGGATGATGTTTTCAAGGTGTTCGGTGAGAGCGTTTCTATTCAACTGAGAGAACTACCAGTGGATGAGGCCAGTGGATGATATTACCAATATGTTGATTCAACGAAAGTTGAAAAGTTTGAAAGCAAAGTCAACAACTCATACGCACCAATCAACAACATACAAACCTTCCGAATGTATAAAGCCAACTACTCTAACGCGATCATCTACATCATATATACCATATTCTGAATGTACACTCTCTTCGTCGGATGGCCAGAGCAATAACACAGATATACTTAGCACTGCAATAGCAGATGCAGATATTAGTTTTGAAGGCTTTTAAAACATGTAATTTATTGTATGCAGTTTGTACAGGGTGTCCCAGACTGAGTACAATGTATATAAGCGCTGCCAAAGAGACTCTGTGATGGGCAGTTTTAGGGAATCGCTGGTTTCGAAACTGATGTAAGGATTTTAAACTCAAGAATGCGGTTTGTTATTTAAACTTTTTGTATTTTTGCCATACATGAACACGCTGCACTATATATTAAGTGCATTAAAAATAGCAGTATTCAATGGATTTTTGCTGATAATTATTTGCATTACCAGTAAACTTTTCTGATAATTAAATTTAGTTTGCATTACCAGTAAATTTTTACTGGTTGCTGAAAAAAATTGCTGTAAAAATAATTTCCTGCTGAAATTTAATTTGCATTCAGAAATCAGTAAAAAGTTTACTGGTATAGCAAATACAGTTTTTACTGTATTTTTTCAGTAGTTAGTTCAAATTTACCGGTAATGTCAATTAAGTTGTATTATAAGCAAAATGTTACTGGTTGTGCAAATTAAATTTTATTGTCAGTTAAAATTTGTTTTTACTGCAATTTTACTGGCACTGTGATCATCTACGATTTTTACTTATAATTTCTCTAATTTATAATTTCCTATAATTTTGTCTTATAATTTTAAAATTTTTGTTTATCAAATTAATGAATTCAAGACTGAACAAATGGATACTTAACGTAAATGCTAAATTCCTTAATTGGTTATTTAAAAAATGTGAAATATGTACCTTTTGAATTATTTTTTATTCAATATAAACATAAGTTCTTTAAAAAAGTTTAATTAATACATGAATATATTTAAATCAAGCTTGTATTTATTTTGGCTCAATACGCAGTTTCTTCCATTGAAAGTCAACATTTCCATCTGTTATACAGTATCGCGACAGTTCTTCTCTAAACCTGCAGGCAAATTTGTACGTACTGTGTTGTTGACATCCTAATCTAGAAAAGGTATAATCTAGAAAGGAAAAGTGCAGCATGCCAGCACTATCAAATCTACCGTGCCCGGAATCACTTCGATGGGTCGGTGAAATATCCTGAAACGGTTTGCAAGTTTTCCAAATGCGCACTCCACAACCATTCTGGCCCGACTTATTCTATAGTTGAAAACTTCTTGTTGGACACTAAGTTTTAAGCTTCGACTGTATGGCTTCATCAAGTTTTCGTCCAAGCGAAAAGCATCATCTCCAATGAAAAAAAATGGGATTTTATTTCCTTTGGATTGAACCAGTTCTCTGTTTGCAGGAATATTTAAAGTCTTTTTCTTTATAGCATTGTATAAAAAGCCATCCTGGAAAATTGAACTGTCAGAAGCTTTTCCATTGCAGCCCACATCGACGAAAGTAAAACGGGAATGTGCATCGACCAAAGCAAACAGGATAATGCTAAAAAAGCCTTTGAAGTTATAAAATTGTGATCCCGTATGCGCCGGAGCTTTTATGCGGATGTGCTTGCCATCTAAAGCACCCAATGTATTGGGGAACTGCCATAAATTGTTAAAATCATTTGCAATTTCAATCCATTCATTTTCACTTTCTGGAACCTGCAATGAATATGAAAATTATTACAGTGGCTTGGTAAGGATGTGGTATAGAAGTTGGATGTATAGTGTGTATATTATTACCTTTAAGTAATTTGGCTGAAGGGCTTCGTAGATCGCTAACAAAACAGTTGGCAAAAAAGCAGAAATGGTACTCTTTGACACTCTGGTCAAAAACTGCAAGGACTTAAATGAGTCTCCAGTGCCCAAGAAGTTAAGAGTAATTGCCAGTTTTGTTCGTGGTGTTATCGCTTTCCGCATTGGCGTATCGTTTTTCTGTAAGCGTTCGGAAACCTGATTTTTAAAATGAAGTAATTTAATATTTACAAGATGTAATTTTTAACATATTACCAAGCTCAATAATCCCTCAAACTGGTCAATGTGCAATCGCGTGAAAGTGTAGAAATCTTTTCCATCTTCCCATTGCAAGTCTTTTAAAAGATGCGCTTCTATGTCCATTTCTGTCCTTTTCATAAGAACGGGCTTAACCCAACACTTTCTGACAATTCTTTGTTTTATTTTTTCTTCCTCTTTCAATTTTTTTAGTTCTCGCAAAACTAAGAGTTTTGCCAATTTAATTTTCAAAGACATTTCCTTATTTTAAAATTGGAAAATTAAGCAATATTTATTAACACAACAGAAAAAAAATGTCAAATACTGTTTGGTTAATTGTCTGGACGCCTACGTCAGAGACAGTAAAATGACATGATTTTGACATTTAATACATATTCTTTACTGTCTTAATTTTAGTGTCTGTTGTAGACGCAGCCATAGCTGCATAAATAATTTTGTGGAGACTGGAAATTGTCTATGTGAAAGTTAAAGAGCGGCGACAGAGTTGCCAAATATCTTTTTGTTTAATGTTTAAATATGAATTAGAATATTTTATTGAATTTCATATATATATTTTTGTTAATATATGAAGATATATATTAATTTAAAATTATTTAAAAATTATTATTTGTTTTAACTTGTTTTTTTACATTAAAAGGATTTTAAAAGGAATATAGCTCAATGAAGTAAGAATATCAAATACATAACTACACGCTCCTTTTGCTTGTGCTGAGCTGGTAACTTTTCCGTGTCCGTCTGCTAACCAGTGGTGCATGATACAATGATAAGGTAGGCCCATGATACTAAATGATCTCACGCGTCAACGAAGAGCGGATAATGAGAAGGAAGATGCTTGTCAAAACGACGAAGTACATAGAAACGTCAAATGAAATAAAAATATTATGTTTTCAAATCGTAAACAAACTCTGGCACAAACTCTGGCACATCTTGCAAGTAAAGCGAGAAGAAAACCTTGCACACCAAAACCAAGGTGTCATAGGTTACCTGCAAGGCATCAGCATAGTCCTCTTGTACCTTCGCCAGCTGCATGGTGGCCAGCAGCAGTTGATGGCTTGGCCATGAGATGTAGCACCAATTTAATTTCCTCCCATAAAGTTGCAAACATAAACATCTATAAAGTGCGGTCGCGTGTGTTAAATTTGTGATAATTTGAGTGAAAATATTATAACAGTGTAATAAAAACTATAAAATGTGAAACTCTTAAAATTGCAAACAAATCTGTAACAAATTCTAACCTACAAACTGCGAACGTGAGTATAAAGAAATTTGCGAT
Organism: Coremacera marginata; assembly: GCA_914767935.1. NCBI lineage: Eukaryota > Metazoa > Arthropoda > Insecta > Diptera > Sciomyzidae > Coremacera > Coremacera marginata. Next base: position 120,940,203 of record OU612043.1, read on the forward strand.
GAACAGCTGATTTTGACATCAATCTAGCTTTATTCTGCTTTCTACTCCATTCCTCTCCGTGATGAGCTTACCTTATAATTCTGCCATGCAGTGGTGCTTCCAATGCTTCTATCGATGGTAGAGACAACGTGAGAGGCAAAGAAGATTTCCAATGGAAGAGATGGAGCTCCAGAAAGTAATGAATTTAAACAGGCTTGAGATTCGCTCTCTAGCAAAAATGGTTGAACTCTGTTGGAAATCTCAATAGGAATGTTAGCTCAGATCCGGCTCGATTGGATCATAAATTTTCACTTTAAATTGGGTCACAATGTGATTCTCCAAAGGATTGCCAGGATAAAATATGAAAAAAGTCAAAGTTCTTAGGTATTTAATAGGATTTTATTTATGAGTATTCTTACGTTATGTCTCGTTAAAAGTCGATCCGAGAAGAAAGAATTTTTGAGATCTTCGTTTAACGGAAGCTAGCTAACCAAGAGATGATATAGTCTTTTTTTATTTGTTAAGAAATAACATTAGGTTTTTAACGTTGGTAGTAGTATATGAGAAGAAAATGTAATAGCACGAAATGAAGTATTCCAGCGCTTTTTAAGATAATTTATGTTAATGGTGTTTGGCTTAAACAGTATCATTGCATATTAGATTAAGTTTAGCTTTTTGTGTTCTTTACTTTTTATTTAAAATTTTTATTCTGATGTCCACTATTAATGTAGTAAATCATTTTTTATTGCCATTTGACGGAGAAACTGTTAAACATAAATCAAAAATTAGTTTTTGAAATTGACACATTGCTTTTATTTCATATTTTTAGACTTCTCATTTAATCTTTTGCAACTTTAAAAAACTAAAGTTTTCTTTGTTTCGCGTTATATGACAGATGGCAGAACTTCTTTTTGACATTATTAAACATTTTTAAATTAACTATAAATACATATTTTGTAGCATAATTGTAATAATAATATAAACCTTTCTTGTAAACAAATACTTATATAAGTTATCTAGATGTATGGTGTAAACACCAAGTATTGTAATTAACATAGTGTAAGCAGTACCTTTTGGAGAGTTTTTTAGAAAAACTACAAGCAACTTCATAGCAAAGCTATTAATATAGATATATGCTAGCCCCCTAGCCACACGTGCCAGTTCGAAGACAGTAACAGTTCGAAAAACTCCATACACTCTCACTTTTCACTAATACACTCACACTTTAACATCACTGGCAGTCCACTGGCAACAACTTTTACTGGCCCCCTAGCCACACGTGCCAGTTCGAAGACAGTAACAGTTCGAAAAACTCAATACACTCTCACTTTTCACTAATACACTCACACTTGGACATCACTGGCAACAACTTTTACTGAGACAGTGAATTTTGACAGCCGCAGCCAGTGCGAAATCTAAGTAAGGAAAACAGTGTTGTATTTTCTCCCTAAAATATTCGAACTTTAAATATGCACTTTTCTTTCATGTCTTGTAGTGAAATATATGCAATTATTTTAATTTCCCTTATTTCACACATAAAATATCATATGAATAAGTTGCATTTCATTTTCAAAAATATTGATATACAGATTTTACAAAATAATTAGTTCCCCATTTTTATCCCATTTAAGTTTCGTACTGTGTTGGCATATAAAGCATCACTGAATAAAAGCTACCGAAATAATAAAGTGTTCGAACCTTTGCCTTTGACGACAATTTTCAAATGAACATTTACCATCACGTGTGGCCGCAGCGTAGATTTGTAGATTATTTTGAAACATTTTCATAGTCAATACATATTCTTTGCTGGCCTGCCAGTACTATCACGTGTGGCTGCAAAGTAACCCCCTACGCTGCAGCCACACGTGATAGTACTGGCATGCTAATAAAGAATATGTTTTTACTTCGAAAATATTCCGACTTTATGTATGCTAGTACTTTGCGGTATTAGTTTAATCTATCATGTAAGTCCCAACTGAAAGTCTAAAGATGGTTTATAAGGGAAGGCAACTACCGTGGTGTGCCGAAAGTTTAGTATGTCAATCTACCCTCAATAAACTATATAAACATATATAATGTATGACTACATACATAGATCCTAAAGATACAAAATCGTGCCTAAAACCTGTATCCACTTGGCCTGTTTTTTTTTTATTGTTTTTTTTCGTTTTATTCCTGGTGTTTTATTTTCCTTCTCCTTGGCTTGTCCCTGTCGCCGGTGGTTGTTGTTATATGAATTGTTTGTGGATGAATGCGATGGATTTGTTGCTGGTCTTGCATGTGATGATGTTGCTGTTGTTGTTGTTTAGCTGACGTTGAGGATGACGCTGGCTGTGGGTTTTGCTGCCTGTCTGCTCCTTCCATACCGCTGTTGTTGTTGCAGTTGTTGTTTTTGTTGCTTGCTTGTTGTTGTTGTTGCTGCTACACTTTGCTGTAGCAATAATCGTATTGCTCTCAAGTTGCTCTTGAAGTGAAACTCGTTCTAGTTTGACAACTTGCTGTTGATGTTGTTGGTAGTATTGATCTCTGCTCTCGACTGCAGCTAAAGTTGGCGCATTTCGCCCAAATTGTTATAATAAAAATAATAAAAAAAATAATTCTTGAAGTTTGATTGTCTTGCGCAACTAGTTGCTGCTGCGTATGATATTGCTGCAAATGTGTTGGTTGTTGTTGATGATGATGATGTAGTTGCTGCTGCTGACGTTGTTGATTTTGATAGTGTTGTTGTTGTTGATGGTGGTGGGCTTGTCTGGTGGGAGGTGAAAACGTTTAGCCCTGCTGGAATTTGGTATCACCAAATGCTTACCTGGTACTGTCGCCATGGGGCGATATGCTGCAATCATTCCCGGTGCTGCTGGATATCCTTGCTGGTGTTAGTCGTATCCTTATTTTGTTCGAATGGTCGTTGTTGCTGTTGCACGTGTTTGGGCACTTGCTATCTAGTGCTGGTTAGTTGAAGCTGCTGTTGTTGTAGCTCGTTGATAAAACTAATAATGTCATGTTTGTTTTGTATGATAATTTGTCCATTTTCATTGCGAGAACCACGCAATTGAATTATGTTGTTGGTTAATTGCTGATGTGGTTGTTGTTGATGCTGCTGCAATTGCCACGACTCAAATGTACATTTTTTTTTTTGTGTTGATGTTGTGACTTCCTTCTTTGAGCTGTTACTATTTGTGGAATTCTTGGCGTTCGTGTTTGGTTGCATCTCTTGATTTTGCGTTTGCTGCGTTGCTGCGAACTTTGTGCCAATCGTACCCTAACTGCTCCACTATGCTCCGCTGCTGCTATCGCTGCTTTCTTTACGGCTACTACTGCTGCTGTCTCCACACAAGGTACTCCGCTTAGCTGCGTTGATTTTTTTTGCATGCGTTAATGCGGCCACACAGATTTCCGAAATATTTTCAATTTATTGACTTCACTAGAAGCCGCAAAAATAACAATTTCATTGTGGGTCAACTTTTTTTTTTATATTTTGTTTTAACTTTGCACTATTTTCTGCACATTCCACAACTTCTTGTTTTGCTCACTTAACTTTATGCTCTGAATTTTCATTTGTATTTCATTGGTACATTAAATTTTATTTTAATAATTGTCATTTTCTCCATATATTAAACCTTTGCCAATTCCACCCGTTTCGTTTCATTTCGCACTTATTAATTTACTATACTAAAAGTTTTCTCATCGCCACATTACTCTCTTTTTCAATTAGCAACAAATTTGAGCACAATATTATAAAGAAAGTTCATACAATTTATTTAGTTAACCATTTATATGCTATTTTTTTTCGTTGCTTGAAAACTTTTAGCAACTTTGCTGCTACACCTTATTTGTTCTAAAAATCTTTTTTTCGCTGCTTGTGCAACGTGTACCCAGGGGTGTATTTTTCTCGAAACCCAATCTGGCCAATGGTGCCAAATTTGTACCCGTTAGTGAGCTTTTACACAGGAAATTGTCGGAAGCCGTGTTTTCGTCCACAAAAACGTACAGTCACCGACAAAGCTTCGGGTCCCGCTCGAATCACGCCACGACCCACAACATATGCTCGTTTAGAAACTTGGCCGTGATTGGCTGAGAAATACATAAACGAGCATTCCATTTTAGAAGGTAAGCCGAGATAGGCTAAAAGGCCAAACGGTGTAAATTATTCGCCGAAGCTTTTCGATGCTATAAAATCGCAACTGACAGCCAGATGTCGCTACTCGAAATTTATTTGGCTACCGTTTGGTGTAATCTCAACATCGGAGAATAAAAATGTACTTTTACCGCGCATGAACGGAAATAGTTACGAAAATTTAAAATCAACTCAACTTGACATCTCATGCGACCGAACTGTCAAACTGCCTATGACACTGAGAAGAATGCAGTAAACTGTCAAGAATATCATGGTGTGGTAGAAAATTTAAACAAAAACATTACAGGAAAGCGTAAAAAGGCTATAAAGGTCGGTCTGCATGGACCACCAATCAAAATGTCGTAGGTACACCAAAAAAATCTGTGGCGCTTGACATTTGATCTCTCAAGTGTCAAAAAAAAAAATTAAAACTGCGCTAAGGTGCCCATGACATTACTCAAAAACAAATCATTAAATTAAAATGACTCAATAGCAGCGAGAACCTTCGCATACGATGAAATTTTTTTAATGAACTTTAACTACCATGTGTAGCACCTCTTGTATGAGAGCATGAAAGTTCGAAATTCTTCGAATCATTCGAACAGTACACGTATTCTTTCGCACTTTCACTGTCACTGGCCTGTGTAACCGGCCTGTTAGCAACTCAGTGGCAGGATTCCCAAACAGTTAACGATAATCATAGTTGTCGTTATCGGTCATTGCGCATGCACAGTTTCATAGTAAATGACAGTTTTCGCTAGTTAACTACAGCTATAATACAGCGGAACATATTTCATTCGATTCTGCTCCTTGCAATGTACCTGCGGTTGATTTTAAATTTGCTGATGACGATCTGGTTAACAAATCTGTTGATAATGCTGGGAATTCGGATGACTATCTAGAAGAAAAATTAAGAATTTTGAGGATGCGCCGAGAGATGCTTCAATTGCAGCAACAGATTCAGTGCATGGAAAGAAGCGGTAATAGTGAAGGTGTAGTTAGGCGAATATGTTTTGATGATCTTGATACAGCAGTGCCAAAGCTTAGTGGTGACAGCCATTATGATATTGGTCGATAGCTTTTGCAGTTTGAAGACTATGCAAAGGCACAAGGGTTCAGTGAGCGTGAAAAATATTTAGGGATTCGCCGTCGACTGGATGGAACTGCAAGAGAGTTTGTTTTCAATTTGGGTCTGGTCGGCTATGCTGAAGATGTTTCACCGTACGGTTACCAGGCAAGAAGTTTACCATCAGTTGCGCGTGGGCACACTTAAAAGTGATGACTCTTGCCTTAGTTCTATTGTTTCTATGCAATCTATCGCGTCTTAGAGCGATATTGGTGAGCAGGAACTGGTTGATTTTATCATTGATGGGATTCCTGACAATAGTAACAGTATATCCATTTTGTATGGTGCCAATAGGATAGATGACCTTGTTCAGCGAATGGACAGGTATGAGCAACGACGTTTTAAATCTGATGTCTTGAAGCAATCAGTTAGTGTACCGAAGCCGAGGTCTACTGCCACTCACACCACCACTGCTACTGCTCTGCTGATGGGACAACCCAGATACGATGTTTTGATTGCTCACAATTTGGGCATTATCAAAGCGCCTGCCCAAAGGCCTTGCGGCCTCCAGGGTCATGTTTCACATGTTCTCAGATGGGCTACTTCCACAAGGATTGCCCAAGATGAAGCCGGATTCCAGCTGCTGTCGTTGGTGTGAATGAACACAACTTTTCCGAGCAGTTAGATGCATTCCAAACGGTAAGTGTTGCCGTCATTAATCGAAATAAGCGCACTGAATTTTAATCTTGTGTTTCTTTATTGGATACTGGTAGTCCATTTAGTTTTGTCCAAATGTCATTGGGCCCATATGCAGTCATTGAAGAGAAGTTATTAACGACATACCGAGGTGTGGAAAATAAAACTATAGGTGCGTATGGTTCCAAGATGCAAAATTTTATTTAGAAACCGAGTAATAATTCATGATTTTACCAGATGATGAGGCAATAATGCCACTTCTTATTCGTTAAAATTCGTTTATGTCAAATAAAAATTTGGAACAGTTCTGATCATCTTTTACAAATAAATGAAATAAATATAAAACTTATTCCAAACAGTAAAGTTATCAGTGCACTTAAGTCGTTTAATATTTTTAAAAGTTGAATATTTTTAAACTAATAAGTCGGGTACCGAGCTAAGGCCACATAAATATTCTATGAAAATAAGATGAAGTGGTGATATGCCAGTATTTAGTGGTCCCCGCCGTTTATCTTTCCGTGAACGAGTAGAAGTGCAAAAGACCATTTTCCACCATTTCGAACTTGAAACGCTTGCTATCATTTATGCTTTGAGAATATTTAGGATATTTTTGGAAGATATTCCTTTTACGATTGTGACCAATTGTAATTTGCGGTGACATTGAGTAAAAGGAAAATAAATCCGCGTATAGCAAGATGGGCTCTAGAGCTGGAGAATTATACTCATATACTCATATATACTCTTATACTCATAAGATTCGGCATCGTAAAAGTGAGTTGATGGGTCATGTTGACGCCCTTAGCCGCTTACCTATAGTAGTTGCTAGTATTGATGGTGCTGATATTGATCTTAACATTCAGATTGCTTAATCGTGAGACAAAAATATCAAACAATTTAGGAACAAGTTAGAAGAGGGTGAGTTAGAAAACTATACCCCTGAAAATGGTTTAGTATTTCGGCGGGGAAACCGAGGTCAACTGCAGCTGATTGTACCTCAAGAGTTAGAAAATAATATTATTAGACTTATTCATGAGAAATATGGTCATGTAGGTAAAGAAAAGTGCATGAAGCAGATTCAGAAAAATTATTGGTTTTCAAATATGAAAGAAAAGTTAAGTCAATTTATAAGGAATTGTTTGAAATGTATTTATTATTCGGCCCCACAGCGGAAAAACTAAAGAAACTTGTACAATATTCGTAAGACCCCGCTTTCTTTTGACACGTTACATGTTGATCATTTTGGTCCACTACCTTCTATAAATTCAAAACGTAAGCCTGTACTTGTTGTAGTAGATGCTTTCACTAAATTTGTGAAATTGTTTGCTGTAAATGCTCCTGGTACTAAAGAAGCTTGCTGTGCACTAGCAAAGTATTTTTAAAACTATAGTCAGCCAGGTCAAATAATTAGTGATAGAGGAACGTGTTTCACATCATCGGTGTTTGAAAAGTTTCTATCTGAGCATAATATTGAGCATGTTAAAAATGCAGTTGCTTCTCCACAATGTAATGGTCAGGTTGAAAGAGTGAACAGGGATTTGAAGGCAATCCCAAGTAGAGTTTGCTATTAATAATACTGTGCATTGCTCTACAAAAGAAACACCGAGTGTTATGTTATTTGGAGTGGAACAGCGGGGTGAAATAGTTGATGAATTGACTGAATACTTACGAGAGACATATGCCTATGAAGAACTTAATTTAGATCTAACAAGAGCAGCTGCGTCAGGGGCTATAGAAAGGTTACATATTTCAATGAACATCATATTCCAGCAAGAATTTTTGAGGTGGGTGATTTAGTTGTTTTAAAAAACGTGGATACAAGAGTTGGGACAAATAAAAAGTTTGTGCCCAAATACTTGGGGCCCTACGTAATTCGGAAGCAACTCGGCCATGATCGTTATGAAATATGTGATGTAGAACACTGTCAAATAACGCAAATTCCATATAATGGAGTAGTAGATTCAAGTAGGTTAAGGAAATGGTTGGAACCACCAAATATTGTTAATGATACATTATCGGACTATCAAGGCAGCCCTTATAAATATGAAGATTATGAGTTCCTTGATAAAGAGTTATTAGAATAACAACCTAGACAATCGAGGTCGATTGGCCAGATTGGCCGAAATGTACTATTATTGTAATAATAATATAAACCTTTCCTGTTAGCACACAGTTCTATAAGTTATGTAGATGTATGGTGTAAACACCAAGTATTTTTATTAACGTAGTGTAAGTAGTACCTTTTGGAGAGTTTTTTAGAAAAACTGCAAGCAACTTCATAGCAAAGCTATTAATATAGATATAAGGTCTGTTCCCGTACTTGCAATTTTGTGAAAACTTTCGAAAAGCTTTGCTACTTTTTACTAATTTCTGTCCCTGTACACCAGAAGCTTGCAAAAGAGAGCGACAATGAGAGAGTAAAATATTTCCCCTCCTTTCTAAAAGTTGCAACTTTCTGCTACACAAATTTTGTGTAGTAAAAACCTGCAAGTTGTCATTTGTTGACAGAAATGTCAAAATTTGCGCCAAAATCACAAAAAATAAAAAGACAAGTGCACTTGCTTAAACATTTTCGCAAATGGAAAACCACAAAGGAAATATAAAAATTAATTGTTCGCCAGGCACATACAGCAGGATGCAACATGGTAAATATTTATTTAATAAAGTATAGTAATAATATAAATTTCCGTTCAATAAAAACTCTTACAAACAAATTTTCAAGCTAATCGTATGAGCGGTTTAAGGGTTTGGGCAGTTTACACAATCTTAGTGCAATATTCCGGTCCCTATTGTGAATCGAAACCATCTAGGTGTCCACTCAAACTCACAAAAAATATCATCAAAATCGGTCCAGCTGTTTAGGAGTTCAGTGCCATACAGACTTACGAAAGAATTATCAATATGTTTACAGATGTTTACAGATTGCGGTGGCGTCGGTGCTGTTGCTTTCTTGCTATTAGACCGTGCTTTTGACGGTGGTGGACATAGTGTCGCCACTAATTTTTGTTGTGTTTTTGTGATTGCATACGTAGATGTTCGAGACTTGCACTTTCACCAGCAGCAGCAATAAGTCCAAGTGGACCTGATGTCGCAGTTGCTGGACGCGTTGGGATCATAATATGTTTTTGACTCTGTAGATAGATGACTGATGTAATGTTTAGACATCAGCTTTTTGCATGAAGAAGGTCGTTGCAGACAATTTTTTTTCTTCAACATCTGCCGTAATGTGTGGACTTTTTCCACAAAGTACTCACACGTACTAAATCCAACTGAAACTCAACAACAAATGATCTGCATAATTATATTTCCATCATTTTCTTATAATTTACATTCCTTTTCCGTAGATCTAAGCTTCAGACATTCCATGACTCAAAGTGTCTTACAATCGCAAGGGCAGACTTTAGATGACTTCAATGAAATTTTTATTGCAAATGAATCAAATTATGATGAGAACATTAATGCTGATATCGGCGAAGAAACAAATGTTAAAAGCATTTGGCTGGATGCTCCAATCAAGCTTTTGATACTTACTTACTTACTTAGATGGCGCCTACAACCGTAAGTCGGTTTCCGCCTGTTGTAAGAAATAGCGCCAGCCATTTCAGTTTTGCGCTTGCTGGCGCCAGTTGGAAGCTCCAAGTTTCGTCAGGTTGTCCTCCACTTGGTCCTTCCAACGGAGATGCGGTCGTCCTCTTCTGCGTTGTCCGCCGCTGGGTACCGAATCGAATATTTTCTTCGCTGGAGCGTCGTCTTCCATCCGCTCAACATGACCTAGCCAGCGGAGCCGCTCGATTTTTATGCGCTTTTCTATGTCGATGTCGGCGTATAGCTCATACAGCTCATTGTTCCCTCGTATTCGGTACTAGCCATTGACGCAGATTGGTTCGCAGATTTTACGAAGGATCTTTCTATTGAACGCTCCTACAATCTTTTCATCAGAGCTGCTCAACGTCCAGGTTTGTGCTGCATATAACAGGACGGGCATGATTAGTGACTTATAGAGCGTGACTTTTGTTCGCTGAGAGAGAGCTCTGCTTCTCAATTGCCTACTGAGCCCAAAGTAACACCCGTTGGCAAGAGTTATCCTTCGTTTTATCTCTCTACTGATATCGTGGAGTTAATGCCGGAACCGAGGTAGACGAAGTCCTCCACAACCTCGAAGGAGGTGTTGTCAACAATCACGTGGGTGCCAATACGCTGGGACTGTTTGTTTGTTGACACCAGATATTTCGTCTTATCTGCGTTTACTGCAAGACCCATGCGACTCGACTCTTTTCTAATTTGGAGAATGCTGCACTGACTTCGCGTGTGTTATGGCCAATGATATCAATATCATCGGCATATGCTAGCAGCATAACATTCTTATAGAATATTGTGCCGCTTTGTCCCAGATCAGCAGATCTAATGATCTTCTCCATAATAAGGTTAAAAAAGTCGCACGATAAAGAATCACCTTGTTTGAAACCTCGTTTGGTAACAAATGGGGGGAGAGGTCCTTCCCGATTTTTACTGCACAGCTGGTGTTGCCCAGTGTCATCCTGCATAGATGGATTGATTTTGCAGGTATACCAAATTCAGACATGGTGGAATATAGGTGGTTCCTTATTGGACTGTCGAAAGCGGCTTTATAGTCGACAAAAAGGTGGTGGGTGTCGATTTGTTTCTCTATGGTCTTTTCCAAGATTTGTCGTAGCGTGAATATCTGGTCGGTGGTAGATTTTCCAGATCTGAAGCCACACTGATAAGGCCCAATCAGTTGGTTAACGATGGGCTTCAGTCTTTCACATAATACGCTAGACAGAACCTAATAGGCGATATTTAGGAGGCTTATCCCACGGTAGTTGGCGCAAATAGTGGGATCGCCTTTCTTGCATTCTTGTAACCATATTCTGCATAGAAGCTCGTGAATGCAGTTAAAAAGAGCTTCGCCACCGTTCTTAAACAGCTCAGCGGGTAGACCATTGGCTCCCGCTTATTGCTGTCAAAGCATCATTATAGTCGGGCAGCGGAACTTCAACGATGTCATCCATAATTGGGGTTTCCGGGATATCATCTCTATTGGCGGGATTGTTGTCGTCATCGCCATTCAGAAGACTAGAGAAGTGTTCCCTCCATAACGTCAGTGTACTCTGGATATCTGTCACTAGATTCCCGTTTTCATTCTTGTAGAAAGAGGCCTTGGTTTTGGAGCCATCGGCCAGGCGTCTTATCTTTTCAAAAAATTTTCGGACCTAGTTCCTGTGACCATGCATCTCAATCTTCTCACACTCACGCTTTTCTGCCTCTCGTTTTTTCGCCTGAAAAGACATTTCTCGTCCCTCCTCTTCTCTCTGTATCGCTCCTTAGCAGCACGCGTTACAACCGACTGCAGGGTGGCTTTGTAGGCGGCGTTTTTCTCTGCAGTGGCGTCGCGACACTCTTGGTCGTGCCACTGGTTTCGGCAGGGACGGTGGTAGCCAATAACCTCTTCGGCAGCCGTACGCAGAGAGTGGGAGATGTGTGCTCACTGCGCGCATATATCGTCGATCGGAGGAGTGCTTTCTTGAAGCAGGAGTGAGAGTCGAGTGGCGAAGGCTTCGCCTGTGCGTTTTGATTGCAGCTTGTCGACGTCTAGCTTTCTCTGTATAGGATTGCGTGTATTCTTTGCAGCGCACAGACGTGTACGGAACTTAGCTGCGACAAGATAATGATCTGAGTCTATGTTAGCACCACGGATTGTGCGTACATCTAATACACTGGAAAAGTGCCTTCAGTCAATCAACGTGATCAATTTGGTTGCGCGGTTTTTGGTCAGGGGACAACCAGGTGGCCTTATGAAAATTGAGATGCTTGAATCTAGTGCTACTTATAACCATGTTTCGTGCTGCGGCGAAGTCAATCAGCCTCATTCCGTTATCGGATGTGTTGTCGTGAAGGCTGAACTTTCCGACTGTTGGACCAAAGATGTTTTCCTTGCACACCTTGGCGTTGAAGTCACCAGGCACAATTTTTGTGTCGTGATGGGTGCAGCGCTCTTAAGCGTCTTCAAGGCGCTCGTAGAAAGTATCTTTGATCTCATCGTCCTTGTCCTCTGTCGGAGCATGCTCACATATTAGGCTTATGTGAAAGAAGTTAGCCTTGATGCCGATTATAGCAAGTCGTTCGTTCACAGGAGTGAATCGCAGGACGTGATTCCGTAATCTCTTGCCAACTACAAATCCGCACCCAAACTCGTGCTTCTCCGCATGGCCGCTGTAGTAGATATCACAGGATGCTTGCCGAGAGCAACCCTGTCCCTTCCATCGCATTTCTTGTATTGCAGTTATATCAGCTTTGTATCTTTCCCAGATATCAATCAGTTGGATAGAGGCACCTTCCCAATTAAGAGTTCGGACATTCCAGGTGCATATCCGTAAATCATTATCAGTTTTTCGTTTGCGCTGGTCGTCATCAGATTTGGGGACAATTTTTCTCATATTTCTTTTATAACTTTTCATTGAAATGGTTTTTCGGAAGCCCACCACGTAGGCTTCAAACCCGGCGCACAACCTATTTAAGGCTAGGAGACCCGCCGCTCAAATTAGCCCTCAAACTGACGGATGCCAGTTTGCCGTTGCCCAGGGAACACCACATGGAGGTTTGAGTCGACTTGGGACGATTATGGATTATGCTGGCCTCGCCAGGTTGAGGCAGTCAGACACGTTGCCATGTGAAGGTTCGCCCCCTGTTCCACTTAGCTTTTGATAAGCTATTTAAAAGAATTCTTTCCTGAAGTTGGTAAAACAGCTCGATTAAAATGCAAAAAAAAATTATGGCAATTAGTGAGTGAAAAGCTATTTGAGCATGGGTACTCCTTCTCCGAAGCTCAAGTACACACCAAGTACAGATCACTAGAGCGTACTTACAAGAAGGCAAAACTGCACAATAAACAAACTGGGAAGAATAGGTTTCCACATCAAAGGTTAAATAAATCATTAATTTTTATTATTTATGCTGTTATACAAAACTCTTTACAGTGAACTTGATGAACTGTTTGGCAATAAAAGAGGAATAGATCCTGAGTTCGTTTTAGACAACGAGCAAGCGAATGGAGTTTCGCGAAGAGAAATGTTGGCTGCAGAGGAGGACAGCTCAACAGATGAAGTTGAATTAGTTTCAGGTATAGAGACAACACTTTCGTTTGAATTATTTTTAACTATTTTTTCTACACGCAGAAGTGGAAAGCCCTGTTCCAAAAAACAACAATTAAGAAGAACTCAAAACGACATAGTAAAGAGACTAGATGAACTTACGGAGGAGAGAAAAGGTTTTAAAAAATATATCGAAGAATATTTACAGCGCAAGGAAGAGCGCGATATATTGAAAAATTAAAGAGCAGAAAGAAAAATGCAGCTTTTGGAGTCTCTTGTTTCACAATTTAAAAATTAAGTTTATGTCTTTCAAATCAGTCGGCTATAAATTTTGTCTTGAAATTAACAGATATTTTTAATAATTAATAGTACTTTACCTTATAATTTCAAGCATGGTAGAATAATCTAGGTAGGAGCAAATAGGAGAGTCGCTGACTGCAAATCTCAAATGAAACGTCAGTGCATGGTTCACAAAATACGATAAACACGAAAACTTATTTGTTTGCTTTGGACTTTGACAATCATCAGCACTGTCAAAATTGATATTGCCTAGATTATTCTACCATGATTTAAGTTAACAACTTTTATAAAAGGCCTTCTTCATATCTAATGAAATGAGTTACAAGCTGGGTTTTTTTTTCAACATCGAAACTGGATTTGGCTTCTGATTTTGAGTTCAATGAATATTTTAAGCAAAGCAAATGGTGTTGTAAATATATCGCACCCTAACTACAAAAGTGTAGCAAAATTTTAAAAATTTTTATGAGAAGTGAAAAACAATTTTGTTTGTGTGATATGTAAATCGTAATTCAAATCCGAGCTGGATGTTGGAGAAAACGCATTTTTGGAGCCAAATGAATTATTTAAAAACCAAAATTAAATTGTTTTGTTAATTTTTATTAATATGTACGAATATTTTTGTAAAAAATAAAATACACAACATCAAAATAAATGAATTCTATTAAAGATTTTGTATTTCTTGAAAAATGGCATCTCTTGTCGCATTTCCACTTACTGAAATTTCAGTTTCGCTTATATTTTGATCATTTTCGGTTTCTAGAGAAATATCGAAGTCATCAAGATTTGCAAGTTTGTGTAAAACACAACACACTCTAATGAAGTGTCATAACTTTTTAATTTCTTTTAATTTACAATAATTAAGTTGGCGGAAACGCTGCTTGAGAATTCCAAATGTATGTTCTATTCTAACGCGTCCGGAACTTAACCATAGGTTAAAATTTTTTTGTGACCGCGTTAAGCGACCATTGTCTCTATACGGTGTAATTACATATTTTGTGCATGGATAAGCCGAGTCACCTAATATATAAAACTCTGGAATGGTACAGAGATTTATAAAAAACTGTAGAAAATTAGGATTTATTTATTTCAATTAATATTTTGTTATTTGATTTTGGTTATTATTTAAATTCATATGCTCAATAATGGCTGACAAAAATCCTCTACCTAACCCTCCACGTGGGTGCTGGCTGGAAATAACTGCTACAGTGTCTCAATCCGGGACGGCGGCTAGCTAAGAGGAGGATGCAGCCACAGTGCTCTGACTCTCAATAGTTCTAGTGCTGTTGGTGCGTGTCCCTCCCATCGGTTTGACGTATGGGCTGAATCAAGGTGTTATGCGACCCGTGCCGAGGATTTACTAGGTTGGAGGCCCATCAAAAATAGTCCAGTCGCTCACGGAGCGTATCGGATACCAGGCGCCCTCCGATACTATTTAGCCTTACCCGCACACAGGGACCTCTGTGGGGGTGGACCTTCCATTGTCCTACACTCGTGGGAATCAAATGGAAGCAAATAAACAAAAAATACAAAAACAAAAAACAATTAAAAAAGAAGAATCCGGTATTCATAAAAAACCGGAAGGGAACTCTATTCCCGTATCCGCCCGATTGGTGGAAAAAGCCAAAGCTGCAAGCTGCGGCGCTATCTCGGTGGGTGGGTAAGTCCCGCCTGAAGCCACATTAAAACCAAGGACTGCAGAACCGGTCATTAAAACAGCTGCTAAGGCACTGGGGGAGGACCTTGGCCCGAGCACTTCGGCACAAGCCACGGCTAGATTAAATTCGGGCCGTGGAACTTCGGGAGAAAAGGCCGGGAACAAACGCGGACCTGGTATGGTTGCTGATCGGCCGTCAGGCGCACTTGGCAAGAGCGCTACCGTCCGTCGAAACTTGACTGGTACGAAACTTCGGAGGAGACACCTGCTGCAAAAAGGCCGAAAACGCACAGTCGTTACACTGAAGCTAGGTCGTTTAGCGAAGTGGTCAAGGGGAAAGGAAGGGTGCTGGCCGTCATTGACAATGGGAGAGTGGACGGGGCACTCCTCCGGGACAAATGGAGGGGGGTAGAAGTCACACAAGCCGATGCCTTCTTCCAGGTCCTGGAGGAGCACCCTGGTCCAAACCCCCACTGTCACGATGCCGGCTGGTACAATTTTGGCCACATAAAACTGATAGCTTGCGATGACGACAGGTCGGCAGATTTTTATAAAGCAGCCATCAGCAAAGTCGGCGAGGTTTGGCCTGGGGCTAAGCTGCAAGCAATTGAGAGAAGCGAAATACCGCAGCGTCCCAGGGCTAGAGTCTGGATTCCCAGCAAGCCCAATGATGCGGAAGCGATTCTTCGCATGTTCCGGACATGTAATCCGGACATGCCCACAGAAGGGTGGGCTATCGGCAAGCTGGAGGAGCCTGTGGGACCCTCAAGGCAGGTACTTCATCTGCTTAACGCCGAGGCGCTGAAGCCGTTGGAGGAGAAGAAGGGAGTCCTCTGGTTTGCTCTCTCCAAGGTCCTCCTAAAAGTGTACAACAGGGACAGGAAGTCCGTACTGGGTTCTTCAACCGAAGCTCCACCAAGTCAGGCGGAAGCAGAGGTTGCTGAGCCCCCGTGTTGCACACTGGATGGTGATCTCGAAGAGACCATGTCGGTGGACTCGGTTGACCTCATCGGGGTGTCTGGCCTCTACTGTGAGGATGCTCTTCTCTCGGAGGAACTATCCGAGGAGGAAGAGGCCAACACAACGGTCGTGGAAAGCCACAAATCTGGAGTGGATGAAGGTGCTCCAGATTAACCTACACCACTCAAAACTCGCCTCGGCGAATCTTTTAGTCCACCTTCATAAAGGTGAATTTGATGTAGTCCTCATCCAGGAACCCTGGGTATGTGGTGGCAGGATCTGCGGCTTGATATCGAAGGGGTATAAGATATTGGTAGCTAACAACGTAAGTATGCCTAGAACATGTATCTTAGCCAAAAACAATATAAATTTATTTCTTATTTCTAGATACTCTGACAGAGATCTAATTGCAGCCAGTCTAGAGCTTGATGGAAACACCTATTGGCTGGCTGCAGCCTACTTTCGCATGACGAAAGCCCGCCTCCAGAGAACTTCAAGAAGATGGTGGACGACGCTGGAGGAATATGTCGAGGGGTCATTGTCTCGGCTGACGCCAATGCGCACAACTCCGTGTGGGGGTGAGTTACTTTTTGAGTATTTAATTATTACAAACCTTTATGTATGTAATAGGGGTGAAGACCCAACCTTTATTATTAAAAATAGAAGTGAAGTCTTAGATATTATTTTAGCCTCAGACTTCATTTTCGACAAAATTGGTGAGTGGAAGGTGTCTGAAGAACACTCTTATTCCGCCCACCGCTATATTGAGTATACCTTTCTTAACACGTCTCCTAAACCAATCTCCTCTATTAACATTAGGAGATCGAACTGGGGACTCTACAGGAGGGCCTTGGCAAAATCTTTGCCATCAGGTCCGATTGAAAAACCAAAATCGGCAATAGACTTAGAAAATCTAATTGATGTTTTAAACAAAGCAATGAATCGCTCACTGGCATCCTCCTGCCAAAAAATGGCATTCAAGGGGAAGCTTAAACCAAAATAGTGGTCTTCTGAACTGAATGGCTTAAGAACTAACTGCAGGAAGCTCTTCAACGCAGCAAAATCCTCGAGAGCGGAACATGATTGGGCTGCCTACAAGGTAGCCCTTAAAATATTCAAAACTGAAACAAGGAAAGCTAAAAGATCCTCTTGGAAACAATTCTGTGAAGGAATTGAAGACTTTTCAGAGGCATCCAGGCTGCGGAAAATTCTTGCTACCACACCATGCACACCCGGCTTCCTCAAAAGGTCGGACGGCTCATGGACAATGTCTAGTGAGGAATTTCTTAACCTCTTTTAGACATGCACTTCCCTGGTAGCGGCGCGCCCTTGTTTGTGCCCCTGCCTCACCTTAGCTGTTCCCAGCATAAGGTCTAAGACATCGTCTCTGATAGGAAGTTAAAATGGGCGGTAAACAGCTTCAAACCTTATAAATCACCGGGACCTGACGGCATTTACCCTATTGAATTACAAGAGGCTATGCATACAATAATACCTTGGCTTCGTATAATTAATTAATTTTAATGGCTATATAAGCCTATCATATATTCCCACAGCTTGGAAAAAGGCAAGGGTGGTCTTTATACCCAAGGCAGGGAAGACAACACATACCACCCCTAAAGACTTTAGGCCCATTATCCTAACATCTTTTCTATTAAAGACGTTAGAACGCCTCTTAGATCTGTATCTCCGCAGTCTGCACTACTATCGGCTTCACAGCATGCCTACAACAAAGGAAGATCCGTGGAAACGGCCCTACATACGCTGGTCGGGACCATAGAAAAATCCTTCTTAAATAATGAGTTTACTCTGGTTTCCTTCTTAGATATAGAAGGAGCTTTAAATAAAGTAACACCACAAGCAATACGATGAGCACTAGTCGGACTGGGCGTGAATAAGATCATTACAGAGCTTATACACAAGCTACTTAACAGTAGAATAGTTCTATCGGACCTGGGCGCATACATCGCCATTAGATCTGTCTCAAGAGGTACGCCTCAACGGGGTGTTCTCTCTCCACTCCTCTGGAATTTGGTAGTAAATGACGTACTGCTATCTCTGGAGAGAGATGGACTTGTAGTGGCAGCCTACGCCGATGACCTAGCAATCGCAGTCAGAGGCAAGTTGCCTACTACTCTATGCGACATTATGCAAAGAGCCCTTTGCAGACTTAAACAATGGGCCAAGCCCTGTGGTCTTGGAGTTAATCCGGCTAAAACAGAGCTAGTCCTATTTACCAGGATATATAAAATTCCGTCCTTAACACCAATCATACTAAATGGGTCTGTTCTGTCTCTTGCGAATAACGCAAAGTACCTGGGACTCATTCTAGATAGAAAGCTCAGCTGGAAGGTAAACATAGCAGAGCGCACTAAAAAAGCCACAGTGGCACTTTATACTTGTAAAAAAGCCATAGGAACAAGATGGAGGTTTTCGCCTCGTATCGTTCACTGGCTGTCTACTGGGGTCATAAAACCTATTCTTCTATTTGGAGTAGTAATATGGTGGCCGTCCATAGACAAGGTCACATATATGAAACAACTCCAAAAAGTGCAGAGAATGGCATCTATATGCATCAGCGGTGCTCTGAGAACAACACCGACTGCAGCCCTAGAGACCATACTTCATCTTTTACCACTGGACCTGGTTGCCAAACAGACAGCAGCCTGTTCGGCGACAAGACTTAGAGAACTGGGAGTATGGAAGAGTATGACAACGGGTCACTCATCCATACTTAACAACTTCAACTTCATTCCATCAAGAACTGATTACTGTAAGCCCTCGCTTTCCTTCGATGGAAGGTATGGTACGCTTATTCCGCCTAGAACAAACTGGGTCAATGGTGCACCATGGAAACGAGGGTGTCTATATTTCTATACAGATGGATCAAAATTAAACGACAAGGTCGGGTATGGGATCTACTCAAAAGAGCTTGGAATATCTCTGGCTTCCTGACCACTGCAGTGCGTTTCAAGCCGAATTGATGGCAATAGGGGAGGTTGCATAATGGCTTTCAAAAAACGTTGTCTCTAAACGGGAAATTCATATCTTCTCTGATAGTCAGGCTGCGATAAAATCGTTGGAACAAGTAGCCACAAACTATAAAGTAGCCAAAGAATGCCGTGCTTCATTAGGGGATATGTCGAACTATTTTAGCATCAACCTAATATGGGTACCTGGGCATAAAGGCATAAAAGGTAATGAAAAGGCAGATGAGCTAGCTAGAAATGGGACACAAGCGCCACTTTTCATGGTGAACCCACCGGGTATCCAGTTAGCGACTCTCAAGCTGCTAATCAGTAACAATATCATATCGAAAGCCAACACTAGGTGGGCTGAGCTCTCGACATGCAGAACATCAAGGCTTATCTGGCCGACACTGGATCTCGGGCGATCGAGAGCCCTCCTCTCGCTGGCAAGACCAGAATTAGCCACAATAGTGGCTGTCATCACAGGGCACTGCTTGATAGGCAGACATGCCTACAGGCTAGGAGTTATCTCAAATGACTTCTGTAGAAGCTGCAGGGACGAGGAAGAGGAAGAAACCATCTCCCATCTTCTGTGCCTCGTCCTGCGCTAGCCAGAAGAAGGCACAAACATTTAGGCTCTTCTTTCATGAGCTTGACGACCTGTCAACGACTGATGTCAGGCGTCTAAAAGGGTTCATCAGGAGCTCAAGTTGGTTCCATTAGTAATAAAAGCCTGTGTGCAGCGGTATCACAATGGACCTATCTGGTCTAAGTGAGCTGGTGTATGTTTTCCATTTATACCGGCTGCCGCCTCTACCTAACCTTACCTAACCTATGCTCAATAATATTTAACAATTTCGACCCTAACTTAAGGCAGAATTTCAGTTTAAAGGGAAAAATTTTGGCCGTTTTTTAAATTCAATAAAAAGAAGTAAAATTCTAGTTCGGGTCATAGAGGGATATATAGAAAAGGCCCACACCAAATGTAAAGTTATTTCGTCCATTAAAACTTGAAATATCATGTCAAACGTGTTGGAAAAGTTGTTTCGAAAAAAACGCGTTTAAAGATTTGGACAAATTTACAGGCGTCACTAAAATTACAGGTATAATTTTATAATTATAACTCCGTAAATAATAGAAATTTCTTTATAGGATATGGGAAAATAAGCAAAAAAAAGTTATGTTTTAAATCCTTCATTAGAATACTGCATGAAGTAAAAGTAAGCAATAAGCGTAGCAGCTTGAAATTTTGCTTATACATTTGTTGAGCAAATGCAACATGTTTAACTGTAAAAAATATTGTTTGTGCCACAGGAAAAAGTTGGGGTCGAAAGGGTTACAAATATATTACCTTAAAATAACGCCATTAAATTAACCTATCGATTATTACCTCCACAATATGATGACAGGTTTCTATAAATTGGACTGTTTTGCAAAATCCAGCTATGGTGAGACGAACCAGGAAATCCAACGAAAATGTTAATAAACTTCTTTTGTTCGTCACAAATCCCTTCCAAACATATAGTGGTGTGCCCTTTCCTATCGATATAATCATCCTTTGTTTAATCTGGTGGATCAATCTCGATGTGGCATCCATCTATACAACCTATATAAATGCATGAAATATTTGTAGTTCTTGTAAATGCATTTAACGACTTCTAGCTAGTTTCAAGCTCGAAAACAGCTGATTGCCTATCAAATGAAAACAGCGCCAATTTTAACTTGTTACAAACTCAAAAGTGCCAATTTTAAGTTGATACTTTATATTTTTTATATGTATTGATACGTATATTAATTGATATTTAATAATATGTAAATTTATTTTTTATCGCACAACATAAGCAAACAGCGAACGACAAATTGACATTTGCTTGTTCTTCTTGATGCTTATTTTTTTTGATGCTTGTTCTTATGTAGCTGGAGCAAATTCCTTCTAGCACACTTCGAGCAACTTTCGAGCTCGAGAGAGCGGTTTAATGCTTGTTCTTCTAGCTAGAAAAAATACAGAAACACGTTCTAGCACATTGCTAGTTACTACAATCGACTACGGAAACAGACCTAATAATAACGTAGGGCATGATCAAGAATGATAGATAAATAGATTACGTATTGCGCAGGTCCGTTGTGTTGTTTACTTTTAATTTTGACTTTTCTCGCTACGAACAAAATATTTTTTACGATCATGACGTCAGTCTAGACGAAGTTTGTTTCTTGAATCTTTTGCCAGTGCAAGTTGGATTTGTGAATTTGTTTAGATTTTTTTGTCTCTGTGTTTTCTTGATTTTTTTGTCAACAGAATTTAAATTACAAAATATTAAAAATGAAGTGTGCTGTAAAAAATTGTTCTGCATCTAATCACGGTAAGGCGTACTGAAAAAAGTTTTTTTAAGTTTCCTACCAATGCAGCGCTCTTGGTGCAGTGGCTAAGCTTTTGTCGCCGAGAAAACAGCTTCAACCCAAAAACCGCCCATAAATGTATGGAACACTTCAAGGCCAATGATTTTCATTACATAACATATTTTCTTTGTTAATATGTTAACATAAAACGGAGGAAAGACTTTTTAGTGTATTATATTCCCAATTTAATTTTTATTTTATGCCACTGCTACAGGCTTGTTTCAAATTTGTTTACATTCTGAACAAGAATTGACAGCAAGACATATCGTAAGTTCATATCGTAAGACTATCGTGATGAAACTGCGCAGATCGTTGAAAATTATTTTTACGATCTGCGCAATCTGCTTTTCTATCATTCTTGGGGCATGATATAATAATAAGGTTGGGTAAGGAGATTCACCACACCGACTTCGAATGTCAAAATGTGTTTAAGCATTGCCACTTTTCTGTATTATTGATAAATGTGGGACAAATAATAAGAAAGGAAATTATTTGTAGGATAAATAGGATAAATTCGGACATATGTTTTTACAATGATATAAATAACTGTTTTGTGATTTTAAAGCTTTGTTTTCAGTAAATTATTATTGCATAGTACTTTTAGTTTAGCTTTTTCTGTTCTTTATTTCTTATTTAAAATTCTTGTTCTAATGTCCACTATAAATGTGATTCATTCTTTTTTATTGCCGTTTGACGGAGAAACTGTTGAACATAAATCAAAAACTAGTTCTTGAAAATTGACGCATTGCTTTTATTTCATCTTTTTATTTAATCGGTTGGAACTTGTTGGAAAAAACTTAAGTTTCTTTGTTTTACATTACATAACAGATGGCCGAACTTCTTTTTGATATTATTAAAAATTTTTAAATTAACTATAATTATATATTTACTTAATATATTCACAAATAACAAGAACTGAAGTGCACTTCTGTATCAGTGAACGATTTTATAGGGAATGGCCTCTGGGCAAATGGCGAATGGAAAAATCCCAAAAAAACTTGAAAACATTTCTAATAGTAGAATATTGTACATCCCCGTTTGCCAGCGGCTACATTTAATAATTTCACTTTCGAAGCGAACGTCGAAGCGACGTATCAATATTAAAGTATAAAGTACTTTAAAAAAAAATTTTAAAAAATTATCTGAAACAAGGAAACAAAACGATATTTTATCAAAATTATCGCCTGTCGAATGTGTTAAACAATCCAATTTTTGACGAATTGCCGAAAGTTAACGAAGTTATAACATGTCGCCACAGCTAAGCAATTCATCAAAAATGCAAAGAACAATCATGGATTTTTGTTGGATATTTTATAAGATACGGCAGCACAGTATTTTATAATTTTAACATTACAGGTCGGTGTGGTGAATCTCCTTACCCTACCTTATTATTGTATCATGAAGGGAGATTCATTACACCGACCCCAAATGTCAAAATGTGTTTTAGCATTGCCACTGTTCTGTATTATTGATAAATGTGGGACATATAATAAGAAAGGATATTATTTGTAAGATTAATAGGATAAATTCGAAAAAATGTATTTACAATGAAATAAATCGCTGATTTGTGATTTTAAAGTTTCGTTTTCAGTAAATGATTGCATATTAGTTTTAGTTTAGTTTTTTCGTACACTTTATTTTATTTTTATTTATTTATTTATTTATTTGAATAATTCTTCTTAGGACAGCAAGATGATAATCTTATAATATTGCCCTAACAACATGATTTTAATTAAGTATATATCTAACAAATAATTTAGCATGACAGAGATTTATTTAAACAATAATAATAGTTAAACAAAATACGTTATGGAAATTAACAAAAATTTTAGAAAGAGTTTTGCACTGGACATTAAAATTAAAGAATTTTATGAATTAAAGATAATTAAATTAAAAGATTTCATAAATTAAAGAAGAGAAAGAAATAATAAAGTGAAAAGAAAACAAGAATTGAAAAAACTTAATAAGAAAAGCAAATAAGAAAAGAGTACACATTGCAAATCACATAATTAAGACATCATATATAACCAATTTATTTACCTTAATATCACAAATTTTAAATATCACAAATTTTACAAATTTATTTATTCCACTTGATATATTTGAATAAGCGTTTTTTTTAATTGTTCTACATTGCTTATCATTTGCAGTCGGGATGGTAATGAGTTCCATAGTTTGACAGATTATAAGAAAAATTGACGTTCTGACGTTAGAGATAAGTGCCTAAGTGGGACAATTTGATTATTACGGCTTGAGCGTGAAAGGGTGAGTCTGTTATACAAATAAGGTGGTTCTTGAGTAAAGATAACTTTGTGCAGTAATACTACGGTTTTGTAGTCAAGAAATTTGTTGAAATTCATTTTTAAAATTTGTTTTGAATACGTGGATACGCGATCCCGATTTTTGTGGCAGAAAATATATCTCGCGATATTGTTAAATACAGCGTTTAGCTTTTGTTTGCTTGCAGTATCACAATTTGTAAAAATTTCACTACCATAGAGCAATTTTGGTATCAGGTAAGCTTTAGCAAGTATCATTCTGATTCTTTGCGGAATAAAGTGTTGCGTGGCCCGAAGTGCGCGCAGCATTCCATATACTTTTCCAACCGTCCCTACAATGTGGGAATTCCAGGAAAGTTTTTGTCAAATATTACTCCTAGGTTTCTTGCAGACTGTACATAATCAATTTCAGAAGTATGCATTTTTATTTTAGGTAGCATTGATACATCCATATTGTGCTTGTTTATTACAAGACATTTCGTTTTTTTAGGGTTGAGGCACAAGCCATTGATAGAAGCCCATTTGTGTATGCTACTCAGATTGTTATTAAGTCTTGTGACACAATCAGGTATTTGGTCTCGATAGCAACTAGTGTAAAGTTGCACATCATCTGCATACATATGAATATTACAGTCACGCAACACATTTGGTAGATCATTTACATAGATTGTGAAGAGTAGGGGTCCTAAGATTGATCCCTGTGGCACACCTCTTATCGTAAAGAGCGATTGAGATATAGTGTTAGTTCCATTGTTATTTGACTTATACACCGCTTGCTGTCTACCAGATAGATATGATTTTATAAGTTTTACTGCAGTCGCAGAAAAGTTATACAATTTAGACAATTTAGTGCATAAAATGTCATGATCTACTGTGTCAAATGCTTTTGAATGATCTAATAGTGTCAAAAAGGTTAGTTTATTGTCATCCAGTTCCGTCCGAATGCCCTCTGTTACGTCAATTAGGGTAGTTATGCAACTACGCCTTTGTCTGAAACCAGATTAACATTCATTTATTATTAAATTATCAGTTAAAAATTCGTTAATTTGTTGCGTCATTAAAGATTTCATTATTTTAGATAGGTAGGGTAATATAGCTATTGGTCGAAAGTCGTTATCAGCTTTAGTTACTGGTATTATTTTTGCAAATTTCCAGCTATTTGGAAATGAGGAGGTCGTTAATGCTGTGTTAAAAATATGAGTCAGGTGGGGTAGAAGCTTTGGAAGAAGTGCTTTAACAAATACAGGATGAATGTTGTCGAAACCACACGCATTAGACTTTAAGCGAAGAAAAGACTGTAAAACATCTAGAACACTAACACAATTAAAACTAAACACATTTTGTGCAGGAACTACACTGTTGGCTTGAAAGTATGCATTTGTTTCGATTGGTTCACATGGGATATTTACAAATTTTTCGTTAAGTGTATTTGGATCAATGTTAGAACACGTATTAGAAGCATTTTTCCCTATACCGATATTTCGTATTTGTTTCCAAGTTTGTTTACCGATGTTTGTGGTTTTAGGTCGATGGAACGATGTGGTCTGTAGACACAACCTATAAGAAGATCTGAGTTACCATTCGTAACTCGGATAAACAAATATTCAATAGCACTGTTTGCAACTGACTTACAATGCAGATTACAGTTTAAACCTTCTCGCACAAAAATGGCAACTCCCCCTGCATGACTTTCTCTGTCGGCTCTAAGCAGTCTATAACCAGCAACTCTAAATATATTGCTATGCATTGTGGGCAAAAACCACGTTTCGGAGATACATAAAACATCAACATTCGAGTTCACAAATAGATACCTTAACTCATCAATTTTCCTAACTAAGCTCTGAGCATTGATATGACATATTTTTAGACCCCACTGGATTTTACAAAAAGTACGAATCATAGCATAAGTACAATCTCTAGAAACCAACATAACAAATATTTATTATTACTCATGTTGAGCAATGTAGATAAACATATATAGACGCAACTAACATAATATTCAAGTGCAATAAAGTTAATACAGTCAAAATTTTTTAAAGTTAACGCAAATGTTAAATAAATTATTAAGTATATATGAGAAATCAAAATTTCAAACATATCGCTGCGGATGCAATAAGAGAAAATTAAAAAGAGATAGCTTAATAAGAGTATTAAAGATTGAGTAAAAGAGAAAATAGAGAAGAGAGACCTTGAAGTAAGCATTAAGGATTGAGTTAAATAAAATGTGTATATAAATAATGATTGAGTGCAATATAAACTATAATAATTGTGACAGCTAGAATACTGGAGTGGAGTTCTGTTCACTCCGAAAAAAACTAGAGAGTTGCTGAAGAGACAAGATTTTAGTAGCTTTTTCATACTCCATGCTTCTCACGAACACATTATCACGCAATGTAAATACCGAAGATAGCTGTTTTTGTTTTTTTTTGCGAAGAGCTTCTCGCATGATTTCATAATTCACCTTACTCAAACATTCGTTGATGTAAATTGGTGCATCTGAATCGTAACCGGCATGATGCAATCGAAGTGATCCCCTATTAGTATGCCTAAATTTAGCGATGGCCTTTAAGATCTGACTTCTGTTGTATGGTGTTGTGAGTTTGATAATAATTGGCATATCAGATATTGAATCATTTTGTTTTGTACGTCTCAACCGTAATGCACTTATTAACAAAGGTGGCGAAACACCAATGGATTTGCAGATTGTTTGAAATATTTCGGATGGATTCTCTTGTGGGTTGCTGGGAATGCCACATAAGCGTAGATCAGAAGCAACGATGGTTTCGTTCTGCTTGTCAAAGTGATATTTTACGTTCATCAATTCTGTTTGAAGACTTTGTATATCATTGAGGGGATATTTCGATTCAATTTCTTTCATACGATCACGAATTTCAATTTTGTTTTTATTAAGTTCCGTACTTAAGTCGGTACACATAACTTCAACAGCAGAAACACGTTTTTCAAAAGTCAAAAGCGAGGATTTAATATTAATGAGCTCCGCAGTTATTTCGCCAATCCTCTGCATGACTCGGTCTTCAGTTGTTGTTAGCGCCGATCGTAGCTCCTCAATAATTGTAGCTTTCTGCCTTTCCATTTCGCTTCTAAAGAGATTAACTATGTTGCTCATCGTCAACTCAGTTTGCGGCGGCTTAAGTGACGCTGAATTTAGAGCGGCTGGGGATGAAACCGGTTTCAGCGTAGATTTCGTTCTTGTGTTCATTTTGAGTGTATTAAAGATTTTGAGTGCTTTTGTTTTGTTTAATTTAGTTTAGTTAATGTTTTAGTGTTAATGTTTTTTGTAATATATTTAAATTTTTGTTTACATTTTTTTTTTGTTTATATTGTAGTAGTTTTGGTTGTGCTAATTAGTTTAAGATATTTTATCGCTGACAATAGAAACTTTACAAACACATCAAGCGGCCAAATTTTGAGCACTTTCAATTTGCTTAATTTAGTTAATGTTTTTGTTATAATGCTGTTGATTTGTTTTTGCTTCTATATATATGTTTTTGTTTATACTTTCTGTTTAAATTGTTGTTGATTTGTTTGCACTTATTAGTTTAAGATATTTATTTTAAAATATTTATCGCTGACAATAAAAACTTTGTAGAGCAAATAAAAACACGTCTGTCCTATTCAAGCACTTTTTTGAGAAGTCTTTATTCTTATTTATTTCTTATTTAAAATTTTTATTCTAATGTCCACTATTAATATAATACATAATTTTTTATTGCCGTTTGACGAAGAAACTGTTGAACATACATCAAAAATTCGAGTTTGAAAATCGACACATTGCTTTTATTTAATCTTTTTATTTAATCTGCTGGTTGTATGAAAGATGATGAATAATATGACATTGTTAAAATTAACTATAAATATATATTTACTTAATATATTCACAAATTACAAGAACTGAAGTGCACTGCTGTATCAGAACGATCTTATAGCGAATGGCCTATTAGCAAATGGCGAATGAAAAACCCCAAAAAAACTTCAAAACTTTTCTAATAATAAAATAATTATTTTACATATGAACATTATAATGTTCATTCCCGATTGCCAGCCTTTCGAAGCGAACGTCGAAGTGAAATATCGATATTAAAGTATAAAGTGCATTAAAAAGGAAAAATAAAAAAAAAAATGTATGAAAAAAGGAAACAAAGCAATATTTTATCAAAACTATCGCGTCGAATGTGTTACACATTCCAATTTTTGACGAATTGCCGAAGATCGAAGTTAACGAAGTTATAACATGTCGCCACAGCTGAGACATTCATCAAAAATGCAAAGAACAATCACGGATTCTTCTTGGATATTTTATAAAATACGGCAGCACAGTATTTTATCATTTTGACATTCCAGGTCGGTGTGGTGAATCTACATAAAATCCTACCTCATGATACAATAATACGGTAGGGTAAGGAGATTCACCACACCGACCTCGAATATCAAAATGTGTTTTAGCACTGCCACTTTTCAGTATTATTGATAAATGTTAAATAAGAAAAAAGGAAATTATTTGCAGGTTAAATAGGATGAATCCGGACAAATGTAGTTACAATGAAATAAATCGCTGTTTTTTTATTTTGAAGCTTTGTTTTCAGTAAATTAGTTTTAGTTTTAGTTTAGCTATTAGGGTTCTTTATTTCTTATTTATAATTTTTATTCTAATGTCCACTATAAATATAATGCATAATATTTTTATTGCCGTTTGACGGAGAAATATCAAACTTTGGACATAAATCAAACTTTAGTTATTGAAAATTGACACATTGCTTTTATTTCAAATTTTTAGTCTTTTTATTTAATATTTTGCAACTTAAAAAAACTAAAGTTCTCTTTGTTGCGCGTAATATGACAGATGGCAGAACTTCTTTTTGACATTATTAAAAATTTTTAGATTATCTAATAATATATATTTACTTAATATATTTACAAATTACAAGAACAGAAGTATCAGAGAACGATTTGATAGCGAATGGAAAACCCCAAAAAAACTTAAAAACTTTTCTTATAATAAAATAATGTACATCCTCATTTGCCAGTGGCTACATTTAATAACTTCACTTTCGAAGCGAATGTCGAAGCGAAATATCAATATTAAAGTATATAAAAAAAAAATAAAAAAATTTGTTTGAAAAAAGGAAGCGAACCGATATTTTATCAAAATTATCGCCTGTCGAATGTGTTACACATTCCAATTTTTGCCGAACATCGAAGTTAACGAAGTTATAAGATGTCGCCACAGCTAAGCAATTCATTAAAAATGCAAAGAACAATCACGGATTTTTCGTGATATTTAATAAGATACGGCAGCGCAATATCTTATAATTTTGACCATGATACAATAATAAGGTAGGGTAAGGAGATTCACCACACCGTCCTCGAATGTCAAAATGTATTTTAGCACTGCCACTTTTCAGTATTATTGATAAATGTGGGACAAAATATTAACAAAGGAAATTTTTTGTAGGGTAAATAGGGTAAATTAGAACAAATGTATTTGCAATGAAATAAATAGCTGTTTTGTGATTTTAAAGCTTTGTTTTCAGTAAATTATTATTGCCCATTGGTTTTTGATTACCTTTTTGTGTTCTTAATTTTTTTAAATAAAATTTGTATACTAATGTCACTATAAATGTAATATAGTTTTTTATTGCCGTCTGGCAGAGAAACTGTTGAACATAAATCAAAAATTTGTTTTTTAAAATTGGCACATTGCTTTTGTTTTATCTTTTTAGTCTTTTTATTTAACCTGTTGGAACTGGTTATGTATGACCGAAGGTAGAACTTTTTCTTGACATTATTAAAAATTCTTGATTAATAATAAATATTTATTTAATAATGACCTGTCATGTCATCGGACATGTAGTATCATTTGTGTCCAAAAAATGAAATTGGATGGACATGTCCGATGAAAGACAAACATTTTTGACTTATCTGTCGGTCCATCCGACATGTAGTATCTTTCGTGTGCGTGTCCATCCAACTTGGTGCATTTTTTCATTCGATTAAAATTTTTGAGAGAAGCACATCCCGCGCAAGAAATTACATAAGACTTACTGTGAAACCTAAACAAGAGCGGCAGCGTTGTTTATCTGTCACAAAATCGTCATGATAATATTAATTGTATGGAGCAAACCATAATAACGCGACGGCAACGCTGAGAGGTTTGAAAATCCAATTTTGAAGAGCGTTGGGAAGTGAAGTTTGCCACAGAAGCAAAGAAAAAGTTGTAATTTCTGTGAAAACTTTTAACATATGTTGACGATAAATATTTGCTTGCACAAATGGAGGTAAGTAATTAATTAATAATTAAAACTAGCTTGTGTTTAATTTCATTTTTTACTAATTACAGAAACATTTGACATAAGGTCGCCGCTCTTATTTAGGGAAGACAATTCAGCGTTAACGCCAAGTGGCTAGTAACGAGCCGCTCAACGCTCTTGTTTAGGTTTCACAGTTACATAAGAAATGTTGAATTTTGGAAAAAATTAGGAAAATTAAAGTAATTAAGAAGAAGAGACATAGAAAATAAATAGTAAAGAGTACAAAAATAATTGTTAAAATCAATACATTCGTCATTTATACGCAACAAAATATCTAATGCGCTCGATGTGCAGTCTTTGAAAACTATAAAATAATGAAGTCCATCCGACATGTGCGACCATTTGGGTCCAACGAAAAAAAGTGCCGTTATTTTGTCGAACTACATGTCGGTAGTACGTGTGGGGTAGCCTTATCATAACTATATTATTGTTTCATGGGCAAGATAGCCAGTTCATATTCGGAACAATTCCCACGCAAATTACCTTTTCCCAAATTATCATAAATTAAATACCAACAAAATTACCATGGTAAAGGTAAACAAAATACAATTCCCACCGCAATTAAAAAAATGCCACAAAAAATCCCACGATCATTACAAATGACTACAAAAACACCACGCTTTTTAAAAAGACCACCAAAATCCTAAATGCATTTAAAAGTCCCAAAAAAAATCCCAAACGAAATAAAAAGTATCACAAAAATAACAAAAATGTAAGGTATTTTACATACGTAACTTACGACATAATATCGTGGTGTAAACATAGCGTTTAATGCGTCAAATGACAATGATTTCATATGAAGTTTTTGCTTAACAAATGAGAAAAAATCATTTGTAGAAACAAATTCCCAAATTCACACGGCAATTAAAAAATACCACACTGAATTCCCACGCTTATTAAAAAAAACCATTTACTTACTAACTTACTTCTTAGGTGGCAGTAACAACCCGTGCCCGGGCTTCGGCCGACCTCATCAGCTCTCGCCAGGCGCCTCTGCTTTGCGCGCGCCTTCTCCAATCGGATACACCAAGTGTGGTTAGGACTTCCTCAGCCTGGTCCATCCACCGTAGGCATGGTCTTCCTCGTCGTCGTTGACCAGCGACCCTCGCCTCGAGCACCTTTTTCACTAAAAATTACTAAAATAACTATGTTTTGCTTGATCTTATTTGCGAAAAACTCAGTTAAGGCAAAACAGCATGAAAAACAACAATTTTGTGCTGTTTTTAAAAGATTAATACTTAAAATTTAAACAATTCGACGAATTTTCAACTAATTTCAATGAAATAAAACTTGTTGGATTTATAATTAACCAAGGTGTTATATTATTACAATTATAATAAAAGCGCATCAATATAAACTACTCGTATGAGCAACGGCTACGTTGCAAATGCACACATATTAGGAGTGTTCCGTACTCACACTGTGTAACTTGTGGGACACTATTTTCTGTTGCCGTACTTTCTGTGCTTAAAATGGGAGAAGAAGAACAAGCATAAAACCGCTCTCTCGAGCACACAAAGTGCACAGCGAGTGCTAGAACTCAAGACTTCGAGTAAATTAAGAACAAGCATCAAGAAGAACAAGCACTAACTTTACAAACAAATTGACGATAATTTTAATTGGCGCAATTTACGTTTGTCAGCAGTCAAAATCAGCTGTTTTGTGCTTGAAACTTACTAGAAGCTGGTAAAAAGAAAACGACCACGCAATGCGTGGCATCGGGGGGATTTCATTTAAATCTTTACATTTAATTTAAATATACTTAATGTTAAAATTCTGAAAGGAAAATGTGCTGTAGCACAAATATAATATTCTAAAACTTATTTGATAAAAATCGGCTCAATACTTTTGCAGTTTTACAAAAATTTGCAATTCAATTTGCAAAATAATAGCAGATTGCTGCTGTGTGTATTTTGTTGGTATTTCTTCGTTGTTGGCATTTCTCTACTGTATGTATTTTGTTGGCTTAACGCTGACTGCGTAACGCTTGATATTTTAGATAACGCTCGATTTTACTCACCATCAAATTTTCATACCGCGGTCACTGAAATCGATTCTAATGGCGCGTTTCCATGCGATCTTTCAGTATCTTATCTTATCCCATATCACAAAACACATGCTATAAAGAGCGAGATGCATATATGTACTTTTACCTATAAAAATTTGACATTTTTTACATCAAAATATGTAAACAAATCAATTTCTGCAAGTTTACTGATTGCAAGACGTGCTTATTGAAATAACTTCTTGCCTACGTACCCTAAATTGTTTTATATAATTATTACTAGCTGAATACTTAACTCGGCTTAACTCGGGAGTTGATATAAATAATTTTCGAATTAATTCGTCAATTTGAAAAAACTTTTCACAAACTTTAGAACGAATTTTGTGTGCATCATTCTAACCGGTAACTTCGACGAAATGAGCAAAATGTAGCTTCAACATCTGATAATTATGAGAAAAAGTTGGAGGAATCGTGATTTGAGTGTGCGTGCCGCCGATCGCTTCCAAAAATGTATTTTCAAGTTTTACATTGTATTCGATAGATTGCACATTTGTGAAAAAAATCAGAGCAAAAACAAATTTTTGGAAATTTGCGAGGAAACTGGACAAAAATTAAATAAGCCAGCAAAGCCATCAAAACAACGCCAACTTACGACACAACTGACTTGCGCATGTGTTGATGCGTACTCAAACACCACAGAATCTAGCATCAGCCGTCCTGATTTGTGAAAAAATAAAGTGTAATATAAATAGACATAAAGAAGAAAATAATATGTTTATCACCCTTCGCGCTTTGCTACGCCTTACTGTATTTTGTAGTACAGCGCCCTCTAGGATTCAAGATATAGCAAAATACATAGCGCCAAAAGACTCACCGCACCCGAAAACCACTTATAAAAATAATACTTATCGGATGAGTTGTTTTGAGTTTTTTGCGGTTTTTGTACAACAGCGCCCTCTGGTTTTCGAGATAGAATAAAAAAATAACGCCAAAGCCCTTTCCATACTTGATAATCAAATCCTTTCTATCTGATATACAAATTTTTATCTAAATTGGATGAGCGGTCTTTGAATGTTTTATGATTTCTTAAGTGATTTCTATTACAGTACCATCTGGTGCTTAAGATAGCACAGAAAAAAAAGTCCAAGATATCCACCGTATCCGAAAACTCCTATATAAAAATGTCACGCAAATCGGATGCACAGCTAGGAGTTTTTCGAGATTTTTAAAACATTTGGACTGCAGTGCCCTCTGGTGTTCAATATAGAACAAAATAGATAAGTCATAAGAACTACCGTACCCGAAAACCTTTAAATACAAATTTTCATGTCAATCGGGTGAATGGTTTCGGAGACCAACTATAATAAAAAAATTCGTGGAACCCGGTCGCAGCGCCACCTACCGAGTCCAATTGCGAATCTGAACCATCCAGGGATCCACTTAAGCACACACAAAAAATTTCATCAAAATCGGCGCAGCCGTTTAGGAACAGTTTAATAACATGCACACGTACAAATTGTACAACAGCGCCCTCTAGTTTTCGAGACAGAGCAAAAGAGATAACGCCAAAACAGTTGCCGTACACGAAATTCCTTTAATAAAACTTTTCATTCAAATCGGATGAGCGGCTTTCTACATTTTCACAATTTCTAAAGAGATTTCTCTACAGCGCCCTCTGGTGTTCGATGTAGTACAAAAAAGATAAGTGCAAAACAGTTACAATACTAGAAAACCCCTATATTCCAATTTTCATGATAAGCAGCTTAAAAGTTTTTTGAAATATTTGTACACAGTGCCCTCTGGTGTTTAAGATATAACAGAGTAGATAAGTCATAAAAACTCACCGTATCCGAAAACCTCTATACACAAATTTTCATGCAAATCGGATGAACGGTTTCAGAGATAAACTATAAAAACAAAATGCCTTAAACACGATCGCAGCGCCACCTATCGGGTCCAATTGTGAACCTGAACCATCCAGGGATACACTCAAACACACACAAATATGTCATCAAAATCAGTGCAGCCGTTAAAGAACAGTTTAATAACATACACACGTATAAATTGGACAACAGCGCCCTCTAGTTTCGAGAAAGAGCAAAAAAGATAGCACCAGAACCCTTGCCGTACTCGACAATCGCTATTTACAAATGTTCATCCAAATCGGATGAGACGCTTTGGAGTTTTGCACGATTTCCTAAGATTTGTTCTAAAGTGCCCTCTTGTGTTCAAGATAGCACAAAAAAGATAAGTCCAAAACACTCACCGTATCAGAAAACTCCTATTTTCCAATTTTCATGCAATTCGAATGCACGCCTTAGGAGTTCTTTGAGGTTTTTCAAAATATTTTTATTACATCACCCTCTGGTGTTCGAGAGAGAAAAGAGCGCGTCCGAGGACCTCTACACACAAAATTTCATGGAAATCGGATGAACGGTTTTGGACCTTTTTGCCTTTTTTAAAATATTTGTTCTACAGCGCCCTCTGGTGTTCAAGGCAGAACCTAGTTTATAAGTCATAAAAACTCACCGTATCCGAAAACCACTATATACCAATTTTCATGTAAATCGAATGCACGGCTTAGGAGTTTTTCGAAGTTTTTTAAAATATTTGAACTACAGAGCCCTCTGGTGTTCAAGGTAGCACAAAAGAGATATGTCCAAAACACTCACCGTATCATAAAACCCCTATATTCCAATTTTCATGCAAATCGGATGGACGGCTTAGGAGTTTGTCAAGATTTTTCAAAATATTTGTACTACAGCGCCCTCTGGTGTTCAAGATGGAAGAGAGTAGGTAAGTCAAAAAAACTCAGCGTATCCGACAACCTCTACATACAGATTTTCATGCAAATCGGATGAACGGTTTCGGAGATAAGCTGAAAAAACGAATGCCTGTAATTCGATCGCAGCGCCCCCTACCGGGTCCAACCTTTTTTACTGGATAAAAAGTAGCCTATGTTATGACCGGAGTAGTCAAGGAGCTTGTATACCTTGGCACCGCCATTAATACTAACAACGAAATCAGCCTGGAGATAAAGCGAAGAACAATAATTGCTAATAGGTGCTACTACGGGCTCAGTAAGCAACTAAGTTCCAGAGCCCTCTCTCGATCGACAAAACTAACACTCTACAAGACGCTCGTTCTACCTGTGCTGCTTTATGGCGCTGAGGCATGGGTAGTTTCGCAAACTGACGCAGCCGCTCTGGGGGTGTTCGAGAGAAAAGTTCTTCGCAAAATCTTCGGTCCTGTTCGAGTCGGCGATGACTATCGCATCCGAATGAACCACGAGCTGTATGAGCTCTACGGTGACATTGACGTAGTTCGGCGTATAACTGTGCAGCAACTACGCTGGCTGGGTCATGTCCATCGTATGAACGACGAAGCTCCAGGTGCTCGAGGCGAGGGTCGCTGGTCAACGACGACGAGGGAGACCATGCCTCCGATGGATGGACCAGTCTGAGGAAGCCCTAACCGCACTTGGTGTATCCGATTGGAGAAGGCGCGCGCAAAGCAGAGGCGCCTGGCGAGAGCTGATGAGGTCGGCTGAAACCCGGACACGGGTTGTTACGACCACCTAAGTAAGTATGTTATGACCGGGGATATAAGGAACCTAGATCCCAAGTTTCATTTAAATCCATCCAGTGGTTTTCGCGTGATGCTTTAACAGAAAGACAGACAGACAGACAAAAATTTTAGATATGCGATTTTCGGACTCAGCGTCATTCAAAACGTCCATCGCAAAAAGAATTTAAAAAAAAATATTTAATGTACAGATTTTTTTTTTACAATTTTATATATATATAGATTGTGCAGACAGCATCAGGTGTTACAGGTTATCCAATTCGTGTGCCACAACTGCAGCAGCATCAGTGAAATACACACGAAAAAAAAAATATAAAAAAAAAGTTTTAAAAAAGTTTTGGTGAATCTACCAAGCAACAATTTTAAGAAAAAAAGCACTTATGCTTTCCATAAATGCGCTTAGGAACTCTCTGGCCAATTCTACATTGCGATGGTTAAAAAAACCAAGAATGTTTATTTTAAGTCATACCCTTTGACCTGATTTGATTTTCTTTCTTTCCAATTGTATTCGTAATTCTGTACTATTCCAAGACAATTAATATTGGCGCAAATAAAATTGACAGCTTGACAGCACAAAAACTACAACCATAAAAATGAATGTCATATTTATAGCTTGTGATCAACTTTTATAGCAAAAGTTTAAGAAGTTGAACTTTTTCGATCTCCTAGCATCACAGAGGATATCACATGCTATAGAAATTAAAGAGTTATACCTGTATTCTCACATTTCATTTTTACTCTCTTAGTTTGAACTTACACAAATCTTACACAGTGTAGAGTACGGAAACACACCTAATAGATGATCACAGGGAAACGCGGCTTAAAGGAGTAATCTCCAAAAATCCCAAGGCAATTAAAAATTACCACGAATGGGATTTTTCCCACATAACTGGCAATTTTCATAATGGGCTAGTTCAGGGTTGCATCTGACAGAAATAAAAACGTACTTAACAAATAAGATTTTTTGTCTTGGATATTAAATTTTTTTTCTTTACAATTACCTACTTTACTTCCCACCGTTTCAAAAGTGATGACAAAAAAAAAACGATCCTCACCTTTCAAATTTTCACTTCTTCGGGGGTATCATTTTCCCCCGTGCCTCTTTTTATATGAATGAAAAAATTGTATGCACCATTTCTCATTTACTATTTAGCAGTTACCTCCAAAAATTTTTGTTTTCGGATGCGACCTGAAGGTGTGGAATATTCAAAATATAACAAGAGCCCGTACTGTTGTTATGCACGATTCATATAAGAGGAATTACTCCTTAACCCCTATATACGCCTACGTACTAAACCACTCAGACGACCCAGTATAGATTTATTTTTCATACTGGAAAAGTAATTCTTTTTACGCCAATTTGCAACGCCACCTGGGGGCTTACATGTACATGAATTTTAATAAAAATATTTTTTTTTGTATTCTTGAATACTTGATTAAAATAATAAAAAAGTTTTTATAAATATCTGCAGTACGCAATACGCCTCAGACCGAAAAAGTCCCCTTAAAGGCATAGTGAGGTCACAGTAAATTATTTTATTTGTTCGTACGTTTCGTGTCGGACGTCTCAGATTTTTCCATATCTCAATTTTTGTTCACTTTATAGCAGAATAATAACTTGATGAAAATCCAAGCTCTGCAGTCTCTGCAGTAAAAACAATTGTTACAAAATCACACTACTTATACTTTTCAATAAAAATATGCGTTTACAAAAAATTTTTCGCATGTTTGAAGAGATTAATACTATAGCTTCCTCTAGTGTTAAAGATAGAACGAATAGATGTCGTACACTCTCTGTACTCGAAAATCCCTATCTACAAATTTGCTTGCAAATCGGAAGAGCGGCTTCGGAGACAAGCAATAAATAAATATTTTGTGGAATCCAATCGCAGCGCCACCTACTATGTTTTCTGGCTGAATTTTCTAGGATTTCTTCAATGGCCGAGAAAAACAACAAAAAATCGCCAAGCAAATCGTAATCTCCGTTTTCGAGTTAAGCAATAACAAATTTATTTAATATATACAAAGATATAGAACGTACTTTTCCTTAACTTGGGGTCTTGAAATATATCGGCTGGAAGTGGGGAGCTCCTCATCGGTGAAGCCAGCTTCCAAATCAAAGATCCAAAGAAGAGCCTGCGCAGCCTTAATTTCATTTAAACCTGGATAAAGTGCACTCTGCGTAGCCTTTGATTGTTCAATATTTGAACACTTTTCAGCTCCATCTTCAGCATCATTTTCTGCAGGATAGAAAGAACTCCTAACCTCTTCGCTTTGATTTCTGCAAAAATAATTTATTTATTATCACTTTTCTTTTCATTATCTTATCAAACTACACATAAACTCACTTTTTTTAAAAAATAAATAATTGATTTTATGTTTTTAACATTAACTTAGTTAATTTTTATTAACTTAGTCATTTTTAAAAATTTTAAACTGTCGCTTTTAAAATACAACCGCAATTGATTTAATTTGTTCCTAATTGAACAAAAGGCAGTAAAGAAGGCGATATGTCAAACAAACAAAAGAATACAATGGCAAAAGCAAAGTACGAGGAATACGAAAAATGAAGGAGGTACGAAGTCAGAACGTACTTCGTATCATCTGATTTGTATGAAGATTCCATACAAGCTTATTGATACGAAGTACGCTTTGAATTTGGTATTCTTTGATTTAGTATTCCTCACACTTTCTTCTTTGCTATTGCATTCATTTTGAGATCTCTGCACACTGTACGTAAACAAAGCAAAAGTCAAGAAGTATTGCCATATTAATTTAAATTTAAGACGATTGGCACTATCAGGGTGTAAATCATAATAAAAAGGTAGAAAATAAAATAGTACTAGTACGAATTATAAAGTACTTCGTACAGAAATAATAAAAACGTATACAAAATGGTACGAAAATACGTACTTCTGCAACTCTGGGCTAGTTCTTATCTTGTTTGACAGATGTAGCGGCGTCGTTATCTTAGTTCTACCCAACATATAGCTTAATTATTTCATTTTTATATTAACATACATAATTTGTAAGTTGTTATGTAAGTAAATACATGTCAATATCAAGGAACAGAAATATTGGTACAATATTAAAACATCGTTTAAGATTATAACTACTTGTTTTTGCACTGTTCTTTAAAAAGTAATTTGGCCTTACTTCATATAAAGTGTTTTAAGAGAGATTGCTTAGAGTGGCTTTTTACAAATGTTTGGTATTTGTGTATAATTTCATTGTATCAAGTATTTGTTTTATATTATGCAGAATTACCCATTACAACAGTGGATCCCAAGAAATTTTTACCGCGGGTCAACGCCTTAAAAAATAGAAACAAAATGTTGCATTTTTTTTATACATTTTTATTGCCCAAGAAATAGATTAATATTGGAATAATTTTACTTTAGGGGCCGGACCCGAATATTTGTTTTCTTATTTTTGTTCAGCGTATTTGGGTCTCCAAAGCACATATTTGTGCAAGAAAAAACTCCCTCGCGAATGGTTTAGAAGATAAAATTCGCGAAAGTTTGAAAATTCAGTGCAATTTTCTAAGTGTGTTGAAGCTGGAAATGGAAAAAATCGTGGCAAAATGTTTTTTGTGTGATAAAATGGTTTGTCCTTTTCAATGCTGTTTTGAACATTCCGTACAAGAGCTAATCATCTTATCGTAAAAAAACACCATTTCACGGCGAGTTTTTCTGTTTCCATCTGCTACACAAAAAACTGCATTGAATTTTGAAACTTCCGCGAATTATAAATTCTAAACCATTCGCGAACGACAATTTTTTTTGCATTTTTGGGCTTAGGTGGTCCAAATACACTTAACACTTCCGGCTTCACTTACATTTAGGAGGTGCCTGCTAGAGAATCACTTAATTTTTTCATACAAAAATGAAGATCGGACATTTCCGCGTTTTTTCTTTACAACATTATTTAGACTGTGTCGAACAAATGACGGGAATTCCTGCCATGACGGAAATTCCCGCTTTTTTTTCTCTACGCGATTTTTAGAATGTGTCGGACAAATGACGGGAATTTCTTTATGACTAAAATTCTATTCTAATATGACTATAAAATAAACAAAATGTTTTAAAAGATAATTTTTGTTTCTTTCTATTTGTTTGGGCTCTAGGTCTATTTTATTATTGTAAAAACTCTTAATTTTTGGTTTTTGTGTTGCAATATTTATTTCTTCAATATTTCGGACCACCTTTGGTGTCCATCTGTTAAGTTATAACTTAACTCTGACAGAAACTGAACGGACGTATTTATTTTATCTAATTTTCCTGAAGATGGACACCAAAGGTGGTCCGAAATATTGAAGAAATAAATATTGTAACATAAAAACCAAAAATTAAGAGTTTTTACAATAATAAAATAGACCTAGAGCCCAAACAAATAGAAAGAAACAAAAATATACAAATAAAGGTCGAAAAATATAAAACAATTAAAAGATAATTTATACGTAAATACTATTTTTTATTAAAAATATTATTTCTAAATACTATTCATTATTGAGATGATAACTTTCAAAACATTCGCCGGGGCATAGTGCCGGCTTGTCAAAACAATGTTTGCATTGAAAGCTTGATTCTTTCCTGTTTTCATTTTTCAGACAATATTTGCATCTCTTTTGATAGCTTTTGTTCTTACTTGATCGCCGATGTTGTGGAGGGAACGGAATTTTTTCCAGAAAGTGATGAATGCTCATATCTATTGAAGAGAATGTACTTTGTAATTTTGTTGGACGTCCGCTATCTGTTACGAAACTAACAAGATCCTTGCCTTCAGATAAATTTGCTGGTAGATTTAGCAAACTTAATATCAAATCATCTCGAAAGTCTAAAAACGAGTTTTTTGGACGAAACATTTTATAAATAATAAACGAGTTCCACACAGCCATGTCCACAATATGAAATAGGACCTTTTTATAACATCTATTGTTTTTCTGGGACTGGAATAATATAATAATTGGTCGGCTCGATCAATTCCTGCCATGTTCTCGTTATAAGCAGCAACGTCTACTGGTTTCATCTTCTTTTGGCCTCTACTGTTAGAAACTTCGATAAGATATGGCTGGTGTGCCGTTGTTATGGACAAAACATCGCGTTTGTCTTTCCATTTTGTCACATAAATATTTCCTGTTCTTCTCCAAATCATTTCGCCTCTTTAGTTCCTTACTCGTTATATATTTAGGACTCGGTTAACGATTGGAACGTAAAGTGCCTGTAGAATGGGCTTTGTATGTAAGTAGTAGTTTAGGTATGTAAGTAATTATCCATATATAAATGGTGGCCACGGTTGAGGTATGGATCCATAAGTTTTAAAACTACAGCTTTTCTTTTCGATCCTGAGACATCAATATCTTTTCATGCATATTTTTAACATTTAAAATGTAGCCATCTTTTGTAGTAAGTTCGTAAAATTTAATGCCATACCTAGCCCGCTTCCCTTTGTTATATTGTTTAAAGGATAATCTTCCTGTAAACAGCATAAGAGACTCATCTAAAGACAAGTCTTTACCAGGTGCAAACATGTTTCCAAAATTTTTGAAAACCAACAAGTAGTGGCATTATTTTTTCCAATTTGCTCCCTCGATAATCTTGTTCATTTGACCCATGACAGCTGAAGCTTCTTAGAATTTGCTAAAAAGGTCTTCCAGGCATTTCGGCGCCAAATATTGGTTGAATGTACAACATATTCTTTGAAAACATTTTCTTAATTGATGGTTTTTTATTTTGGCCTTGAAGAAAGCTTACACCGAGAAATTTAAGCATTTCATCTTTTCACTTTTCGGAAAAATTAATTTTTGGTCGCTTTCTTGTCGATGGTTTGGGGTCATTGTTATCCAAATTTTTCTCATAAGCATTTGTCGAAGAAACCAAAATATTAACTACGTCTTCATCAAAAAAATTTTTAAATATTAGTGGGGATGTGTCACTATTTAATTCGCCACGATTGCCCCATGATTCGTTGAATGGAAATGAGGGTATTGGCTTTATATTCTCATGCCAAATATTATCACTTTCAGGATCATATTCACTATTACTTCCAATATCAGAAGCAACTGCTCCATCACTCTTCTGACTAGAATCTTCCTGATTAGTTTCATCGAGTTCAGTATCAACATTGCTGTCGTCATCAGAACTGCAATAGCCTGTCAATTCTTCTTTATCCAATGAATTTTCGTCTTCTGAATCTGCTAACATTTCATCCATCCATTTTTGCAAATTTTTATTCGTCATATTTTATCTATAAAACACTTTATAAAACTGCAAAAAAAATTGTTTTTATAGCTTTACAGCCGAAAATCAACTTACAAAACTGATCGCACTCAGATCAGCAATTAATTTTACGTACATGGATTTCTTATGCACTTTACGGGTGAATTCCCGCAGTTCGATTTATCGAAGCCGATTCTAAACAAAAAAAATTATTTGTACGTTAACTTTAAATGGTAGTTCCCCTGGGTTTTGCTTGTTAGTGCTATTTTTTTAGCACTTTACCAACACTTATTTTCTACAGTGATAATAAATTTTTCGGTTTTGACGGTTGAAAAATTCAATTTGAAAAGTAGCGAGAATTCCCGTCATTAGTTAATTTAAGGACAAGTTAAGGACGGGAATTCCCACAGTTCAGCCGAAAGTGTTAACAAAAATAAGAAAATAAATATTCGGGTCCGGCCCCTAAAGTAAAGTTATGCCACTTCCTCAATATCGGATTGTTTTGAGGAGATGTGATGTAAAAAAAACATTGGTATGGGAGGTGGGCGTAGTTCCGGTCCGATCACGCCCATTTTATACACATAAACATAACATACATGCCAAATTAAAAAAAAAAAAGAAATCGCTTAACTTATAAATGAGAAAATGTCGCTTAACTTATAAATGAGAAAATGCGAAAAACCTTTCACTTACAACATACAACACAACTTTAGGACACCTTTTGAATACCCTCATTATATTGTAATTTACAACAAGACTAGGTAGGCTTCATCAACATTTATTGATATATATTAATATTCAAGTGTTAACAAATTGTAAAGTATTGTAAACTAAAGAAGTATTATTATGTGTTATTAAAACGTCTATGATAAAAAAGAAGATCATTGTTTCTACAAATTTGGTTATTTAAAAGAAGTTTGAGATATATGGCCGAATGATAACAATCTGTTATAGGCAATTCTATTAAATTTTGCTTCAGAATATAATTTTGTATCAAGTTATTTTCCGGGTAAGATAAACTGTTTAGAAAGCGATACAACTAACTTAACATTTATTATATAAGCATTTGTTTTCAACTCTTTTGCAAAAAAGTTCTCCACTTCTAGAATAATCGTCGACTAATCGCCGTTTTGAGTTATAACATATAGAGTGCGCAGCCTACATGTAGGCCATGGTGGAATAATAATAAGGTGTTAGTGAGTTTGACACCTCTCTATGATAAATTTATGTTTCTCCGCTCTTGTCAAAAACAGCTGATGGTGAATTGGAATGAAAATAAATTTTGTTAAATTCGTGTTTTTTGTGCAAGAAAAGATATTCAGTTTATCAAGCTAGTATCAGCTATTATCAGTTGTGGCATTGAACATGGCATTCGATATGTTCTTGAAGCAGGCGATATGAATGCAAGACAATTTGCATGCTGGCCAAAGTTTCATGTCGTTGACACCTTCCAGCGCACGTTTTTGATAAAATATCAAAACCATTCAATGGGGAACTTGGCAAATGGGCAAAGACAACTGCAATAACTTTTTTCAACATTACACGGCACAATTAATTGCATTTAATATTTATTTGCACTTAATTCGCACAATAAACCATAAAAACTATCACAACAAACACATCATAACCTAGCAACTCAAGAAAATAATACAATCTGACAACCATCAACAATTCCGCTCTTTCGCTCACAATTTTTCGACAGAATGAAAGAAATTCTTGGAGTTGTCAAAAACTCACTATTATTCCACCATGATGCAGGCTATTCGGACTAGGGATGTTCGATGATCATCGATTTTCGATGGTCATCGATGTTGAGATACAGAAAATCGATGTTTTAACATCGATAACGCCCTATCTCAAACATCGACAACGCCCTATCTCAAACATCGTAACATCAATGTCACGAACGTATAATAGACGTTTTTAAATTTCTCTCTTTTATGAACGCTTTCCCAAAGTATGGCATCAAATTTCCAACCCAACAAAAAAATTTAAAAAATAGCTCTCTATCATTTTCATTGCTCTTTCTTCTTTGTCTGTCCCTGCCTACTACACAGTGTGCAGTTATGTTGTTTGTGTATGTTATTCGCTATAAATACAGCAATGATTTTTTTTTTGAATCGAAGCTTTTTACGTCTTGTTCTGTGATTTGCTTGAGTTGAATCTCAAGAACAACACTTTTTTTTACAGCTTTTTCTAAAAAATTGATGTTTCTTTGTTCCTTGCGTCTATTATAACAAGAAAATGTAATTTCAATATATTAAAAATAATTCTTTGATCCTCCCCGGTTAATCGAACTCGTACCGCGGCGATTGGGAGTTTAACACACTATACACTGATCTAAAAACCTCTGTTAAGCACAGCCTTTGATTCTATATTAAGTGTTGCTACAGCTATGTTGCAACATGTTTGCTACAGCTATGTTTTTTCAATAAAATTTTTTAGATACATTGTACATAAAAGTACTTTATAAAGATAATTTCATTTTAAATAACTTAGGATTTTATATAATTTTCAGGCATACAAACCTTAAAAAGAAAAAGATTCAATTTTTTAAACTTCAATACTTTTAAAAGAAAGTGAATAAAATAAATTAGACTTTTTTAGACATGAGTTTTTAACTTTATCTTCATATCTATGTCGAGCGGTACAGCAAAATCTTCTTGGTGTACTTGCTATGTTTTGAAAAGATAAAGTAGTCTGTAGAAAAATAGCTATGCAACTAACCCAAAGTTGTGTACACACTCTATTAAGATCCAACCGGATGTTGTATACTACTCGCTTC
This sequence comes from Coremacera marginata, assembly GCA_914767935.1. NCBI lineage: Eukaryota > Metazoa > Arthropoda > Insecta > Diptera > Sciomyzidae > Coremacera > Coremacera marginata. The sequence goes on from OU612043.1 coordinate 120,984,645, forward strand.
AGCCTGTGTTAGATTTGAAAGTACTGTACACAAGTTTGAAAGGTACTATTAAAATGTGGTACAGTACGAAAGTGTGCACTTTGCCAGGCAAAACAAATGTATTCATGCAGATGTCTAGTACAGACCACTAATTAATATTCCCCCTACGCACGACCAACGGTGGGTTTTTTTAAAATAATGGCGAAAGTTAGAATAAAAAGTTAAAAAAAGAGATAGATTTTTGAGCGCTTTTTTGTCTAAAAAAAAAAAAAAAAAAAAACAGGTACTTGAATTCAGGGGAAGCTTAAATTACGAACAAAACGCACTAAGATTAATTGAAATTGAACCAATAGATTTCGAGTTATCTATCGAACCGTTTTAAAAAAACTAGTTTCGAGGAAATCGCGTTGAAAGCTTTTGTTTTTCGAATTTTTGTATATATTTTTAAAATAATCGGTTGAAAAAGTAACTAATTTTTAATCTGCAATGCCAGGTATCGATTTAAAAACATGTACATATGTATATTCTAGAAACTATAAAGAACACATTAAGCAAACAAAAAAAAAAACTAGAAAGGAATGGAGCTTCGGCAGGGTATCGAAGCTAAAATACCCCCTGCGGCCGTACTGGAGTATATTCGAAGTCTTTAGACGTCTATAAAATTTTTATGTATAATCTGCAAAAATATTTGTCATACGCTTAATTTAATTTTACCCTTAGCTGCCACATAGAGTAATTTGTAAGCAAAGTTAAATGCCGCACCCACTTTTCTAGTATAAAGACTCCACATTTTACCGAAGAAAATATGTATGGGTTGGATAAACGACGTGGGCGGAACTTGGGCTTTGTATTGAAGGTAGGCGTGGTTTTCATCCGATTTTGACAAATATCAAAGAGTGGCTTATGTTAAATGTCAAAGTTTGTATGCAAAATTTCAAGACATTTCTGTAATTTTTGCAGATTTTTAAGCGATTTAACGTTTTCAATAAAGTCACTTTGTATGGGAGGTAGGCGTGGTATTCATCCGATGCGGCCAACATCATAGTGGTAGTCTATATTATACATAAAAGCCTATGTTCAAAATTCCAAGACATTTCTGCAATTTGAGCAGTTTTTTAAGGGATTTTACGGTTAATATAAAGCTACTTTGTATGGGAGGTAGGCGCGGTTTTTATCCGATTTTTCCAAATTTCATTGTCAGCATTTATACTGAAGACCAAAGCTTATATTGCAAATTTCAAGGCATTTCATTAATGTTAGTAGAATTTGAAGAGATGTTACCATTAAAATAAAGGCACTTTGTATGGGTGACGATTTATATTGAATTTCAAAGCATACGTGTCAAATTTCAAGGCATTTCATTAATGTTTGTGGATTTTGAAGAGATTTTACGGTTAAAATTAAGTCACTTTGTATAGAAGGTAGGCGTGGATTTGATCTGATTTTGCCAAATATAGAGATGGTTCATATTATATATCTGGCTTATATTAAATATCAAAGTTTATGTGCAAAATTTTAAGACATTTCTTTGATTTTTTTGGATTTTCAGAGGTTTTACATTTAAAATAAAGACACTTTGTATGGCAGGTAGGCGTGGTTTTCATCCGATTTAGCCCGTTTTCGAACTTGATCTTCCTTTTTTTAAAAAAAAAAATTATATTTTGAATTTCATCGCGATAGCTTTAAAATTACGGCTGTAATCTTGTCGACAGACGGACAGACAGATGGACTCATGGAAATCGACTCAGGAGGTGATGCTGATCAAAAATATATATATTTTTCTATACCAGCTACGCCTCCTTCTTGGTGTTGCAAACGGAATGACAAAGTTAATATACCTCTTACGCAGTACGCGTTGTGGTATAAAATTGTACACGTATATTTTACCTTAGTAGATAGAGGATTTTGTATTAGCTATTCTACATATAAATACATTTCACATAAAATGTGCTTCTACTTGCTACAGGATTCCACCAGCATCGGTGTTTTAATAAAGTACAACCTAAGCTATATTGCAGCATATCGAAAAATCTATTTATTAGAAGGATTGTGTATTGGCTATTCTACATATGGGCATTTCCAGAAATAAGTCCACCGTGACACGAAAATGAAAAGTTATTAAAAACTTATTATATAATGATAGTATCTTAGAGAAAAATTTAAATTTTATTGATTTAAATAATTTGAACATACTCATTTTTACCATGATGGTCAAATCGTCTGCACTGTTTCACAAATGTAATTTTTCTTTTTAGTAAATGTTTCGTAGACGCTTTTGTTTTAGTAAAAATGGAAGGCATTGGCTAAAAATAATGGAAAATGGTTGATGCAAGAAGAGACAGAATATATTAAATTTGTTTTTTTATTACTAAATTAGGTTTAGATTCGATTCGATTTTATTATTCAAGTTTTTAGAGTATACAATAAAAGGTTTATAAAAAATCGAGGAACGGACATTAACATTTTAAGTTGTGTGCCATTTACAGAAATTACTAAAGTACATAAAATTATATAAATTTTCTTATTCTTTTTTTCTAAAAGTATTCATTTATTAATAAATAAATAAAGCGCTTTGGTTTTATTTATATCGATTAGGCTTAGAATGTCATACACTTCTTGGTAAGTTAATTCGGGTTTACCAAAGTACTTAAGCCGTGTACAGTTAAATATGGGATAAACCCCGAGAAGGTGATATTTGTTTTCCGTGTCATTCAAGTTACATAGGGAGCAAGGACTAAAGGCTCTAGCGTTTAGATTACATAACCCACCTCGAGCTTTAAAAACTAGACTAATCGTGAGCAGTTAAGCTCGCCAAAATAGTGATTCCTATGATGCTGAAGTAGTGGATACAAATCATGATTTTGACCTATTCTTGCACTCTCTACGTGTTGTGATTGTTTGCTCTCAACAAGTCTTAGCACGTTATTGAGATGCTCTGTTAGTGATCTAAAATCAAAATCAACAGGCATATCCATATTAAGACTTAAATGTAGATTACTCCACTCCGATACCCTGTAAACTCCTTTTTCTACCGATTCCATTGCTAGTAATTTAGGTAGCCTATTAGACGGCAGGTTGGAAAAATGTCTTATGTAGTTAAAATGCAGCCTCAACGTTGAAACGAACTGTGTTTGAAGGCCTGTCTAAAAGTGTAAAATATAGTTTGGCGTATTTTGCGGCAGATACAATATTTTTTTAATAAAAAATCTAAATAATTTCTCAACTTGCTCGAATTCCTTGATACCCCAGACTTGGACATCATAAAACATAATTGATCTGGCGGCAGCATTAAAAATCGTGATTTTGTTAACTATTGAATTTTCGGGTTATACATATAGCTTAACCACGTAGAGTTTATAGCATTTTTTGCGGTAGCAAGCATAATTTCTAAATGCTTGCGGTAGGATAGATTGTACGTTAACAGCACTCCTAAATATTTGTATTCATTGACAATTTATATTTTTTCGGTGCATAGAGACCAACCGAGGGAATTAGATAGTCTTCGACCTTCTCTAAATACTACTACTTTTGATTTAGTTAGATTAACTTGAAGTCCCCATTCTTGGCTGTAAGCGTGCGCCAATCATGTTTTGTAGTACAACAGAGCACGAAGATAATAAAACGATAGCATCAGCATACATAAGAACTTTAACCTTAGTTCCAGCTACTTCCACGCCTCCTGGCAGTGAGGTATGCATGTCGTTTAGATACAATACGAAAAGTGTCGGGCTAAGCAAGCACCCTTGTTTTACCTCTTGCACCCTTGTTTTGAAAGGGACCGACAATGACACCGTCCCACACTTGGCTAGTCGTATTATTGTACAGCATCTGTAAAATAAGCAGGATTTTACTGGATAACCCAAGTTGTGAAAGCTTATAGAACAGGAAATTTCTTAGTATTGAGTCGAAGGCACATGAAAAATCTAGAAAGAATGCGAAAGTTTTTTTTTTCTCTTTACGGTTAAGATGAACAATGCTTGTTAAGTTAAAAATATTATCAACAGTCGAATATTCCTTGATAAATCCTGATTGGTACTCATTAATAACGTTATATAAATTAATCCAGCTAAGAATACGCTCCAAGATTAAACCGGTAAAGAACACAGTTTGGGTCGCCCTTTTTAAACAGAGGTATGATTATGGACATTCGAAACGCGGAAGGTATTTCATTTCGGAGAAAAATTCTATTACAAATTGGCGTAACTTCTTCCAGAAAACAACGTGGGGCATTTTTATAAAACTCATAACTATCCTCTCAATTCCTGGATCCTTATTTAATTTGCACTGTTTCAAAATACTGTAGAGTTCCCTACACTCAAACGGAGAGTCCAAGAAAGAATCATTGAAATTTGGCATCGCCCACGATATAACTTCTACATTTTCTTTGACAGCTGGCAAATTCTAAACATGATTCCTAAAGTCGGTCGATGTAAGAGAGTTTCCCACAGTATGCTTATTCTATTTAAATGAATTTGCTAGTTTCCACCAGTCGCTGATATTTTAAACTGAATTCAGTCGCATTATATTATTTATTTTATTTATTTATTTATTTATTCATTCCTTTGTAATATACAAAGCCTTTTCGGCCAATAACTATATTACATGTGTTTATCTTACATTCGAGATGAAAAATTACTTTAAGTAAGTTTGTTGTGTAAAATAATAATAAAAAAATTTTTTAAAAAGAAAACAAATTTCTACCTAATTTATATTACAGAGCTTCCCTAAAAGTCGTAACCATTTAAAGCATTGAAAATTGATTCTATTGTTATTGTTATTTTATTGTTATAGTTATCCAATCCAACCATAGTACACTGGTAGTGAAACAGTAGATTCCTTTTAAATGTTTCGACGCTTCCAGAAAAATTTCGTAGAGAAGTGGGTAATATATTCCAACAACGAGCAGTTCGCACAAAAAAAGAGCGATCAAAAACAGATGTTGATAATTCGGATTTAGTTAGATTATCCGAAATCCGTGATTTAGGCGTAATTTTTGACTCCGGTCTTAACTTTAGTTCTCATTTAAATCGTATCATCCCCAAAGCCTATTCTCTTTTAGCGTTTGTTAGACGCAATAGTGCTGGGTTCGCTGACCCATACACATTTAAAACATTATATTCGTCCCTTGTAAGATCAAGCCTTGAATATGCATCTTTTATTTGGAGCCCTTTTTACTCTGTTCATATAAAAAGATTGGAACAAGTCCAAAAAAGATTTTTGAAATTTGCTTTGCGCTCTTTAAGTTTTTCTGATCCTCTGCCGTCATACAGGACGCGTCGTTTGCTTATTGGTCTATCTTCTCTTGAAGATAGACGACTACTGCATAGTATTATGATTATTTATGACTTAATTAATGGTTACATTATCTGTGAGAAATTACTCGAACTAAAATCGTTTAATATTCCACAAAAATCGTTACGCAACTCTTAATTATTTTTACATTAACTGTCATAGAACTAATTATGCCATTAATGAGCCAATAAATAGAGTCCTTTTAGCTATTAATAGTATGTACAATAATAATTTGTTAGATTTTTCTATGCCTAAACTGGCTTTTAAAAATACAATAACTTTTTTACTAAATGGTGTTTAAAAAACTGTGTACTTAATTATTTTTTAAGTTGCTTAGTCTGTAAGGAATTTTGTCCATAGACGTAAACAAATAAATAAATAAATATTTTTGGTATACATATTTGTTTATTTCTTGTAGAGCGACTAAACACGAATTTTTCCACTAGATAGCTCGGAACATTAGTATTAATACATTTATAGAACGACAGTAAGAGCCTTGCATTAAAAAAAGACCTGAACGAGCACTTTAAAAACATAGTAACAAATTGAGAGACGTGGTCACGCCATCTAAGACCATACACATAGCGTACAACACTATTTATTTATTTATTTATTTAGCCAAACAAGGCAATATACTTATTCTAACTTATTTTTCTAACAGGTTGTTGTATTTATTTTTTTATTTTTTGTTTTTCTCTCCTCTTTCCTTGTTTTAGGTGTAGAAGATATGCAATTCTCAGTGGGCGTAATCCGCCCACATGAATCGACACATTTTCAAAAACACGTCAAAAAGAAAAGACAAGAAGAAGAACGAAGGGGGAACTTATATACTAAGCTTACATACTAACAGATTTTATACACATAGTAAAAATATGTACTAATTTTTAATACTATGCTAAAATATTATTAAGATGGAAAGCTGAGTGGGAGAACAACTAAATTTTGTTTAGGTATGGGTGGTAGACGGCAATGTAAGAAGAGGCATTTGGATATGGGAGAATAGAGTTAATATTACAATGCGGTGTTTTACTTATTTAACATTCAAATTTTTGATTTACAATTTTTCTACAAATGCTAGATCAAGGAAATAGAAAAGGGGTCAGAATGGTGAAAAGGAATTGGAGAAGATTCTGAAGTAGTTATGTAAAGGAAAGTGATTTGGAAAGAGAACGCTTGAATCTGAATTTCGATATTGGCGGTGTATAATGCTCGCTGATATTATTAAATATTTTACAACATCTATTCAAGGGCTCGTTCAATGCGTAAATAGTGTTGCGATGCGATTCTTTTAACAATTTTGTATACCTTGTTCGCCTTATTGGTTCATTAAATAGTACCTTGCTCGAGATGTATTCGCTATCGATGTTACCAGTAATAACATCGAATGTAAAGCATGAGCAAAGTAATATTCTCCTTGATGACAGCGACATTAAATTGAGGATTTTAAGTCTACTCTCGTATGGTGGTAAATTTGTATAGTCACGAGGATCGTATAGGTCTCTCAATGCAAAAAGCAAGAATTGTCTTTGAATAGATTCTAGCCTTTCACTATGCACTACAAAAGCTGGGTTCCAAATTATGCAACAGTATTCTAAGATTGGTCGTACTAATGTGCAGTATAAGGTTTTAGTTACCCAAAGGTTTTTGAATTCTTTTGCACGTCTTTTTATGAATCCGAGCATTTTGTTTGCCCTGGATATGATATGATCGTAGTGAAGGTTAAAGCGCATCTTACTATCAAGAATTATTCCAAGATCTGCTATGTGGTTGACCCTTTTAAGTTCTACCTTATTTAGCATGTATCTGCTATATGTGATTATGTTTTTACGGGCAAAACTTATAACGTAGCACTTATTTATATTTAAATAAAGTTTATTTTTACTACACCACTGTTCCAGAGAAAAAAGCTTATTCTGTAAGAATACTGAATCCACTTCTGATCTAATGTTATAGTATAATTTTAAGTCATCTGCATATAAGAGATGGGGGACATCATGCAAAACTTCAGATATGTCTGCAATAAATATGTTGAAGAGAAGTGGGCCAAGATGGCTACCTTGAGGTACACCCGACGAGACAACAATCTTTTTAGACAAAGTACCCTGAAATTTTACATATTGGGATCTTTCACAGAGATAAGACTTGAGCCATTTCAGCACAGTACCTGATATACCAAATTTTTCTAGTTTCTTAGCTAGGATTTCGTGATCAACACGATCAAAGGCTTTACTAAAATCTGTATAGACTGCATCTATTTGGTGGCCCTTTTCCATTTTAGTAAGAATGTCTGATGCCATGATTGCAAGATTTGTGGTTGTTGATCGTCCTTTACGAAAACCATGTTGCTGCTCGTTTAAACACGGATTAATTATGCTCGTGAGTTTGGAACATATAATTTTTTCAAATAGCTTTGGAATTGCTGACAATATTGCAATACCCCTATAATTTTCAACTGATCTCTTGTCGCCATTTTTATAAATTGGCGTAAGATGACAAGATTTCCAAAAAGTTGGGAATATACCTGTATGCAAGGATTTGTTAAAAATCATATGTAACGGCGTAATTAATTGGTCTAAACATTGAACAAGTGAAATTGGTGGTATAAGGTCTGGACCTGGAGATTTATTTGAATCTAATTCTTTAATGGAATTGGTTATGTCACTCCATGTAATATTTATTTCACAAACTAATGTCGGTCTACTAGTTATACTGGCAAATGTAGGTTGATTTTGGGAAGTAGTTGAACAAAAGACTTCTTTAAAATGATCCGCAAAGAGATTACAAATTTCCTGTGAGTTAGATGAAGTAGCATTGCCTTTAAACATGAAGTTTGGGTATCCGGTCGATTTCCGTTTTACATTTACAAAATCGAAGAATTTTTTCGGGTCTTCAATAATCCTTTCTCCAATTAAATTGGTGTAAAGCCTATAAGCCTCTTCGGACTTAATGGAAAACTCCTTAGACAGCTCTTCGTATCTAACCTTTACCTCATCACTTACAATGACGCAATTTTTAATGACTCTGTAAAGTTTATTTCTTTGATTTCTCAAATTTCTAAGATTTGAATCAAGCCACGGTTCCGATAGTTTATTTTTTTTCTTTATTTTTGGAACATGAGTATCAAATACAGAAAAGACTTTTTGATAGAAAGACGATACAGCATCGTCCAATTCTAGTGCAGACAAGTGGTTCCAGTCCAAACAATTTAAGTCATTTTTAATGTTATTGTAATCGGCATTGAGGAAATCGTATACAATAGAATTATTGAATGACTGTATAAAAGTTATGTTGTTAGTACATAACTCAGTAGTAAAAGCAGTATGGTGGAGGGTATTGGAAAATATCTGCTCAGCCTCACAGGTTGGACTAACCTTTACATCGTCATATGAGTTAGTAAAAATCAAATCTAGCCAGCGATTGTTTCGGTTTGGAGCAGGAGCAACTTGCTGACAATCATTACTATAAAAAGTACTTAATAAATCGAAGTCGACCGCATTGGACAGGTTAATTGGAAGGAGATGGTTGTCATCATCATCGTGCACAAAAGTTATATTGGGACGGTTGAAGTCTCCAAAAATAATAATTCTATCATCTTCGTTTAACGCAGCTGTTATTGACGTTATGATTTCACATAATTCATTGTAGGAATTGTGGGTTGAATTCGGAGGAATATAAATAACACCTATGTATACGGAAGCTTTTTGATCTAGCCTTATTTTGATTATTTTGTGCTCAAAGCATTTGGAGGAGCAGGTTACAATCAATTCACTAGATAAGGAGTTATGTGTGGCAATTAAGACACCGCCTCCTCGAGACAGGTCGCAGCTTGCATAGTTTCTGTCATTCCGGTATATTGTCCAGTTGCTATCTAGAATTTCTTCATTTTTGATAGCGTCATTCAACCACGTTTCCGTAAAGACAAAAACATTGAAATGACAAGATTTAGCTTCAACAAACAGTTTATTGAGTTTGCCTCTCATGCCACCACAATTGTGGTAGGATATATAAAAAGACGCAATTGAAGGTAGTGTATTTCGGGAGGCTGGATAATCGGACATTGCTTTAGGATGAGAGTTAGGGACAATAAAAATTTTTGAAGTTAGAACGAGCTCTTTGTAAATGCCATATATACTTTGAGCTAGTATGCGATGCAAATGCCGTTAGGTCGTTTTCAACATCAGTGGGTGAAATGTTGAGGCTTTCATGGAAGTTAATGAAAATTTTTTTCAGCTCGACAGGGTCGGTAGGAAGACCTTCTTGTTGGATGGATACCATAGCACTTGTTCTTGTTGTACCTTCAATACAGACTGAGTCAGACTTATTATGTAAATAAGACAGGTATAATCGAACATTATCATACAACCGACGGTCTCTTAGACGAGACATAACGAAACGACCTTCACTACTAACGTCAGCGAGATTTTTTGTGAGCTTCGCATTAGGTGGCAGAAGAGGATCCAGAAAGGCTGGTGTAGCATTAGAGAACGCTTGAGTATTAGTGCAAGTAATTAAGGGAGGAGGTGTGTTATTGGAGGGTGTGATTGCTGGTGAACGTGTTGCAGTAACAGGTTGTGTAGAAGTAGGCTTAGGTATGACTATTGCGGGCTGTGGGGTTGGATTTAGTGTATGGGAATGGACGAAATTAGGATATTTATATGAATAAGTTTTATTTTTTTCGTCGTTATTGAGGTTAAACGAAACACGTTTAACTTTAGGATAAGGGAGTTTCGACGATTGAGTAATAGGAAATTTAGAAGAAGATAACAGTTGAGAAGATAGTTTTGACTGTGGAGAAAACTTTGGGAATAAATTTTTTTTATATGACCAGTTTTGATCTTGAGCTGGCTTTGAGGGTGTTCTGGCAGGTGGGCTTATATTATTTTTATTACTATTAATATTAGTAGGCTTAATAGATTTAATCATAGGCTTAGTGATAAGCTTAATACTAGGTGCCTTAACTTCCGTTTTTGGTTTTTCATTCCATTCAGTTATACGAATGTTTCCTTTCGTTCGCATACCTGCACTAGAAAACATCCACGCATATGCCTTGGGTATATTAAATTTAAAACTGCTAACCTTGGATCGTTTTGACGACTTTTATGGCAGTCTGAGATGGTTAATTTGTACTTCTTTTTGAAGTAATTTTCTACCCAAGTTGCATCTGTAGTTGTGGGGAAGCCTTTAACGAACAAAGCAGTGCTATCACTTTGGTTTCCAGTCTTCAGTTTTTGAATTCTGTGATTCCATTCTGATGTGGTCCATGAGGTTCCAAAGTGATTAATTATTTTCCGAGGTGCAGCAACAGGTGGTTGTATTAATGGTGTGGGTGTTGGTTGGCTAGGTTGCGAATCCGAGTTAGATGGTAAGGGACGCACTGAAGAGGATAGCACGGAAGCTTCCATGATTTCATCGAAGAGGGAGGATGAATTGTGTTCAATGGCTTCTGTCACATTGATTCTGTTGGTTCCAGTACTGATTGCATCAGATATTTCCGCAAGCGACTCTCTAAATAAGACAAGATCGTCACTTATTTCATTTATTTTGTGATACAAAACTTCGATAAGTGGATCTGGTACAGTTGGTGATTGTGTTGTTTTCTCCGAGGTCGATTGCAGCAAGATGTCGACGTCATTTCTTAAGCACGCGATATTTTCAGTTACATTTTTTACTGAATCAACTGTGTTTATTTTCTCAAAGTTTGTGTCTATTGATTTATTTATAGCACTTATTGCGGTTTCAACACAGCTTATATCGTTTTGATGATCTATGGCATAGTTTAAGATTTTGGTTATGTTCTGGTTTAGTGTTCCGAGCTTTTTATTACTTTCATTTTTTGTCACTTCGACAGCACCGCTGAGGTCTTCTATTGATTTTAATGCCTCATCAAATTTCGACACCAGATCGACTGTCTTTTTCAAACACTGTTTATTTTCTGACCGCACTGAGTTTGTTAAGTCACTAAGGCATTTTATCGCGAGAAGAACATGCGTGAGTGACAATTCTTTACATTCATCGCATTAAAACGAAAAATTGGCCAGATATTCGTCAAGATAAGTTAAGCTTCTTTTCGATAAGCCTATGCAAGAAGTGTGGAAAGATTTTCCACAAAGGCCTTTGCACGTTATCTTGGGCGCCTTACGGTCCTCTGCGGTACAAGAAGGTGAAGCACAGATTTTATCCATTTTTGTTTTAATTGCTCTTATTGCTATTTTTTATATTTAACTTTTTTTAATAATTCTGTTTGTTTACAATTGTATGTTTACAATTGTTTGTTTATAATTCTGTCTCTTTAGCAGAAAAATGCCAATACAGCAGTCAGAGGTTGGGAGCAATAATAGCGCAACAAGAAATTTTTTTTTTTTTTTTTTATGAGTAAAGTTGACACAGTGAACGAGAAATATCTTGCAGAATTCGCACTTTTATTTAATTTCGGTCGTATTTTATAGTACTGTTGAACTGATTATGAAATAGCACACTGAACTTTTAACTGTGGTCAAGTGAAACTACTAAATTCGCACTTTAGAATTTATATTTATTGAAGTCCACGAATAATATGCAGCCCAATGCAACAACTCACGAAAGAAATTTTAACTAAAATTTAACAACTGCGGAGCTTACAATTTACAACACGTCCGAACTCTATGACAGTCGATACACTTCATCCAAATATATTTAAAATATATAAAATATATAAAATATATAATATATAAAAAGTACTTCAATACGCTTTATATTGTATCCTACAGTGCCCGTATAGACCTCAATACAGTACGATAAGCAGGACATTAACAGTGCATGACCAATTTTGAGTTTAACACCCAAAGGCAAATATAAATTAATACTGTAAAGTTTTAGCAAAGTCAGACCAATTTTTGAGCTAAGTATGTTAATATGCGCGTTAAATTTAGTTGTCTATCAATTACGACTCCGAGACATTTAACATTTTCAACGAATTGAATTTGCACATTTTGTAGTCTAATATTGAAATAATAGGTACTATAATAATAGGTAAATAATAGGAAATAATACGTAGATTGGATGGATGAAAAAGAACACATTTAGTTTTAGTAGAGTTGATAGTTAATTTATTATCAGACATCCATGCAGAAACAAGATCTAAGTTATAGTTAACTGCAGATTCAAGAACATCAGGGAACTGAATATGACTTGAAAAAACTAATTGTATGTCATCAGCATAGACAAACGGTCCACACGTATTCACATCAAGAGTCTCAACAATATCGTTCATAAATAACATGAAAAAAAGCGGCCCAAGCACCGAACCCTGCGGAACACCAGAAACAATTTCCAATAAATCAGAATCACAACCATTACACGATACAAACTGTTTACGATTAGTCAAATAAGACAACATGAGCCGACATGCAGTTTTTGAAAAATTGGAATTTAGTTTGAGTTTTCCAATAAGCTTGGAATGGTTAATTTTATCAAATGCCTTGGATAAATCCAATGCAACTAAGATACCACTTTTACCGGCATTAGTGCTTTCTCTTATGGAATCGGTTAAGCCCAAAAAAAGTGCCGAGGTGGAGTATCCATTCTTAAATCCAGATTGGCAGTCATCGATAAGCGATAGACGATCGGTATATTGCACAATTTGAGACTTAATTATGTTTTCGACAACCTTTGACAGGGCTGGCAGTATGCTTATTGGCCTCAAATTATCAACAGAGTTTGATGACCTGGCTTTAGGAATAGGTACAACCCTTGCAGATTTCCATGCTAAGGGAAACTTAGAGGTTGTGAGTATGAGGTTAATAAAATACAGTAAATGATTAGCAATACATGGTAAAATTATTTTAATGAACTTAATAGGTATCTTATCAATCCCAACAGCATTAGATTTGATGCTCATGATAGCTTCAAGTAACTCAAGTTCAGTAATATTTTTGAATGAGAAACAGTCCTCAGAGTCATCGTAGTTTTCAAAACTGAAAATATCATCATAACTTATTTCTTGACTAGAAACAAAGTACTCATTTATCATATTGACATAGAGTCAATGAATAGAGTCATGAGAGTCCAAACAGCCAGCATTTCTAAGTGTGTTCTACATTTGCTTGGAGTTTTGGCCCTTAAATAAACGAGACCCAACTTTTCTTTTCTCTTTCCTCAAGATAGCCTTAGCACGGTTCCGATGTTTGCAAAAAATTTTCCAATTTAATTGTGACCTATCTTCTAAATATGCCTTAAAGGCAATATCACGCATAGATTTAGCAAATACCACTTCGTTCGAGTTTATCACAGAGTCATTGTTGTATTCCTTCTTGATTCTTTTGATGGGAACCAAAGCAAAGGCCTCAGTCAAGAGAGAATTCAGGAAGAAAAGCTGGGAATCAACATTAGTTGCATAAAAATCCGAATAATTAGTGTCAGTTAAAAATCGGCTTAAAAGTCCGTGATTTATTACGTTGTTTACGCGAAATTCAACATATTTGTGCACGCGATCAACCGGAAATGCAAGAGAGACATATATGATTGCATGGTGGGAAATGGCGTTAGACAGCATTTGACTAGAGAATTTCACAATATTAGGGTCGCTCACTAAGAAATAATCAAGTATTGATGTCAAGTTATGGTGGACATCGTAATGCGTAGGCAATGAATTATGTACACACGACAAGTTACATCGAAGACATAAAGATCGAAGACTGATAGATTTCGACAAATCAAAAAGATTATGGTTGAAATCACCGACAACAATAATATTTGAATACCTCACTGTAAGATCAGTAAGCATATTTTCGATATTATGTATCTGATGTCTTATCAGTATTGTGAAGGATTTCTACAAAAAAAGATTCACAAGCACCATACTCAGACGACCGGAAGACAACTTTATGTTTAATTTTTTTAGATATATAAATGCCAACGCCACCTCCTCTAACATTAGGACGATCATTACGGCAAAAGGTATAACCGGGAATAGTCACTGCATTGTTGGTCATGTAAGACTTAAGCCAAGTCTCAGATACTCCAAAAACATCCAAAAGACATCCACTCAAAATGCATTTAATTTCATAAAATTTCTATGATGATTTCGAGGGCTTGAGACTCTGGCAGTTTACATGACCAACACTGAGATTTCAGCTATGATTACGTAGGTTGGATTTGAGTTCTATGTTATCACATACAATGGGACCCAAATTTAAGTTGGGAGTGATCATATTAAGACAAAAACAAAACAAAATAATTTTAGAGAAGCTAATGTACTATTTTTTAGAGAAGCTTGTGCTACACAGCAAAATTGAAAAATAAAGAGAAAAAAAAATAAAAAAAATTTTTTCTTTTCATAAGATGCTCAGAAAAGACTTATATACTCTTAATACTAATACTAATATACTAATATACTCTTAATAAATTCAAATTAATCAAATCATTTCATTAAAAGTCGATCAACAATAATAATAGACATATTAGAATACAAAATAAGAAGATTGGAAAAACAAACTGATTATAAATATATGATTCTTAGAAAGATTATTGAAGATAATATATAGAATGATTATAGAAAGCTATCAAAAGGCAAAGTAATTTTGCATCAAGCCATACCATCAGAATCAAATAAATTAGAACATTCCTGCATATTGAATTCTTTTTCATTTCCATTATTTAACATGATTTTAGATTTAGGACTGTCAGTTTTTAATATTTTATACTTTTTGATTTTACCATCTTTTAAAAGCTTTCTACACATGAGGTTAAGCTTGCTAGCAGCTGGCGTGAAATGATCATTCAAGTAAACTTGAGACTGGACTTCACCACCGATCAGATTACATAACTTCAGTTTTCGACTTTTAAAGTATGCTTTCATTATACTGTCGCGTAGACGAACATTGTTGAATTTAACAAGTAGTGCTTTCTTATTGCGAATGTAACAACAATGCTGAATGTCGTGCTCGGTTGAGGGAAATTTGAAAAATGAAGCAAGGGCATTAGCAGGTTCATACAAATTTTCCATACCAGAAGGCAAACCACTGACAACGATGTCAGGACGATTGAGCCTGCGCTGCAGGGAGTTGTTCTCGATCTCCAGCAGTTTTATCTTTGTGGTGGCAGTAGTGTCGACAAGCGTAATGAGTTGATGGCAATGTTCAATATCCGGTTTAAGCTCTTTTACTGTAGAGGACAGTTCCGACTTCACTTCCTCTATGAGATTAGTGAAATGCTGCTTCATATCAGTTATTCCCTCTCGCAGCTCTCGGAGTCCAGAATGCAGTGCCGCTATGGAGCTGTCTTGAGTCGACGGATTAGCAATGCATTCCTTGCAAGTCCAAGATATAGCTCGGTTTTTTAGTAGGAACGCGTGTTGCTCAGTGCTAATATCAACACATGAGGTGTGGAACCAGTTGCCACAGATAACGCATCCAATGCTTTGCTGCTTACCAACATTTTTTCCGCAGACTCCAGAATTGTAATTTTTAGTGGGCGCCATTTTCAGGTTTTAGGTGCGAAGTTCAATTTTGTTGATATAAAAGCTTTTTGTTTTTGCATATAAGCACGTAACGCGTTTTGCTGGTAATATACTCTCTCTTGAACGTTATTATTATTATTATTTTTATCATTATTGTTATTATTATTTTTATTTTTATCATTATTATTATTTTTATCATTATTATTATTTTTATCCTTATTATTATAATTATTATTATTATTATTATTATTATTATTATTATTATTATTATTATTATTATTATTATTATTATTATTATTATTATTATTATTATTATTATTATTATTATTATTATTATTATTATTATTATTATTATTATTATTATTATTATTATTATTATTATTATTATTATTATTATTATTATTATTATTATTATTATTATTATTATTATTATTGTTATTATTATTATTATTATTATTATTATTATTATTATTATTATTATTATTATTATTATTATTATTATTATTATTATTATTATTATTATTATTATTATTATTATTATTATTATTATTATTATTATTATTATTATTATTATTAGTATTATTATTATTATTATTATTATTATTATTATTATTATTATTATTATTATTATTTTTGTTATTATTCTTATTATTATTATTATTATTATTATTATTATTATTATTATTATTATTATTATTTTTTTATATAACTAATAATTTTTGAATTATTAATTAAGAGTTAAATTTTTAAAACTCAAGGTCTATGTTGTTTTCTGAAGAAAACAACCAACAACAACAACAATACCCTTTTTATCTAGTAGAAACAGTCTCTCTAGTCTGCTGTGTGACTACTGCTCTATAAAAAAAAAAAAATATAAAAACAAATTTTTTAAAAATAACTTTTTATTTAAAACCGAAACGTGAACTAAAAAGAAAAATAAATTTCATTTCCATTTGTCATATATGTATATAGTAGGTATATTTTAGATTCAGAAGAACCTCTCCCTTGGTTACCCATCCTCATAATAAAAGCGTACGTAAATAGGTAAGTTCTAGGGACGTATATATATTTAGAAATTTTCAAAATGTATAATATACAAGTTTACTACACAATATCAGTGGAATTGAATCTTTTAGTAGGCTTATCTGTATATAAACCGCGATCCATTATTCAGGCTTACTGCACAATATCAGTGCCTTAAGCTTTTAAAATTTAAATGTATTTTACATTTTGAAAGTTTCTAAATTTATATACATCTTTTTTTCTTTTTAGTCTTAAAGGTTTATTATGAACATCTTTTATTTTGAAAGCCTTACATAGAGCATTTTAATTTTTTAGACCATTAACCTTAACATTTAATGGTCTACATTATTACCATTTACATTATTTATTGCATTATATACTTTATTATGATATAGCATATTTATTGATTTGTGGGCGGGTATAGGAGGTGTGACCAAATTTAAACCCCTATTTACTACTTGATGTTAATGTGCTGCCAAATTTTCACCTCAATAGTAGTTTTGGAGATATAACATTTTTATTGATTTGTGGGCGGTAAAAGAAGGTGTGGCAACATTTTTTTTTAACCCATGCAATACTTGAAGGACATTTACTGCCAAAATTTTTGCTGAAACAGCCCGGTAGCTTTGGAGATATATGAATTTATGGGCGGCAAAGGAGGGTGTGGTGAAATTTTTTTCTTAAACCCCATTTTCTACTTGAAGGAAATTTACTTCCAAAATTTCATCTGAATCGGTCTAGTAGTTTTGAAGATATAGCATTCTTATTGATTTGTGGGCGGTAAGAGGGGGTGTGGCAACATTTGTTTTCTAACCCATGAAATACTTGAAGGACATTTACTGCCAAAATTTCAGCTGAAACAGCCCGGGGGTTTTGGAGATATATTAATTTGTGGGCGGTAAAAGGGGGTGTGGTTAAATTTTTTTCTTAAACCCCATTTTCTACTTGAAGGAAACTTACTACCAAAATTTCATCTGAATCGGCCTAGTAGTTTTTGAAATATATTAAATTTTTATTGATTTGTGGGCGATAAAAGGGGGTGTAGCAACATATTTTTTCTAACCCATTTTCTACTTGGAAATTTACTGCCAAAATTTCAGCTGAAACAGCCCGGTAGCTTTGGAGATATATTAATTTGTGGCGGTAAAAGGGGCGTGGTAAACATTTTTTCTTTACCCCATTTTCTACATGAAGGAAATTTACTACCAATATTTCATCTGAATCGACCTAGTAGTTTTCGAAATATAGCATTTTTATTGATTTGTGGGCGGCAAAAGGGGGTGTGGCAAAAGTTTTTTCAGAATATTGCATTGTCACTGGACTTACACATGCATGCTAAATTTCAGCTTAATCGCAGACCCATAAGCTGTCGAAAATTGTTTGCAAGATTTGCGGACATACATACATACATACGAACGAAGCAAGTTAAATAAAAGCTTATAAAAAGAGTATTGTTGTTGTTGTTGGTTGTTTTCTTCATAAAGCAACATTGATCTTGATCTCGAAAAATATAACTCTTAATTAATAACAATTTTTAGAGTTATGTAAAAACATAGCATAAAAACTTGAAATGAGGTCGTAACTAATTTACAAAATAAATTCTTTGGCAGAGCCCGACCGTTGAAAATATGATTATTTGTGTGATTACACACACAATAAATTAAAATCTTAGTTCTCAAAACAAAAATCTTCATGTCGTTAAAAAAGGATATTGTTGTTGTTAGTTGTTTTCTTCAGAAAGCAGCAAAGACCTTGAGCGAAAATATAACCCATCCCCAATTTTTTTATCAACACCACTTTTTTTCGTGCCTCACTATATTAAGGGTTCCTAGGTATCAAAATCCCGTTACAAGGATCTCCATAGATCACTATCCCACCCCTAATATACATACGATTTTTATTTTACAAAAAAATAAACAAAAATTCGAAAAGGTAACAAAAATAAAACTAAAAATAAAAAACTTTTACATTCATATACTTCAAGGCACATCTATGCAATTTAAATTATATAGGTAGTCCATAATGTTAATAGCATTATTGAAGCGAGCGAGCGAAGCTCTCATAGGGCAACTTGTTCGAAAAATATAACTCTTAATTAATAACAATTTTTAGAGTTATGTAAAAACATAGCATAAAAACTTGAAATGAGGTCGTAACTAATTTACAAAATAAATTCTTTGGCAGAGCCCGACCGTTGAAAATATGATTATTTGTGTGATTACACACACAATAAATTAAAATCTTAGTTCTCAAAACAAAAATCTTCATGTCGTTAAAAAAGGATATTGTTGTTGTTAGTTGTTTTCTTCAGAAAGCAGCAAAGACCTTGAGCGAAAATATCTCTAAAAGAAAGAGGAAAAACAAAAACAAAAATAAGCGTCAGAAGGCGTCGTCCAGACCTTCCAAGGCAAAGCAGCCCTCAGCAATGCCATCAGAAAATAATAATACGGTGATTTCTTATACACCATCTTCTATTCCTCCATTGACTAGTAGTCCAAATACGATTTCAACTACGCCTAACAGTCATTTGACTTTAAGAGCAGTTTCGAGGACCAGAAATGTTTTCATTTCACGTCTTCAGCCCGACACATCAATAGAAAATATATTGACGTTTGTCAGGCAATCCAAGTTAGTGAACTCAAATGCATTCTGTTCATGCAAAAAAATTGGTAATAAGCCTTCCCATGCTTCTTTCATTTTAACAGTTGCAGCCGATGATTTTACAACTGTTCTTAACTCTAATTTGTGGGCCGATAATATTCTTGTTACTGAGTTCAAGCCAAAAAATAAGCCTAAAAGGGTGACTCAAGCCGCCCGGCAGGCTCAAAAAAACAAAATAGGCTGTCCCTTTACTATCAAAATGTAAGGGGACTACGTTCTAAGACGCAGAGCTTATTTCTATCAACTCAAAATTGCTCTGAGGATATTATCGCGTGAACAGAAACGTGGCTGAACGGAAGCATTACTGATTTGGAATTGTTTGACAATAGTTTTCAAGTTTTTAGAAAAGACAGATACACTGACAATATTTCTTCTGTCGGTGGTGGTGTCCTTTTGGCTGTAAGGAACTGCTTTGTCAGTTTTATTGTTGACATTCCCTGCTCTTCTAATATTGAACTAATTTGCGTTAAAGTTATACATTGTAACTCTAATGTATATGTTATTAATGCGTATGTTCCTCCTAAGAGTAGTGTAGAGGTCTATGCAAGCCTTGCGGAGTGCATAGATTACATAATTGATTTACTTGACGTTAATGACGACATTTTATTATTGGGCGATTTTAATCTACCTGATTTAAAATGGCATTCTTCTGACGATGATACGTACTATTGTGCATCTAATTCGAAGACCCGCCAAGAACATATATTTGTTGATAATATATGTTCAGACTTACAACAAGTGAGTTGTATTTATAATAGTCTTGAAAGACTTCTTGACCTGGTCTTAACTACAGACAGTAACAATGTTGTTGTTAAGAGGGCCTTTCATGCTCTAACTACTGTTGATGAATATCATCCACCATTGAGTATTTGGTACGAATCCGACAGAGCAAATATAGTAAATTCTAATTCAGCAGATAAGCTTTATGAATTCAATTTTAAAAAAGCTGACTTTTTGAAGTTGAATCAGTTGCTTAATGGCAAACTTAATGCAATTTTAGAATATATAAATGGAAATTGCCTTGATGACTCCATACATTTTTTTTATATGGAACTCTTTGCTGTGTTTTCTCAATCCGTACCTTATAGTCTCAAATTTGCTAGGAATTCTACGTACCCTTGGTACACAAAGGATTTAAAGACTCTTCGCAACAACAGGAATAGGGCATGGAAGAAATACGTCTGTAGCTTAGGCTCAAACGACCTAGAAACTTACAAACGTTTGTTTCTGGAATTTGAAAATCGCTCAGCTACATTATATCACGAATATTTAGATAATGTTAAGCTGAGAATATTGACAGATCCAAAGAAATTTTGGGGATTCGTAAACACAAAGAAGAAATCTGATGGATTTCCTTCTTCTTTTAGAACTCCTGAGGGATTTACTGACAATCCCGTCAAAATTTGTGGCCTTTTCGCCAATCTTTTTAAAGAATCATTCTGTTCAGATTCTTTTAATCCTGATGGAGAGTACTTTGAATATATGAATTCCGAACCCAGAGTATCTTTGGAACATATATCCTTCACTCCAGAGGATATTTTAATGTATATTAGATCGATCGATGAGGAGTTTGGTGCTGGACCTGACGGTGTTCCTGCCGCAGTGTTAACACAATGCGGTTCCGTTTTGAGTCAACCACTGTCTTTATTATTCAATAAATCTATTAACGAAAGTTATTTTCCACTTTTTTGGAAAAAATCATTTATAAGTCCTATTTTTAAAAAGGGTTGCAGGAACGATGTCAGTAACTATAGGCCTATCGCTAAGCTCTCATCGATTCCAAAACTTTTTGAGCGGATGGTGTACGATCGGGTGAAAATTCACTGTGGCAAAGTCATAACAACTCGTCAGCATGGTTTTGTGAATGGCAGATCCACTGTGTCTAATCTTCTCGATTTTACAACATTCTGCTTAAATTCTATTGATTCTGGTAACCAGGTCGATTGTGTTTACACTGACTTTAGTAAGGCATTTGATAAGCTACCACACAATCTAATCTTATTTAAACTTGAGTTAATGGGATTTCCACAATATTTTGTGAACTGGATTAAATCGTATTTGGTGGAGCGATCTTATCAAATACGTTTCCGAGGCGCATTGTCTTCTGAATTTATTGCTGGATCAGGTGTTCCTCAGGGTAGTCACCTTGGTCCTCTTCTGTTTATTTTAGCTATCAATGATGTAACTCACGTCATTGAACACTCTCATCTGCTTAGTTATGCCGATGATATGAAAATATACAGAACGATTAATTCTAGAGATAATTCAGATCTACTCCAGTCTGATCTAAAATCCTTTGAAGTTTGGTGTTCTAAAAATAATATGTTTTTAAATCCAGATAAATGCCAAACTATGACCTTTTCGCGGAAAAGGAATAATTTTATTTTTGATTATAAGATTAAAGATACTGCCTTGAGTCGTGTAGACACCGTCAAAGACCTAGGTATATGCATGGATTCTAAGCTATCGTTTAACATTCATATTGATAATATTTGTAAAAAAGCATCTTCAATGCTTGGTTTTGTAAAACGCTGGGCCAAAGAATTTAATAGCATGATTACAACTACAACGTTGTATTATGCAATCGTGCGTCCTCACTTAGAGTATGCAAGTCAAGTGTGGTCCCCAAGTTACAATGTGCATGTTGATCGAATAGAAAGAATCCAAAAACGTTTTGTTCAGTTTGCTCTAAGGGGCTTAAGTGGAACTGACATATTAGACCTTCCTCCTTATGCGGATCGTTTAAATCTATTAAAAATGCAGTCTTTAGGTGATCGAAGGAAATCGGCAGATATCGTATATTTACACCAGCTCATAACAGGTGTATTCGATTCTCCAGAACTTCTTTCTCACATAAATTTTAACACTAACCGTAGAAGCAGTAGAAACGCTAACAACTTAATTTATTTGCCATTTAGTAGAACAAATTATATGGCTACTGCTCCTTTAAGTCGCATGAGTTCCTTTGTTAACAATTGTAGCGTTTTTGATGTTAATTTGTCAAAAGGTCAACTCAAAAGTAGATTAAAATTAGTTGTGTAAATAGATCTATGTATACGCATGGTTAGTTGTTACGTCTTGTGTTGTCCCTGAGCCCAACCCATTCATTGGTGGGTAAATTTTTCCCACATTAACTTGTTTGTGGTCACGGGTATCCATAACATTGATATTTTCAATGATTACTGGGTAGTGGCTTTAGATGGGTTAATGCTGAGGAAGTGCGATATAGCTGTAGTAGCTGAACTCTATTGTTATTGCATGTTTGTAAAAAAAAGCGTTATCGCGATTAGATCTCAGCAATGCGTTGACTGAGTTCAAAATTTGTTTCACTGAACAGTTCATTGCTTCTTAAACTAGAGCATGTCGAAGACCATATTTTATTAACTCAAAAATTTTACTAAAATCAAGTTTATAAATTTGAATATTTGCATTCAAATATTTACAACAACTTCAATAGTTTTATATTTATTGTTATTCGCCGAATTAGGTGTTTTGCCTTGTTTTTTTTTTTGTTTGTGCTTATTTGACTTTGGTTGGTGGACTTTTTGTTATAATTGTTATTGCACTCTTCAAATAAATTTTGTCGGAGCGTGCGAGCGAGGCTACTATGGACAAACTTATTTGCAAAATATTATTGAAATCAGACCTCAGCTATGAGATGACAGATCTTAAAATTATTTTCACTAAACAGTTCTTTGCTTTTAAAAAGTTTTACTTAAGTCAATTTCATATGCATAAACGCAAATAATATTAACAACAACTTCAAAAATTTTATGTGTGTAGTAATTCAATTATTTTAATTTGCGTCTGTTTGCAAGCGCTGCCAGAAAACGCGGTGTTTTTTATATGTTTTCCGTTGATTATTTCTTATTGTGCCACGTACGTATTCAAGGAATTGTTCTTGTTGTTGGCTTTTTATTGTGTTTGTAGAATATTGGTAGAAACAGATACCAGCAATGGGTAGGCCTATTTTTAAGTTTCTTGACTGAAGAGCTCTTCCCTTCCAAAAAAACAAAACCCAATTTTGATTAACTCAAAAAATTTTACTAAAATAAATTGTATAGGCTTACACTCAAATTATTGAACAACTTCTTTAATTTTATGTTTGATGTAATTCGCCAAAATTATGTCTTAAAAACTATGAACTTGTGCGCTGATGCGAGCGCTGTCACAAACTATGAATATGCAGTGAAATAAAATAAGTTTGCGTTGGACATTTAAGAATAAAAAACATAAAAATCAAGTTTTTAATTTGTGAACTTTTGTAAGCGACAAACTCATAAACTAAACAATTTTTATTAATTATACGGGAAGTAAATCAAACATAACTTTTTAAAGCTGATACGTACCAATATATGCTGCTAGCTTTGCTTATACTATGCGGCTGCAGCGACCTAGTTACTTACTTACTTACTTAGGTGGCCGTGACAACCCGTGTCCGGATTTCGACCGACCTCATCAGCTCTCGCCAGGCGCCTCTGCTTTGCGCGCGCCTTCTCCAATCGGATACACCAAGTGCGGTTAGGGCTTCCTCAGCCTGGTCCATCCATCGGAGGCATGGTCTCCCTCGTCGTCGTTGACCAGCGACCCTCGCCTCGAGCACCTTTTTCGCTGGAGCTTCGTCGTCCATACGATGGACATGACCCAGCCAGCGTAGTCGCTGCACAGTTATACGCCGAACTACGTCAATGTCTCCGTAGAGCTCATACAGCTCGTGGTTCATTCGGATGCGATAGTCATCGCCGACTCGAACAGGACCGAAGATTTTGCGAAGAACTTTTCTCTCGAACACCACCAGAGCGGCTGCGTCAGTTTGCGAAACTACCCATGCCTCAGCGCCATAAAGCAGCACAGGTAGAACGAGCGTCTTGTAGAGTGTTAGTTTTGTCGATCGAGAGAGGGCTCTGGAACTTAGTTGCTTACTGAGCCCGTAGTAGCACCTATTAGCAATTATTGTTCTTCGCTTTATCTCCAGGCTGATTTCGTTGTTAGTATTAATGGCGGTGCCAAGGTATACAAACTCCTTGACTACTTCAAAGTTATAGCTGCCGGATGAAACGTGGGAGTCTAAACGCCGCGCTCCCTTGTTTGTAGACAGCATATACTTTGTTTTACCCTCATTTATCGTCAAACCCACTTTGGCTGATTCCTTTTCGATAGCGGCGAAGGCAGCGGTAACATCTCTCTTGGTTCTGCCAACAATATCAATATCATCAGCGTAAGCAAGGAGCTGGACACCTTTATAGAAAATGGTGCCATTACGATGCACACCGGCCTTTCGTACGATCCCCTCCATGATGATGTTGAAGAGATCGCAAGACAGTGGATCGCCTTGCCTGAAACCTCTTTCGGTATTGAAGGTTTCGGAGAGGTCATTTCCTACCTTGACGGAGCTGCGTGTGTTGCTCAACGTCATTCTGCAAAGTCTAATCAGCTTTGCAGGTATACCGAACTCAGACATTGTTGCGTATAGGCAATCCCTTCTCGGGCTATCGAACGCAGCTTTAAAGTCGACAAAGAGATGGTGTGTGTCAATTTGATTTTCGTGGGTTTTCTCCAGGATTTGTCGTAGCGTGAAAATCTGGTATATGGTGGACTTACCAGGTCGAAAGCCACACTGATAAGGTCCAATCAGTGTTTTTGTAATTGGCTTTAATCTTTCACACAGTACGCTTGAGAGAACCTTATATGCGATGGAAATAAGACTGATACCTCTATAACTTGCGCAGATTGTAGGGTCTCCTTTCTTAAGTATAGGGCACAGTACACTGAGGTTCCAATCGTCGGGCATGCTTTCTGCTAGCCATATTTTGCTGATGAGCTGATGCATGCGCCTTATCAATTTATCGCCGCCGGTTTTAAACAATTCAGCTGACAGGCCGTCAGCACCCGCTGCTTTATTGTTTTTGAGTCGTTGGATAGCAACTCGAACCTCTTCATGGCTAGGTGGTGATACTTCCACTCCGTCATCGTCGATTGGTGGCACTGCACTGTGCTCTCGATGGGCGGCATTGGTGGAATCGTCGCCATTAAGTAAATTGGAGAAGTGCTGTCTCCACAATCTAAGCACACACTGTGTATCCGTATTCAGATCTCCATTTTCGTCTCTACAAGTGGATGCTCCGGGCTTGAAACCTTGGGTTAGACGCTTAACCTGTTGATAGAATTTTCGTGCATCCTTCTTGCCCTGGTATACCTCTAGTTCCTCACGCTCACGCTTTTCCTGCTCTCTTTTCTTGCGTCTGAAAAGGCGCCTCTCTTCCTTCCTCTTTTCGCGGTAGTTTTCTCGCACGGCTCGCGTTGCAGCTGACTGCAGCGTTTTTCTATAAGCGGCGTTTTTTACTGCAGTCGCAATGCGACACTCCTGATCATACCACTGGTTCCGAGGTTGCGGGCGCCGGAAACCAATGACTTCTTCAGCGGCAGCGCGCATGGAGTGGGATATATGCGCCCAAAGTCCGCCGGCGTCGTCGAGTCCAGAGGTTGGTTGGTTGAGCTTAACCGAGAGTTGAGCGGAGTAGGCTTCGGCAGTCCGTTGTAATTGCAGCTTAGCGACATCTAGCTTTCGTTGCATTCCTGTACGTATGTTCTTGGCATTGCATAATCGCATGCGGATCTTGGCTGCAACAAGATAATGGTCGGAGTCAATGTTGACCCCCCGAAATGTACGCACATCTAGAACACTAGAGGCATGCCTTCCGTCGATTACAACATGATCAATTTGGTTTCGCGTTTTTTGATCCGGGGACAGCCAGGTGGCCTTGTGGTTGTCGAGGTGCTTAAATCTGGTGCTACTAACTACCATGTTTCGTGCCGCGGCGAAGTCGATCAGTCTTAGACCGTTGTTTGTGGAGGTCTCGTGAAGACTGAACTGACCGACAGTGGGGCCAAAGATGCCTTCCCTTCCGACTTTCGCATTAAAATCGCCGAGGACTATTTTCACGTCATGGACCGGAAGGTGGTCATATACGTCCTCAAGACTAGCGTAGAAAGCGTCCTTGACGGCTTCGTCCTTTTCCTCCGTCGGGGCGTGCGCGCAAATAAGGCTTATGTAGAAAAATTTTGCCTTGATGCGGATCGTGGCCAATCTTTCGTTCACAGGTGTGAACCGGGAAACAAGGTGGCGTAGTTTCCGGCTAACGACGAATCCACATCCGAATTCGCGCCTCTCCGCATGGCAGCTGTAGTAGATATCGCAGTGTGCTTGCTTAGAGCAGCCTTGTCCTTTCCATCGCATTTCCTGGATGGCGGTGATGTCAGATTTTATTGTTTTGAGGGCTTCCGCTAGTTGGATAATGGCACCTTCCCTATAAAGGGGCCGGACATTCCAGGTGCATATCAGTAAATCATTGTCCGTTTTTCGTTTGCGGTGGTCGTCAACGTAATTGGGGTTCTTATCCGAGGCTGGTTTAGTTTTCATTGGGCAGTAGTAATGTGGCGGGACCCAAACCCTGCGCACATTCCATGTTTAAGGTCTATGGATCGACCCGCCGCTCAAATTAGCCGTCAAACTGACGGATGTATATGCATAAACGCAAATAATATTAACAACAACTTCAAAAATTTTATGTGTGTAGTAATTCAATTATTTTAATTTGCGTCTGTTTGCAAGCGCTGCCAGAAAACGCGGTGTTTTTTATATGTTTTCCGTTGATTATTTCTTATTGTGCCACGTACGTATTCAAGGAATTGTTCTTGTTGTTGGCTTTTTATTGTGTTTGTAGAATATTGGTAGAAACAGATACCAGCAATGGGTAGGCCTATTTTTAAGTTTCTTGACTGAAGAGCTCTTCCCTTCCAAAAAAACAAAACCCAATTTTGATTAACTCAAAAAATTTTACTAAAATAAATTGTATAGGCTTACACTCAAATTATTGAACAACTTCTTTAATTTTATGTTTGATGTAATTCGCCAAAATTATGTCTTAAAAACTATGAACTTGTGCGCTGATGCGAGCGCTGTCACAAACTATGAATATGCAGTGAAATAAAATAAGTTTGCGTTGGACATTTAAGAATAAAAAACATAAAAATCAAGTTTTTAATTTGTGAACTTTTGTAAGCGACAAACTCATAAACTAAACAATTTTTATTAATTATACGGGAAGTAAATCAAACATAACTTTTTAAAGCTGATACGTACCAATATATGCTGCTAGCTTTGCTTATACTATGCGGCTGCAGCGACCTAGTTACTTACTTACTTACTTAGGTGGCCGTGACAACCCGTGTCCGGATTTCGACCGACCTCATCAGCTCTCGCCAGGCGCCTCTGCTTTGCGCGCGCCTTCTCCAATCGGATACACCAAGTGCGGTTAGGGCTTCCTCAGCCTGGTCCATCCATCGGAGGCATGGTCTCCCTCGTCGTCGTTGACCAGCGACCCTCGCCTCGAGCACCTTTTTCGCTGGAGCTTCGTCGTCCATACGATGGACATGACCCAGCCAGCGTAGTCGCTGCACAGTTATACGCCGAACTACGTCAATGTCTCCGTAGAGCTCATACAGCTCGTGGTTCATTCGGATGCGATAGTCATCGCCGACTCGAACAGGACCGAAGATTTTGCGAAGAACTTTTCTCTCGAACACCACCAGAGCGGCTGCGTCAGTTTGCGAAACTACCCATGCCTCAGCGCCATAAAGCAGCACAGGTAGAACGAGCGTCTTGTAGAGTGTTAGTTTTGTCGATCGAGAGAGGGCTCTGGAACTTAGTTGCTTACTGAGCCCGTAGTAGCACCTATTAGCAATTATTGTTCTTCGCTTTATCTCCAGGCTGATTTCGTTGTTAGTATTAATGGCGGTGCCAAGGTATACAAACTCCTTGACTACTTCAAAGTTATAGCTGCCGGATGAAACGTGGGAGTCTAAACGCCGCGCTCCCTTGTTTGTAGACAGCATATACTTTGTTTTACCCTCATTTATCGTCAAACCCACTTTGGCTGATTCCTTTTCGATAGCGGCGAAGGCAGCGGTAACATCTCTCTTGGTTCTGCCAACAATATCAATATCATCAGCGTAAGCAAGGAGCTGGACACCTTTATAGAAAATGGTGCCATTACGATGCACACCGGCCTTTCGTACGATCCCCTCCATGATGATGTTGAAGAGATCGCAAGACAGTGGATCGCCTTGCCTGAAACCTCTTTCGGTATTGAAGGTTTCGGAGAGGTCATTTCCTACCTTGACGGAGCTGCGTGTGTTGCTCAACGTCATTCTGCAAAGTCTAATCAGCTTTGCAGGTATACCGAACTCAGACATTGTTGCGTATAGGCAATCCCTTCTCGGGCTATCGAACGCAGCTTTAAAGTCGACAAAGAGATGGTGTGTGTCAATTTGATTTTCGTGGGTTTTCTCCAGGATTTGTCGTAGCGTGAAAATCTGGTATATGGTGGACTTACCAGGTCGAAAGCCACACTGATAAGGTCCAATCAGTGTTTTTGTAATTGGCTTTAATCTTTCACACAGTACGCTTGAGAGAACCTTATATGCGATGGAAATAAGACTGATACCTCTATAACTTGCGCAGATTGTAGGGTCTCCTTTCTTAAGTATAGGGCACAGTACACTGAGGTTCCAATCGTCGGGCATGCTTTCTGCTAGCCATATTTTGCTGATGAGCTGATGCATGCGCCTTATCAATTTATCGCCGCCGGTTTTAAACAATTCAGCTGACAGGCCGTCAGCACCCGCTGCTTTATTGTTTTTGAGTCGTTGGATAGCAACTCGAACCTCTTCATGGCTAGGTGGTGATACTTCCACTCCGTCATCGTCGATTGGTGGCACTGCACTGTGCTCTCGATGGGCGGCATTGGTGGAATCGTCGCCATTAAGTAAATTGGTGAAGTGCTGTCTCCACAATCTAAGCACACACTGTGTATCCGTATTCAGATCTCCATTTTCGTCTCTACAAGTGGATGCTCCGGGCTTGAAACCTTGGGTTAGACGCTTAACCTGTTGATAGAATTTTCGTGCATCCTTCTTGCCCTGGTATACCTCTAGTTCCTCACGCTCACGCTTTTCCTGCTCTCTTTTCTTGCGTCTGAAAAGGCGCCTCTCTTCCTTCCTCTTTTCGCGGTAGTTTTCTCGCACGGCTCGCGTTGCAGCTGACTGCAGCGTTTTTCTATAAGCGGCGTTTTTTACTGCAGTCGCAATGCGACACTCCTGATCATACCACTGGTTCCGAGGTTGCGGGCGCCGGAAACCAATGACTTCTTCAGCGGCAGCGCGCATGGAGTGGGATATATGCGCCCAAAGTCCGCCGGCGTCGTCGAGTCCAGAGGTTGGTTGGTTGAGCTTAACCGAGAGTTGAGCGGAGTAGGCTTCGGCAGTCCGTTGTAATTGCAGCTTAGCGACATCTAGCTTTCGTTGCATTCCTGTACGTATGTTCTTGGCATTGCATAATCGCATGCGGATCTTGGCTGCAACAAGATAATGGTCGGAGTCAATGTTGACCCCCCGAAATGTACGCACATCTAGAACACTAGAGGCATGCCTTCCGTCGATTACAACATGATCAATTTGGTTTCGCGTTTTTTGATCCGGGGACAGCCAGGTGGCCTTGTGGTTGTCGAGGTGCTTAAATCTGGTGCTACTAACTACCATGTTTCGTGCCGCGGCGAAGTCGATCAGTCTTAGACCGTTGTTTGTGGAGGTCTCGTGAAGACTGAACTGACCGACAGTGGGGCCAAAGATGCCTTCCCTTCCGACTTTCGCATTAAAATCGCCGAGGACTATTTTCACGTCATGGACCGGAAGGTGGTCATATACGTCCTCAAGACTAGCGTAGAAAGCGTCCTTGACGGCTTCGTCCTTTTCCTCCGTCGGGGCGTGCGCGCAAATAAGGCTTATGTAGAAAAATTTTGCCTTGATGCGGATCGTGGCCAATCTTTCGTTCACAGGTGTGAACCGGGAAACAAGGTGGCGTAGTTTCCGGCTAACGACGAATCCACATCCGAATTCGCGCCTCTCCGCATGGCAGCTGTAGTAGATATCGCAGTGTGCTTGCTTAGAGCAGCCTTGTCCTTTCCATCGCATTTCCTGGATGGCGGTGATGTCAGATTTTATTGTTTTGAGGGCTTCCGCTAGTTGGATAATGGCACCTTCCCTATAAAGGGGCCGGACATTCCAGGTGCATATCAGTAAATCATTGTCCGTTTTTCGTTTGCGGTGGTCGTCAACGTAATTGGGGTTCTTATCCGAGGCTGGTTTAGTTTTCATTGGGCAGTAGTAATGTGGCGGGACCCAAACCCTGCGCACATTCCATGTTTAAGGTCTATGGATCGACCCGCCGCTCAAATTAGCCGTCAAACTGACGGATGCCAGTTTGCCGTTGCCCAGGGAACACCACTCGGAGGTTTGAGTCGACTTGAGACGATTTCGACATGGATAATGCTGGCCTCGCCAGGTTGAGGCGGTCAGACACGTTGCCATGTGAAGGTTCGCCCCCTGTTCCACTTAGCTTTTGATAAGCTATTTAAAAGAATTCTTTCCTGAAGTTGGTAAAACAGCTCGATTAAAATGCAAAAAAAAATTATGGCAATTAGTTAGTGAAAAGCTATTTGACCTAGTTAATAATATGAAATAAATATTGTTTGAAAGTGGAGGTTTGATTAGGCATTTGGGTGCAATTTGTTTATTCATGCTACTCCAGGCTTATTTGGAATTGCATATCGCTACCTTAATATAGAAAGGCCCTAACTCAATGGGAGAAGGAAAAAACATTATAAAAAACAAAGTTCTGTAGTTTCAAATTTTTTGTAAACGAATTTTTTATTTAATACTATGAGTGATGTAATGAAGTTAAAATTTTTTACTACAAAATTGCAGAACTTTGTTTTTTATCAAGTTTTTTCTTCTCCCATAATGTAAAAAAAAAATTGAGTAAGGGTCTTCCTATCTTAAGGTAACGATATTGAATATTTTTTATGAAGGAAGTCCTATATATCCCCCAGAGGGAAGTCCTATATCGTTAACACACCGAGAAAAAAGGAATAGCTAAATCACCTAACTCGACTTGGGTGGGGAGAATTGTATGGGATTTATAAACTCATGCTTATTCACCCAAGCAATTTATTGTTTAATACATTGCTTTGAAAGCACATACTACGATACCCTGCCAAAAAAAATTATTTGATTCACCTAAGCTAAGTATATAATATATTAACCAATAGTGTAGGTAAATGGTATAAAAATAATTTATCGTCAAAGCCATTTGCTGCGTTATGATCATGATTTATGATTTGAAATAACTGTATGAATAACGCTGTGGAACAAATTCAGGTTAGCAAAAGATAGGTCGATTCTGAGAGTGAGGGGTGAAAATAGAGGCTAAATTAGAAGACCCGTATCGCGGCGTTTGTTTATGTTCGAATTTGTTTTAATCAACCTTCGGACTTTGCAGTCAAATGCCGATTTTCAGCATATTGTTTATATTTTTTTTTGGCTATAACTCGTCGACTAATTGATATTTTTTCAATTTGTAAAAGCCAAATTATTGCTAGAGACCTGTGCAACAATTAAAATTTTTTAAAAAATTGATTAAGAAAATTTTTGTGGTGCTTATGAAGCAAAGTGTTGGAAAAATAATTTTTTTTTCATGCTTTTTGAAAATATTTTCCACAAAACTAAGTCTTTTTTGCTTTCTGTTTGATCTATAATATGCTTCTCAGTTTCTTCAATAAATTTCATTTGGAAAGAAAATGGTCTAAGTCGATAATTTGCGTTAAAAATCCCAAAACCATTAAATAAATAGCGATTTAGGTAGAAGTAATTAAAAAGGGAAGTTCCAAGAATTAGGAATTAGTAAAACAACTTTTTTGTTATCAACCACCGCACAGGTAGCGATTTTTTTTATTTCGTACAAGCGAACTAATTTCAAAAAAAAAGATTCAATTAAGACTCGAAACTCAACCGAAGCTGTCTTTTCATTTTCGCTCGGTCGTGATAAAATTCGCTATCAATTTTTTTGAAACTTATTCCATTTTGTGAGTGATTTAAGTTAAGTGCATCGGTTTCATAAAAATAACAAAGAAAACATTGTATAATATATATTGTATTAAAAATGTCGGAACCAAAATGTAAAATGGTCCATTTTTGTAATGTTTGGAGACGTTTCATAGCAAGCGATGAAAAATGTGGCAATGCGAGTGATTTTTTTTGGAAGCCTATAAACAATACTTCTCCCAAGAGTTTATCACTGACGTAAACTATGCCCCTTAAAAAGTTTGCTTTAATTGCTATTCAACTCTTATGCAATGGAAAAGTGAAAAGAAGAAGGCTATGCCTTTTGGTATACGAATGATGTGGTTAGACAACAGCCCGCATCAAGAAGAAAATTGCTATGGATGTATCAACTACCATAAAACTTTGAATAGAAGGAAAGCAAAGAATAAATCTTATGTAGCAGTGCCAAGTGCCCAATTACCATTACCGCACTCAGAATTCGTTCCAGTACCAACATACCGAAGTATTGATCTTCAAACAGATATCAGTACTACAACCGCCGCTGCTACATCCATGGATTTCAGCTCAGAATACGACCCTGGTGAAGGTACATCCTATGAAACATCAAAGGACCCAATCTTAGTCACACAAAACCAATTGGATGGAATTGTTGCAAATTTGTGTTTGACTCAGAAAAAATCAGAACTAATGGCTTCATTTTTGAAAGGAAATAATTTACTGGCGAAAGGTACCAAAGTAACAGCATATCAAAAACGCCAAAAAGAGTTAGAAAAGTTCTTCAATGTGAATGATGCAAAAAATTTCGCTTATTGCAACGATATTGAAAAGTTAATGGAGACGATAGGGTTAACCTATAAAAAAGATGATTGGCGTTTATTCATCGATAGTTCACTAATCGGCTTAAATGTTTTGCTTTTGCACAAGACAAATAGAATGCCTTCAGTTCCGATTGCGTATACCACTGACACTAGTGAAAATTTCGATAATTTGAAACACATTCTGGAAGTAGTCAAATATAACAAACACCAGTGGCGCATTTGCTGCGACCTCAAAATAGTTTTATTGATTACAGGCTTAACAGCATCTGGCCGTCCAAAATATCCGTATAATTATATAATTTCTTTTTCAATGTTCCTTCAAAACCAACACTGAACAAAATTGGTACATAAAAAATGAGAAGTAAATTAATATTAAGCTGGAAAACGCAAGTTTTGTATTATGATTGTTTTCTTTTCAAATGAAATTTATTGAAGAAACTGGGAAGTATATTATAGATCAAACAGAAAGCAAAAAAGACTTAGTTTTGTGGAAAATATTTTCAAAAAGCATGAAAAAAAAATAATTTTTCCAACATTTTGCTTCATAAGCACCACAAAAATTTTCTAAATCAATTTTTTAAAAAATTTCAATTGTTGCACAGGTCCCTAGCAATAATTTGGCTTTAACAGATTGAAAAAATATCAATAAGTCGACGAGCTGAAAATCGGAATTTGACTGCAAAGTTGGAAGGTCGATTAAAAAAAAAATTTGTACTAACATAAACAAACGCCGCGATACGGATCTTCTAATTTAGCCTTTATTTTCACCCCTCTCTCTCAGAGTCGACCTAACTTTTGCTAACCTGAATTTGTTCCACAGTGTACTGCTATTGGTTGTATTGATTGGGTGAGCTTGAACATTTAAATACTTCTTCATCTTTTAATATATTTAAGCTTCTACTATCATCTGTGTGCTTGCAACACATTCCAAAGTTAAAGGAACGTGTTAGTAAAATACCTTGGTACACTCAAGGACTAAAGAAATTGAAAAATCTTTGGAACAAATTTGATAAAAAGTTTTTATTAACAAATCAAAGCATATTTTATTGCTGTATTGAAACAGCTGTCTAATCTGCTGGTGGTTGTTCTGTAAAAGAACATTGTTGTTGTGGCAACCTGTTGCTTCATGAATTACTTGGCATAAAGCTCACAAATGTAATTCTTAAAAATTAATTTTTTTAAGAATTGCTAAAAACTAAATTGAAATTAAAAAATGCCACAATTAATTTTTCATGTATAAGCTGGTACGAGCCCGACCTCAGAAAATAAGATGAGTCATCTTTTTTTCAAAAAACTTCTCACGTCTTCTATGGTTTAATACCAACGAATTGTTGGTGTCAAAGAATGGAATCGAGAAAAGAAGTAAACAAAGAGCGCAACAACAAGTCTTTGCAGAATTAATGTAGTCAATTTTTTTGATCCTTTGCTTTGTGCTAAGAAGTAGAAAAACATTGTTTTTTAAATTGGAAAGCACA
The DNA here is from genome assembly GCA_914767935.1 of Coremacera marginata. Lineage (NCBI taxonomy): Eukaryota > Metazoa > Arthropoda > Insecta > Diptera > Sciomyzidae > Coremacera > Coremacera marginata. The sequence continues at coordinate 121,019,288 of OU612043.1, forward strand.
CAACTGCAATTCCGCTTTGGTTTTAGAAAAAGGTGTGCTTGTAAGGTTTTCAATGTAGTCAAATATAACGAACACCAGTGGCGCATTTGCTGCGACCTCAAAATAGTTTCATTGATTACAGGCTTAACAGCATCTGGCCGTCCAAAATATCCGTGTTTTTTGTGCGATTAGGATTCACGATACGGAGAAGGTATTAAAGGAAGAAACCAGTACAAGCAGCATAACTGGAATAGTCGCATTGGACGGAAATGGGCTAAAGACAATAGGCTACAAGAAAGTCTTGTTCCTGAAATGAAAATTTTGTTGCGTTGCTCCACATTAAACTTGGCATTGCTAAAAATTTTTTTAAATGTATCGCAAAAAGACCAGCAGTATTCAACCGCTTAAAAAACATTTTCCCAAGACTAAGTAACGCCAAAATTCAGGAAGGGGTTATTAATGGTCCCGACATACGGAAACTAATGAGTCGTCAAGATTTTGACCAAGTTTTGACAGACCGAGAATTAAATGCATGGCTCGCATTAAAAGCAGTCATTAAAGGACTTTTGGGTAAAGAACGCAAAGACAACTACAGGCAATCTGTTGCAAACATGTTGGCAGCTTTCGATGAAATTGGGGCTAATATGTCGTACAAAATTCATCTCTTGCATCAGCATCTTGATCAACTCGCTCAACAGTTGCCAACTGAATATGAGGAGCAAGGCGAACGTTATTACCAAACTGCGCTTCCATTTGAAATAAGGTAACTATATAGTGTGCATATTTTGAATTCCTAGATTTTTCTAATATCTTTGTCAGAGTGCACAATTTAAACATGTTAACGATTGAAAACTATTTTCGTTTCAGGTACAGATGAAAGAAATCTCCAGATGCAATACTCGCTGAAATTTGTTGGTGGTATAAAAACACCTTTGAAGAAGAGGAAAACGAGGAGAAAGAGGGAGAAGGGGAAGACAAGGATGAAATTCCAGAATATCTGTTGAACGAAATTATCCACCTTTCTGATGATGATAACGATGACCAAGATATTAGAGAGAGCAGTGATGTTGATCCACAGCCGCCTGCTAAACGGCAACTGGCCAAATCATTAATTTAATTTATTTAATTTTTTTACTTAAAACTTTCCATAACTAACATTTCAAAATTATATTTTTGCATATTTTTATAATTTCTTTTTCAATATTTCTTCAAAACTAACACTGAACAAAATTGGTACATAAAAAATGAGAAGTAAATTAATATTAAGCTGGAAAACGCAAGTTTTGTATTATGATTGTTTTCTTTTCAAATGAAATTTATTGAAGAAACTGAGAAGCATATTATAGATCAAACAGAAATCAAAAAAGACTTAGTTTTGTGGAAAATATTTTCAAAAAGCATGAAAAAAAAAATTATTTTTCCAACATTTTGCTTCATAAGCACCACAAAAATTTTCTAAATCAATTTTTTAAAAAATTTCTCTAGCAATAATTTGGCTTTTACAGATTGAAAAAATATCAATTAGTCGACGAGTTATAGCCAAAAAACCATATAAACAATATGCTGAAAATCGGCATTTGACTGCAAAGTCCGAAGGGTGATTAAAACAAATTCGAACATAAACAAACGCCGCGATACGGGTCTTCTAATTTAGCCTCTATTTTCACCCCTCACTCTCAGAATCGACCTATCTTTTGCTAACCTGAATTTGTTCCACAGTGTTATTCATACAGTTATCTCAAATCATACATCATGATCATAACGCAAATGGCTTTGACGATAAATTATTTCTATACCATTTACCTACACTATTTGTTAATATATTATATACTTAGCTTAGGTGAATCAAATAATTTTTTTTGGCAGGGTATCGTAGTATGTGCTTTCAAAGCAATGTATTAAACAATAAATTGCTTGGGTGAATAAGCATGAGTTTATAAATCCCATACAATTCTCCCCACCCAAGTCGAGTCAGATGATTTAGCTATTCCTTTTTTCTCGGTGTGTACGATATAGGACTTCTTTCTGGGGGATATATAGGATTTCCCTCATAAAACATATTCAATATCGCTACCTTAATATAGGAAGACCCTAACTCAATTTTTTTTTTTACATTATGGGAGAAGAAAAAAACTTGATAAAAAACAAAGTTCTGCAATTTTGCAGTAAAAAAATTTTAACTTCATTACATCACTCATAGTTTTAAATAAAAAATTCGTTTACAAAAAATTTGAAACTACAGAACTTTGTTTTTTATAATGTTTTTTCCTTCTCCCATTGAGTTAGGGCCTTTCTATATTAAGGTAGCAAATATTTAGTTAATTTGTCACCCAAATAAAAATTGGCAAGCAACATGTAAAACTTATGCGTTTTAATTAAGATTTTGGGAGTCTGAAAAATGCCAAAGCCGGCTTATAAATTATACTAGCTTTTTTGTTAATTTAACATACGCTTTTTTCTCGGTGCAATTAGTGGTCAAGTGTAATGCTCACTCATTTGGAATTGCTGTTTAAATATTATCATAATGTGTTCATTAGGGTGGTCCTTATGTTTCGACTTTTGAATTATCATAAAAGTATGTCATTATTCGATTATATAAATCTAAATATGAAAGCGATTTTTTTGTTGTTGTCAAAGTTAAGCCCTCTCACAAGAAAAAGTCCTTAGTTGTCATTCGCCGATTTGAATGTGCTTCGGATATGTGATAGAGGCCAAAAATCTAAGGTACACGTATTTTTTTATACGTGCGGAAACTCAGGCTTAAAGGTTCAAAATGCGTCCGAAAATTTCACATAAGTGCGTTTTTTCATACAATGGCCATATTGGGGCCGCCATTTTGAATTTTTCATTTTTGACTCCAGATTCGTGTTTATCGACCCTGAAATCCCATAGGTACCTGATTTAATGTAGATACGAGGTTCTCTTTTAGTTTAGGCCACGTTTCCTGCCATATGTACCAATATGCCGTGGTATCGACCCCTAAATATCATTTAAAAATTAAGGAAACAAATTAACTAGTTTCTTAGGGTATATATTCAAATAATGTGTTGCCCCGTGAAATTAAATAAAAAATATTTTTCTTAGGAAAAGGACCACCCTATTATAATATTATAATATAATTGCTTATACCCGGTGCGCTTATTTCCTAAAAGAGGGTGTAGCTTTAGTGAAGCCATACTTTTATAGTAAGTTCGTACCGAGTTTTATTGATGTGTGACTTATTTCGGAAACTATACCGAATATTAAGGGTGCTGAAAAAGTACCACGCCCCTTGTCCAACGCCAATAAAATGTTACCAGTGGAACGGCATGTGTAAATTGTGGTCGAATTCTGAATTCCGAGGCTGTGCGACCACGAAAAAAAACTAAAACTGTTCGATATCGAAAATTTTAGGTGTATTTAAGGTGCCTTTTACGATCGGCACCAGACTTCATAGGAACCCTCTCAAGGCTTTGGTATAAAAATTGGCTTAGCGGTTTCGGAGTCTTTACGTGATATACACATATACCCACATACGTATATACATTAAGTCGCCTCACGCTCCTTAGAAAAAAAAGTTGCTTAGTCCGGTTCTTCAAAATAATCCATGGCTTATGTTACGATGATCCCCAAAAAATTTCGATTAAAAATATTGCCTGGTATGGTAGTTAAAAAAAAACAAACGGTCAGAAATAAGAGTAATAAAAAGTTCTTTTGCATCAGAAAATCTTAATTTTTTTCAGTTGAACCAAAGATAGTGCGGATTTTTATAGATTGTTTTATCTTTTTTCATATTATTCTCACTAAAATTGAAATGAATTTTTCCCAGTACTACTTTTAGTCAAATAAATTGTAAAATGAAAAAAATGTGTACATATTTTTGTAATTTCATTTAATTTAATTCTTCACTTTACACTATATTTTATCATCAATAGATAATTTATTTGACCAAAAGTAACATTGCAAGACAAAAAAAAAAAATTTTAATTTGAATTTTAGTCAAAATAATATAAAAAAAAAAGTTAAAAAATTAATGAAAATTCGCATTACCTCTGATCCGACTGAAAAAATTTTTTTATATAAAAACTGATTGGTGCAGATAACTATTAAGTCTGACCGTTTGTTATTAAGAACATAAGAAGATCGGTCAATGTCCTTTCAAGGGCTGAAATGGACATTTCGTTTTTGTTTTTTTTTTTTTTATTTCAAACTATCCCTGCACACGGATGGCTATCGCTACTGTCGAAATATTTGGGGAATAATCATAACATACAGCGTTATTTTGAGCAACCGACTCAAAAACCTTTTTTTGTGAGGAGCCTTAGTATACAAACATACATTTTTTACTGATAGATAGATGAGCAGAAAAAGTGCGCATGGCAACATTTATATTTATAGTGACCGCCACTTGGTCCCATTGCACCTACATATCAAGTTTCACTATCAAAACATGCACAGCTTAGAAATTACAATGATTTCTGAAAAGTCGGCGTAGATAAAGTGCGATACGCCCACTTTTTTAAGGGTTCTGGCAGTAACCATATGAACTAATCTACCAAATTTTATTCTTTTACTGTAAATGCTTGATTTATATACTTTTTACGGATTTGTAGGCGTGACAAAATTTATATAAAAAGTGACCGCCACTTGGACCCATAGCACTTACATACCAAGTTTGACTATCAAAACGTTCACATGTCAGGAATTAAAATTATTTCGAACCGATAGCCCTGGCAGCTAGTGCTTACTTAGTTATAATTGTTAAATTGTAATTAACTATAATACATAAATAAATAAATAAATAAATTAAATAAAATTATTGCTGAAGAGTGGGCACAGATATAGTGCTACCGTGCACATTTTTTGCAAAGCTGTCGAGAGTAAGCGTATTGTTGTGTTTAGAAACAATTAAACTTTATTTTTATTTAAATAATCAAGAAATAAATGAATTTACATAAATGAATGATTTTACACGTGTTTCAACTGCTGAGAAGAAGGTAGAGACAATATAAAGAAGAGAGAGATAGCGTTATCGTTCAGTGTTGCTTTCGAAAGTTAGGTAACCAGTGTTGCCCTAACACGTATGAACTTAATTACCAAATTTTAGTATTTAACGATGAGAATCGTCTGATTTATAGAAGTTCTATTGATTTGTGGGTAAAAAAAGTGGCGGCCGTGGTGTAGTGTGTTGAGTGTGTGGTCCATATGGAAGAGAACCCTAGTTCAAATTCCACCTGACACAGAAAGTTTTTTCAATTGAATTCATTTTTCTGTTTGGCCGTCACCTCTCTGCTGACAATGGCAAACCTCAGAGAGTAAAAACTGCCATGAAAAGCTTCTTGAGAACATAAGCCGTTTCTAGTCGGCATGAAACTTGTAGGTCTCGGCATAAAACTTGTCTCGATCATTTGTGTTCAAACATTCCAAAACACGCACATCACAATTCATCATAAGAAGCTAGGTTAAAGTCCTTTCAAGGGCTGAAATTGGCCCTTTCACGTTGTTTTTTTTTTATTTGCGGGTGGTACAAGTTGGCGTGGCAAATTTTATTTATATATAATATATATATATATATTGACCGCCACGTAGAGCACATGCATATCAAGTGTTACTATCAAAACGCGTACAACGCAGGAATAGTGCGAATAGTAGATATAGTGCGAACACGCCCATTTTTTAACAGTTGCCGACATTGACCTTATGTACAAAATTACCAATTCTTAGTCTTCTACGGTAAAAGCCGTCTAATATAAAGCATTTTACTGATTTGTGGGCGTTAAAAGTGGACGTGACAACATTTGTATATACATAGTGACTGTCACTTGGACCTATAGCACCTGCATATCAAGATTCACTATGAAAACGTGTACAACTCAGGAATAAGCATGATTTCGATAAAGTGGGCGTAGATATAGTGCGGCCATGCCCACTTTTTGTACATTGGCCGACAGTAACCATTCGAACTAAATTACCAAATCCTAGTCTTCTACGGCAAAAGCCATCTGATATAAAGCATTTTTAATGATTTGTGGGCGTTGAAAGTGGGCGGGACAACATTTATATATACATAGTGACTGTCACTTGGATCCATAGTACCTGCACACTAAGATTCACTATCAAAACGTGTACATCTCAGGAATAAGCATGATTTCGATAGTGGGCGTAGATATAGTGCGGCCATGCCCATTTCTTGTACACTTGACTGACAGTAATCATTTAAACTAAATTACCATATCCTAATCTTCTACGGCAAAAGCCGTCTGATATAAAGCATTTTTACTGATTTGTGGGCGGTAAAAGTGGGCGTGACAACGTTTATATTTACATTGTCACTGCCACTTGGACCCATAGCACCTGCATATCAAGATTGACTATCAAAACGTGTACCACTCGGGAATAAGCAAGATTTCGATAAAGTGGGCGTAGATATTGTGCGGCCATGCCCATTTTTTGTACATTGGCCGACAGTAACCATTCGAACTAAATTACCAAATCTTAGTCTTCTACGGCAGAAGCCGTCTGATATAAAGCATTTTTACTGATTTGTGGGCGGTAAAAGTGGGCGTGACAACGTTTAAATTTACATAGTGACTGCCACTTGTATCCATTGCACCTGCATACCAAGAATCACTATCAAAACTTGAACATCTCAGGAATTAAAACGATTGCTGAAAAGTGGGCGTAGATAAAGTGTGACCACGCCCATTTTTTGTACAGTCACCGGAAGTAACCATCTGAACAAAATTACCAAATTTTAGTTTTATATGATTAAAACCGTCAAATATATAGCATTTTTTTGGTTTGTGGGCGATAGAGCCAATTTGGGTTGTATGGGAGGTACCACGCCCCCTTGTCCAATCAACACCAAACTTCACAGGAACACTTCCAGAATATTGTTTCAGTATCCCTCATAATTTCATAAAGTTTGGTTCGGTGGTTTTGGCGTCTATACGTGATATACACACATATCCACATGTCCACATATCCACATACCCACATACATACATTCATTTTTATATATATAGATAAGGTACGTTTCATATATATAACGCCACTTCGAAATTTGAAATATTTGTAACGGCCAGTTTGAACAAAAGATAATGTTTTGCGAATTTGGTCAGCTATGCACAACAACAATAGTGAGCAAGAGCGAAGTCTATTCTAATAACGGCACATTGTCTATTGCTAAATATTACTTTTATTACTGTTTCATATTTATAACCCCACTTGCAATCATTCCTTCGGATGCGTTTGAAGTGTAGATATTAATAAAATTGTGTATTCAGTTTTCACGACCTAAACAATAGAAAAAATTTAGACCGGAATGCCTCGCGCAACCCAACTTACTTGCGAAAAAATGGGAAAAAATAAATATTCTTAAAGAGGAAGGCTGGAATTCGGGCGTAGATTTAATCACAGCAACGGAGTGATTCAAAATTTTTTTAACAATCCTCAAAATTAAGGCAAAACAAAATGTTCGGGCAAAGAGAAAAAATTCTCTGTAACCGCGATCAGCGGAAATAATCCGAGCAGTGATCAACACTACACACAGTTAAAAGAATTGCAGAGAGATGTTGCTGAAGAAGTTTCCCGAAAACCGGTATGGAGAGTGCTACATCAGTGTAAACATATCCGCAGTGAACTTATGAAGTGTGTTCCTGTTCTTACTAGCAAACATAAGAGAACGAGCTTGGAATTTGCAAGAAGGAACATAGGAACAAATCGACCACCAGTCAGCTTTTCAATAATGTTTTAAAAAAGGGTCCCACGTTGAGGGTTATTATTTACATGTCATTTTGTCTAATCGCAAAAAATTTTTTCCCGGTGAGAAAAAATGGAATCCTGATGGCCCGGATGAATTTTGGCATTATTAGTACGACATACGACGCGACATACGCTTTTTTTGAAATTCAAAGTTCAAGCATGAAGAGCGCTGACTACACTCGTGTGCTGGAGAGCAGTTTGGGTACACTTTTGGAAAAAAAGTCAGCAATTCACGTAAATCGAAATGGTTTCAGGTCAATAACATTGACTTATTGGAGGGGCCGGCGTACTTTTCAGAAGAATACTCGAAGAATGGAGCAAAATTGATTCAAATACATTAAAAAAATTAATGGCAAGTATGGCAAATTGAATTTACAATATTATTGGAGCCAATGGAACATTAATTTAATAATTTTTTTTTAAATTTAATAAAAATCGGTTTTTATTCAAAACTTTGAAATGGCGTTATAAATATAAAACAGCGTCAAAAAATATAATATAATATAATATAATATAATATAATATAATATAATATAATATAATATAATATAATATAATATAATATAATATAATATAATATAATATAATATAATATAATATAATATAATATAATATAATATAATATAATATAATATAATATAATATAATATAATATAATATAATATAATATAATATAATATAATATAATATATAATATAATATAATATAATATAATATAATATAATATAACTAGCTTATACCCGGCTTATACTTATTCCCTAAAAGAGGGTGTAGCTTCAGTGACGCCATGCTTTTATAGTAAGTTCGTACCGAGTTTCATTGATGTGTGACTTATTTCGAAAGCTAAACCGAAAATTTTGGGTGCGGAAAAAGTACCGCTCCCCTTCCAAAACTGTTTGATATCGAACATTTTAGGTGTATGTAAGGGGCCTTTTACGATCGGCACCAGACTTCACAGGAACCCTCTCAAGGCTTTGGTATAAAAATTGGCTTAGCGGTTTCGAACTCTTTACGTGATATACACATATACCCACATACGTATATACATTAAGTCGCCTCACGCTCTTTAGGAAAAAAAATTGTTCAGTCCGGTTCTTCAAAATAAACCATGGCGTATGTTATGATGATCCCCAAAATATTTCGACTAAAAATATTGGATGGTATGGTAGTTAAAACAAAAAAAACAAACGGTCAGAAATAAGAGTAATGAAAAAATTCTTTTGCATCAAAAAATCTTACATTTTTTCCGTTGGACCAAAGATAATGCGGATTTTTATGGATTGTTTTAACTTTTTCCATATTATTTTCACTAAAATTCAAACGAATTTTTTCCTATACTACTTTAAGTCAAATAAATTGTAAAATGTTAAAAATGTGTAAATTTTTTTGTAATTTCATTCAATTTAGTTCTTCACTTTACACTATATTTTATCATCAATAGATAATTTATTTGACTAAAAGTAACATGGCAAAACAAAAAAAAAATTCATTTGAATTTTAGTGAAAGTAATTAAAAAAAAAGTTAAAAATTAATGAAAATCTGCATTATCTCTCGTCCGACTGTAAAAATTTAAAATTTATTGGTGCAGATTGGAAGAACTTTTTCATTACTATTATTTCTGACCGTTTGTTATTTTTAACTAACACACCAGTAAATATTTTTATAAAAAACTCGATTTTTAGAGCATATTTCAAACCATTGCGTGTCATACTGGTTGAGGTGCGTGGCTTGAATGACATAGAACCCGGGTTCGAATACCACCTGACATAGAAAGTTTTTTCAATTGAATTAATTTTTCTGTTCGGCCGTCATCTCTATGCAGACAATGGCAAACCTCAGAGAGTAAAAACTGGCATGAAAAGCTTCTTGAGAACAAAAGCCGTTCGGAGTCGGCATAAAACTTGTAGATCCAGTTCTCGATCATTTGTGTTCAAACGGTCGAAGTATTCTCAAGGGCTGAAATGGCCATTTCGTTTTTGTTTTTTTTTTTCTTTTTATTTCAAACTATTCCAGCTCACGGATGGCTATCGCTACAGTCGAAATATTTGGGGAATCATCATAACATTAAGCATTTTTTTAAGGAACCGACTTGTACACGTTTTTTTTTGTGAGGAGCCTTAGTATACAAGTAAATTTTTCACTTATTAATTTTTATTTTTAAAAAATAACATCAGAGCAAGCTCTGATGTTGAACTTTATTATGCAATGAGTACTTAAGAACTGAACTAACAATTTTTATAACTTACTTATTGGACTGCAACTCGATCGGCTGTGCTTATTGTTTTTTTTACGTTTTTGTTGTGCTGTAGTTTTGTTTGGAGTCCGCTGCTTTACTGCAAGTAGACGCATCGTCAGCATATTCTTCCAGAGCGGATGCGCGTGTACGTTTGGAATGCGCTTTGAAGTTTTTTAATATATGTGGCGTTAACTCCTCCCCTCCTTAATTCAAACGTCCTCGTTTGTTTTTTTAATAAAAATTTGATTGAGTCCTTCGATGGCTGATTCCGAAAGTTGGTGGCTTCGTTCTTTTGAAGACTCTGGATGGGTTTCCTTAATTTTTGTTATTTTATGTTTGTGGATCATTAAAATTGCTGTTCCCAATGCTACTATTGAGAGTGGTACTGCTATGCCGGCAACTAGAGATACTTTGTTGCGTACGTCCAATAATTTTATGTATTTTGTATTCTTTGTATTAAGTTCCTTCATCATTTCTAATGATAATACTTCTTCCATATTTCCCGATATAGGTTTCGGTTGTAGCAAAGCTGGTAATGGTGCGTAGGTTTTTGTTTCGTTTGAGGAATAAATTCTGTTTCCAATTGCTATCGTTTCGTTATGATATCTTATTAGGTAAGACCCTTCTAAGATGACTGTTTCATTCCTTATATTGACGGTACCATTGAATCGATTTAAAAATAGGAGTCCAGGAGAGATTTCTTCTATTTCCGGTACGTGTTGATTGTTGATCATTTGGCAAGTTGGCATGCGGCTTTTGAGTAAATTTGGAATGCATGTGGAATTACTTATATCTATTACATTTTTGTATGGGCAGATTGATAAATTATTATAAATGTTACAATTTTGTTTAATTCCAAAGAGTTTATTTTGACATTGAAGTACAGAATTATAATCGAACTTGGTTATTTGATTTTTGACTTTTACTGGCTTAAGAATTAGAGTTTTACAGTATTCAATATTTGTTTTCGGCAAACTTACAATATAAATGATCGTATCATCATTTGAAGCTATTTTTATTTCTGAAAACTAATGCTTCATCTATGCTAAGATATGGCATGTTTCCTTTACTGAAAATTTCTTTTACAATATCTATTTCTGAATTTGACAATATGTATGAATTGATAACATTAGCTTTAGCCCAATGAATGGCATATTCAATATTTGTAATTTCCTCTTTAATGAGGTCTAATTTGTATTTTAATTTCATATTAAATTGATCTTCGACATTATTTTCGGATCTGACAGATTTTAAGATTGTATTCGTGCTGAGATTGTGGAGACGGCACTTCTCCAATTTACTTACTGGCGACGATTCCACCAATGCCGCCCATGGAGAGTGCAGTCCAGAGCTATTAATCAACAATGACGGAGTGGAAATACCACCACCTAGCCATGAAGAGGTTCGAGTTGCTATCCAACGACTCAAAAACAAGAAAGCAGCGAGTGCTGACGGCCTGTCAGCTGATTTGTTTAAAACCGGCGGCGATGAATTGATAAGGCGCATGCATCAGCTCATCAGCAAAATATGGCTAGAAGAAAGCACGCCCGACGATTGGAACCTCAGCGTACTGTGCCCTATACTTAAGAAAGGAGACCCGACAATCTGCGCTAACTATCGAGGTATCAGTCTTATTTCCGTCGCATATAAGGTTCTCTCAAGCGTACTGTGTGAAAAATTAAAGCCGATTACAAAATCACTGATTGGACCTTATCAGTGTGGCTTTCGACCTGGAAAGTCCACCATAGACCAGATTTTCACGCTACGACAAATCCTGGAGAAAACCCACGAAAATCAAATTGACACACACCATCTCTTTGTAGATTTTAAAGCTGCGTTTTATAGTCCGAGAAGGGATTGCCTATACTCAACAATGTCTGAGTTCGGTATATCTGCAAAGTTGATTAGACTTTGCAGAATGACGTTGAGCAACACACGCAGCTCCGTCAAGGTAGGAAATGACCTCTCCGCAACCTTCAATACTGGAAGAGGTTTCAGACAAGGCGATCCACTGTCTTGCGATCTCTTCAACATCATGGCACCATTTCTACAAAGGTGTCCAGGTCCTTGTGTACGCTGATGATATTGATATTGTCGGCAGAACCAATAGAGATGTTACCGCTGCTTTCACCGCTATCGAAAAGGAATCAGCCAAAGTGGGTTTGACGATAAATGAGGGTAAAACAAAGTATATGCTGTCTACAAGCAAGGGAGCGCGGCGTCTAGACTCCCACGTTTCATCCGGCAGCTATAACTTTGAAGAAGTCAAGGAGTTTGTATACCTTAAAACCGCCATTAATAACAACAACGAAGTCAGCCTGGAGATAAAGCGAAGAACAATAATTGCTAATAGGTGCTACTACGGGCTCAGTAAGCAACTAAGTTCCAGAGCCCTCTCTCGATCGACAAAACTAACACTCTACAAGACGCTCGTTCTACCTGTGCTGCTTTATGGCGCTGAGGCATGGGTAGTTTCGCAAACTGACGCAGCCGCTCTGGGGGTGTTCGAGAGAAAAGTTCTTCGCAAAATCTTCGGTCCTGTTCGAGTCGGCGATGACTATCGCATCCGAATGAACCACGAGCTGTATGAGCTCTACGGAGACATTGACGTAGTTCGGCGTACAACTGTGCAGCGACTACGCTGGCTGGGTCATGTCCATCGTATGGACGACGAAGCTCCAGCGAAAAAGGTGCTCGAGGCGAGGGTCGCTGGTCAACGACGACGAGGGAGACCATGCCTCCGATGGATGGACCAGGCTGAGGAAGCCCTAACCGCACTTGGTGTATCCGATTGGAGAAGGCGCGCGAATTATGGAAATAAAACTAGAAACACTTCTTGTTGTATTGAAGTCAACTTTATTTCTGATTTTTCTTATACAAAAATGTTTATGCCTAAGCTGTTGCTTCGGCTTATTGCTTATGCTTATTGCTTATTTGCGTTGAATGAACTTTGTTGCAATGTTTACATTATTGCTCAATGCTTTGAACTGCAGAACAACCAAAATTTATTAATTGGGTCATAAAAAGAAATATAGTTGCACTGTTTGGAAATATTTTATTTCAGAGCAAACAGAATTTATTAATTGGGTTAAACATTGTTGCTGTATTTTGAAATATCCTAAATTATACTGTTGCAACAAAGTACATTCAACTTTATTAACTTATTTTGAAATTTTATATTCGAAATAGGGTAAAGGTAACGTCTGCGACGTAACTCCTCCCCTCTTAGATTGAAGACTCTCCTGAGTCGATACAGTACTAATATTGAGTTTAATATTTTTATTTTTATACAAAAGTTTTCCTAGTAGAATACTTATGATTAAAATAACTATTGCAAATATAGCATACACTGTTAGATTTATGTAATTCTGTTTCTTTTGATAATTAATTTCTTTAATAAAATCGATATTCTCTATTTGTTTTAATACAATATCATCAAATATAAGTTTTTTATTTATGTTTTTCATATTTTCCAGATTATTTGGAAGTACAATGCTATATTTTAGTGTTGTTGTTTTGCTAGTAAAATTTTTATTATTTATTTTAATCGTACAATTATTAAAATGAATTAAATAGTTTCCATTGAGTAAAGTGTCTTTATTATTACAATCATTTTCTATGGTAGTATTATAGAAGTTCTTTGCTATTAGTATGCCTTGTTTAATATTAATTATTTCGGATGCATTGTTAAAAATTTTCATACAATTTTTCTTCATCAAACAATTATTACAATTTTTAAGGTGTTGTAAATCTCTTTGGTTTTCATATTCAAAAATTTCGCTACCATATTTAATTACATATTTTGGGTCAAACTTCAATTCAAAACTACCAGTGTCTGCTAATGGCATTAATAAAGTTTTTGGTAGTGTTATTATTTCCTGGGGAATTTTGATTGCAAAAATAATGTTATTATTGTTATCAACTAGTGATGCTGGTTTAACTTTTTGTAATATCTGGGCATCAATATTATATTTTGTAATTTCTTCATCTGTTATCATACTACTGTGAAGTGTACCTAGTCCACTTGCTACAATGCTGTCTTGAATATGTTCTACATTATCTTGGAAAATTTTTAATTTTAATGCAAAATCTATATATAAAATTTCATTTTGTATTCTTGTGTATGCGTTTTCTATTGAATTCAGTCTTGATGTTATCATGTCGCGATCGTGTTGTATGATTTGTTTCAATTTATAAAATGTTTTGTTGAAATTTGTATTAATGTAAATTTGTTTGTTAAGATTCTCTATTGCATGGTGGTTGTTTGCGTCTATCGTGTTGAGGTGTTGTTCTATGTCTTGTCTGTCATCATCATTATCAGAAATATTTTGAGGATCCAACTGGCCTGCAAATTTAGTGGGTCTTTTAATATTTGATGTATGAATGTTAGATAGATTAAGTTTTTTGAATTTTGCTTCTTCCTTATGCCTGACTGATTTATAGTTTTTCACGTAACCTTCTGTCCTTCTTTCTATATAATTCTCCCTTTTTTCATTCTGTTTACCTATGTATCTTTGTTTTTCTTTGCATAAGTTATTGTATATTACGGCTTTATCGCATTTACCTTCATGGACATTTCTGGGTTTTTCTTTAATAACCGAATGAAAAGTATTGTTATATAATTCTATAGCTTTGCTGATTTTGTCTTTTATACAGAGGTCTTTTCTTTCTATTCCTAACATACGAATTTTTTCGCTTATCGTATTGTGGAATCGTTCTACGTCAGCGTTACCGGTATGATTATTTGGTTTTACTAAATGTAATACTATGTCCTCGTTTCTGAAATAGTCTTGTATGTTTATGCTTTTGAATTCATTGTCAGTAATCAATTTTTTAAAATGACCTTTTTGTGATTTGTATTGCCTTAATTTTTCTATAATTGTGCGATTATTTCTGTCTTCAAGGTAGAAAGCTGTGGCGAACTTGGAAAATTTATCAATAAAAGTTAAAAAGTTCGATTTTGAGTTTGTGTATACGTCCATATGAATTATTTCATTGCAATCTTTTGGAGTTTCTGTCGATTGGAATTTATTTTTGATTGGGTTTCTGTCATATTTTACTTTATTACAAATGTCGCAATTATTTATAAATTTTTGAATTAAAATCTTTAAGTTGGGGAAGTATATTGATTTCTTTAGTCCTTCATAGTTTTCATTAATCCCTGTATGTCCAGTTTCAAATTTATGGTATTTTTTAATTAATTTATAGGCTTGTTCTTCGTTAACGTCTTTTGCATGGTATAAACATTTTACAATGTTCTATGATGAATTGTTTTAGTTTATTGTATTCTTGATTACTAAGTTCACTAAAAATGGCGATTTTACCAGATTTAATATGTCTTCTTAAAATATCTGACGCATTACTATCTAGATCTTCCCGAGAAATATAAATTTTTTTATTTTTGTGAATTATTTAAAATTCTTTCGTTTTATTTTCCGTTAAAATGATTTGGGTTTTGAAACGATTTACTACAGTTTCTAGAATTGGAAAGGTTTTATTAAGTTCCTCCTCTTGAGAGTGGATTGTGTCTGTATTTTCGTTATCATTATTATTTACTATGGATAAACTAGCCGGTCTTTCAGGATCATTTTCTAAAGCATTTATTTCATTTGTATCATTGTTAATTCTGCTCAAGAAGTCAGCTACTTTATTCTCTGAGCCTTTAATATACTCTATGTTTATATTATATTCTCCTAATTTAAGGAGCCATCTTTGTAACCTTGGGTTTATATCTTTCCCATTTGATTTGTCGTAGAGCCATTTCAATGGTTGATGGTCCGTTAGTAAATTAAATTTATTACCATATAGGTAGGGTCTAAAATAATTGGTGGCCCAAACGATGGCCAAGAGTTCTTTTTCCGTAGTAGAATATCTTTGTTCGTGATCGTTCAAAGTCCTACTGGCATATGAGATTGGGTGGTTACCCTGTTGTAATACAGCTCCTATCGCAAAATTACTAGCGTCTGTTACTAATTTAAATGTTTTACTAAAATCAGGATATCTTAAGATGGGATGTTCAGTAAGAATCTGTTTAAGTTTTTCAAAGGCATTTATATAATTTGGGTCGTTTGTGTTAATTTTTGTGTCTTTTTTGAGGTATTTAGTCATTGGTTGCGCCACTTTAGCGTAATCTTTAACGAATTTACGATAGTATCCAGTGACACCTAAAAATGACTTTATCTGTTTAGGGATAGAAGGTAGTTTTAATTTTTGTATGTGTTCGATTTTTTGTGGATTAGGCTTAACTCCTTCTGGGGTTAAGATATGGCCTAGGAAGTGAGTTTCTTTTGCGAAAAAATTGCACTTGTCAAACTGTATTTTTAAATTGTGTTGTTTTAATTTATTAAAAACTTTTTTTATGTTATCAACATGTTCTTCTATTGAGGTACTGAAGATTAAAATGTCATCCATATATACAATACAAATTGTATTGATGTAGTCCTTAAGGACGTGGTTCATCATCCGCTGAAATGTGGATGGAGCGTTTTTTAGCCCGAATGGCATACGAGTATATTCGTAATGCCCAAGTGGTGTTGAAAACGCAGTTTTCTTTCTATCTTCTTCCTTAACTAAAATTTGGTGGAAGCCCTTGGCAAGGTCTAACGTCGTAAAATATTGTGCCCTACCAAGTTTGTCTAAAATTCCGTCTATGTGGGGTATAGGGAATTTATCGTCTACAGTTATTTCGTTAAGCTTCCTATAATCTATGACGATTCTCCATTTATTTTTCCCAGAATTGTCCGTTTTCTTCGGTACAATCCAAAGTGGGCTATTGTAAGAAGAATTACTTTCTTTAATAATGCCTTGGTTAAGCATTTCTGTAATTTGTGTTTTGATTTCTTTTTCGTGAACCTGTGGATACCTATATATTTTAGAGAATATTGGGGTGTTTACTGTTGTTACTATCTCATGCTGTATTATTGATGTACTGGTGAGCTGATCGCCTTCTTTAAAAAAAAGGTCTTTATTATTTGTTACTAAGTGTGTTAAATACTTCTTTTCTTCAAGATTAAGATTTTTATATAATTCGTTATATTCAGAGCCATCACTATCGATGGTCTCCAATTGATGAATTTCATCAAATTGATAGGGGCAGGACCCGAGAAACTTAATTGAGTTATTATTTATAATTAGAATATTTTTTTTCATATCAATAATGGCACCTAAAGGTTTTAAAATATTTTGTCCGATGATGGCATCGAAGGGTTTTTTCCCTTGAAATTTAATTAATTTCCATACCATATATGCATTTTTTTTAAATTCTTTAGGAAATTCAGTAACTATTTCATGTGATACCGGAATTATATTATTAATGGTTCCGCATTCTGTAGGTACTTCTAAAAGGGTTCGAGGATACTTCTGTAATAAGCTATCATTAAGAATTGATGTGGTGGAACCGGAGTCAACAAGGCATAAAATTTTATTGTTACCTATTGTGACTTCTATTATCGGTTAATTTGTAGTGTCGGATCCAAGTGAAAATTTCCATTTTGTAGCTTTAGCTTTTCTACATGGACTGAGTCGTTCTGGAAATTATTTATTTCATTATGTTCGTTTCGGAATGTTTGTCTAGAGTTTTGTTGTGGTACTTGTGATCTATTTTGGTATGTCTGTCCAAAATTTTGTCGTGTTATTTGTGCATTGTTAGAAAAATTCTGTCTATTTTGGTATGTCTGTCCGAAATTTTGACGTGGTATTTGTGCATTATTAAAAGAACTCTGTTTATTTTTTTGTACCTGTTCTCTAATTAAGCCATTGGCTTCTAATAAATAAAACGCTTCCCTAATATTTTTTATGTCCCTATTTATGATAACTGAAGCTAAGTTTGCATCAATATTATTTAAAAAGGTTTTGAGTACAACACTTTCGTTATTTTTTTGACAAAATTCTGTAGGTTTGCTCTGGTCGTATTCGTATTTTTCATTTAATTTTGACAAAATATTCTTAAGATACAGAAAATAATTGCTTACATTATAATTCCTTGCAGCGAATACTTTTTGATATAAGTTATGGTACGTTTCCTTGACCCCGAAATTTTGTATAAGGATCTCCTTTATATCCATCCATTCCGTATTCGGTCCCAATGTCCTGATGACGTCCAATGCTGGCCCTTGAATTTTATTAATTATAATTTTATTGAAGATGTAGTGCTTCGTCGCTGTGTTGCTCTCTAACATTGGCAGTAAGATGTCTACTTCCCTCAAGAATGACATCAATGCATATGTTCCGTCGCCACGGAAATCATGTATTCGGTGAGCTTCTTTAATAAGATCATTTGCGGTAAAGGTGAAAGCCATATTTGTTACGTTGGTTGCTTTCGGCTCCTCAGAAATCGTTTCAAGTTGGTTTGAACTTCTTGTTGTAGGCAGTGATATTTTTGTTAAAAAATTTCGCTAATTTTTTTTTTTTAGTTTTTCTTCTTTTTCACTATTTATTTCGTTACTAGTCGTTCACTTGGGATTTTTCAGAATTTAAGTCTTTTTAGTTTAACTGTTTTGTTATTAAAAATTTTTCACTTGTTCTTTTGGGACTTTTTAACTTAAGAACTTTAGTCCTTTTTAATTTAACTGTTTTGTTATTTCAAATTTATCACTTGTCCTTTGGGACTATTTTAATTAACTTAAGAACTTTAGTCTTTATCTTGAAAACTTCAGTTTTTCAAAATCTTCTACCTATCTTTAGATTGGTAGTAGCCGACTGCGCCAATTATGGAAATAAAACTAGAAACACTTCTTGTTGTATTGAAGTCAACTTTATTTCTGATTTTTCTTATACAAAAATGTTTATGCCTAAGCTGTTGCTTCGGCTTATTGCTTATGCTTATTGCTTATTTGCGTTGAATGAACTTTGTTGCAATGTTTACATTATTGCTCAATGCTTTGAACTGCAGAACAACCAAAATTTATTAATTGGGTCATAAAAAGAAATATTGTTGCACTGTTTGGAAATATTTTATTGCAGAGCAAACAGAATTTATTAATTGGGTTAAACATTGTTGCTGTATTTTGAAATATGCTAAATTATACTGTTGCAACAAAGTACATTCAACTTTATTAACTTATTTTGAAATTTTATATTCGAAATAGGGTAAAGGTAACGTCTGCGACGTAACTCGCGCAAAGCAGAGGCGCCTGGCGAGAGCTGATGAGGTCGGTTGAAACCCGGACACGGATTGTTACGACCAACTAAGTAAGTAAGTAATTCGTGATGTTAGTTATTTCATTGATTCTATCTAGGGTCATCTTATTGATAACCACTTGTTGATTATTGTTTGCGAGAACATTATTAATTTTTTCGGTAAGAATTATTTCATCTGAATGATCGGGACTACCAGCTAACCACTTCCATGCGGTGCCAATAAAATCCAATGATCTTTTTGTTTTTCCCTTTGGCCTGAGTCTACCTAAATGATTTTTAATTTTGGTGATTTCATATGAAAGAAATGGGAAGAAGGAGTGATTTGTGTTGACTTTGGTCCTGATTGTCATTTCAAGATCGTTGATTGCGTCTTCGTACTGTCGTAAGTCCATGACGTGAACTATTTTGAATGTTCCAGTCTGTAATTTTGCTACTCCCGTCTCTATTGTGACCAATTGGGAATTTGAGTAATCCAGTATCTGCGAGTCGGCTCCGCATGGTGCCAGAAAAAATATTAACTGAAATAATTTAATTTCTAATTAGACTTTTGTGTATTATTCGTCCGGTTTCTGTTATGAGTGTACTGGTTCTGTCTTCTCTAACTATTTCTTTTACAAATGATTTTGACAACTTTGTTCCTAACCGTCTATTTCTCTTAACATAAATCACTTGTCCAGGTAGATATCGTTTAGGTTCCTGTCTGTTCTTGTTATGGTATTCGAGATCCTTTTTTTGCTTCTTCTGTAATGCTTCAAAATTCGCAACCCTAGCCTTTTCGAAATCTTCAGGTGTAAAGTCTACGTGCCTACCAAAGAATAAATCGACTGGTTTTTTTCCAGTCACCGAGTGTATTGAATGATTGTACTCGGAAACGGCGCGCTCTAGAAGTTCCTCCAAATTTCTATGCGTTCCACTTTCTTTCAGGCAACGCATTATTTCTGCTAGCGTTGAGTGGAACCGTTCCACTTGGCCGTTCGCTTGACTTTTGTAGGGGGGTGCCGTATACAAATTAATGCCTAATTCGTCTCTCATCATAAATTTTATCGAATTTGAATTAAGAGATGGTTCGTTGTCAATGATTATTGCTTTTGGAACGCCAAAAAAAATATAATGTCCCTAAGGGGTCGTCTTAAGTCTTCTATTGATCTACTCTTTACTATTTTGGTCTGGGCATATTTTGTGAATTTGTCGAGTGCTGTCATTACTACTTTGTTCTCTGTCAAAAATAGGTCTATGTGAATTGTATGCCCTGGAAAGGTTGGTAATGGTGTTTCATTTAATTTGATTTGGTTCGGATGCCTTTCGTACTTGTTTTCCTTGCAAGTCCTACACATTTTCGTTATATTTTTAATTTTGTTAATCATTCCTGGGAAATAGTATTTATCAATAATTTGTGATCTTTTTTCGAGAGCGTTTCGGTGAGCACGATTATGCGTCTCGAGGATTATGTTCTCTTGTTATTGTTCATTTATAATGTCTACAACCAGTTTTTGGGTGTATCGTGTTTTGTAATTTGCAAAATGAAGTGGATAAATATTTTGGATGCTACCCATGATTCTTTCTTGGGTTCGAATGCCATTTATGACGGAAGGGTTTAAATATCTTTTCAAAAGAGCTAAGAGCTTTTCCTCTGTATAGTGCTGTTCTGCTATTATGTGTCTATGATAACCGGGGAATATTATTTTAAATTGGTAAGACGGTGTGTCATCGAGTTCTAGAAAAATTTGATTTTTAAATACATTGATCAGAGTCTCAGTGCAAGGCACTAAATTATGGTTGGAACTCTCATCGCTATGGATTGTGGGTGTTAGTGAATTAATTGCGGTTGGTATCCTAGAAAGGGTATCAGCTACAACATTTGCTTTGCCGGGCTTGTAGATAAGCTGGTAGTTGTATTCCTCTAGGATGGCCTTCCACCTTTTCATTTTACTGTTCGCGTTTTTTGTACTTAGAGCGTAGGTAAGTGGTTGATGGTCTGTATATATTTTTATATTTCTTGAACCGTAAATATAACTTCTAAGTGAATTTAATGACCAAATGATTGCCAACATTTCTTTTTCGTTTGCGGCATAGTTTTCTTCGGTTTTCGATAACGATCTAGAAATAAATGTTATTGGTCTGTCATTTTGCGATAGTACAGCTCCTATCGCGAAATTGGAGGCATCAGTAGTTAACTCGAATTTATTCTCAAAATTGGGGTGAGAAAGAATTACTTCTTTTGAAGTTAATGAATTTTTTATTTTGTTAAAAGAGTCAATGGCATCTTCATTAAGATTTATTGTTTTACTTTTCGAGGCATGTTTGGAGACGCGTCCATCATCCCCTCGTAGAAGATTTGTTAGGGGCTTTGCAATCTTTGCATAGTCTCTAATAAATCGCCTATAATAACCAGACATACCAAGAAACGACCGAAGTTCTTTCAGTGTCTTTGGTATCGGCATTTTCGCTATTGCTGCTACTTTATTACAACTAAAACTAGCTGCACCTTCATGTTTGCGGCTTCTAGTGTCTTTAATACAATTTCTAAATTTTTAAAATGTTAATTTAAATCTTTCCCAAAAATTATTATGTCATCCACGTAAACGTAGCATTTATTGCCAATGTGTTGGCGAAGTATATCGTCCAAAGTTCTTTGGAAAATAGCTGGGGCGTTTTTAAGCCCAAATGGAAGTCTAACGAATTCGTATTTTCCATTATTTATGGAAAATGCCGTTTTCTCTATATCAGATACCTTTAGAGGAATCTGATGAAACCCACTTTTTAAATCAATGATTGAGAAAAATTGATTTCTGCCAAGATTGGCAAGAACTTATTGTATCTCCGGAATCGGGTATCTATCCGGGATAGTAGCTTCGTTGAGTTTGCGGTAATCAATTACCATACGATACTTTTTTTCACCTGATGAGCCCATTTTTTTTGGGACGATCCATACAGGAGCGTTATATGGCGATCTAGATGGTCTTATTATGCCATCAGCTAAAAGTTCTTCCACTTGCCTTTCAACTTCTTCTTTTAACGCCATTGGATATGGATAACTTTTCGAATAAATTGGGGTATCATTTGTAGTTCGTATCTCACCTCTTACAGTAGTTGAATATGTTAGTTTTTCATTAGGTTCGCAAAGTAAGTTAGGACATCCTTAATTAATTTCTTAAGTCTTTCTGTTTGTTGTTCTGTCAAATGCGACGTACGTAGGTTAAGGTTATTTACGTCTTGTGCTATGTATTGTTTTAATGGAATAATTAAGTCTGATAATATGGTCATAAAATTTTTATCTGTGTGAATTACAGCGCCTAACTGCTTCAAAGTGTCATTACCTATTATTCCATGGAATAATGGAATTCCATCCAATTCCATCCAATAATGGAATGGAATGGAAGAATTTTAATTCTGGTGTTTGTGGTCCAAAAATTTTTATAAATGTATGCTGAGATATTTCAATGCTTCCTGCTACGGAGTTAACAGAGAATAACTCGCCGTTGAGTAAAGGATACTGAATTCTGGTGGATTGTATGTAATTTTTGTTGGATCCTGTGTCTATCAAAAGCACATCTCCACATCCAGTAACAAACTCAAAATATGGAAGTGAAGATGGTTTTATTCTAAAAAATGGATGTTGTCAGTTTTCTGAGGGTTGTCCTGAGCGTTATCATTAGTCTGAGTTGGATTAACGTTACTACCTCGGAATGGGTTTGTTTCTTGCAAGTCTACAGGATATTCTTCAGTAGCTTCCCATTGTTCTACTTGTGAAGTGAAAATGTGTTCGGGGTCATAAGGATTGTCAAGTGATAGAGAAATATCTTGAAAGTAGCTTTCTTGGTCAAAATGCATATCAGGATTGTAAGGGTAATAAGGAGATGAGGGAATATTATGAAAATTTACTTCTTGTTGAGCAAGATACGTATAAGGATCATAACGTGGATATTGGTACCTAATGTCAGGAAAGGTTGGATTACAGGGTTGCCAATATTCGAAGCGCCCATTTTATTTTTAAATAAATCAAAGAAACCACAATTTTTTGTCTGTTCGTCATGAATATCATTTAATTGGGTTCAAGTAGATTTGCTTACATCATTTCTTGAATATGATATCTCGTAAATGGTCGCCATTGGCCTCTACGACATATTGTGCCCGTTTTGCAGCATTTTCCATGGTTTTCTTCAACATTTCGATTAGAATGGCGGTTATTTCTTGACGGATGTTGGTTTTCAGCTCTTCTAGGGTCTTTGGCTTGTTGACGTAAACCTTTGATTTCAAATAACCCCACAAAAAGAAGTCTGGAGGCGTTAAATCTGGTGATCTTGGCGGCCAATCGAAATCACCATTTTTTGACATCAAACGGCCAGGGAACAATTGCTTCAAAAAATCGATTGTAGAGCGGCTTGTGTGTGGTGGCGCGCCGTCTTGTTGAAACCAGTAGTGCCTGATACGCTTTCGACGAACGATAGGCATGAAAAAATTGTTTATCATATCGCGATAACGCTCCTGATTGACAGTAACTCTGTGGCCATTATCATCTTCGAAAAAGAACTGCCCAATGAGCATTTTAGCACAAACGCCGCACTAAACAGTGACTTTTGCATCGTGAAGAGGTACCTCTTGAATCTCTTGTGGATTTTCAGTGGCATAAATACGGCAATACAAACGATAAATTGTTTTCTTGGAAGGCGCATTTTTCACTTTATTTATTTTTTTGAAAGCACGTTGAGTTTTCACTATTGACTTGTTTTGTTGAATGTAAATTTCAACAATTTTAGAGCGTTCGCGTGGCGTGTACTGTTCCATTGTAAACATTTGCTTAGAATGACGCTTCAAACGCGGTATGTCATTAGTCGATTTGGCATCACTGCGGAAAGTTACAGTATTGCCAGATGGGCGCTTCGAATATTGGCAACCCTGTATATGTGTTCGTGAAGAAGGTTTTTTGTACCTTATTAGGGACGTGGTGTTGTTGAGTCAGAGGTCGTTTTTGGGTGAAGTTGTTATTTTGCAAATTTGGCCTATTTTAAAAGTTAGGCCTATTTTGATAGTTTACTTGACGCGAATGGATTGATGCGTCAACCTCCATTGGTTGGGGTGGTTTTGGGGGAAAGTTTAGTCTATTATTAAATCCATTTTGATTTTGTCCTGAACATATTATTCGCAAATGGGTTCGAATGCCTGTTTTGTAAAAACGGGTTTGCATTCTGTGAGAAACCATACGTATTTCGGAGTAACGGATTTTTGTGGTTATTTCTAATGAATGGGTTGTTATTTTGTATTGGTGGCCAGTGAGCTAATTCTGGGTAAAAGTTCGTTTTCTGTGGAGGAAAATTAAATCTCGCCGGTCTTGGCGGTTTGGGTGGCGCATTTCTGAAGCTATTAGAACTGTTTTGGGCATAGTTCATTCTGAATAACATGTTGTCTAGTTTTTGACATAAATTTAGTGCCTGTGGCAATGAAGTAGGTTCGAGTATACTTAACAAACGTGGTAAGTCCCCATTAAGTCCGCGTATGAAGGTATCTAATGCCTTCTCCCTATACGAGTTAGTCATTGCTCGCAGTGATTCTTCGCCTAACTCCAAGCAAGCAATTTTGTCCAGGATTAAAGATAAATGTTGATAAACGTTCTGATAAAATTCGTGGATTGTGGAGTTTCTCTGTGTAAGGGTGGTTAATTGGTACTCTAAAGTTCCAATATCCCTCCTATCGGAATAGTGCATCATAAGGCACTTTTTTATTTTACCCCATTCTAGGGGAGTCTTGTATGACTCCAGTGCTGTGTCGGCTTCTCCGACAATTTTGTGTCTTATCATATGTAATATTGCATAATACTTGGGTGTTCCCTTAATATGGTCGTAGACTGTGAATATGCGGTCCACAGTTTTCCGCCATGAATTAAATTCCCCTGGAATCCCGGAGAATTCCCTGAGACATTTAACTATGTCTGGAATTTTGTCTAGTTTGTTTGCGTTCGTTGCATTCACTTGAATTGTATAGTCTAAATCGGATTCCGTATCTGTTTCTAAAAATGGATTGCTAAGATTCCTAATGGTGGAAGTAACTAACTCCGTTATTTCCCTAGCTAAATTTTCGTTCATTGTTTGTGGTTGGATTGTACCAGAGGTAGAAGGTGTAGTACCAACACTAAGTTTTGCTAATTTCTCAACTAGATTATCTGGCATTTTTCTTTATTTATAAAAACAAAGGGAAAAACAACTTTAAATTTTCCTTATAGATAGCTTGTTCTTTTAATTCTCGTTTTAACCAACAAGTAAGTTTTTTTTTCTTTTTTGTTAAAAAAATATTTTTTGTTAAAAAATTAAATAATAAAAAATTCTCTTTAATTTTTCTCAAAAAAAATTTCAAATATTTCTTTTCATATTTTTCGTCACTTAAATGTTTACTTTAACTTTTTCAATTCTTAAAAAATTTTTTTTTTATCCAAAAAATTCTTAATTTTCACTTTTTCATAAAAATGTATATTAAATTTTTCTTTACCTTTTTCGTTTCTTAAATTTTCTTTAAAATTCTTAACTTTTACTTTTTCTCAAAAATATATCTTTAACTTTTCTTTGACTTTTTCGATTCTTAATTTTTCTTTAACATGCTTAGTTTTTCACTCTTTTACAAAAACATAACTTAAATATAAACTTACAATAAACATTCCAACGATGCCTGTTAGATTTTGGACCTCGGGCTTTGTCCTTTTCCGTTCGTACTGAGCAAGCTCTGATGTTGAACTTTATTATGCAATGAGTACTTAAGAACTGAACTAACAATTTTTATAACTTAATTATTGGACTGCAACTCGATCGGCTGTGCTTATTGTTTTTTTTACGTTTTTGTTGTGCTGTAGTTTTGTTTGGAGTCCGCTGCTTTACTGCAAGTAGACGCATCGTCAGCATATTCTTCCAGAGCGGATGCGCGTGTACGTTTGGAATGCGCTTTGGAGTTTTTTAATATATGTGTCGTTAACTTACATACATACATTTTTTACAGATAGATAGATGAGCAGAAAAAGTAGGCATGGTAACATTTATGTATATAGTGACCGCCACTTGGTCCCATTGCACCTACATACCAAGTTTCACTATCAAAACACGTACAGCTCAGAAATTACAATGATTTTTGAAAAGTCGTCGTAGATAACGTGCGAAACGCCCATTTTTTAAGGGTTCTGGCAGTAACCATATGAACTAATCTACCAAATTTTAGTCTTTTACTCTAAAAAAAAGTCTGATATACATCCATTTTATGGATTTGTGGGCGTTAAAAGTAGGCGTGGCAACATTTATATATAAAGTGAACGCCAATTTGACCCATAGCACCTACATACCAAGTTTGTCTATCAAAACGTGCACATCTCAGGAATTCAAATTATTTCTAACCGATAGCCCTGGCAGCTAGTGCTGACTTAGTTATAATTTTTAAATTGTAATTACCTATAGTACATTATTAAATAAGTAAATAAATAAATAAAATAAAATTATTTTTGAAGAGAAGGCACAGATATAGTGCTACCATGCACATTTTTTGCAAAGCTGTCGAGAGTAAGCGTATGTACTTAATTACCAAATTTTAGTATATAGTCCTCTTAAGTTCTATTAATTTGTGGGTAAAAAAAAAAAAAAACAAGTGGCGGCCGTGGCGTAGTGGGTAGAGTGTGTGGCCCATACGCGAGAACACCCTGGTCCGAATCCAACCTGACACGGAAAGTTCTTCAATTGAATTAATTTTTCTGTTCGGCCGTCACCTCTCTGCAGACAATGACAAGCCTCAGAGAATAAAAACTGCCATGAAAAGCTTCTTGAGAACATAAGCCGTTCGGAGTCGACATAAAACATGTAGGTCCAGTTCTCGATCATTTGTGTTCAAACATTCCACAACACTCACAACACAATTGATCATAAGAAGCTCGGTCAAAGTGCTTTCAAGGGTGAAATTGGCCATTTCGTTTTGTTTTTTTTGCGGGTGGTACAAGTGGGCGTGGCAAATTTATTATATATATATTGACTGCCACTTAGAGCACCTGCATATCAAGTGCTACTATCAAACTTGTACAACTCAGGAATAAGCATGATTTCGAAAAAGTGGGCGTAGATATGGTGCGACCACGGCCATTTTTTAGCAGTTGCCGACAGTG
Source organism: Coremacera marginata (assembly GCA_914767935.1). NCBI lineage: Eukaryota > Metazoa > Arthropoda > Insecta > Diptera > Sciomyzidae > Coremacera > Coremacera marginata. Next base: position 121,046,510 of record OU612043.1, read on the forward strand.
ACCATATGAACTAAATTACCAAATCTTAGTCTTCTACGGCAAAATCCGTCTGATATAAAGCATTTTTACTGATTTGTGGGCGGTAAAAGTGGGCGTGACAACGTTTATATTTACATAGTGACTGCCATTTGGACCCATAGCACCTGCATACCAAGATTGACTATGAAAACGTGTACAACTCAGGAATAAGCATGATTTCGATAAAGTGGGCGTAGATATAGTGCGGCCATGCCCATTTTTTGTATATTGGCCGACAGTAACCATACGAACTAAATTACCAAATCTTAGTCTTCTACGGCGAAAACCGTCTGATATAAAGCATTTTTACTAATTTGTGGGCGGTAAAAGTGGGCCTGAAAACAATTATATTTACATAGTGATTGCCACTTGGACCTATAGAACCTGCATACCAAGATTCACAATCGAAACGTGTACAACTCAGGAATAAGCATGAGTCCGATAAAGTGGGCGTAGATATAGTGCGGGCACGCCCATTTTTTGTATATTGGCCGAGAGTAACCATATGAACTTAATTACCAAATCTTAGTCTTCTACGGCAAAAGCCGTCTGATATAAAGCATTTTTACTAATTTGTGGGCGGTAAAAGTGGGCGTGACAACATTTATATTTACATAGTGACTGCCACTTGGACCTATAGAACCTGCATACCAAGATTCACTATCAAAACGTGTACAACTAAGAAATAATCATGATTTCGATAAAGTAGGCGTAGATATAGTGCGGCCAGGCCCATTTTTTGTATATTGGCCGACAGTAACCATACGAACTAAATTACCAAATCTTAGTCTTCTACGGCAAAAGCCGTCTGATATAAAGCATTTTTACTGATTTGTGGGCGGTAAAAGTGGGCGTGACAACGTTTATATTTACATAGTGACTGCCATTTGGACCCATAGCACCTGCATACCAAGATTGACTATGAAAACGTGTACAACTCAGGAATAAGCATGATTTCGATAAAGTGGGCGTAGAAATAGTGCGGCCATGCCCATTTTTTGTATATTGGCCGACAGTAACTATACGAACTAAATTACCAAATCTTAGTCTTCTACGGCGAAAACCGTCTGATATATAGCAATTTTTTTGGTTTGTGGGCGATAGAGCCAATTTGGGTTGTATGGGAGGTACCACGCCCCCTTGCCCAATCAACACCAAACTTCACAGGAACACTTCCCGAATGTTGCTTCAGTATCCCTAAAAATTTCATAAAGTTTGGTTAGGTGGTTTTGGAGTCTTAATGTGATATACACACATACCCACATACACACATTCAGACATTCATTTTTATATATATACCCTGTAGGAAAATCAACTAATTAAAAAGTAGTTGATAAAGTAGTTTTTTGTCAACCACAACTAGTTGAAATTCTGACTTTTTTCCATAGAACGAACTAACATATTTTGTATGGTGATGTGCGCTAAATAAGTCAATTGACTTTCGTCTGCATATATTTTCAACTACTTGTTAAACTAGTTAAATTTAAATTATTTTGTAACTTGATTGAAATTTTGTAAGACCTTGAGCTCGAAAATATAACTCTTAATTAATAATTGAAAAATTATTAGAGTTATAATAATTACACAAAAATTTTGTAACTACTTTAAAATAAATCAATTGAAAACTAGTTCATATTCCACTTACTGAAGATGAATTTAAAAGCATAAAAATTTTAAATTTCTATACATCAAAAAGATAATTTGTTTGACTGTTTTGAAAAAAAAAATACATAAATCATTACGTAGGCATTAGGGGTTCCAATCCCGGAGCATATTTGCAATCCCGGGATTTCGGGATTTGAATAAGCTAATCCCGGGATCCCGGGACTAGTCCCGAAAATATTAATACATACATTTTTAAAAAAGAGAAATTTATTTTATTTAACTAAAATTATTAAAGCCAACTTTTATAATTATGAAAGGAGACATAAATTTAATAAACTCATTTTAAGCTTTTTAAAAAGCTTTTCTAAAAAAATATTTAAAAGTATAAATATATTGAAATTATATATTACTGAAGTGTGAGCGCAAAAATAGTAGAGCATCTAACGTGTCGTCTGCCAAACTAGAACGAATTTTATTACAAATATATCCAGCGGATGAAAAACAACGTTGTCGGAGGCACAGTTAATAAAAAATTGTATGCCCTTTGAAGATTCCGGCCGCGATTCCCACCATTAATAAATAGTTCTAATTCCTGTGAGAGAATTTCGGATAAACGAGATACATTTGTGTTTGGAAGATGTTGTTCAACATAGTCTTCAAGGACACGCTGCAATTTTAGTTTCAATGGGATCCTTTCTTCTTCTCGTGCAAATTCTGCGATGGGAATATCTTCATCACTATTGCTGTCTTCAACTACTTTATTACCAGATAATCTTATTAAAAGACATTCTAACTCGTGTTTGATAATAGAAATGCTGGGACTTTTAAAACATCCATCGAAACCATTATACGATTCATTGGAATTGTTAAGAAAATTAAGAAGTCCTGAATAAATTGTTCTTCGTTGCTTTATGCGTAAAACTAGTGCATCACACAGATTCATTCCTAAAACAGAGCTTGATTTTCGGATCTCTTTAAGCATGAACTTTAACGCTGCATCCGCTTTTATTAAATTCATATCGCGCTGACATAACGCTTCGACAGTAATTTTTATTGGTTGTAAAAGATTGACAATATCTTTTATGACCATGAATTCACAGTCCAACAAAGGTGTCATATTTATATCAATCATTGCCTTCTTGATAGAGTTCTGTAAAAACAAAAAACGCTCAAGCATGTCAAAAAGACTACTCCATCGGGTTTTACAGTCTAATATAAGTTTATATTCTTTTCGTAAATCACTCTTTATATATTTTTGTAAATTGTCATTCTTCGTTGGTGATTTCCGAAATGTTCGAACGATTGTTCTTACCTTTGATACAATTTTTTGAATATCGTTGTTTTCAGTTAATTTTGAAAACTCATTGCTTTGACAGACTTCAAAACTGTCAATTTCAAAACTTTCATCACTGTCACTATCGTGTTGATTACTGCCAATACTTGTGGGTTTAACAAATGGAACAGCAGCTTGTTTTTGATAGAGTACATCGATCACAGCTAATTGTATACCGTGAGCAATACATAGTTGCTGTTTTGGCGTAATAAGTATACCAACTTTAACCATTGTACTCGCTCCATCAGTTGTTACAGCTACGATGTCCGTCGACAAATACAATTTAAATTCTTGGAGCCGCGTTTCTAATACACTAACGCACACTTCAGCTGTCAGTGAACACTTGTATCTAACTAAGCCCAAATTCCAGAACTTATTCTGGCCGTGAACGTTTATATTAATGTAGTGTTTGTTTGACGTAGAAGTCCACTCGTCAAAAATCAAGCAAAACTTTTCGTCCTTCGATTTCAGCAGCTCAAGCTCATTAATGCAGTTTTCGCGAATTTTTTGATAGTATTTCATGACATGATTCTTAATGGTCTCTTGAGACTTTGGAAGTTTTAGTCCATTAGCTTCCAATGATTGCCTCAGATCTTTAGATTTAATAAAAACTTTAAATGGAAAGCCATCAACAGCGGTCATTCGTGCTAAAACTGCATCCAAACATTTGTCATCTTTTGCGTAGTAATATTCTAAGCTTTTTTGTTGGTTTGCAATTGGGATTTTATTAGTGGTAGAACCTTGTCCTCCTTGTCGGCTTAAGGCGATGTTATGCACTTGTAGGTGAGTAAGAAGACCCTTGGTGGAGCCGCCTTTGGTTTTTAATACTGCTTACATTGTTTGCAAAGAGCAGTCTCTCCTAACCCGCTTTCCTTTAAAAAATAAAACCAGACAGAATTTCGATCACGTCCTTTCTTTTCATGTGCAATATATTTTGAGCTTATCGCTGATGTGGACATCATTCCAGATAAATTGGAGCAAGTTGCTGAAATTTAAAATTCGCGTGATTTTAAATTAAAGTATTTAGTCATGTTGGTTTTTACCTTGTGGCGCAGAATCCATAATTAAAAAAATTGGTAACTACACGTCCGTATTTACATTTATTGAAAATAAATTCGCAAAATTTTCAGTTTAAATACAATAAGTTAAATCGTCTTCGAAATGCAACGACTACTAAGCAAAACAGTGGTGCCAAATTCGTGTTTTTAAATTTTCGCAATTATGTACGCAGGGTTGCATACTGTTTTTCGATTTACTAGTTTTTCACAGATAGAAAATTTTACGTAAATAAATAATTTATTTTTCGGGGTTTTCGGGACTATGTGCTTGCAATCCCGGGATTTCGGGATCGGTAAAATGACCGGGATCCCGAGATCCCGAAATTTCGGGATCCCGGGATTGGAACCCCTAGTAGGCATATTAAAAAATTAAATAAAAAAGTCTTTTGAAAAAAGTTTGAAAGAAAGTCTGATTTGAAAAATATATACATAAATTTATTACGTGAATGCATAAGGCATCGTAAAAAATTAAATAAAAAAAGTCTATTTAGAATTGAAGTGGATGCCGCCTTAATATAATTCAAAGTAGTTCATATACTACTTTATTTTAAATTAGTTTTTTAATTAGTTGTTTTTAAAAACAAGTTAGTTTGTTCCTATAGGGTATATATATAAGAAGAAGATGTAATATCCCTATAGGAACAAACTAACTTGTTTTTAAAAACATCTAATTAAAAACTAATTTAAAATAAACCAGTATATGAACTACTTTGAATTATATTAAGACGGCAACTACTCTGATTTTGACATATTTTAATTGCAAATTTTTATTAGATTACAAGTTTATATATATTTAACCATGTTATTTCATCAAATATTATTAACTTTAGGCCATCAGTAATAGTTTTCAATTGGTTATTTTGAAGTCATTAAAAAATAATTTAAATATAACTAATTTAACAAGTAGTTGAAAATATATGCAGACGAAAGTCAATTGACTTATTTAGCGGACATCACCATACAAAATATGTTAGTTCGTTCTATGGAAAAAAGTCAGAATTTCAACTAGTTGTGGTTGACAAAAAACTACTTTATCAACTACTTTTAAATTAGTTGATTTTTCTACAGGGAAGCTAGGAATTCATCAACTGCTGTAGTTGTTGTTGGTATAGTTACCTAAGGCTTTTTTCTTCTTGCAATTTAAGGCAATTGATTTGAAGGTCTAATAAATTGCATTGAATGAAGCATTTTCTATTTGACTTGGAATAAATAACATATAGGTTATGCCCGTATGATACTTAATTTTTTTTGTCCAATTTTAAAATCTGAAAACAAGTGGCGCCTGGGCAGGACAGACATATTTTGTAAGAAAAGGATAAACGTGGTTACTTTTTTATATCTGGTGTTTTTAAGAGCAGCTGCATTAAATAAATATAATATAATATAATATAATATAATATATAATATAATATAATATAATATAATATAATATAATATATAATATAATATAATATAATATAATATAATATAATATAATATAATATAATATAATATAATATTAAATATTCCAGTATAGATTTTCGGATCTTTGCCAGATTTGATTTTTTCCAGAAAAAGAAGAAACAGATAATAAAGATTTGGTTTTAGAAATTTTTATTTAGTAAAATACAGAGAGAGGGGGGAACTTACCAGCTGGATTGCGCTTTTGAGAATAATTTAGCACTCTCATCGACAAGCCGACAAGAGCGCTCTTTTTTGGAGTTTTCGGAATAACTCTGAAAACTCACTCAACGCACTTAGCTGTTTTAACAAATACAAATTATTAAAATTCAACTTAAACTAAACTTAAATGCAGGGTGACGGTGTAAACATTGCCGCCCACCTTGCAGCAAACTGCAAAAAACTAGAAAATTATTTAAGCAGATATATAGGATAAAAACTTAAAATGCCTTAAATAAATAAACCTATTCAGTGCAGTTTCATTTTTTAAAATTCAGTGTTTATTTCAGTGTTTGCATATATATGTACATGTAAATTTTCAAAATTCAATTTAATTTCAAAAAAAATTATATTGAGCATAAGCCCGATAGCACCCATCCAAATATGGTGCTCTGAGCGGTCAACTGGCCGGCAGGAGTCGGAAACAGGCCCGGGAGCATTATCTTGGAGTAAACTCCCACGCCCAACACTAGACTGACCGGAGCCGACTTGAAAAAAGCCTGATCAGCAAACAACAGATTGGCATACGGTTCTAGTATGCGCGCATCAAGTGTTTGAGTCGGCGTTACACACGAGTAACCACGCTTCACCTGAGCCATCACGCTTATTCGATCACTCCGTTGAAACTTGCCGCGAATCTCCAGGCAACACATGCGGTCTGCTCCCGATCGAGAGGTGGCCAAACGCAGCGAAGCAACCAAGGCCTCGGAAATGACCGACACTGCTCGACACGGGTCTATGAGGGCTCGGACCATATGGACCCGACCCTGCGCTACAATTTTTACCGTAGCCGTGGGAGAAATCGCGACAGCACACTGCGTAACTGTTAGGGGCATCTGTCGTCCAATCATCGCTCGTGCGTCACCCTGGAATCGAGGGCGTTCCACTTCCGAGCGGACTAGCGCCGGTTGGCGGTTACCATCTTGCCGATGGCTTCTCTCGCGTCTTTCGCGTCTGCGCTGACCACGTGTTTGCAGTCTTCGCGCTGCTGAGTTTAGTGGTGGTCTGAAGTGATGCACCAAGCTGTTCTGGCCATTGGACGGTTCAGTGGTCGTCAGCCGAGACGGACTGGGTCTCGGTCCAACCCACTTCGCAGCGCCCTCAGCCATCTCGGGCCCAGCGTCATCCGTCAGGGACAGCCGAGACGGGCTTGGTCTCGGTCCGCTCCTTTCGGACAACTCCGAGCTGTCCGATGAACTCTGTTCATCATTAGCCGGCTGCAGCCTAGACGGGCGAGGCCTAGGTCCACCGCGGCGACGTTTGCCGAGAGGCCTGGACTCATCCAACTTCTCCTGAGAGGGCCCATGCAACAGGCTATGGTGGTTTTCGCCACAATACTTGCACCGTATTTCGCTATAACACCTTGCGGTGGTGTGGTTTGGCGATAAGCAATTGGAGCAGTAGCGATGTAGCACCACTACGCGCAGTCTTTCGGCGTGAGTTTTCGACCGAAACTCTGGGCAAAATCTTAGCGGGTGCCGTTTATAGCACAATCGACAGGCACCTTCTACGACTTCCTTCGGAGTTCTGATATTACGGCAGTTGACCATTTTGAGCTGTAAAAAAAAAAGGGTTGAGATGTAGAAATTTTGTCAAACTAGGGTCCTGGCAACGCAACCAGCTTGACGATCGGTCGTGTTATTAAACCGCGTTCCGTTCGAACGTCAGCCACACGTACCCTCGCATCTTTTCCGTGATATAATTTTGTTATTCGGCCCAACCGCCATTCGTTTGGGGGTAAAGTTTCTTCTTTCACAACAACTAAATCATTTATTTCTATATCTTTTTGCGGATATTTCCACTTATAACGCTTGTGAAGCTCTTTTAAATATTCGGTTTTCCACCGTTGGCAAAATGTTTGATGTAAAGCTTTTATCTTTTGCCATCGGTTTACGATTGAGATGGGCTTTTCTGTTATCTCAGGTTCGAACGGGGCTAGAATGGGCGCACCAATTAAGAAGTGGCCTGCAGTTAAGGGAGCTAAATCATCCGGATTCTCAGACATCGGACTAATCGGTCGTGAGTTTAGACAAGCTTCAATACGTGAAAGCAATGTCAAAAACTCTTCGAACGTGTATTTCATACCACTAGCTACTTTCTTGAAATGGGATTTGAAGCTTTTGACCCCGGCTTCCCACAAACCTCCCATATGGGGAGCACCCGCAGGAATAAAATGCCATTCCAGTTTTTGGTGAGAATAGTTGGAAACAACTACATCACGCGTTGAGCTAAGAAACGCCTTAAATTCGCGTTTAAAAGTCCGTGAGGCTCCAACAAAATTCGTCCCGTTATCTGAATAAACGTGTGCTGGACAGCCTCTCCTTGAAGCGAATCGGGAGAATGCTGCCATGAAGGCAGCAGTCGAAAGATCACTGGTAGCTTCAAGGTGTATCGCTTTTGTCGCAAAGCAGACAAAGACACAAACGGAGCCTTTTGTAATCAAGCAGGCTCGACCCGTATAGTTCTTGATGTCAAACGGGCCCGCGAAATCAACACCGATTGATGCGAATGTTCTGGTAAGAGTGGTTCGCGAAGGGGGTAATGCCGCCATGATCTGCGTACGTTCCTTTTTTCGATTAATGACGCATACCTTGCAGTTATGAATGGTAGTTTTTATAAGGTTTCTTGCCTTCAAAATCCAAAACTGCATTCTAATGAGTCGCAAAACCAACTGGTTACCACCATGTAGGGAAATCTCATGCGTAAACTTTATCAAAAGTCGCGAAAAGTGACAATTATATGGCAATATGATTGGATGTCTTTCGTCATAAGAAAGTGCGGGAGAGAACGCTAAGCGTCCTCCTACTCGCAAAACGTTATTTTTATCCAAAAATGGATTCAAGGTTAGGACTGTGCTTTTTGTACTGATAGGGGTCTTTTCCAAAAGGCTGTGACATTCGTCCGGACAATTGACCTGTTGACATAAAACGATTAATCGATTTTTGACAAAATCAATTTCCTGATTTGAGACCTGACCAGTAGGAGTACTTAATTTTTTGTTTTGAGCCCGATGGTAAAAACGAAAAACTTGAGCAAGAACTCGTAATGCTCTAGAAAACGAGGAAAACCGATCCAGAACGTCTTCGTGGTTATTGAAGAATGAGAAATGGGTTTGAACTGGTTTTCTTTCCATTTCTGTATCCAGATGCGTTCCCTCTTTAAGTTTTGGCCATGCTTTTTTATCTTTTGTTAGCCAAGAGGGGCCATGCCACCACAGATGATTTCCGATGAGATCCTGGGGCATTACTCCCCGGCTTCCTAAGTCAGCAGGGTTTTCCTGGGACTCCACGTGGAACCAATTATCGTTACCGACCTTTTCGATAATGTTTGACACTCGATTGGCAACAAAAGTTGTCCAAGAGCATGGTGGTTTCCGTAGCCACGCAAGCACAATGGTAGAATCTGTCCACAGATATAGATTGTATTGCTCTACGCAAAGTTCTGGAATCAGGAGCTCCACCACATCAGCGAGCAGAGCCGCTCCACATAGTTCCAGTCTGGGAAGCGAAACGGTTTTTACCGGTGCTACTTTCGTCTTGGAAGTGAGTAAATGTGAAGTTACCTTCCCATCCACACCCTCAACACGAATGTATACCGCCGCAGCGTATGCCTTTTCAGAAGCATCGCAAAATGTATGGAGTTCTATCTTGCTTTCTATAGTGCACCCATCGTGGAATTTTTACTTCATTGATGTGCGGATAGCTGTGTAACAATTGCTTCCACTTTCGAAGAATTTGGCAAGTTAAGTCATCGTCCCAATCTATTTTTTCTAACCAGATTTGCTGCATTAGAATTTTGGCAATAACGATTGTGGGACTTAACCAACCAGCTGGGTCAAACAATTTTGCTATTGTTGACAAAACTTCTCTTTTCCTGAAACTATTTTTTATCTCCAATGGCTTTGCTACAAAGTAGAAACAGTCTTGACTTGCATTCCAACGAATACCTAAAGTCTTGGCCACACTCGAATCTTCTAGCTCCAAAAAGTCTGCGTTCAGCAAATGTTGTTTTGGAATGTCAGCGATGACTTCTTTACAGTTGGCTGTCCACTTCCGTAGAGCAAAGCCAGCTGAGCCCAAAGCCGAAATAAGTTCGTTTCGGGTTTTGATCGCTGTCAGTATATCGTGAGCACCCACTAGCGCGTCATCGACATACATAAAATTCCGAAGAACCATTCAAGCTAGCGGCAACTCTTTTTTCACATCCTCAGCAAGCTGATGGAGTGTTCTGATTGCCAAAAACGGGGCACAATTGAGTCCAAATGTGACTGTTTTAAGCTCAAAGTCCTGGATTTGATCGTCGGGAGATTCTCTAAACAGAATCCGTTGAAACGAAGTCTGTTTCGGATCTATTAGTATTTGACGGTACATTTTTTCAATGTCACTATTGAAAACATATTTAAAGAGTCTCCACTTGACAATCAAACGTGTCAAATCAGCTTGTAGCACTGGACCCGGGTACAGAATATCATTTAGACTGATACCGTTCGATGTCGGACATGAAGCGTTAAAAACTACTCTTACTTTCGTCGAGACGCTATCAGGTTTTATTACCGCGTGATGAGGCAGGTAATAATTAGTCGGAGCCTGTTCATACCTGGGTGCCGACACCTTTACCATGTGGTCCAGCTCCACATACTCTTGTATGACGTTGTCATATGTTGATTTGAAATCAGGTCTTTTCATGAGAGCTACTTCGTTTCTTATAAACTGCTTGTAAGCACATTGGCGAGACTGACCCAAGCTCACTTCGAGAGGGAATTCAGTCTTAAATGGCAATGAAACTACATAGCGACCATCACTATTGCGCCGTGTTGTTTTAGTGAAATGTTCTTCACACCATTTGTCTTCTTTAGTTTTGAAGACGGTTTTCTGGGTTTCCTCCAACTCCCAAAAACGTGAGATCTGCTGATCGAGCGATATTTCATTAAAATAAGTGACGTACGTCGTAGACGTCGGTTGATTTTCTAATGGCATAGGGCCAGTGAAAATCCACCCGAAAACCGTCTCTTGCGCAATCAGCGATCCCAGGACATTCCTACGAATACCATCTAAAATTATTTTAGGGTAAATATCACCTCCAATCAGAACATCAACCTGGGTACTTTTGTAAAAGTTGACGTCTGCTAGAGGGATGTCTGGGAGGTTCTCGATAACGGAGCTATCCAGTGAACAAGTTGGAAGATTTTCAGTAAGTTGCGGAAGTATTAGAGCTTTTGTTTCAATTCGTAATTCAGAATTACCCGGTGATCCTATGATCAACTTGCAGCTCTTTTGAACTTTAGCTGATACGCTTTTGTTCAGACCGGAAACTTGTGCGTTTACTTTTTGGGTAGGGAGATTCAGAAGATTTTGTAATCTTTCTGATATAAATGTTCCTTCGGACCCAGAATCGATTAGCGATCTGGCAGTGTAAACCGTACCTCCTTGACATATGGTCACCATGGCAGTACCTAGAAGAACACTTTTCTTACTAATTGTAAAGCACGTCTGAACATTATCAATTTGCGTTTCGGTAGTGGACTGTATTTGGGTAGCATGAGTATGTGTGCTTGTGTTAGGCGTTTGGGATTGCGGCGAATTTCCAGCATTTGGCATGAACCTTGTACTCGGATTATTTTGGAAATCGCGATGCAAGAGTGTATTGTGACGTTTTTTACACGTTACACAACTATAACTGCTCTTGCAATCCTTGATTTCATGGGAACTTCCCAAACAATTAAGACAGACGTGGTATTTTCTCACCGTCGTCAACCTATCACTCACACTCATGTTTAAAAATTTTGAACAGTTTCTCAGCGGATGCTGTTGTGATGGGCAAAGCTTGCAGCTGGAGTTCGATAAATTCACGTGATGTGAATTAACTTTCTTCGCAAAGCTGCTGCTTTGTTGGCCGTAATTGGATTTTGGTACAGCACCTTTGTTGTTACCAAAACTCCTGATGTCCGAGACAGTCTCAAGAGTTTGGAAACGGCTAGTCAAAAAATTATCTAAATCTGTCCATTTGGGAATTTCAGATTTATTCACTATGCTCTGCTCCCATAAGGAGAGCGTATGCTCTGGTAAGCGCGTAGAACACAGATAGGTGAAAATTGCATCCCAGTTACTGATGTCGATATCATGCATCTGAAGGGATGAGATGCAATTATTGATGTCGCGCTGTAACCTTTTAATAGCACTCCCTGACTCAGAAGAGACAACCGGGAGATTGAAAAGTACTTTCAATTGGCTATTCACAAGAATCCGCTTATTTTCATAGCGGTCCTTAAGATTTTGCCACGCAAGGGCAAACCCCTCGTGGGTAAGTGGACATTTTTTCACTATTTCCTTTGCTTCTCCTCGAGTCTTTTGATTTAAGTGATACAGTTTCTCAACAGGCGTTAACCGGGCATTGGTTATGTAAATCGCCGTAAACATATCTCTAAAAGAGGGCCAAGACATGTAATCACCGTAAAAGAGCTCTGTATCACAAGGAGGAAGGTTAATATTGTGGCTTGAAGAATGCAGCTTAATTTCGGGTTCATGTTTGGACTCATTCGCTTTATTCAATTCATGAATAATTTCACTCATTTTAGCCACACACCTAACATAAGTATCGAAACTAGTTCTATACTTTATTTTTAGGGTTGCGGCGTCAGTGGAACCTTGTCTGGTAGTAGACATTTCTTTAGCGCAAGTCTCGTAAGCTACCTTTACTTCTGTCCAAAGCGACTTAAGTTCTTCTTTATGAACTTCGACAATGAATATCGAATGCTCTTCAAACGAGATCTCGTTAAATTGTTCTTCGAATTCAACAAGTTGATCCGCTAAACGGATAAAAGTAGTTAACGCAGTCATTTTCGTTTCGTTATATGAACTAAAAAGAATGCTGGTAAAAATTATTTAAGCAATTGATATGCAAATTGCTCTTCTTTTAAAGTTTGAAAACTTTTTTCTCGATAAAACCAAAAATTCGAGAAGAAAAAAGATAATTGACTGATATGCAGTTATTGTTTTCAAGCAAAACAAATTTATGTTAGTTAAAAAACCAAGCGAAAATCTCAAAAAAATATTAATGTCTTCCTTTTATAGAAAGGGCAACCCCAAAAAATCAAAAAATAAAAAATATTTATTAAAAATGATATATAAAGTAATATAATATAATATATAACACTACTTTATAGAGATAAGAAATTTAAAATTAAATTTCAAAATTATTATTATAAATATATTTTTTATTTCAAAGAATTTTTTTTTTTTTTTTTTTTTAAAAAGTGTTTGACTTTTTTGTCCCACTATGCGCTAATTAAATTTGACGGGTTTTGGTTATGACTTGCCCACTGTGCGCAAGCACACCAAGAAACCAAAGAGCGCGAGAACAAATGTCAAGTGTAATTGCAATTAAATGGTGGAGGATTTAGTGTGTATGAATGTGAGTGTGCGTGAGCGCAGCTGGCTGTTTTTTCATGCACGCAGTAATTTGAGTGGTCAAACAATTTTTTGCAATTTCGTTTCGAAACTTTATTATTTTTTTTTCCTCTGTTTTTTCTTAATTAATTAAAATTAATTTAAATGAAAAAACTCAATAGTGATTAATCTTTTTTTTTTTTCACTTTTATTTTAACACTCTTTATTTTGAGGAATTTAACAAACGAAATTGCAAAATTTTCATAGTTTTTTCTCTAATTTTGACCACTGTTTTTTGCACTTTTTCACTCTCACACCACTTTGTCACTGCAATGTTTGCGTGTATTTATTATTTTTTGGAAATTTGCTCACCGAGAGCGAAAGCTAAAAACTTTTATTAATATTTTTTTTTTTTTTTTTTTTTTTGCGCGCACACAATTTTGCATATATATTTTTTTTTTTGATTTTGTTGCGAAAAAATCCCAAACGAATTTTTTACCGCGGTTGGATTTATGAATTTTATAATAGAAAAACACTATTTGCACCGAATAACAAAAAAAACACTGAATTATAAAAATTGCACGCACCTTTTTTTTCCTTGGATTAATTGTTGGGGTTGCTGCTGGTGTTGAGTTTTTGCTGTGGTTTCTCTTGTTGTTGTTTGCAGGCTGTTGCTTCCTTTGGAATTTTGTGGCTTCAAATCCGGCTCGAAGGACCAATAAATATTCCAGTATAGATTTTCGGATCTTTGCCAGATTTGATTTTTTCCAGAAAAAGAAGAAACAGATAATAAAGATTTGGTTTTAGAAATTTTTATTTAGTAAAATACAGAGAGAGGGGGGAACTTACCAGCTGGATTGCGCTTTTGAGAATAATTTAGCACTCTCATCGACAAGCCGACAAGAGCGCTCTTTTTTGGAGTTTTCGGAATAACTCTGAAAACTCACTCAACGCACTTAGCTGTTTTAACAAATACAAATTATTAAAATTCAACTTAAACTAAACTTAAATACAGGGTGACGGTGTAAACAAATATAATATAATATAATATAATATAATATAATATAATATAATATAATATAATATAATATAATATAATATAATATAATATAATATAATATAATATAATATAATATAATATAATATAATATAATATAATATAATATAATATAATATAATATAATATCATATAATATAGTATAATATAATATATAATATAGTATAATATAATATATAATATAATATAATATAATATAATATAAAATAATATAATATAAAATAATATAATATAATATAATACAATATAATATAATATAATATAATATAATATAATATAATATAATATAATATAATATAATATAATATAATATAATATAATATAATATAATATAATATAATATAATATAATATAATATAATATAATATAATATAATATAATATAATATAATATAATATAATATAATATAATATAATATAATATAATATAATATAATATAATATAATATAATATAATATAATATAATATAATATAATATAATATAATATAATATAATATAACATAATATAATATAATATAATATAATATAATATAATATAATAGGCGTATTCTTTTCCTACCGACTTACAAAAGAACACTAGGTAGGATAACTTAATACATGCAAAACAACAACACAAAGTCGGATATTTATGCGAGCTCAGCCAACTCGGTAAACTGCTATCCGACCTAATGTGCAGTGCTGGAAAGTTGAAAAACTGCTCTATTGTGAATGAGCCATGAAAAAATCCTAGGGAAATTTCATGCATACGTCAAAATAGTTTTTTTTTTATGCACACATAAACAAAACGAAAAAATATGGAGAAAGTGTAAGTGAAATTGCTTTACTTCAATTTTCATAAATTCATAAAATAAAATATGATTTTTATTTCAGAATGCAAGAAAAATAGCGAAAAAGGTGGTCCCGTGACGAGACAATTGGGTTTTTGAGGTGTTACCTCGCCCGGAAAGCGGAGTTCCAGCATCCAAAAAAAAAGAGATTGGCCTACGCGAACGTGCTGGAAGACATGGTGTCGTTAGCAATTTCGGTACAAAATATATGTTTTCTAAATTAAAGGAATTCAATTAATAACCTGAATTTTCAGGATTCAGAGAGGACACCGATATGCTTGGAGTCCAAAATGCGAAGCCTTCTCCAAGCATATAAATCAGCACGCGATAATAACCGCAGTACTGGTGCCAGTCCGTGCTTTGCTCCGTATATGGAGCTAATGGATGAGATTTTTGGCACCAGTCCATTCATCTCAAACGACCACACTGTTCACGTTGGCTACAGGTCGTTTAAAACTCTAACGGTACGTGTGGACTCGGTATCACCATCATCATCGCCGAAAGCGACCTCGCTACAAGCATCACCTTCGCTGTTATCAACACTGCTACCATCACCATCGTCATCAAGTATGGACTCTGCCCAAATTGCGAGCACATCAGGATTGTCTCCATCTCGTTCATCACCGTTAATGCAGAGAAAACGGTCCGCTCGAGACATTTATTATGAAAATAAATTTAAGCTCAGAAAGTTGGAAGCCGAGGAGAAACAAAAAGCGAGGAACAAAGCCATGGAGGACTTGAAAGATATGTTGAGGGAGAAATGGCAGAAAGATAGCGAGCTTGAAATGAAAAAAGTGGCACTGCTTGAAAAAATTGCAAACCGCGAATAAGTACCAATCAAATTTTTTTTTAATAGTTTTATCTTAACTTTTTAAATGCCCGCTTTTTTAATGAACTTAACTGAAATGACTTCGATGACTTTGCTCCTCGCTTTTTGTGTCTCCTTGGATTCCAACTTTCTGAGCTTAAATTTATTTTAAGCTATTTATAAATATTTAAGAATATTTGTGAACTATTTTTAGTATTTCGTTCCTTAACCATTTACGTTTAAATTGATTAATACTAAATTGAAACCTTTCTACTTTCCAATGCAATAAAAATATGCACTTTTATTGAGACCATATTTTTATTTTGTATTTGTATTTTGTATTTGTATTTATTGATTCAATTATTAGTACAATAAGATCTAATAAAGTCTTTTGGCGTACAACAATTTTAAAAATTTAACAATTTAAAAAATTTAAAATTTAAAGAATTAATAATCAACTTTTAATTTAAATTATGGCTTAAAACTAACAATGAAAAAAAAAAAAGTAGCAAAATTTAAAAAATTAATAATCAACTTTTAATTTAAATTATGGCTTAAAGCTAACAATGAAAAATGTAGCAAAACATAGTAATTAGAGATAAAAAAAAAAAAAAAAAAATTAGCATTACATTTTAATTAACAAAATTAACTTAACTAAAACAAAGAAGGAGTAATTAAAAATGAAGCAGAAGAGAGAAGGAAGAGATTTAAAGGTTAGAGAAGTATGTTGTAATTGATAGCTTAAATTTGTTCGTGCTGACAAGACTTTTAATGTTTGAAGGAAGCGAGTTCCAGAGCTTGATGGCGTTGATGAAAAAGAGCCTCTCGGACTGTAAACAAGTGTATCTTGGTATTATCAAGTTGGAAGTTCTGTTCGATGCACTGAATCGGAGTTTATCGAAAAGGTATGATGGAGTCTTATTGATTATCAACTTGTGCAGAAATATGCAGTTTCTTGCGTTTAAGTATCCAATTAAACTGCAGCCTAAAATTTCCTTACTTTTAACAGATACATGGTCAAAACGTCTTAAGTCAAATATATATCTAGTCAAATCATTAAACGCAACACGAATTTTGTGCTCAGAATGGGAGTCCAATTTACTATAAACTAGCTCGGAGTAAGTTATTATGGCCAAAATAAGTTGAATAACAAGTCTTTTTTTTGTCAAGGTAGGAGTAAACTTAGACGTTAATCGAAGGCATCTTAGTGTAAAGTATATTCTTTTAATTATGTTATTCACATGGTCAGTACAAGTTAACTTGGAGTTGATATAAAATCCTAAATTTTTCACTTTGTCAACTATCTGTAAACGGTTGCCATTTAGACTAATTGTCGGTATTTGGTTAAAGTCAAGTCTTTCCTTGGAAATAGGAAGAATATACGATTTATTCGCATTCAGGCAAAGATCGTTTTCCGAAGCCCATCGAGAAATAGCATACAAGTCGTCATTTAGCCTACAGCATAAATCCTCCAGTAGTCCAATTCGGTTTGAAGAATATAATTGAATATCGTCGGCATATGCATGCATTGTCATATCATTACATGTTGTAAAAATGTCATTAATAAATAAACTAAACAACAGAGGTCCAAGAATAGATCCTTGAGGAACACCTGATTGTATTTTAGCATAGTCAGAAAATGAATTGCCAATTTTAACTCTTTGCATCCTGCCATCTAGATAGTTTGCAATTAAAGAGGCAGCCCCATTACTGAACCCAAACAAAACTATCAATTTCCGAACTAACATATAATGATTCACACTGTCAAATGCTTTTGAAAAGTCAAGAAGACATAGGAGTGTGATATTTCCAGAGTCATAATTAATGCGAATGTCGTCTTGAATCTTGAGCATAGCTGTTGCGCAACTATGTCCTGTACGAAAACCAGATTGGTACGGTGAAAGTAGTTTACGAGACTCTAAGTATTCATTAAGTTGTTTACACATCAAGGATTCACAAATTTTAGAGAACGAGCATAGAATACTAATGGGTCTAAAGTCTTGCATAGAGGAAGCGTTACTGACTTTAGGGATTGGTATTATTGTAGCTAGCTTCCAAGAGTTGGGAAAACATGAAACAGTAAAACAGTGGTTTATAACGTGTGTGAGTGGTTTACTAATAAACGGCAATATAATTTTAATAAATTGTAATGGAATACCATCACTACCAATGGCATTAGACTTAATTTTCATAATTGACAATATTACATAATTTTCATCAACATTACGGAAAGAAAACTGATCATTAACAAAGGGATTGCAAGTGCTGCGAACATTACATTGATTTACATCAGTATTAACTGAAGATTTAAATAGAAAAAACTTATTGAGACTATTAGGTTCAAGTTCACACTTTTGATCATCTTTACTGCTTACACCTAGGCTACGAATATTCTTCCAAAGAATTTTAGAAGGGAGAGCACAATTTAATTTTTTAAAGAAATATTTTTTTTTAGACATTCTAATAATAGAAACAGCATTATTTCGAGCTCTTTTGAATAAATCCCAGTTATTATTAGTGGGATGTCTTTTCCATTTAACATACAGTTTGTTTCTTTTATTAATGGCAACTTTGACATGTAACGTGTACCATGGGCAGGTCTTATTGCCAATTATAGACTCACGAATTGGAACAAAATTATCAAAGGCATATTTAACGTGTGATACAAGAACATTTAATTTATCGTCAACAGATTGGCTATACCAACAATCATTCCAACAAATACTAGACAAATAATCATACATCAGAGTGTAATCAATGGACTTCAAATCACGATAAGTAACAGAAAATTGAGGGGAACGTCGGCGAGGCATAAAATGTATATCCCAAAATAGAAGGTCATGATCAGAAATGAATGAAATTTGTTCAAAAAATAAAAGTAGGGATACATCAGACAAAATAAATAGATCAATTAAGCTAGGATTAACATTAGGCGCAAAACGCGTTGGAGATGAGGAATTAACAATAGTCATTCCGGCTGTACTTATATGGTCATAAAAACGTTCTGTCACACTGTCCTTATTAAGTATATTAACATTAAAGTCACCACAAACAGCAAAACAGTCAAAGTCCATTAAACGTTGATTCAAGTCACTAAAGAATGGTTCAAGACTAAAAGATCTATGAGGATTGTAGACACAAGAAACAAGCAATTTAGCACTATGGTTATTAGTTATTTCAACATTTAAAAACTCTATGTCTGACCCGAGGGATCTACTTATAAGTCTAGATTTAAGAAGATTTTTGCAGTAAATTGCAACTCCACCGCCCTTGCAGCCAATCCTATCATTTCTAAAAAGTGTGTAATTAGCAATATTATAAAAACTATTTGGGAAATCAGGATTGAACCACGTCTCAGATACAGAGATGTCATCAACATTAGAGTTGACAAATACAAACTTTATATAGTCAAGTTATGATACATTCAAACTACGCGCATTAAAGTGAACAATGGAGAGACCATCACATTTTTTGCATAGGT
This sequence comes from Coremacera marginata, assembly GCA_914767935.1. Lineage (NCBI taxonomy): Eukaryota > Metazoa > Arthropoda > Insecta > Diptera > Sciomyzidae > Coremacera > Coremacera marginata. The sequence continues at coordinate 121,065,742 of OU612043.1, forward strand.
TGCATATTAAAAGTTTACGATTCTCATCAACACCACTAGAAGAGTTAGAATTCATAAAAAAAGATGTCACACGAACAACTTAAAGCTATTACAAACCAAGAAGTAACAAGTTTACTTAGGGGAGATATGAGTTTAAAAGTATGGAAAGAGAACAAGTTAGAGTAAGATATTGAAAAGGAAAAAAGATGAAAGAATAAAGTAATAATATAAGATCTACATAGGATCGTTAGCTGAAGAAGAAGCATTATTAGACAACAACGAAATAAGCTCAGCTTCACTTTGGACAGCAACTGCAGCATCGCCTCTATTAGCTCTAACGTGAACCACTCCTCGGATAGAGAACACATTAAAAAGCTTCTTAACACGCTTAAGCTTAATACCAGCCTGAAGAATTTTCCTGGCGTCACCAGATAAGCTTTCAAAGATGAGTACTTTAGAGTCAGAATCAAACCCAGCACCTCTAAGCGTTACCGCAGCTCTGGCTCTCTTCCTATATTCCGCAAAGCCACGAAGTACACGCGAGCGATCATACGGTGTATAAAATTTGATGATAACCACAGAATTTGGATGCTGTGGTGACTGCTTAGTGCGAAAAATATCCCGTATTTGCGGTGCGAGAAGATCTATCGAGTGGCACACCTGATTAAAAATACTTTTTAAATTTTCACCCTCAGCATAAGCTATTCCAAAAACAATGGCATCGCAGCTATTTTTGCTCTTGTTGTTGGTATCACTAAACTGCAGTGCAAGTTGATCACAGCGAGCAGTAAGGCCGTTTAACTGCGACTCAAGTGGTGTGTTGTTCGCAGTGATGCTGTTGCTGTTGTTGCCGAATTCACTCAGCTGCAGTGCAAGCAGATCACAGCGCGCAGTAAGTGCATTCAGTTGCGACTCAAGAGAGTGTATTTTCGTATTACTCTCACTGATTTCGTTAGTTAGAGAACTAACCTCACTCTCTAATCTGCTTACCAGTCGAGCAAACAAACTGTCAGCGTGCTTACGAAGACGTTCCTCGAGTTCACTAAATTCTTTCTTAGTATGCGCTTTTAGCCTCTCTTCCACAGCGAGTAGTTGAGCGCCAAGGTTATTATTAGCACTGTTTGTCACTTTAGGAGTATTCTCGCTACTGTTGATGTTGTTGCGTAAGCGAGTATTCATAGGAGATGGCGACATCAGTAAATGTGCTGAAGACCGTTGTAGGCTACTTGCAGCTATTTGCAGCAAGCAAATCCGGAGATCCTTGTAAGAGTGTCCGCCTTTCCGTACTTTCCTCTGACTAGTCCACTGGGCTATGTTCGCTAATAATGTTAGCTGGGATGTGTGGGTCGTATGTTTTGACAGTTTTGTTTTCTCTCTTCTTTGTTTTTATTGTTGCGCTGTCGTTTAGTTGCACTGTAAACTTAGTCCGAAGATTTTTTTTTTTAATTTATATTTTGTTTACTGTTTATTAAAGTTTATTTGTTTTCTCTCTTCTTTTTTTTTTTTTTTTTTTTTTTTATTGTTGCGCTGTCGATATTTATTTTCTCAATATGTGAGCGAAAATAAAATTGATTTTTAAAAATAATGTTTTAATTATTCACAATTTAAAAAAAATTTGGAAAAATAGTGAAACCGATCGATCGTGACCTTATTAACGAAGTTCTAGCGAAAATAGCAATTTAACTTTAAATTTGTTATGAGAATTTATGTAATAACTGGGACCGGCACAAAGACACGTCCGTACGCTTGAATGCTTTTTTGGCATATTCCAAAAATTTTAATGTATTAGCAACGCTTATCGAATGTCCATAAAGCTAGGAAAGAAAAAACAACAACCACGACGACAACGTACGACAGCATTTGATGTTTGCGTATAAATAATAAAAAGTAGATTTGTGTATATAACTTTGTAGTGGTTTGAAATATTTGCAAATACAGCATTTCGAAAAAGTTAATTTTCATCAAAAAAATCATAGGAGTTAGCTCATGATTTTCGATAAAAGAAACACTTAATTGAATTATGTGTCAAAATGAAGCAGTTAATGTAAATAAATAATATGTCATATGAAAGAGTGTGAAAAAGGAAAATTACAACAAAAAAAGAGGCTTTTTGAAAGCAACATAAAAAAAAAATTGATTTTTTGAGATAACGGAAAATGTGTTCTTAGTTCTCCAAAGTCATTTAATTGAACTTTTAGACAAAGAAAATTTAATGAAAATCGATAAAAAAATGACTTGCTTGCAAAATTAAAACTTGAAATTTCAATGGTTTTTTCATTCTGAGGCAATGACCTTGTATTAAGAAAATGCATTGAAACATTTACAGTTTTTGAGATATCGCAATAATTTTGATGTCAAAATAACAGGAATTTTTTTAACAGACTATCCGTAAAAAATATTAGCAAAAAAGTTTTCATATTCCGTTATTTTTCTTAACCAACGACTTTTCATAAAAAAATTGTTGTAATGAGAACATCTATAGTTTTTGAAATATCACAATAATTTTGATGTCAAAATAGCGACATTTTTTCAACATATAGTATTAGTAAACAATTAACGATCACACCATATATTCACACTTGTTACATAAAAAAATGCTTATTGTAGGGTAACCGTAGGAGATGGTGAAAAATGTCTGAAATATTTACACTCATTGACCTTATTCTAAAATAAATATTGAAAAAATTTACGACAATATTCGATGTTTGCGTATTAATATATAAGATATATATATAACACGCATATATATTAGTAAATAAATGTATAAAATAAGTAATTCAAACAATATTTTGTTCTCTTAAATAATTAAAAAAGTTTTGCCTCCTGGCAAGAGTTGCATCCATGTTTGAATCTTCAAATTCATCTTCAATTGCATACGTGTTTGAGTCGTTTTCTTCGTTGACATCGCACAAGTCATCAAAAGAAATACAAATGTTATGAAGTACACATACGCTGACCACGATCTTTGTTATTATTTTTAAATCAGTCTGTTCCGTAAAGTGGAGTAGTCTTCGAAAGCGCCCTTTCAGCAATCCAAAGCTATTGTCCACTACCATGCGTGTTGAGGAATGTATTTCACTGAATTTGCGCTGGCTCTCATTTATGTTCAAATAATCCTTGAAAGGTGGAACCAGCCATTTCGTTGATGGATAAACCGAATCACCGATTATAAAGCATGCATTTGGAAACATTTCCTCATAATGGCTTTCTGCATCTTCAAATAATTTTGATCTTCTTAATACTCTATAATCTAGAAGCGATCCCGGTTCCCCACAAGTTATGTCGATAAACTTTTTGTTGGCATCCACTACAGCTTGAAGCACAAGACTATATGTTTTCTTCCTGTCAAAGTACATTTCCTTCTGATTTTTCGGTGCTTTAATGGTGATGTGCGTGCAATCGATAGCGCCAATTACGCCTGGAATACGTTTTTTTTTATGGAACTTATCAGTATTTTCATTAAAATAACTTCCTTCTGGCCATTTGATATGTTCATGGCTTATACACATTAAGAAGCGGGTGACTCGCAGCACAGTGGACCACGCCGCCGAGGCAGCTACTCCAAACAAATTTGCCAGCTGTCTGAAAGTCTCCGTGTTGCTGACATACCAAACGTACATGTACACTGCTTTTGTTGGTGAAATACGTGTTCTACCACTACCAGATTCGTCAGGAACGCAGTGAGATTGCGAATACTTCACTGAAAATAAGAAATCCAAAAGTTATAACATGCATTCGTTTAATGGCATTTTGTCATTACTTATTAGATGCTGCACCGTCTGACGTCGCAACCTCATGTGCATTTTGAAGTCCATGTCGCTCATTGCATCCAGTGTGCCTTCAAAATTGGAGCACTTTTCATGTTGCTCCACTTCGCTGTCTGTATCTTCCGAGGAGCTGGAACTTGCGAATACCGCTTCCACTACTTCATTAACTTCCATCGCTCCATTGCGCTGCACACCCATGTGTAAAGATGCAATCTGTAAATAATTCATTGATTTTATTTCATATTTTAGAAGAAATATATATATTTACCAAAGAATCCTCGAAATTACTCATTTTGTTTTGATTTTTCTTATTTTTTTTAATCCAAGTAACATATGCTTATGACAGTTCTTGCCAGTGTTGGTAAGCAACTAAAAGCAAATTTTATCCGAGTTGCAGTGTTCTTTTGCAACTCGTTTACAAAAGAACACGCCTAATATAATATAATATAATATAATATAATATAATATAATATATCATATAATATAATATAATATAATATATTATAATATAATATAATATAATATAATATAATATAATATAATATAATATAATATAATATGTATAATATAATATAATATAATATAATATAATATAATATAATATAATATAATATAATATAATATAATATAATATAATATAATATAATATAATATAATATAATATAATATAATATAATATAATATAATATAATATAATATAATATAATATCATATAATATAATATAATATAATATAAGTCAACGACAGCCAGCGACGACTAAGCAGCAGACAACAGCCGAAATATGAGCGCCGTACGTGACAATATGGAATGTGGCCGGATGCGCGTGTGGAAACACTTAGCATGGTAACGGTGGGAAAATGCAATGTCTGCATTTTTGCTCTAAGCTAATTGTATGCTTCTTCTTTGTATAAATCCTAAACTAATTGTATGCTTCTTCTTTGTATAAAATTAAGTATTTAAGATATGCAAAATGTTATTAGAGTTTAGTTCATTTTCGTACCTTGTAATAAAGTGTAGCATAAACGCATTTAGTGAGTTTTTAATTATTGGCCCGTTGGGCATTGGCTGGACCAAGCCAGCCAATGCCGGCCAAAGTATTTTTTTATTGAATCGCGAAGGACTCGCGTTAACTGGCGCCCTAGCAGGGACTGAGCTGTCCTTGCACTATCCTGGCGTTACTGGTTTCTTGTTGGGGGGGTACAAACTGCGATTCCGAACTCCGGACCCTCCAGCTTATTACCTAGGGAAAACTATCTCCCCACAACCAATATTCCAGGACATTCTCTTAACAAAAAATGTCAGATGGTCATTGGCGGGGCGTGGGGCAAATTGTGCCTTAGTAAGTTGCTGTGGGCAGCATCTAAAAAGGACAACACAATCCCTCCAGATAGTGGTAAAAAAAAAAAAGAGAACAAGAAACTAGTCTGCAATATCCACATAAGAACATATTGCAGAGAGCGCAGAAGGAAGTGCATCGACTGCATCGGTTCCTAAACGAAGATCTATCTGTTGCAGCATAAAACCAGCAAATTAACAAACCAGCAAATTAAAAAACCAGCAAATTAACAAACCAGCAAATTAAAAAACCAGCAAATTAGCAAACCAGCAAATCAACAAATCAGCAAATCAACAGCAGAAGAAAAATCGAAAACATCTCTTACCATAAATAAAATTATGAACAACATTTTAATGTGAGTACCCTTAAGTCTTCTTAAAACACTCTTATAAAATCTAAAAAACTGTTGAAATCGCTTGCCGATTGATTTAACTAATTAAAAGAAATTTTTTTTTTTTTTTTGGGTTGCTTGCCGATTAAAATAAAATATTTTGAATTATTTGCCACTTTTTCTTTGTTAATTATTAACTAAATTATTTACAAAATGGATGAGATTAAATAGGCCATAACAGAGTTGACTGGGGCCGTGAACACGGCTCTCAGTAAAATTAAAGCCCTAGAACAGAAGACGAGTGATTCTTCTTCCCCCTCAGGCAGTGCGCCCCCCGTAGTCCCACTGCGAGGGCCAACCACTGAATACGATCTGAAGGAAATTAGTAAACTCCCGGATTGCGTCAAAGAGTTGCAGACCTTTGATGGCAATCCTACGCACTATGTATCATGGGTACATAGTGTGGAGACAATACTGAAGGATTACAGTATTGTCAGGGGGAAGCCCATTTACAGAGCGATCCTGCAAAGCATCAGGCAGAAGATAAGGGGTGCCGCCGATGCTGCACTCATATCTTACAACTTGTTCGATGATGACTGGCTGCTGATCAAACAGTGTCTCTCCCTTCATTACGCGGACAAAAGGGATGTGAGGACATTAGAGCACCAGCTCAACGCCCTCACCCAACGCGGAATGAAACTAGATGAGTTTTACGCCGCGGTGAACCATCAGTTTTCTCTCATAATCAACAAAATAAAAACGGAGTCCTATTCAGAAGAAACAGTAAACGTCCTCATCGGCAACTATAGAAATAGGGCATTGGATGTTTTCATCCGTGGCCTTGATGGAGATATTTCTCGTCTTTTGGCCATCAAAAAACCGCAAACCTTGCCAGAGGCTTATTCCGACTGCCTTGAGATGCAAAACCTCAATTATCGAAAAAATTTCGTGCACAATAACAGTGCAAGTAACACCATTTCCTCTCCTATAAATCAATTTTTCGACAGAGATTTGAAACTATGCCTGCCTCCTAAGCCAAGGGTCTGGCAACAAAGAAGAAATCAACCACCAATTCCAGGCCCAAAACCACAGGAGCCCATGGACATTGATCGGAGTATCCAGACAAGGCAGGTGGACTATCAAAATAGATCAAGGTTCCAGAACCCAGGGAAATTTCAATATGCAGGACGCAGGACTAGGTCCGAGAATTACCCCCAAAACAAGCGGCAACGATTGTTCTTCACAACGGGCCATAACGAACAACAAGATTCATCCGAATCAATCCAAAACAATGAACAAGTGGCTGTTCAGGATGAAATAGGACACCAGGTAAATTTTATGACAGGGGGCCATCCAGCGTACCATATATAGAGTATAAAACTCGAGATGGCCAAACCCTTGAGTTCCTTATTGATACTGGTGCAAATAAGAATTTTATTTCTAGCTCAATAGCCTTAAATTCTGACAACATTGAAAAACCCTTTATAGTTACTTCTGCTGCCGGAAATCTAAAAATAACTAGCAAGGTCTGCGGGAAGTTTTTTGAACATTTGGATGACATTATTACTTTTTATGTTCTCCCTGGTCTGACTTCGTTTCATGGTATCATTGGTGATGACACCTTGAGACAGCTTGGAGCAGTAATAGACAGAAAAAATAATTTTCTCGCCTTAAAATCTGATATTTTATTACCCCTAAAAAACAACATTTCGAAACAAGTGAATGCCATTTCTATCGCAAATAGAAACATCCCTGCAGAATTCAAAAGAAAATTATTAATTTTATTAGATCATTTTCACAATCTTTTTGGCCCCATTGACATGAATAGATCCGTAGACACATTTGTCCAAGCCGAAATTAAGACCAGCACTGAAGAACCTATCTACACTAAGAGTTACCCTTATCCCACTTGTATGAGACAGGAGGTCGAAAAGCAGGTGAGGGAACTGTTGGAGGCAAACATAATTCGTCCTTCAAGAAGCCCGTACAATTCACCCATTTGGATTGTACCAAAAAAGCCAAAACCATCAGGGGAAAAACAATATAGGCTGGTTATTGACTTTAAACGCCTGAATAGCGTGACAATCTCGGATTCTTACCCAATACCAGATATTAACACGACTCTTGCAAGCTTAGGTGAATCAAAATTCTTTTCAACGCTTGATCTCACTTCGGGTTTTCACCAGATCCCAATGAAACCATCCGATATTGCCAAAACGGCTTTTTCTACCATGAATGGGAAGTATGAGTTCCTTCGACTTCCTTTTGGGTTAAAAAATGCACCGGCAATATTCCAACGCATGATCGACGACGTTCTTCGTGATTATATTGGAAAAATTTGCTACGTTTATATTGACGATATAATCGTATTAGGAAAAACTGAAGAAGAACATCTGTCGAACATCGCTACAGTTTTTGCACGGCTGCAAGAAGCAAATCTTAGGGTAAATCTAGAAAAAACGCAATTCTTGCAAACAGAGGTAGAATTTTTGGGCTACCTAATAACATCCAATGGTATCAAGGCTGACCCGAAAAAGGTACAAGCCATACAACGAATTTCACCACCAACAAATTTAAAGGAACTTAAATCATTCCTTGGCCTGACTTCCTATTACAGAAAATTTATTCGAGATTATGCAAGAGTTGCTAAGCCCTTAACCAATCTTACACGTAGTGAAAATTCTCAGGTGAAAGCGAGTCAATCCAAAAAAGTTTCAATTGAACTCGACAAGGACGCCATAACTGCATTCAATAGCCTTAAGGAACTCCTCACTTCCTCTGAAATTCTCGCTTTCCCAGACTTCTATAAACCGTTTAACTTAACAACTGATGCTCCCAATTTTTCAATCGGAGCCGTTCTGTCTCAGGGTGAGCTGGAAAATTCATTTCCAGATCGCTAAGCAAAACAGAGGAGAATTACGCTACGAACGAAAACGAGATGCTGGCAATCGTGTGGGCCCTCGATAACCTCAGGTCTTACTTGTATGGAGCAAAGAGAATTAGGATTTTTACCGACCATCAGCCCCTAACATATGCTTTGGGAAACAGGAATTTTAATTCTAAACTCAAACGCTGGAAGGCGCGGATAGAAGAGTACAACCACGAGTTAATCTATAAACCCGGTAGATCAAACTATGTGGCTGATGCTCTTTCTAGGCTAAAGACTGTCCAAAATCATTCGTCAACCTCAACTGCTGAACAAATTGTGAATCCACTTAGAACATTCGGCGATGGCGAAGAAACGGAAACAGCAAGCGAAGGTCAAAGCGTTCACAGTGAGGATACACTAACAGCGAGCGAGGGCTCAACTATACACAGTGCCTTACAAGACAGCTCAGACTTGAGACCACATGTTGAGGCCCCACTGAACGTCTTCCGCAATCAACTTATATTTAGGCAGGGAAAAAGAGAATTGATTAGCCATATAGAACCACATAGTGGATATCACCGCCATCATATCTCTGTCGGGATAATAAATAGGGAAATACTTATACGCTTCTTAAAAGAGTTTCTAGTACCCAATATCATAAATGGAGTGAAAATACCTGAAGAGTGCATTCAGCTTTTACAGAACGTTTATGTTGACCACTTTTCAAGGTATAAAATTCGAATAACGCAAAGAGTTGTCGAAGACGTCACAAATGAAGAAAGAATATTTAACATCATTGAATCAGAACATAAAAGAGCTCATCGCAATCCTAGTGAAAACAAGGATCAAATTTTGGAAAACTATTATTTTCCCAAAATGAGCCAACAAATCAGGGTTTTCGCTAAACAGTGCAAGATTTTTCGCTTAAAGACACCATTGCCGTCTTACTCCTGCGAAATTCTTCATCTCGACATATTAGAAATACAGGGCATGAAGTTTATTTCATGTATAGACAAGTTCTCAAAATTCCTCAAGCTCTTTCATATAAAAAATAAATCTGCAGTTATTCTGAAAAAGAAACTCATTAAAATACTTCACTATTTCACAGTTCCTAAGATGATCGTAACTGACAATGAGAGAGGGTTGTCAAGTCCATTAATAACAAATTATGTGTCAACTCTGGGGATAGAATTTTACCGAACACCCATACAAAGGAGTGAAGTGAACGGGCAGGTTGAAAGGGCACATTCAACTATTCTTGAAATCTATAGGTGCCTAAAAAATGAAGCTACACGGTTATCCCCGAGGGAGGTCATGAACGTGGCAGTAGACAGATATAATAACTCCATACATTCTGTAACAAAAAAGAGACCAAGCGACATCTTCTTTAACCGAAGTGAAAAAATAAACTATCAATCGCTAGGCAACTTCCAAGAAAATCTTAACGAAGACTTAAGGGGGCTTATCAGAGAAAATGAAAAATTAAGAAATTTAAGAATTAATTCTAAAAGACTTGACCCCCGAAGATATAATGAGGGAGAAGTTATCTTTGTTAAAGACAAACAAATTAAGGGCAAACAAAAAGCCCTCTATAAAAAAGAAATAGTGGCTGCTGACAACGAGGTCACAATCACAACAATGTCAGGGCGAAGTTCATAAAGCCCATATAAGATAATTGTATCATTTAAAAAAACATATGAGAAATTGTAATCTGAAAAAAAAAAAAAACAATCAAAATTGACAAAACTTGTTCTGTATTAGAAACACTAAAAGCGCAAGCTTTGCTAGCAAACAGTGGGTGGGAAACCACCGGGGTTCGACTCCCGCTAGACAAAGGTCTATGCTTTTCCTTAAAGATAAGAAAAATAAAATAAAAATATAAAAAAATATAATAAAATATTATATTATATTCTATAAATTTACTTGACAATTTTAATAATCTAATCTTCTTTCAGAACTATATTTGACACATTATATTTATTAAATTTTACTGTTCTTCAATAATAATTATGAACTAAATTTTAATATATTTTCAGCAACATAAGAAAAAGTTATTTTAAATAAATTTTTAATAAATTACCTCTTAATACTAAAGAATATTTAAAACTTATGTACTTGTATATTTTCCGGAAAATATTCGTTTAATTAATTTTAAAATAAAAACTATTTTATATCTGAAAATTTCAATATACATTCAATAAATATTTTTATAATTATTTATAAGACAGTCTAAAAGTTCCACTTTATCTTCACAAGCCACCACCAATGCTAAGTCTCACATCGTTGCAGAATACTTTTTTTGAAGACAGCATGCGCTCTCCATATTTACGAATACGAATCTCCCCTAGTTACCTTAAAGAAGGGCAATGGCTATATCCTTAATGGTCACTTCAACCTCGTTCACGTGATCGACCTGGCACGATTCGAAAAGCTGACATCAGAGATTGACGAAGCGGCAAGGAACATATCTACTACAGACGATTCGCTTTCACTTCTGCAGTATCACCTTACTCGAGTTCAGAAAAGTCTTCACGAATTAAAGGGTAGAAAACCAAGAGAAACTCGCTCCATAAATTGGATAGGATCAGCATGGAAATGGATAGCCGGAAGTCCAGACGCCGTGGATTGGGACTCAGTATTACGAAATGAGCAGTCTATTGTCGAAAACAATAACCAACAATACAAGATCAACAGAGAATTGTTCGAAGTAACGCACGAAGCCATCACCAAGTACCACAAACTGATCGAAATGCTACACAACGATTTGGATAATCGACTTATCAACAAACTGGAACAGAGTCTTTTAGAAAAATCTTTTATTCTGTGGGACCAGGTCCACGAAATCGTGCGAGCGTGCCAAATGGCTAGAAGCGGAATAATTAACACAAACCTACTGGACAGTGAGGAAATGAGCAAAGTGTTATCTGAAGTCGAGACCCTTCCTTATGAAAACGAGATAGAAGCTCTTGAGTTTGCCACCCCAACCATTTTTGCTAACGATACAATGCTTCTTTATATTGTCTCTTTACCAAAGGTTCAGCAGGAAAATTATAATCACATTCTTGCGCGAGCCGCCATACTCAACAACAGTCAGGTGGATATCCCATACAACGAGATGTTCGTAAGCCAGAAAGAAACATTCGGGATAAAAGAAGGATGTCTACCGATCAGAAATACAACAGTCTGCCATTCAGCATCACTAAGTAAAATTCCAGAGGACAGTTGTGTAGTAAGAATACTCAAGGGCGGTAACGCTAATTGCACCTTCAAGACCAACACGGAAGAAATAGTTGAACTTGTTGGCGGGGAAACGATTTTCCTATCTAATTTCAGAGGATTCGTCAACGCCACTAATTTTTCGAGGCATCTGGATGGCACCTACATCGTGCAATTGGAAAATGAAACAATTTATATAAACGAAAGAATCTTCTCAACATCTACCGTAACCAGAGTCCAAGCAATTCCACAGCTTCTCACAAACGTAACCAAGGGAACTGACAAAATCGACATAGCCTATCTACATGGGGCGACGTTGAACAACATCAAGCGATTGGGTAACCTGGCTAAAAAAGTAAACCTCTCTATGCTTTCAGACCTTGCAGCTATCCTTGGTATAATCCTTGTCGCAGCATCTTTTTGGTGGAGATCCAATCGACGCCTCAACCTACCAAAAATCGTGCCAGCCGTCATTCGGGTCGAGGAACCTCAACACCAACAAAACAAGATGGCCGAGGCATAATCTGCGGGACGCAGATTTTTAAGGGGGGAGGAGTCAACGACAGCCAGCGACGACTAAGCAGCAGACAACAGCAGAAATATGAGCGCCATACGTGACAATATGGAATGTGGCCGGATGCGCGTGTGGAAACACTTAGCATGGTAACGGTGGGAAAATGCAATGTCTGCATTTTTGCTCTAAGCTAATTGTATGCTTCTTCTTTGTATAAATCCTAAACTAATTGTATGCTTCTTCTTTGTATAAAATTAAGTATTTAAGATATGCAAAATGTTATTAGAGTTTAGTTCATTTTCGTACCTTGTAATAAAGTGTAGCTTAAACGCATTCAGTGAGTTTTTAATTATTGGCCTGTTGGGCATTGGCTGGGCCAAGCCATATAATATAATATAATATAATATAATATAATATAATATAATATAATATAATATAATATAATATAATATAATATAATATAATATAATATAATATAATATAATATAATATAATATAATATAATATAATATAATATAATATAATATAATATAATATAATATAATATAATATAATATAATATAATATAATATAATATAATATAATATAATATAATATAATATAATATAATATAATATAATATAATATAATATAATATAATATAATATAATATAATATAATATAATATAATATAATATAATATAATATAATATAATATAATATAATATAATATAATATAATATAATATAATATAATATAATATAATATAATATAATATAATATAATATAATATAATATAATATAATATAATATAATATAATATAATATAATATAATATAATATAATATAATATAATATAATATAATATAATATAATATAATATAATATAATATAATATAATATAATATAATATAATATAATATAATATAATATAATATAATATAATATAATATAATATAATATAATATAATATAATATAATATAATATAATATAATATAATATAATATAATATAATATAATATAATAATATAATATAATATAATATAATATAATATAATATAATATAATATAATATAATATAATATAATATAATATAATATAATATATTTATTTATTTATTTATCAACCAAGCAAGCTAAGTTTTTTTTTTTATAATGATTCCCCCATATTGGGGGGGGGTGTGTGGCGTATATTATATAACTTATTTATATTTATATTATAAATGAAAAGGGACAGGGAACAAGATAAGGTTAAGATTAATACGTGATTAGGACTGAAATAGCGACTTAGAAAGGTTTTTCTTGAAGGTTAATTTAGACATTGGTGGTAAATAGTGCTCGCTGATATTATTGAATTCCCTACAGCATCTATTTATCGGCTCATTATTTGCTTAGACAGTGTGATGCTGATATTCAATTAATAGTCTTGTATGCCTTGTACGTCTTAATGGATCGTTGAATTTTATCCTATTTGATATATGCGCGGTATTAATAACTCCGTTAATAACATCGAAAGTAAAACATGAACTAAGTAGCGACCTTCGTGATGATAGGGGCATTAAATTAAGGAGGCTAAGCCTATATTCATAGGGTGGCAAGATATTGTATTCACGGGGGTTATAAGTGTCTCTAAGTGCAAACAGCAAGAACTGTTTTTGAATAGACTCAAGTCTTTCACTGTGTGATTCAAAAGCAGGATTGCAAATGATGCATCCATACTCAAGAAGAGGGCGCACTAATGCACAAAATAATGTCGTAGTTACCCATACATTTTTGAACTCTCTTGCACGTCGCTTTATGAAACCAAGTTGTTTGCTGGCCGTAGATACAATTTTATCATAATGTAAATTGAATCGCAACTTATTATCTAAGACTACTCCAAGATCAACGATATGATTGACTCTATTAAGCTCAATTCTATTAAGGAATAGTTGTTATTTACAACAGAAATTTTACATGAGAAAGTTATTACGTAACATTTGTTAACATTTAGATACAGCTTATTTTGATTGCACCAGTACTCAAGATATAACAGTTTCGACTGTAAGTACATTACATCTGTTTCCGATTGAATAACATGGTATATTTTTAGGTCGTCAGCATACATCAGATGTGGGATATCGTAAAGCATATCAGATAGGTCAGAGATAAAAATATTAAAGAGAAGTGGACCAAGGTGGCTACCTTGTGGTACGCCGGATGTGACTAAGATCTGTTTAGATAAGGTACCTTGAAACTTTACGAATTGGGAACGGCCGCAGAGATAGGACTTCAACCAGTTAAGCACAGATTCAGAGATGCCAAATTTTTTCAATTTGCAAAGCCAGAATAGTATGATCAACACGATCAAAAGCTTTGCTAAAGTAAGCAAAGATGTGTGGTGGTTGATCTACCTTTACGGAAACCATGTTGCTGTTCATTGAGAAGAGGATTTACAATACATGTTAGTTTATCAGATATCATTTTTTCGAATAGTTTTGGAATGGTCGATAGTATTGCATTTCCCCTATAATTTTCAACCGACCTTTTGTCGCCCTTTTTATAAATTGGTGTGAGGTGTGATATATTTTTTGGGGGTATGATGTCTGGGCCTGGTCCTTTATATGGATGAAGTTCCTTAATTGCTTTGGATATCTCTTCTTGCGTAAGTTGAATATTATTAATTATGGGTGGTGTGTTTGGAAATGGAGGGAGATTGTGAGTTTCGTTGGTAGGTATACAGAATACCTCTTTAAAATGATCTGCGTAGAGATTGCAAATTTCTTGTATGTTTGAAGAAATTACGTCACCTTTAAACATGGACGTAGGATATCCGTTTGACTTACGTTTAACATTAATGTAATCAAAAAATTTTTTGAGTTCATCAACAATTTTTTCACCCATAAGGTTAATATAAAATTGATAAGCTTCTTTTGACTTAGTAGAGAATACATTGGCCTTCTCTTCATATCTCGTCTTCACTTCATCACTTACATTGTTTGTGGTTTTGATTATTTTGTATAATTTATTTCTTTGGTTTCTTAGGTTTCTGAGATTGTGATCTAGCCATGGTTCGGAAAGTTTCTTTTTTTTCTTTCTTTTTGGGACATGTCTATCAATAATTGTGAAGATGCGAAGATAGAAAAGTGAAAGTGCACAATCTAGATCCAATGCTGAGAGATCACTCCAGTTAAAAGTATTAAGACCGATTTTAATTCTCTCGTAATCTGCATTAAGAAAATCATATACAATGGAGTTACCAAATGAGTGGACAAATGTTATATTGGTGGCGGATAGCTCCGTAGATAAGGCTGTGTGGTGAGGACTGTTAGAAAAAAGGTGTTCAGCTTCAATAGCCGGACTAACATTTATAACATCGTAGGCATTAGTGAAGACTAAGTCTAGCCATCTGCCATTCTGGTTTGGAGTCCAATTTACTTGCTGTAAGTCGTTGCCATAAAAGAAACTAAGTAAAGTAAAATCAATCGAGTTAGAGAGGTTTACCGGTAGAAGATAGTTGTCATTTTTATCAATGACAAAGGAAATATTAGGGCGGTTAAAGTCGCCAAAGATAATCACTGTATCTTCTTCATTCAAGGTCGAAGTTATTAATGAGATTGTATCACATATTTGAATGTATGTATCTTCGATAGAATTTGGAGGAATGTAGATAACACCAATATAAATATATTGATTATTATGTAAGCATACTCTGATTATTTGGTGTTCGTAGAGTTTGTGTTAGATGGTTTCTACGATCTTACTTGATAGGGAGTTATGTGTTGCAATTAAAACACCACCTCCACGGGAGTGACCTGTGTGGGAATAATCTCGATCATTTCGGTAGACTGTCCAATTGCTGTCGAGAATTTCTTCATTTTTGAAGGAATCGTTTAACCAAGTTTCAGCAAAAACTAATACATTGAAGTTGCATGATTTTGCGTCTACAAAAAGTTTATTTAATTTACCACGCATACCACTAAAATTGTGATAAAATATTTTTAGAGACTTAATAGAGGGTGCTGACTGGCATGGATTATTAGGTTTAATTTGACGGATGTTGTTAGGAGCAATAATAGTTTTTGAAATTTGATCGAGTTTTCATTAGATGACAAAGACGCTTTGATGAGGTATGTGAGGCGAATGCTGCCAGGTCCTTATCAACATCAGCTGGGGAGATATTAAAGCTTTCGTGAAAACGAATGTAGATTTCCTTGAGTTCAGATAGATTTGTTGGAAGACCTTCCTGTTGTATCGTTACCATTACACTTGTTTTTGTTGATCCGTCGATGCATACCGAATCAGATTTATCGTGCAGGTATGCAAGGTAAAGGCGCACATTTTCATATAACCTACGGTCTCTAAGACGAGATATAACAAAGCGGCCTTCAGAACTTGTATTTTTTGTTAATTTAGCCATGGGTGGAATAAGAGGATCCAGAAAGCTTGAGGGTGCTTCAACTGAAGATGGTGTTCTGGTAGACGTATCTAAAGAGGGAACGGTTGCAGTAGTATGAGATGGATTAAATGCTCTGTTTGGAGTGAAGGTTGCTGCATCTCTAATGAGAGTATTTTTTGGTGTGACCGCTGACTGAGGCTTTGAAGGACTTGTAGGACTGGTTGAGGGTGACAGATTAAATGAGACGCGCTTATTTTTAGAATATGTGACATAGTTATTTGGAGCCGATAGCTTGGGAGTGGATGGTTGCTGTCTGAGAGGAGAGAAAGTAGGAAAGATGTTAGTTTTGAAAGTCCAGTTAGAATCTGGGGGGGGGGCGGGTTTTTGGGATTCTGGAAGGTGGCTTAATAATATTGTTTTTAATAGGATTATTGCTAGATATTCTCGGCATCCATTCAGGTGATCCACTCACTAATGCGAATGTTTCCATTTCTCAGTATCCCACCGGGAAAATTCAAAAACTACCATGAGTATTTAGTGGGTATACTTAATTTAAAACTGCTGAACTTTGCGTATCTAGAAGACGTCTTTTGGCAATCGTTGATCTTATATTTTTTTTTTTAAATAGTTTTGTACCCATGACGTTTTTGCATTTGAAGGGAATCCTTTAATGAATAGAATAGTACTACTATTTTGGTTACCGCTATTAAGCTCTTGGATCCTATTTTCCCATTCAGATCTGGTCCACGATGTTCCAAAACATTCAATTACCTGACGAGGAGCTGCTACTGGAAGAGTTGGAGAATCCACCGTAATTGTGGGTGCTGCTAATGAAGGAGGTCCAATTGAAGGTGCGTTTAGAGATGCATCCATTATTTCATCAAAGATGGAAGAGGTGTTATCGTTCTGAGTAATTTCATTAATTTTATTTGTTGGCTGACTCAAAACGTCTACGATTTCCTCTAGTGTTGCTCGAAAAACACCTAGTTCATCGGTGATGTCATTCATTTTGTGGAACACCAATTCCATAAGCAGATCAGGGTGTTGGGGTAACTGTGCTGGTTTATTAGATGTTGATTGGAGCATAGTGTCTAGATCGCTACGGATAGCATTAAGATTATCGTTTAGTTCATGGTTGAGCTCAAGACATTTTAGCTTATCAAAGTTTTTGTTTATGTCGTTGCTAAGTTTATTTATCGCAGATTCGACGGTCGAACTTTTACAAGAAGCACTTATTATTTCACTTAGCGAATTTATGTTATTTGTAATTGTTTTTAATTTCAACTCTGTATTTTTATTGGTTGATTCAATAATATGTCTTATGTCTTCGCTTATTTGTGTACTCGCATCAGGTTTTGATAATTGCTTTGATGTTTTATTGAAAAATGTTTTGTTATCTAATAACATCACATTGAGGGAGTCACTTAAACATTTTATCGCGAGCATTACGTGAGAGAGTGATATTTCACGACACTCATCACAGAGAAACACGAAATTGTTGACATATTCTTGAAGATAGGTGAGGCTTCTTTTTGATAATCCAACGCAACTACCATGATAAAATTTACCACATAGTCCTTTGCAGGCTATCTTGGTGGTATTTCTGTCATCGATTGGGCAATTGGATTTGGCACAAAACATTTCCATTTTTAAAATTTGCAAGTATTCAAGCGCAACGAACTTTTGACAGATTTAATGCACTAGCACAATTTGTATTTAGTTCTTCCGGTTGCTCTTTTTATTATTAATGAATTGCAATAATAACACTTTATGGCAGCAAGTTTGAGTATTGGAACTTTAGTGCAACGTAATTTTGACACAAATTTAATGCACAAATACAATTTGTAGTTAATTCTTCCAGTTGTTCTTTTAATTATTAAGAAATTACAATAATAGCACTTTATCGAAGCTCGTTTCCGTATTTTTGATATATATATATTTATATATATATATTATATATTATATATATATATTATATATACAGGGTGAGTCTGTTAGAGAGGTCAATCCGAAAACCGGAGGTTTCTTGGGTCAATACAAGAAAAAAAATTGTATGGGAGGGGGGTCTATTTTCACCCCCCTCCGAGATAGGAGTAAAATAATGTAAAAAAGTCGAATTTTAAGGTAATATCACTTTTAGCGCAATAACTTTGAAAGTATGATAGCTTCGTAAGATTTAAGTGCAGTTTTGGAAACACAATTTAACAGGTCTAATAAAAAAATAAACAAATTAAAGTTAACTCGTTTAATAAAAACAATTAAGCTGACCAAACTCAAAAAATAATTTTTTTCACGAAAAAAATTAGTACGAATGCGATTTTCTCTAAAGTTTATCTAAAAAAAAAATTCAGTTTATTACGTATTTATGTTCTCTTAAGTGTTCTCTAAAACTTCCGAATACAAAGTTTTTACCTCAGGTCAACAGGTCATCTGTTTTTTGAGTTTTAATTTGTGCTTAAAATACCTATGTAAATTACAAAAGCTTACATTGATATGTAAACAATAGAAAAAACAAAAATTTACTTTGCAGTGTAATGTTTTTGTTGTAAAATTTTCAGTTGATTTTAAAACTAACGCTACTATTATAGTAAACAACAATAAATTAGAGTGTTATAACGGTTTTAAAAAATATCGGCATTCAACTCTCTTTTATTGTTGTTTACTATAATAGTAGCGTTAGTTTTAAAATCAACTGAAAATTTTACAACAAAAACATTACACTGCAAAGTAAATTTTTGTTTTTTCTATTGTTTACATATCAATGTAAGCTTTTGTAATTTACATAGGTATTTTAAGCACAAATTAAAACTCAAAAAACAGATGACCTGTTGACCTGAGGTAAAAACTTTGTATTCGGAAGTTTTAGAGAACACTTAAGAGAACATAAATACGTAATAAACTGAATTTTTTTTTTAGATAAACTTTAGAGAAAATCGCATTCGTACTAATTTTTTTCGTGAAAAAAATTATTTTTTGAGTTTGGTCAGCTTAATTGTTTTTACCAAACGAGCTAACTTTAATTTGTTTATTTTTTTATTAGACCTGTTAAATTGTGTTTCCAAAACTGCACTTAAATCTTACGAAGCTATCATACTTTCAAAGTTATTGCGCTAAAAGTGATATTACCTTAAAATTCGACTTTTTTACATTATTTTACTCCTATCTCGGAGGGGGGTGAAAATAGACCCCCCCTCCCATACAATTTTTTTCTTGTATTGACCCAAGGAACCTCCGGTTTTCGGATTGACCTCTCTAACAGACTCACCCTGTGTATATATATATATATTTTAATATAATATAATATAATATAATATAATATAAATATAATATAATATAATATAATATATAATATAATATAATATAATATAATATAATATAATATAATATAATATAATATAAATATAATATAATATAATATAATATAATATAATATAATATAATATAATATAATATAATATAATATAATATAATATAATATAATATAATATAATATAATATAATATAATATAATATAATATAATATAATATAATATAATAATATAATATAATATAATATAATATAATAGAATATAATATAATATAATATAATATAATATAATATAATATAATAGTAATAATAATATAATATAATATAATATAATTTATAATATAATATAATATAATATAATATAATAATAATATAATATAGTATAATATAATATAATATATAATATAATATAATATAATATAATATAATATAATATAATATAATATAATATAATATAATATAATATAATATAATATAATATAATATAATATAATATAATATAATATAATATAATATAATATAATATAATATAATATAATATAATATAATATAATATAATATAATATAATATAATATAATATAATATAATTATAATATAATATAATATAATATTAATATAATATAATATAATATAATATAATATAATATAATATAATATAATATAATATAATATAATATAATATAATATAATATAATATAATATAATATGATATAATATAATATAATATAATATAATATAATATAATATAATATAATATAATATAAAATAATATAATACAATATAATATTATCAGTTTTGCTCAGGCAATCGCCGCGTAAGCTTGTTCTCTCTCTCGTTTTTCTGAATACACGCAGATATTGTTTTTTGTGCAAATCTACCGCGTGTTCTTTTTTTTTTTTTTCTTTAAATTTATACATATATTTTTTCTTTTATTTTTTTTCCTTTTTAATAAGCGATAGTTAACTTTTCCGGATTGTTATTTGATTTATCAATTTTCTGAAATTTTCGCAAGTCGTATAATGAACGGGGTTGACTCCCCCTTTCACAATAGATTCAGCCTATTGGATCCTGACCTAAACCTAAACTCTGCAACCAATTAAAAAAGGCGTATTAAGCCTGATGATTTCATACCACTCCCAAATATTACTGAGAACGACGATCACATACCACGCTACCTCGTAATATCTGCTGTTGGTAAATCAAAAGAAGAAAGCGCTCGTCCTCTTGCCTCTTATAATGTATTCCAAGTCGAGAAAGGCCTGAAGTTCATATCACGGGACTATACTGAAGTAACCGAGCTACGTTCAGGAGATCTGCTTTTAGAGACTAAAGATCTGAAAACTGCCAACAAATTCCTGAAAGCATCATGGATTGACAGTATTCCTGTTAAAGTTACAAACCATGCCAACCTGAACTCAACCCAAGGTCGTATTTTTTTCGAGAAAGATAGTTGACATCTCTGAGCAAGATCTAGTTGAATCTCTCTCTGATCAAAAAGTTATCAACGTTAGAAAAATTATGAAGAAAGAAAATGAAGCACTTATTGCTACTGGAGCTGCCATAATAACTTTTGTTTTGATTCGTCGTCCAGAGTCTCTTAAACTTGGCTGGGAAAAAGTGGGAGTTCGAGAGCACATTTCAAATCCCATGCGGTGCGTCAATTGTCAAAAGCTAGGACATACTAAAAATAAATGCCGTAATATCACGTTATGCAAAGAATGTGCTTTACAGCTTCCCCATGAAAATTGCATAAGAAAATTTTGCGTTAACTGCGAAAAAGACGAACACGCTTCTTACGAAGCTTCTTGTCCCACCTTTCTGAAACACAAAGCAGTGAACAAAGTAAGAACTGACAGGTGCAGTACACGTGATGCATGGAAAATTTTCAATAGAAATCCTGAAGCACACAAGCTAGAACCTTTCAAAAAATGAAACATTCCGACCATGGCAGAGGTCATAAAAAATTTTGCTAAGCCAACAAACATACCAAATACTATACATACAGAAAGCAGTCCATTAACGACAAAAATTACACTAACAGAAACACCAAAAACAAAATCACAAACAATCACGAAACCAACAAACACTAATGATACCCTTTCTTTTAAAGTGAGTAATCCATTTAACACTACTACAGTTAATTCTACATCACATAAAGAACAACAAAAAAATACTCAAATCAAACCTCTCACCAACACAACAATACTTAAAAGCAAAACAGAAAAGCAGAAAAACAATCAAAAATCTCCATTAAAAAACAACAACAACAAATTATCAACAACATTTAATACCCCCACAAGAATTGCAGCTGGTGGAGATGAAATGGATACATCTGAATCCAGTCACTCTCCATTAAGATTTTCGTCTAACTCTGCAGAAAACGAACTCACACCATGCTCTCAACTTTATAAAAAATTTCCAGACCTAAATGTTATTATAACACCAAACAAACTAAAAGATACGATGCCATCGCACCAAACCAATAAAAATTAATATTAACAAATTAAAGATGAATTTAGGACTAGATTTTAAAATTCTCCAATGGAATATGCAGGGGTTCATCAATAATAAGTTTGCACTAGAAACGCTAATAAGCAAACATCGACCTGATATATAATTGCCATTCAAGAGACTCACGTCATTGATAAAACTTCGCACCTTTTACACCTTCCTTACTACAATATTTTCAGACATAATAAGGATTATTCATATGCCAAGTCTGGTATAGTATTGCTAGTCAAAAATAATATTAACGTACTGCAACATATTGTATCGCAAGGCAATCTATTGTTTCAATCGATCATAATAAAAGCCAACACCGAATTGCACATAACAAATATTTACAAAGAATGTGACATTTACTTAACACCCGAGCATTTAAAAGATATCCATAAATTTACTTCTGGTCACCACCTATTATTAGGAGATTTGAACTCGCAAAACGAGTTATGGGGATCGCAGAAAACATCACGAAGTGGTGCACTTTGGGAAAAATTCGCTGATGACAGATTTTTGACTATTTTAAATGACGGATCTCCAACATTACTGAGCACAAAAAATACGCTTACTGCCGTTGATGTTTCTATGGCCACTATAGATTTAGCCCCAACTCTAACGTGGTCAAGGCTTCCACAACCCGAGACTAGAGATCACTTTCCGATTTTAATTTTTAATAACATTTCAAAAAACCTAAGAAAGCACGTACCAAGATTTTTAGACAAAAAAGCAGACTGGATCCGTTACTCTTATAACACTTCGAGTTTTTGTGATGATTGCATTGTAACTGAAAATATTAACAAAGAGCAGCACAAATAAAAAAAATTATCAGAAAATCTGCAAATGAATCGATGCCTATCTCCTGTAAATCAAGGGATCGGAACAGTCCTGTGTGGTTTAATTCGGGTATAGCCAAATTGATCAATCAAAAAAACCAGGCATGGAAAAACTTTAAAAGGATAAGAAGCCCCACAAATGGTATTATGTATAGAAAGATTAGTGCAAAAGTTAGACGAGAATGTATAGCAGCTAAACGAAATACATGGACAAATTTTATTAACCAACTGAATCCTAGGATGGACATACGGTTTCTCTGGCAAAAAGTAAATAAAATTAGGACCACAAGAGTAGAAAATTTCCCTTCTATATCTGATCAAAGTTTAGTAATTACACATCCAAAAGAGATAGCTGATAAATTTGCAGAATTTTGGTGCTCTATTGGATCTAACAGTACGTTTGATTCCAATATTATCAATGAAAAAATTGCCTTTAATATTGACAACCTTGATGAAGTCACACATCCTTTAAACAGCCCTATACAGAAAATAACGGTATCTGAATTGGATATTACTCTTCAAAATACTAAAGGTACATCTCCCAGCAATGACAAAATAACGTACACCTTTCTGAAAAACGCTTCATTTAAGCTTAAAGAAAGACTTTGTAACCTATACAACAACATTTTGCTAACTGGAGTATATCCGTATGACTGGAAGCATAGTATCCTATCACCGATCCCAAAACCAAGAAAAAATCCAAACCAACTTGAAGGATATCGTCCAATTTCCTTGCTTCCCGTTTTGTCAAAAACATTAGAAAGCATAATAGCTAAACGGTTGTTGGAGTGTTCCATAGACAAGCTACACAAAAGGCAACATGCGTTCCTTCCCAATTATGGGGTTCATACTTTTTGCCATCAATTAGAAACAAAACTTAGAGAAAGTTTGCGAAATAAAAAACACAGCCTTGTTCTATCAGAAGATCTTGAGAAAGCTTTTGACCGAGTGGTATCAACTTTCGTACTCAACGAGCTACATCAATGGGGAGTCCCGAAGCAAATGCTCAAAGTTATTTTATCCTTCCTTAACAAACGGCAAATAACTGTACGTGTTGATGGGTATTTTTCTCAAAAACTTACTATGGATAATGGCTTACCCCAGGGGTCACCTCTGTCAGTCATATTATACAATGCCTTCGCTATTTCTCTTTTAAAATCTCTCGATATGGTAAACGGTATTGATTACATAGGACTATATGCAGATAACATTTTTGCCATTGCCACGGGACCACCAGATGATGTATCTGTCAGCTTAAACTTACTTGATGAAAAGATTAATAATTGGGCTGTAATGAGAGGTGCTGTCATACCAGCCAAAAAAGCTGAATTGCTGCATGTCTGCCGAAAACACAACTGCAATTGCTCTACAATAACTTTAAGGGGAGAAAGTATTCAACCTAAAAACAAAATGAGAATCCTTGGCTTGACATTTTCAAAGACTCTATCGTGGAACGAGCAAACCATAGTTATAACAAACAAATTGAGTAAAATAAATAACTTATTAAAAGTCATTTGCTCTAAAAAAAAAGGTCCGCACATTGAAACGGCGATCAAAATATGCAAATCCTTATCTATTGGTGTGGTGCAACACTGTATCACTATTTATAGCTGGACCAGTAAAGCAAATGTTATGAAAATTAATGCTGCCGTTAACAAATGTTTCAGAACAGCGACGGGTACACTGGTATCTACACCTATTGATGCATTAAGAGTTGAAGCGCGCATTCCAGATTTCCAAACATTGGGAACACTCGCGGCATAAAGCTTGCCTCGAAATCTTTAACGTCAACAACTGCCGGTCTGCATGATACTTTTTGGTTAACCTACAATGAATCCATAAAAAATGGCTCCAACGAAAGAGATTTGTGTGGCATTAAACACATAATCAACTTCATGGTTGCAAACAAATTGCCAATACCAAAACAACCTATTATATGTAGTGAAAACTTTGATCATAAGATACACATTGATATTTCACTGAGTCATTATGTTAAAACTAATACAAACCCATTAGTTTACAAGCAAACGTTCTATGAAACTTCGCAAGTGTGTGGGCCTGAACTGACCCTTTATACCGATGGGTCCTTCTCTGATGGTGCGACGTCATACGCAGTCTGTAGGCAGTTTTCAAATATACACTTACTTACTTACTTAGGTGGCCGTAACAACCCGTGTCCGGGTTTTGACCGACCTCATCAGCTCTCGCCAGGTGCCTCTGCTTTGCGCGCGCCTTCTCCAATCGGGTACACTAAGTGCGGTTAGGGCTTTCTCAGCCTGGTCCATCCATCGGAGGCATGGTCTCCCTCGTCGTCGTTGACCAGCGACCCTCGCCTCGATCACCTCTTTCGCTGGAGCCTCGTCGTCCATACGATGGACATGATCCAGCCAGCGTAGTCGCTGCACAGCTATACGCAGAACCACGTCAATGTCTTCGTATAGCTCGTACAGCTCGTGGTTCATTCGGATGCGATAGTCATCGCCGACTCGAACAGGACCGAAGATTTTTCGAAGAACTTTTCTCTCGAACACCCCCCGATCTGCTGCGTCAGTTTGCGAAACTACCCATGCCTCAGCGCCATAAAGCAGCACAGGTAGAACGAGCGTCTTGTAGAGTGTTAGTTTTGTCGATCGAGTGAGGGCTCTGGAACTTAGTTGCTTTCTGAGCCCGTAGTAGCACCTATTAGCAATTATTGTTCTTCGCTTTATCTCCAGGCTGATTTCGTTGCCGAACCGAACTCCTTGACTACTTCAAAGTTATAGCTGCCGGATGAAACGTGGGAGTCTAAACGGCGCGCTCCCTTGTTTGTAGACAGCATATACTTTGTTTTACCCTCATTTATCGATAAACCCACTTTTGCTGATTCCTTTTCGATAGCGGCGAAAGCAGCGGTAACATCTCTCTTGGTTCTGCCGACAATATCAATATCATCAGCGTACGCAAGGAGCTGGACACCTTAATAGAAAATGGTGCCATTACGATGCACACCGGCCTTTCGTACGATCCCCTCCATGATGATGTTAAAGAGATCGCAAGACAGTGGATCGCCTTGCCTGAAACCTCTTTCGGTATTGAAGGTTTCGGAGAGGTCATTTCCTACCTTGACGGAGCTGCGTGTGTTGCTCAACGTCATTCTGCAAAGTCTAATCAATCAGATGGTGTGTGTCAATTTGATTTTCGTGGGTTTTCTCCAGGTTTTGTAGCGTGAAAATCTGGTCTATGGTGGACTTTCCAGGTCGAAAGCCACACTGATAAGGTCCAATCAGTGTTTTCGTAATCGGCTTTAATCTTTCACACAGTACGCTTGAGAGAACCTTATATGCGATGGAAATAAGACTGATACCTCTATAACTTGCGCAGATTGTTGGGTCTCCTTTCATAAGTATAGGGCACAGTACGCTGAGGTTCCAATGGTCGGGCATGCTTTCTGCTAGCCATATTTTGCTGATGAGCTGATGCATGCGCCTTATCAATTCATCGCCGCCGGTTTTAAACAATTCAGCTGACAGGCCATCAACACCCGCTGCTTTATTGTTTTTGAGTTGTTGGATAGCAACTCGAACCTCTTCATGGCTAGGTGGTGATACTTCCACTCCGTCATCGTCGATTGGTGGCACTGAACTGCACTCTCCATGGGCGGTATTGGTGGAATCGTCGCCAGTAAGTAAATTGGAGAAGTGCCGTCTCCACAATCTAAGCACACACTGTGTATCCGTATTTAGATCTCCATTTTCTTCTCTACAAGTGGATGCTCCGGGCTTGAAACCTTGGGTTAGACGCTTAACCTGTTGATAGAATTTTCGTGCATCCTTCTTGCCCTGGTATACCTCTAGTTCCTCACGCTCACGGTTTTCCTGCTCTTTTTTCTTGCGTCTGAAAAGGCGCCTCTCTTCCTTCCTCTTTTCGCGGTAGTTTTCTCGCACGGCTCGCGTTGCAGCTGACTGCAGCTTTTTTTATATGCGGCGTTTTTTACTGCTGTCGCGATGCGACACTCCTGGTCGTACCATTGGTTCCGAGGTTGCGGGCGCCGGAAATCGATGACTTCTTCAGCGGCAGCGCGCATGGAGTGGGATATATGCGCCCAAAGTCCGCCGGCGTCGTTGGGTCCAGAGGTTGGTTGGTTGAGCTTAACTGAGAGTTGAGCGGAGTAGGCCTCGGCAGTTCGTTGTAATTGCAGCCTAGCGACATCTAGCTTTCGTTGCATTCCTGTGCGTATGTTCTTCGCATTGCATAATCGCATGCGGATCTTGGCTGCAACAAGATAATGATCGGAGTCAATGTTGACCTCACGAAATGTACGCACATCTAGAACACTAGAGCAGTGTCGGGCAAAACAATACATAAACATGCAAGCTTGTGTCTGTGTCCATGAGAGAGCGACAGCGCTGGTTTTATTTACACTGTAAATAAAATGCATTTTTTTTATGTTTTATTTATATAATTGTAATTATTATGATTTATAATTATAATTATTATTATCATTTTTTATTATTTTAATTATTATTATTATCATTATTATAATTATTATTATCATTATTATTATCATTATCATTATTATTGTTATCATTATCATTATTATTATTATTATCATTATTATTATTATTATTATTATTTATCATTATTATTATTATTTATTATTTTATTATCATCATCATCATCATCATCATCATCATCATATCATCATCATTATCATTATTATTATTATTATTATTATTATTATTATTATAATTATTATTATCATTATCATTATTATTATTATTATTATTATTATTATTATTTTTATAGTAACTTTTCAAATTCTATTATATCGTCTATATTTATGTTGCCTTCATAACTTTTAATGCGCAGTAAATCTGAGATATGTTCATCTGATAAACGGTTTCTAAATTTATGTTGGATAATTTTGAGGGTTGAAAATCCAACCTCGCAATCGTATGAGGAACTGAACATAGAATATATTTTGAAGATTTCATGTTTAATATTTGGATATGTTTCCTCTCTTACCTGTTTCCAAAAATGTTGACCCATTTCCAAGGGAAGGCTTATATCATTGCGCAGCATTGTTAGCTCTGCGTGTATTTCTGTTGGTTGGTCGTTAATTTTGCAAATTAAAGGATTATTATGCAATTCAATTGCGGTTTTAATTATCTGAAAATCTTGAAATCTTTTGTTATAATTTATTAATAACTCTTCAACAATCCTTGTATAGTCTATTAATTTATTAAAATTTAAATTATCTGACCATATTATCCTGGTTTTATCCAAATTGGACAGATCATTATTTTTTAATTGAATTATTAAAATATTTAGTTTGCGCTCAAAGTGTTCTACAATAGGCACTAGCTCAAAAATATGTCTGTTTTTACCCTGCAGTGACAGATTTAATTGATTTAATAAAAGAGTAAGGTCGCATAAAAAGGCTAAGTCTAATAAAAAATCTTTATTCTTAAGATTTGAAATTAAATCATCCGATTTTGAAAAGAAATTTTGTTCCAAAAACAGTAAAACTTCATTCCTCAAATCAAAAAGGCGTTGCAAGCTCCTACCACGGCTAAGCCAACGAACCTCTGTGAACAAAATTAAATCACCAAACTCGGCATCAAGTTCATCGAGAAAATCTTTAAATTTTCTGTGCCGTAGTGCATTATGCCCCCCTCGAATTGCATTAATAATTTTGATGGCTATTTCCATTACATAGGAAAGGTTTAACTCTTTCGAAAAAAGCGACTGCTGATGGATAATGCAATGAAAAGCTGCAATTTTTATATTATTTTTCATTAACCAACCTATTAGCCCTAGATTTTTTCCAGTCATCACTCTGGCTCCATCAGTACAAATCGCAGTCAACTTTTTTTTGTTAAAAAGTGAAAAAACATTTTGTTGTAGTATTTTAAAGAGGTTTTCGCCTGTAACATGCCCATGCATTGAAACAACGGAGAGTATTTCCTCTGTTGTTTGTAAGTTTTCATCAACTGACTTAACACATATGATTAATACGCTTAAGTTATTTATGTCCGTGCTCTCGTCAAGACATATAGAAAAAAATTTGCAGTTTAATAACCTTTGCTTAGTGGTAAAATATAAATATTTACAAATAACTTCCGTTCGGCGAGTTATTGTTCGTCTGGATAAACGTATTTGTTCTACAATTTGTTGCATTTCATTTCCTTGCTCCCCAAAAAAACTGAAAACAATCTGACTTAATTCTTTAAAAAACATACCATCTTCATACGGTCGGCATTTTTTTGCCAAGGCCAATGACACAGCATAGGATGCCTTTTTAAATTGTAATGAAGAAATATTATGATGAATATAAGAATTATTTATATTTTGATTAAAATCATCAGCAATAAACCTTAAAAAATATTTAGCTTTTAATTCGAAAAGCTTTAGTTTTCGTTCTTCTCCTAAAATTAAATTGAATTGTGCGTGACAAACCGAGTAATGCCTTTGCACATACATCAATACGGAACGAGAAACAGTGCGTTCGCATATAAGACATTGCGCTACAGCGTTTGTATTTTCTATAAAAAAGAAATCTAGCATCCATTTATCATTAAACATTTTTCTCTCTGTAGTTGCGAAGCGAGCAGAAGCGAGTTCTTGCCTTCTTGAATGCTTAACGTCAACTGACATGATTTGAATAGCAAAATTAAGCTCACAGCTTCTCATAAGCACGAACCAAAGTCATAACTCGGCTACTGTTCGTACGCCACACGAAATTTTTATTGTGTACATGTGAAAGCATTGACGTCGGCAGCAAATCTAGCTCAATCACATGTGAATAGGTTTTTCAATTTTGCCCGACACTGCACTAGAGGCATGCCTTCCGTCGATTACAACATTTGATCAATTTGGTTTCGCGTTTTTTGATCCGGAGACAGCCAGGTGGCCATGTGGATGTCGAGGTGCTTAAATCTGGTGCTACTAACTACCATGTTTCGTGCCGCGGCGAAGTCGATCAGTCTTAGACCGTTGTTCGTGGAGGTCTCATGAAGACTGAACTGACCGAAAGTGGAGCCAAAGAATATAATATAATAGTATATATAATAATAGTATAATAATAATAGTATAATAATAATAGTACAATAATAATAGTATAATAATAATAGTATAATAATAATAGTATAATAATAATAGTATAATAATAATAGTATAATAATAATAATAATAATAATAATAATAATAATAATAATAATAATAATAATAATAATAATAATAATAATAATAATAATAATAATAATAATAATAATAATAATAATAATAATAATAATAATAATATAATAATAATAATGATGATGATGATGATGATGATGATGATGATGATGATGATGATGATGATGATGATGATGATGATGATGATGATGATGATGATGATGATGATGATGATGATGATGATGATGATGATGATGATGATGATGATGATGATGATGATGATGATGATGATGATGATGATGATGATGATGATGATGATGATGATGATGATGATGATGATGATGATGATGATGATGATGATGATGATGATGATGATGATGATGATGATGATGATGATGATGATGATGATGATGATGATGATGATGATGATGATGATGATGATGATGATGATGATGATGATGATGATGATGATGATGATGATGATGATGATGATGATGATGATGATGATGATGATGATGATGATGATGATGATGATGATGATGATGATGATGATGATGATGATGATGATGATGATGATGATGATGATGATGATGATGATGATGATGATGATGATGATGATGATGATGATGATGATGATGATGATGATGATGATGATGATGATGATGATGATGATGATGATGATGATGATGATGATGATGATGATGATGATGATGATGATGATGATGATGATGATGATGATGATGATGATGATGATGATGATGATGATGATGATGATGATGATGATGATGATGATGATGATGATGATGATGATGATGATGATGATGATGATGATGATGATGATGATGATGATGATGATGATGATGATGATGATGATGAGATGATGATGATGATGATGATGATGATGATGATGATGATGATGATGATGATGATGATGATGATGATGATGATGATGATGATGATGATGATGATGATGATGATGATGATGATGATGATGATGATGATGATGATGATGATGATGATGATGATGATGATGATGATGATGATGATGATGATGATGATGATGATGATGATGATGATGATGATGATGATGATGATGATGATGATGATGATGATGATGATGATGATGATGATGATGATGATGTGATGATGATGATGATGATGATGATGAGATGATGATGATGATGATGATGATGATGATGATGATGATGATGATGATGATGATGATGATGATGATGATGATGATGATGATGATGATGATGATGATGATGATGATGATGATGATGATGATGATTGATGATGATGATGATGATGATGATGATGATGATGATGATGATGATGATGATGATGATGATGATGATGATGATGATGATGATGATGTTTGATGATGACTGATGATGATGATGATGATGATGATGATGATGATGATGATGATGATGAGTGATGATGATGATGATGATGATGAGGATGATGATGATGATGATGATGATGATGATGATGATGATGATGATGATGATGATGATGATGATGATGATGATGATGATGATGATGATGATGATGATGATGATGATGATGATGATGATGATGATGATGATGATGATGATGATGATGATGATGATGATGATGATGATGATGATGATGATGATGATGATGATGATGATGATGATGATGATGATGATGATGATGATGATGATGATGATGATGATGATGATGATGATGATGATGATGATGATGATGATGAGGATGATGATTGTGATGATGATGATGATGATGATGATGATGATGTGATGGATGATGATGATGTGGATGATGTTGATGATGATGAT